>CM029561.1:9058458-9701218 GCA_017309665.1 Coelopa frigida
ATTCTAACGACACTTTTATTCTTGACCACTTTTTGAACGATTGGTTTGTCTGTCTGTCTGACGGGTCTGGTCGATCACATAAAAATAAATTGGAAAAGGCTTAACAGTTTTATTTGTTTATCGATTGCGTATATTTTTCTATTCTAGTTTATCATGGGTGGGCCCGGTCCTACTCTTAAGCCATGGGCCAGACAATGGCTGCACTTGCTAAACTAGTTTCGATCGGCGGCTGAATTGACGCTGAAAATTGTTGTCCAGCGATTTTCTACTGTCTGTCTGTCTGTCTGTCTGTCTGTCTGTCTGTCTGTTGATCGTTCTTGCTGTTTGTCTGCCTATTCCAAAGAGAACATGGCAACTATTGCCATGCACGATTTGCATTTATTTCATTTGAATTTCAATCATGCATGACGCCCGTCGTTCATTCCATTGGCCGAACGATAGTGCAAGTTGCGGCTGGAACACTTGACGTTGTGCACCTCACAGACGACCCCATAGAATGCTCTGAAATGGAGCGGTGGGCGGGGTTTTACATATAAAAACATACTACAGGTCAGGTGGCGATTATCTCTGCTAGTCCAATGCATTCGGGGTTACGCTATTTCAACCTTTCTGCTAAACACAAGTGTGAGATCGCAATGATGGAAATTTCTCCTGAACAGAAGAAATGCATTATCTGCTCGCATAAAGATCAGAATTTATCACGCACTACTACCGACGTGTAAATGCAATTATTTTCACCGTCTGAACTTCGAGAAAAGTGCTTGTAATCTATTTCTCTTTCATTCGCAGCTGACCGATGAAAGTTGGCCGCCGAGTAGAAACGTTGTAGGAGATTTTCCCACACTCTACTCCACTTCACTCGATTCCAGTCGACAGCAATTCCTCCAGCCAGACCGACGACAATTAGCCTTTCGTCGCGTTCTTCTCCTCATAATTGGATTATCGTTGATTATCTGGGCATCGTTCGTTGATTTGACCGCGGAAGGCTTTCCACAAAAACAGAATGAGTGCGAGATGTTATGCAAGTTATGCCCCACTCGGTCCAGTGGGCAATTAGAGACTTTCCATTCTACAGAAACCATCCGAGTCTGGGGTCTCCGCAGACGAAGTGGGTCACATCGTGCGATTTACACGATCTGACCGGGGGATCTGGGCAAGGGGGCCACTGCGGGGCGGTGGCCGTGCGTACAAAGTTGTGGCTGCAGCTATATACGACTATGGCCTGAGGTGCAATAAAAACTGCATTTGAAGACACAAACAAACACAGGAATTGTGCAGAAATAAAAGTTATCGCCAATCTATCTGCAATAAATGTCAGATTCAATAACTATGATTGCAATAGTAATAAAATTAAACAACTTTTAGTGGCTTGTGAACAGAACTCAAGGAGTTCTCTTTGACTCTTTGATGGCCACATTTGAATGACGTAAAATATAATGATTCTATTTATCGATCGACCGCCGATTCAAGCCTAAAGCGGCATCCTCGTATTTTCCCACTTGGAATAAATAGTTTTCCTATGAATCGATCAATCGATCGTTCGATTGTGCGAGTAAACATTTTTGGTCTTATTAAAATGATTAATTATTTCTGGCAGCCTGTTTCTTCACACTTCATTAATTGGAGCAGAAAAACCTTTTTATTTCTATTGCTTTGGTTCTTTTTTGGGAGTTGGGCGCTGAACCCCATTAAGGAGCGACTCGTGTGACGCATGTCACACAGTTTCTGATCAAGTAATCGATCGTTTGATTAAGTATTAATTGTCCGTTTTCCTATTCTGTCAACGTTATTAGTTTGTGGTGACAATCACTTAATCCATTGGCCACTCCATTGTCCGCTGTTTGTCCACGCGGACAAACCGCTCTCGATAAACACATGTATCAATGGATGCCAAGATACGTACGTGTGTGTCATTAAAGGCAACTTGTTCTTCATCATTAATAATATATTTGGATTTTGTAAAAATTTGAATAATACAATTCACATTTTCTGTTCAATGTTCCTATTGTACTTCGGCATTCCTTTTATTCTCGACTCATATGGGGTCTTTGTAAAGCGACTTCCGTCTCGCCAATAATAATAGTAATAATGAAACTTGTTCTCGTTTTTCAATAAAATAATTGAGCAAACGTTTTGGGTTTTATTTTTTGATCAACATCGATTCGTAGTTAATGGTGACTCCAAAACCAATGACCATCTCTTCTGTGGATATTGTGAAATTGTCTGAATATGTTGTGTTTTTTTTTTTTATTTTTGCCTATTAGAAGAAAGAGAAAGGTATTCGGAGGAAGTTGATAAATCACTTCGTTTGGGTTATGAGAGTGTGCAGAGGCTGCCTTTTGGGTGGTAGGGCTGGTTCCACTTTTCCACAACTCTTTCCACTTTTCCTCCCTTCCTCTTTCCACTTTCTATTGATTGACTTTAAATTGTCCTTTAATCCGTCGCATTGCCAGAGAATTCGAATCATTCGCCTGTAGTGTAGACGTCTCGTGACTCATGCAAATGCAAATATTGCTAAGAAAATTAGCATAAATCTCGTTGTTGTTGCTCTTGCTCTGATTTCAATTGCAATGCTGCCAACCGACTTTAAACGAACTCTGAACGTTTCGATTCGAGCAGCATGAAAAAGGAGTAGTTGTTATTATTCTGGTGACGACGACAACGATGACGATGACAATAACAACAACGAGATCAAAACGTGAGTTAGTTGTGAACGCAAATAAAATAATGTAAAAGAGAGAAAGAAATAATAATAATAGTACTATAAAATAGTAATAATAAAAAACGCTTGCTTTTAGCGGATCTCAAACGGAGGAAAACCCAGCGCCCGGGCTCCACCCGCCCACGATGACGAGGCGGTTCCACTGGTTGCCCCAAAGGGGAAAAGGTCTTCGGAAAAGTGAAGCGAAAGGTGGGTCGATCATGCGGTCGATTTTGACTCTTGTTGTTGCTGTTGCTATAGTTGTTGTCTTGCTATTGTTGTTGTTTCTCTTGCTACAGTTGTTTCTTTCAGAAACCCTCAACGAGATCATCGCTGGGATCGAGTGATCACAACGGCGCATCATGCACCGCACTTGAACGAAATTGTTAACTGGGTCAATTGTGGTGCCAAAAACAAAAAAAAATTGAATCGTTAGACAACAACCGAATGAAACGAACTACACACGGGTAAAAAGCGTAATGTAATTCATTCACAAAATTGCGTTACGACTTTGACTCCTCGACTTTGGCCCATCGCACAGCGGGCCAATCGCATCGTATGAATCGAATCGAAGTCCAACTCGAAGTCACTCCACGATCGTGCCGGCGTCGTTGCTCACTGTGGCAACACTTTCTTCTCAATATCCATGCGATTGCGCTGGCGCACCAACGGCTGAAGAGATCGTGCGGGATGAACTCGGCTCTCGACTCTTTTCCGGACGTGGGGTTCTCGATTTGTCGTTGGTCTCCTTCTTCATCACCAACTTGTTGTTGTTTCTCTCTCGAGTGTGTGCTCTTCTGAGCCAACAACAACAACGATGACAACAACAATGAAGCATCGCCTGTGGTCGGTCCGTCGTAGGAGTCGACTCTGACTCCACTAGCGGATTCATGGCTGACGTTTATTTGTTCGTTTTATATTTTTTTTGGGTTTTATAGTTGTTACTTTTGTTTACACTTTCACGTTTGCAATTGTACCTTCATTGTTGTTGTTGTTGGCAACATTTCGTTGATTTTTGCTGTTTGAAATATCGGGCCTCTTTCGGTTGAAGTTTGAAGTCGAACACGACTACGAGTCGATGGTACTTGACCCCTGCTGTCGAGTTTGCCGATTGATAGGAAAGTGAAAGTGTAACCAATAGTCGTTTGTAGGTGACCAAATTGTTCAGTGTGTCAATGGGTTAGATGCGGGTGCCCGGGGGGAGGATGGATCGGGCGCCTCGATGTCGATGGAGCATCATCATATGATTTCAAGACCAATAACCTAATTGGCACTTGTCTGAAGAGGATGTGAGGATTCCATTGAAGTTAAATTCGCTCGATATTAAATAATAGAATGGAGTTATGTATGTCGAAAGAGCTAAATTCAAGTCAGAATCTAATGCAATATCGATATTATGGTGAAACCTAACTGATGTCCGGAAGGCACGGAGTCAGCGATCCAAGAAATTGTGGTATTGCTTGATATCGTTTGGAAATCGATTGGACGACATCAATGGAACCCAGATGTTCGAAATGCTCCATTGACTCCGGCAACTGAAACCCATACAATTTCCTCTCTTGCGAAATCTAAGAGCTATTTATCTACTATATTTATCCTACTTCTACTATTTAGCTAGTATTTTTACCTTCTTTTTCTATTCTACCTTCATATTTTCCTAATGTCCTTTTTATCGCTTGTTGTCATTTTGGCTTTGCGAAATTTTTTTGGAATTCCCTTGACTAATCTGAGGAGACCATCGCTCCACACCTACGACATTATGAAATACATGTGTACTAACTAACCTTTGCATCCATGGCTGGGAATGGATGGCCTTTCCTCCTTTTGCCGCCGATCACGTCCGCAATGGATCGTGCAAATTTATGTAATTCTCGGGCTTCTTGGCTGCACCGCTGCGTTCCAAAGTCACACCAGACGACGACGATGACGACGGTCTGCTCGAAGTCTCGACGGTCGATCGATTGATAATTATGCAGGGGCTGTCGCGAGACGTGAAAAGGTCTTTAAGAGGCTTTTCTCAGCGACTCCTGTTGCACTTTTCGCACGTCGTTTGCCTTTCGATGAGGTTGGTCTTGTACTTTATTTCTTTTATCGGAGTTTTATTTTTTCTTTATTTCGATAAATTGCACTTTTTGTTATTGAAACAACGGCTTTGAAGTCTTGATTTTTCCCAAACAATATATTTAGTTTTGTTTTTTTTTTTTTGTTGACTTGATCACTTTAACACTGGAGTGAAATAGAAGAAAGAGTTCGAATTCGATGGTCGATGGTGATTCGGTTGGTTTTCTGTAGAGGTTCCTCGCAAGCGCTTTCCACTTGAAGCGCGCACTGATCGCGTGTGATTGAGCCAAATGCTGAGAGCGCAAACCTTTTATACCGTTTACCGTTTGAATCCCAGTCGCGATCTACGGCAACTGCGACGCGACGCGACGCCAGCAGCAGCGACGACGACGATAGCGGCTGCGACTGCGCGGCCACCATTCATTCATTCGCTCGCCTAGTTCTGGCCGTCGCACCGCATTGGCGCATGATGAATTGTCCGCGGAGCAGGAGGCTGGTGGCCGGAGGTGGAGATGGAGATGGAGGAGGCCGCGTTGGAGGCTGCGGCTGAACTTCGTCCAACTGATTGCAATCCGTGTCCGTGGCAGTCGGCCAACGGACGCGGCGGGAGTTATTAAAATTTGTACAGATTTTTAATGGCTGGCCTTTGGACAGCCCAGCGTTCGACTATCTGTCTGTCCTGTCGCTCGAATGCCCGACTGTTCCTCCGCCTGTCTCTCTCTCCGCTCGTCTATTTTTCCGCCCGACTATTCCTCTGTCCATCAGTCTGTTCGCCTGAGATTAGAGCTTTCAATCTGGGCATGTTCAACGCCTGTTCTTTGCGTTTGGTGGGCTCGGTTGGCCTGGTCTCTGAGTTCGGGGCCGATCGATTGGTGGATGAATGGATGGATTGCGATCTCCGGCGTTGCCCACCACTGTCGGGCACCGATCTCGGTGGACCCTGAGTGGTGAGGGTTCGTTTCGGTTATGACTTGAAATTGATATATTGGTCAGCAGTCGCTGGTTCCTCCGCTCTCGATATCCATGAATTGCAATCGTTGTTATAGATGTGGTTGTTCTTGGCCATGTTGTTCTTGTTGGGATCTTGCTGTTGTTCTTTTTGGGATATTGATGTTGTTGTTGTTGGTATCATGCTGTTGTTTTTGTTGGGGTCTTGCTCCTATTGTTTTAGTTCGTTTTGTTTTAAGTGGTTTTGTGTTGTTGTCGTTCCTATATTTTTAGAATCAGAATCGATTGTTGATTATTATTTTGGGGTCACTTTGAGTCGTTTGCATTCGTCGTTTCGTTGTCTTCGGGGTCTCGTGGTTCTATTGTTGCCTTTTTACTCCTCCCCTTACAAAAGGAACAACTCTATATTTTGGAATCTTGTCATTAGGTTTGCTTAGTTGGATTGGATTTTGATTAATAATCACTTGCGATTCTATCGATTGACTGACTGACTGACTGATTGCATGAATCGGTAGAAGGATGGATGGATCAATCGACCTGGCGATCGTTGGCTGGGGGAATTGGGGGATTAAATGTGTGCAGCAGCATGTTAACGAGTACAAAGCAATCAACGTAATCAATCTCTAATTAAAATTTCATTATCTTTGGTCCTTCGGGTTGGTTCTTTTTTTTTCTAATCTGGCGGATTTTTGTTCTCCTCTAAAATTAACACGTTTCTTCCACTTGTCAACGGATTTAACCCACTTTTAATTATCTTAAGCAGGCTAATTTTATTACATGAATTTCTCTCCTCTTGGTGGTATTAGTTCTGTGGTTCCTTTTAATATTATTTCCCTCTACCTTATCCAGTTTTCTGGATATGGTTTTAAGAAAATTGGAAATATTTTATATAATCTATAATGCATTAGAACTTTAAAAGAGGGATTTTTGTAAAATTAAAAATATAAATAAAAAAAAGTGAAATAATTTGTATTAAATTAAAAATCTTTATATAAATTTCTTAAATAAAATAAATAGTATTATAATGAAATAAATAATAGATATAATAAATAAAAATAAATAATACACTACAATACATACACTAATATTTAGTTTAGCATTTTTTATTATTCCCAAACACCTTGTTTCTGTGAGTCATTTTCATTTCCCATCTGTTGATGATACAGTGTTTTCTAGAAAAGTAATGCTTTCAGACCCACAATTATCAGAAATTTAAATTTCGAATTGTTACCGAGATTCTTTTATTGATGCTTCATTCAGGGGCGAGATAATAAGCGAATGGAAAGCATCGGCGAAAGGGTTTCTAATGCGATTATAGAGCTTCTTTTTCTACACCAAAAAAAAAAAAAACGAAAAATTCGAGGAATGAAGAGAGATATAAAATACTGTCAATAGTTAAAAGAAGAATACCTCGGACAATTGCAACAGGTGCGATAATTGGTGAAATTGTTATTTTACGTGCGCATAGAATTAATTTTCAAACGCCACCGGACAACCAAAAGAACCAAAACATCGGAAGCTGAAGAGAAGCGGGGTGTGGGGGGTGGAAAACATGACAAAAAGAACATTAGAGAGAACGGCGGACGATCGTTTGGCAGATCGGAGCCAGAGGAGATCCATCACACAATCGATCGTCTGATGAAGTATAATAAATTTTCAACAATATTAAAAGTCAAATTTCATTGCATTTTTCGTACGTTTTTCTTCCGACTGGACGGATGGACGGACGGACGGACGGACGGACTTCTTCGCCTCATTCTTCCACACCAAAGAAAACTAAATAGAGTGCTCTTTGTTGTTGTTGTTGTTGTTGTGGTACTCTATTGCCGATGGCTGAAAGATATTTGCACAAAAGATCGACCAACCGATCGCTGACCCAGTTCTCTCGGGCAGACATTTTTTCCAGTTGCTGTCAATCAGTTCCGTCCGCACCAGCGTGAAGGACCCTGCCTTCACCTTCTTCCCCCCCCCCCCCCCCCCCTTCTTCCTCTTCCACCACTTCCTGATCGTCGCTTTCCTTTCGCTCGCCCTGTCCCTCCAGAGTTTCGTGGCTCAAATGTCGTTCGACAGACTCCAGACGGACAGATGGACAGACAGACGGACGTAAAGAGAGACGGATTGGAGCCTGTCGTGGGCCTGCGACATTTGGCCGGCTATCGATGCGTGGCTTGTCGATTGCCTTCATTGGCTCGAGGGGATAGGAGGATGGAGGAGGTTGGAGGAGTAGGCAATTCATGCTTTCCTTGATTATTATTTAGTGTTTATTCGTGTAAGTGAAATATGGCCGCAAACAGTGATGCATTGTTGCACCTCGGCGGCAGAACCTACTTCCGCCAAACTGCGGTCCACTTTTCCTTCTCCTTCTTCATCTTCCTCCTTCGTCTACCCTCTCCTTCTCTTCCTCCTTCATCTCCTCCTCCACCCTTCTTTCATCTCTCTCTCTCTCTCTGGCCTTCCTTCTGGCGGAAACTGGTTGGTTGCCCGGTTTTTGTTTACCGTGTGCGCGAGCAAATATTTGGAAAATTGGGGCTTAAACTGTGCAATAATGACACCACCGGCAGAGGCAACAACAACAACAGTAATACCATTCACAATAACAATAACAACAACAGCATTCAAGGTTCAGAGGAACTCACATCTGGCTGGAAGCGGCCGACAGGCTGGCTGGATGGATGGCTCGCTGAGTGGGCCAGAACGTTTATTGGCTTCGTGCTGCTGTCGATTGCTGCTGTTGCTGGTTGTCGGTTGCTTGTTGTTGTTGTTGGTTGCAGTAGGAGGTTTTCATTGTTGTTGTTGTTGGTGGCATTGTTTCGCCGCACACCGATGTTGGCTTTCGTGTGAAATGATTCCTGAACTCTTAACGTGGCTTAAAAGCCCACAATTACCTCTCCTTCCTTGACTTTCTTCGGGGCCTGGTCGTCGTGGTCTGGTGGCCCAAGGAAGCCACGGAATCACCCCCTCCCCCACTCTCAAGAACGATGGCGAGAGAAAGGGAGAGGGAGAGCGAGAGAGAGAGAGGGGGACAGAGAGTTCTTGCTTTCTTCTGCCGTGACATGAATTATATACTTTGTGCCCATAATAATGGGTTAGTGAATTTTATTTATTTATTTGCGTGACTGCATTTTCCATTTTTATTGTCCTTTGCAATTTTCACTTGAATTCTTTTCGTTTTTTTTTGTCTCTCTGTCCGTCTCCCCATCTGTCCGTCTGTCGCTCTGTCTGTTTGTCTGTCCATTTGTCTTTCTGTCTGTCTCTCTTTGTCTGTCCGTTTGTTTGTCTTTTGTGATCGTGACCCATTTGACTTTCATATTTCGCGGAAACTTTCCTTTTATGCCAGCGCTCCATGGATGTCACGCAGTTGGCGTGGGGTTCTCTGGACCTCCATTCTACACCATATCATTCCATTCCATTCCATGCCATGTCGTTCGCCGCAGATCTCTCTCCCTCTCATCCTCTAATGATGAATGAAGGCTAATTTCATAGACTTCAGTTCACTTCACTTCACGTTGAGCTCGCGATCGTGAGGCACCATGGGAAGCGCGTGGCCGACCGCCAGAGGCTTCCGATAACCATGTTTACCGAGAGCTGTTGCCTTCCTCGGTCAACCGTTTCCTCTTGGCTGCTGCTCCACAATTTACCTAAAGAACCACTCATCATCAACTGTCCCTTTCGGTGGGTGTTTCTCACCCTCTCCCTCGTGTCTAAATGTGTGCTCTACGACAAATGCTTCCGTTATCAATTAGCGGATGACGTTGATCTCGTGGCAGGCCGTCCGTCTCTGCGTCGGAGGCCCCCAGTCATATCGCTTTCATTCTCTTGGTCGACACAAATGAAATGACTAACTCTTACTTATCTCCACTTAAGTGCCATCTCAACACAATTCGAAGTCGAAACCTTTCCACGCTATTTGCCTAGCGCACGCTCCCAACGATCACCGGTCAACCAACCGAACAATGGGGCGCCTTTGTCTCCTGCTGGCTTCGGTCTTGGTAGGGTTTGTGAGCGTGCTGCAATTTGGTTGGCGCTCGAAACTTTCATTCGTCGCAATGTGGAAGAATCGGAGTCGCAGTCGAAAGAGTGCCCCGGATGATGATTGCGGCTTCCTGCTATGGGGGGAGACGAGACGAGACCCCGCTGCTACGGGGCGATCATGACGATGCCGAGTTTCTAACGCAGACCCAGCGGAGGGAGAGCTCCAAATTCGAGGGACTTTCTTTTCGCCAACGAGATGAAGATTAGGATGATAATGTGATGATGAAGATGATGTTGTTGATGGTGATGTTGAAGATGATGTTGTTGATGTTAGTGATGTTGATGCGGGCGCGGAGAAATTACTCTCGTTTTCGTTTCGTCAAATCGATGCCCTATGCTGGACCGACCAACGATGGACCATCATTAATAATGCCTGATCTAGAGACGAGCTCGATCATCAACATCGGCTATCGCTGATTGCCAAAGGTTATGAACCTGATGTCGTTGTGGACGAAGTCTTGTTTTGAGTTTTACTACCTTCCAGAGTTTCGCTTTCGGACACCCCGAGCCGAGCCCCTTTCACGTAGTTTCTCTCTTCTCTTTTATCTTTCTTGGTTCAAGACTCTCTTCGATTACCGACTAATGGTTAATGACGACTAATGACGCTGAACGTGACGCCTCGGCAGCTCACAATTCAATGTCAATATTATTCTTTCTTATCCCCCGGGTGCCTCCGTGTTATTTTGCACAAATCTGTCCGTCCGCATTTTCGTAATATTTCACACTTTTTCTCGTCAAAGTAGTTTATTGTGCAATTACTTAGTCTCGACATCGTTTCGGACTGTTTTCCTATTGGCATAAATCTATCGGAGAGGGAAGTGAATTCAGATCTTTTCAGTTTGAAAGTGTTTTTTCGAAAATGTCTAGGCTTCCCTTTCTCTAATTTCAACATAGGTTTTAGAGTACAGAGAAGAACTATTTTTACGAATTTTTTTCTAAATTCTAATGGCATCCAAATAATCTGTTATAAAAGATCTAGTTTTTAGCCGGAGAATAATTTGTAAGCGGGTAATTTTTAGACCCAAAAAGTTTCTATAAACAAGTGGAGATTTGCTCCGATAAATTATCCGATATTGATTTCCTCTCTAAACCTATTTTTAACAATCTAATTGCCATCGGTGTTTATCCGAAGTATTGGCAATATCACTAGATAATTATTAGACCTGGATTTTTCCACATTTTCTGAGTTCTATCGACGTTTGTCGTGCTTGTCGTTGCTTCGATTGCACAACGTAGGACTCGTCACTTGGGGGTGGTAACTTGATTGAAGGGGAAATTTATGATGTGTTGTTTTGCCAATTTAAATAGAATTATTGGTAAATCATCGTTTTGCACCTTCTCCGGTATCGGTGTCGGTTGTTGTGATTGCAACTTAATCGTTTTGCAATGCGCATTATTCGATTATCGGAAATTGGGGTTTGGTTCATCACGTTCACGTTGAAGTGATTGATTTAGTGCTACATCCGGAAGATCGCCTCGTGGCGCGAAATTCAAATTAAATGCATTCTTTTCTTGAGGAGTAAAAACAAAGACCAAATAACAGAAATCATTTGCTAAGGCTACGTTCACACCGAACAATGAAGGGATGAGCGAATTTCGATCAATTCGCGAAAATCATATGAAATCATAGAAATCAGAAATCCTGGAAAACTAGAACATGTACGAAAACTCAAAATCTATAAATTATTTAGTATTATATTTTGTTAATTTTGATTTTTTTTTGTATATCGTTATTGTATATTTTCTCACAGTTCTCCGGTTCGTCATGATGAGATTGCGAGTATTTTTGCCAATCTCCACCAGATGGCGTGGCTGTCAACAGTTTGACATTAACTGGAGGAACAGTTTAACTTTAAATGTGGTAGTGGTTCGTATCTTTGCGTATCTTCGGTGTTCAACAACTCAATTAGAGTTGCCAACCATTGCCAAATTCCAGAGTTGTTTGAAAATCGGCTAAAAACCGGAAAAATAGAAATTTCCATAGAAATTTCCCTGAAAGTTTTTTGACGACGTCAAAAAATCGTGAAATTAAACAAACATTTAAAACATTCCTTTGAAATTTATTTAAAAATATTTTTATTTTTTTGGAATGTTTTATTTTTTTATTTTGATTTTTCTATTTTAGTGCTTTTTTGGATAACTGAAAAATTAAAAAAAAAAACATAATAATTATTACAATAAGTTTCAATTTTTCAAACCAACCAATTATTAAAAATATTCAGTTTTTATTGTAATTTGCTTTATAAATTTTAATAATTTTCATGTATTATAGTTTTAAAATAGTATTCATTTTAGTGTTCATGCTCCAAAAAAATGACTTCAAATAATTTGTGTTAACAAAAATCACCGATACCAAAAATTACAACCCCACGACTCCTTCTATTGGTTTGGAACACAAATTTTAAAATCTTGAAATTTATCTGCATCGAGGTGAAGGTCGTAATTAAACCTTTGTGTTTTACGATTCACCTTTCGACTCGAAAGCTTAGCCACCGAGCCACGAACCCCACCACCAGGTCTTCTTCCAATTAGTTCTCGAAAAATAATAGTCCTTGTCCCCTGAATGTCAATGGCTCTCACGTCACAATCACATCAAAACAATCACCAGATGGCAGATGGACTAACGGAGGCGTGATTTTCCATCGCATCGCTTATCGCATCAGAGGAGTTAATAATAAATAAAATATTGTCTGTGAACTGGCCACCAAGAATGATTCATTGAAGGCAATGCATCAATAAACAAACGGTCATTTGGTCAACGATAAGCCGCCGTCGTCAACCACTGGGACGTGCTCAATGCATATGCGATGCAATCTGTTTTTTAATCCATGTGCCACCTACAGACGTCCGACGCCATCTTCGGTTCATGGCAGCCTCCAACGATGGACGTATTTATCGTAGAATATATATTAATCGGGCTTTTAATCCATTCTAAAACAAGATTTGAACTTTTCCCGCCCTCTGCGTTGAACCACCAGCCCTTTGATGAAACCCATCCTGTGAGGCTTTCCTTCGCTGTTGAGTGTAGGGTGACCGAGGGAGCCGAAGATAACGCTCTAAGTTGTTATTCTAAAAATTAATCGAGGTCAAATTTCACACATCGCATATAGTCCTCAAAATAGCACATCGATGTATCTGTCTGGCTTATGGTTCTGACGAGTATAAAAAGACAGCAGGTACCTCCAGCTTCTGCAGTTGCAATCACTCTTCAACGAAGCCTCATCGATATCAGAATGAAATTCTTCATCGTACTCTTGGCCCTGGCTGCTGTGGTAAGTTTCTACTAGAGTGAATTGGCCCATGACAACTTTTAACTATTGCCCATCGATCTCTATCTCCCTAGGTAGCGGCGGATCACGAAGGTCACGAACATCACGTTCACCACGAAGGACACGATCACGATCATGGCAGTGACTACGTTGTGAAGACGCATGATGATCTGGTGAGCTACCGATCGAAGTGCCAGGCGAAGCTGGACATCCCCGCCGATCATATTGAGAAGTACAAGAAGTGGGAGTTCCCCGATGACGAGAAGACCCACTGCTACATGAAGTGCATCTTCGAGGAGTTCGGCCTATTCGACGAGACGCACGGCTTCGATGTGCACAAGATCCATCATCAGCTGGCGGGAAAGGACGGCCATGTCGATCACTCCGACGAGACGCACACCAAGATCGAGAACTGCGCCGACAAGAACACCGAGGGCAGCGACGCCTGCACCTGGGCCTATCGCGGCGGCATGTGCTTCTTCAAGGAGAACATCCGTCTAGTACAGCACAGCGTGGAGACGCACTAGAGCCCGTTGTCGGACTGGGAGGAACTAACTCGATTAGGTTGAATTGATACATGGAATAAAAGAATCTCTCGTGACAATCACAGCTCAATATGTTTTACTTGGGGGAAAGGAAGATTCTGTCTCTAGCGATTTTTTATTCCTTTTATATTCCTTAAGTTTATCCTTCGTGCTCACTATTTCATGAGACGTATGGGCTTTCTAATAGGATCTATATCTAACATAACACCTGCAATCATACAACAGCATGACGGAATACTGATATGATATATCTGACATGAGCCCCCGATGATGGTTTTTATTTCCACGTGTTATCAATTATTTCCGATTTTATATAGCAAAGCTTCCAGTTGAACTAGTTGAATATGGTGTGAACTGACTTTTCTAATAAACGTTGGGGCAGATAAGTTTGCTTTCATTTTATCATTCAAAATAATTATGAAAATTTTATTCATTGATTCTTGACATCAATTCTTAAACTTCTTCTATAAATTTCATATAAAAACTCAACTAACAATGTCTTATAATTTGCTAAATGAAATATGCGATCCTGATATTCGAACCAGTTTTTGAACTACGAAGAAGAAATTCTTCTTTAAAAGAATAACTTCTGTCTCCGGTCATCAACTTTTGGTTCTATTGTTTTGAAGACGTTGTCAGATATTGGACATTATACGTGTTTACGCCAAAACACCTAAAGTAAAAGAATAGATTAGCTTTAATTGAGTTTAGCTTTAATTGAGTGTTTTCCAATGAAAACAATTGAGCGATCAGGGCTTAGTGTAGGTGTATATAAGGATCGTCGGGAAAGTCTCCACTTTGCTGTGTGGAAGGGTCCCGAACCCATCCGAAGTTTTGCCGACGATCACTTGCATTTTGGATATCATAGGTGAGAGATCGCGTACGAGAGTAAATAAAACAAATTTACTGCCCCAAACGTTTTGTTTTGTGTTTTGATTTCCACAAATAGACCAGAAACGCCAGATTGTCTGCTGTTCCGCCGCTTTATTTGGATTTCTGTTTCGCCATCAACGCAACCAGCATCACCCCACAACAAGCCGACGGCGATTTTCCTGCTAGAAGAACATCCAGCAACCCCCGCTACTAAGTCATCTAAACAATACGAATTTAATAATTTTATTATTCATCGCTTATTATTACCGTTGAAAAGAATTCATATTGGAATACTTTCTGTTGATAAAACATTAAATGTTTTAAACTAAAACAAAAGAAAGGAACTTACATAAAGATTTCTTTTGGTATTACACTATATTTCTTAATAAAACGGTTTCAATTGATCAAGTAATAACAACAAGTGATTCTTAAAATTTTAAACACGTTAAAAGCGATCGTTAATCAGGTTTAAGTTAGAAATTAATATATTTAAAGATCTTTCTCATAACAATAACAACACAAAATTATGAATTCACGGGCGGAGAGAAGTCTTTACCGACTTTCTTAAGGGATCTCTATTCAAAGAGCACAACCGATCACGCAATAATATGGCGAAATACTGAAATACTGATACTTATAACAATATTTTCTATTTGGCAACAGCCCCCGATGCATCTCTCACTGGATCGCCTTCGACGAGTACAGACTCTTCACGAACTCTGCCACCCACGCGCCCATCCGTCCGGCCGTCGCACAGTGGTACGCATCGTAGGCCCATTGATCGAGATCATCCTGCCGATGCCTGACGTTACAGTACTCGGTGACGACCACGACTTCTGTCGTCATCCTGTGCTTCGCGAGCAGCTTCGCGATGCGTCTGGACTGCAAGCCCTCGTCATCGGTCCAGAGGCCCAACTCGGTCATCAGGCAACGCAGGTAATCGGGCTGCTCCGAGAACTCCAGGCCGGTCTGGACCTCATCCACATCAGTTGATTGGTTCGTTGTGGTCTCCTTGAGGCACCCTTCCAGAGCCGCTTGCATGCTCTTCGCTGTGGGTGGCTGCCACGCGGACCCAGGCACCGGTTGCTGGGGGTGTAAGAAGACTCATTGTAGGTCATGGAATCGATTATCACACTCATTATTCACCATCATCAGCAACGCACCGAGTGCTCCCAGTATTAAAAGACAGGTCTTCATTGTTGCTTGTTTCGGACTATATTTAGCAAAGCTTCCAGTCTGACTAGATTTGGATTACCGTGTCAACTGGCTTTTATAACAGACGTTGTGGCAACAGCTGTCTCTTTCTTGCTATCTATCGCTCCATCGATCGGCCTTCTTCTCGGAATCGAGTGCGGCTGTACTCAGGACAAGACCTAAGCTGAAGCCTCAACGATTCGGTTGTAATTTATGTTAGTTTTTTCCACTCGCTTACATTACTGTTGTTGTTCTTGAGTTATTGCCATAATCTGATTCTAATGCGCTGACTGCTTTTCGTCTAAGCCATGTCCGAGTTATTTTTTTTCTGTTCAAGTTCAAGATCATGATCATGATCATGATCGCGAACACAATTACGATTATGATAATACAACACAGCCGTGTCTATTTGGGATGTAATAAAAAAATGATTTTTATACCCTACACCCTGTGGGTAAGGGTATATTCATTTTGTCCTTCCGTTTGTAACGCATTAAAGCAGAGGTCGTAGGTATGGAAAAGTATATATATTCTTGATCACCTCCTGAATCGATTTAGCTATGTCCGTCTGTCTGTCTGTCTGTGTGTCTGTCTGTGGAAATAGATTTTCTGAAGAAACGGTAAGAGATACTGACTGAAATTTTGGATTTAGTATTTCTATATTAATAAGCTACTTGTATGTAAAAATGGGCGTAATCGGTCAACGGACACGGCCACCTCCCATATAAAGCAAAAGGTTTATATGGGATATCTGGTTAACTATGGCATATATCGAGATGAAATTTCTCTCTTATAGGAGACGAGCTCCTTCCGTATAAAATCGTAGATCTACAAGAAATTCAACTACTTTATGGATGTTATTTGCTGATGAAAGTGTGGGAGTGAATGCAAGAAGAAAGAGACCACACCCAACTGGACCTCAATGGACGCCCATAGAAAAATTGATTATATCCTTTCAATATAAACGTAATGAGCAGGTGACGATTGAGAGAATACAATTTCTAATTGTACCTGCTGAAGGGATTACAATCCACAACAGTCCGGGAGCTACATATTTTCAATTAGCTGTTAAACTTCCATGTGGAATCAGTAGCGCAGCAAGTACTTCTGGACTTTATATTGTTGGAAATTACAACCCTCCCAAGTCTTTTCAATTCAATCGATTCAATTATTCTTCCATAAATTGCAGAGCTTTAATGCGCACTTCCAAGATTTACCAATGGCACATTGCTTCAAACATCAGAACTACTTCGTTGTGTGGAAACATGGGCCATTTCAACAGAAAACTATAATATTACTAACATCACTCTTATTCATAGATTAGATAGATCTAAAGACAATCGCCGCAAAAAAGGGTATAATGGTGTTTGGAAAACGAATATAGCTTCAAATATATATATCTTTTTGAAAGAGACCACAGTTGTGAAAGTGTAATGACGCATTTTCACTAATTATTGACAGAAATTCACAGTTTTTCCTTTAATAAAAGTTGTATGCAGGGTGTAGGGTATGTAAACTTCGGCCTGGCCGAAGTTAACAGATTTTGCCTGGGTGGGTTATTATCGCAAGTGACGAATGGATGCTATAAATATATATATCTATCCATCTATCTTTCCGTTGTGTGACAGTGTTTCACAATCTTTTCGGCCGTGGAATAGATTCCGTCAACCAGCCAATCCAACTCGTAAATAAGTTACTTTTTCGTATGCTAATTCCATCTAGACTATAATTAAGTTTAATTCGCTCAACTTCGAGTCCGGTCTAATATTGTCTTCTCTCTTGTTACGTGGTCGTTCTTGCTCTTCTTACGTGATTATTGCCGCCGCATGCTTACGATTGTTGTGGTTGCATTAGCAAAACGATTCCCAATAATAACTGCAGATGAATAAATTATTCTCACTTTCGTCTACGCGTACAAAGTGTTTTGGTTTGTCGATCACGTCTTCCCATCGAGATTCAGAGCGCATGACTATCATCAGCGATAGCTTTGGTAGACACATACATCTGTATATATTGGTGGTTTCGGAGTTACCCAGAATTTGACGTCGTCCAACAGTTTGTGAATGGAATATTGTCAATGAAAGCTGGACGAATGATGGACTTAGTACTGCTGCTCATAACTATATTTATTTGTGTTTTGGGCCTATCCAGATTATACGAGATACTTCAGCTCGTGGATAGTTAATGTAAATAATTCAAAGTGGTTGCACTTTGCTGCTCTTGATATTGCACAATAGTAATTAGACGACTGCAGCATCCAATTAACTCATCTATAACTTAATATTATCATGATTATATGGTATACGCCTTTTCTGGAGAAGGTAGGGTAGGGTATTCCTAGAAAAGTAGGATATTTAGTCTAGATTTAGACCTGGCGTTCGTTTTCTAGTTCTTGTGGTGAGAACGTCTAGTTTTGTGGAATAAAATAATATTCATTATAGATGTGCTTGTCACAATAACCACTGTTGATGCTGTGCAGACGCGGGAGGAGATAAGCAGACAGGTTTCATCAATTAAAAGCAGAAGATAGTTGAAGATCGCCGGACGTTCGACTCCACGACCGCCTGCGACAATGGCAAGAGTTATGGAATATTATAAGTAGTAGCTAATTATAAACATGAATTATCATAACATTCGCTTGCAGTGATCGTCACCAGTTCTTAATATGGGTAAGGAACTGGTTGTGAGACTGGCCGGCCGGGTGGCTCGATTACCCCGTTTACTCTTCGTCACCGTTTGGTAATTATCTACCCAGGAATTATCTCTCGCTTTCGTTGCCTCTCTGTCTCCCGCTTTCCATTTCGCATACGGTTGCCGATATGCAAGTTCTCGAATAAAAGCGGCTCGAAAATGCATCCCACCAGTTCATTCGCTGCACTTCCTCAACAACAGTCGACCATGAAGCAACTCGTCGTTCTCTTCGTTCTGTGGATCATCACGGTGGTAAGTTTGACGAAGAGTTCCTTCCTAGTCCCTTCAATTTTATCCTTCATCGACATTTATCCTTCATCGAACTTTATCCTTCATCGACCATTATATTTTATTCACCTTTATCCTTTGACCATCTCTATCCTTGATCTACGTTCAATATTTATCCTTCTCTAATATATATCCACCTTTATTAAACTTTTGCCATCTTCTCGGCAGGCGGCAGCTCTTTCCCATGACGAGGTCGAGCAGCAGTTCCTGAAGGCCAGCGAAGTGTGCTTCAAGCGCGAGAAGTTAACGGCCGACTATCAGGCGAAATTCAACAAGTTCGACTATCCCGACGAGGAGCTCGTCCAAAAGTTCCTGCTTTGCACATGGAACGAGATGGGCTTCTGGAACGATCGCACCGGGTTCGAGATCGAGAAGATCGCTGACTTGTATAAAGATCGGGCCAACACCGAGATTCTCATTCCGATCCTGAGCGAGTGCAACACGAACGAGGCCAAGGAGGCGCCGCTCAAGTGGTCCTACCGCAGCTTCATGTGCATCATGCGAACTCAGGTGGGCGAGTGGTTCCGCGAGGACAGGAAGAAGCATCAAGCCCAAAATGGACACTGAAATATGCAGCTGATCATGAGGGGTATGGTAATGGTTTCATATCACCCTGTATTTCAGTTGTTTCTATTATTAAAGTGAATTGAAATGAATCGAAGACGTGTTGTGATTTGCATTTGCGTTATGTAATTATACAGTAGAAGCGAACGTTTGTCGATTCTACTCAAGTGATTGATTGTGATCAGGGTGGGAACCTGCCTGACCTCTCGCAAAACGGGAGAGTCACAGAGCTTAGGTAATTCTTGTATCATGCCATTTGCATGATACAATGCAATGTATTATTATCAATTAATTACTTAATTACTGACCCCGAACCTCTAACTATAACTTTTCGAACCTCTGTATTGGTCTCAAGGCCTCTCTCTCTCCACCACACCAATCTCCTTCCGGGGCGTTACCCCACTCAGCCCCCCTCTCGATTGCTACGTCACAGTATCCTTGTAACGGTCTGATGCGCTTGCAACCTCCTCGTTCCGTTCCCGGTCCGCCTCCCACGGTCTTTGTTTGTTTGTTCATTAATTTTTCACACAATTCGAGTTTCTGTTCAAGTTCTTTTCGATTGTGTGAAATGCACAATTTCCCCGTCGAACTGTGGGGTTGAAGAAGGGGGTGGAAGCGGGGTCCCTGACTCGTTTCTCGGCTGCACTCGATGCACTTTTGCCTTTGGCATGTCGATGGCACACGTGATTGGAGCCGAAGTGTGCGGCCGCGATTTGTTCGACACGTCATTAATTCCGGCCAAATCCCCTCGAACCCCTCTCCAGACCTTGGATGCATTTCCAATGGGGAGTCATGCACAAAGCAAGGAGCAGCAGCTTCTGAAACGAATCCACCCGGCGACTTCAGCTGGCACCTTGAGCGATTGTTGGACGCCAAAAGCCCAAAAGCGACTTCGAGGTCCTTCGTCCTTTCCTTTCAATCGCAGCAATCACAAAACCTGCACAACCACAAACCAGGGGGCTGAGCGGCGGAGGACGGGGTTGTGGCACTTGACACAAACCTATTCAATTATTTTTCAACTCTTAATTTTTTTCCTCCATCGTCGTCAACGTCGTCGTCGTCATCGTCGCATAAAAACGTCATCGACACTAAACGTTTTGTGAAGCAAATCGTTTATTGACGCAAAGGCTGCCCCAGTCCTTCGAATTCTCCAGCCCCTAACCACAACCCCCCCCCACACACACACCCAGAGTCCTTCAGCGCTTCCAGTACCTCGATAGCCCCAACTTCCTCCTCCCAACCACCAACCGTTGGCAGTCATCAGTCACCAGTCAGGAGTCGGGAGTGCGCATTCATCAATTTAGAAAATCAAGTGAAAAGTTGATTGGGTGAAAAACACAACACATACTCCCACACACAGAGTCACTCGCACATACACAATACATATATGGATGGATGGATAGATGTATGTCTGATGGAGCCCTGAGCGAGTGGCCGCCGTGGGTGGGGTAGGAATTGATTTGACTTTCTTTCCTTCTGCACACAAAAGTCTATTCCGAGGCGCTCCAACAGACGGCGAGATTATTACAGTGCTGTACCAAACCACAGAAATTGCGCTTTCAGACTATCACATGAATTATTTTTGCGATTGGAATTTTTCTACGATGACTATATCCACATTTAAATCTTTTTACTACTATTAAACTATATCCACATTTAAATCTTAAGACTATTAAACTATATTCAATTTTAAATCTTTTTGCGACTAACTTTTTCTAAATATAAATCTTTTGCGACAATTAAACGACAATGTCCAAAGGCAATTATAGTAATAAAACTGCGTTTAACAAGCAGCTAGAAAAACGTAGACAAATAAAAGCTATATAAATTCTTATCAGATCTGGTAAATGGCTTTCGCTAATTTTTTGCAAATTGTTTCCTGGCTAATTTTGCTTTGTCATTATTTCTTGAAGAGTTCTGGAGACTTCGCAGAAACAAGTTGGAGCTATTTTGAAGGTCATCATAGTTTTCTCAACTCTATTTATATACCCCAGAGACCTCAAGCAGCTTAAGTTAAGTGTCGAGCGAACGTTCGTCAGGTCGTCAGCGATCATTTAGCGAGTTTATGGCTTTGATAATACTCCATAGTCTTATGAGAATTTCCATGAAATCGGAAAATATTTCAATGAAAACGGAAAATATTCAAGGCCTTCCGGGGATTGTAGGACTCTTGAGTTGTCGTACCTTGAATTGAATCTCAGTCTCCTGCTGTTGGACTGTTGGGGAGCTCGTCAAGAGTCCAAGAACTTTTGGGTCGCATCCCATTTTCGGTTTTGGAAGCAATGGAGCTCGTTTTCGATCTAAATCAAAAATTGGCCGAATCCATTCTCTGAAAGGCTCTTCACGACAGGCAGACGGAATCCACTGAGACACCCACACACACATACGATATAAATCATTGGATCCTTTTGGTCGACGTGTTTTTTTCCATTGTCTTGGTAGTTACTTCGTTGTTGTTGTAGTTTTTGTTATTGCTGTGGATAACGTGGCCAGAGTATAAAATGCAAATCGTGATGGCGACACAAACTGATCGAATTCTGATGGCAAACCATTAGACAGGGAAGGAGTTTGAGAGGAAGAGGTAAAGAGTTAGAGACAGAGAGAGAGAGAGAGAGAGAGTTTGAGAGAGAGAGAGAGTTTGAGATATGGAGTGGGAGTGAGTGCGAGAGAAAGAATTCGGGCGAAGGCACTGACTACAATTTATGATATCCATTTTTTCTCTTCTGTTTCCAATTGTTTTCCTCCATGTGCCAGAAGAACATTGACAGTGAGGGAGAGAGATGGAAAGGGAGAGAGATGGAAATGAGTGAGAGAGAGTCTGCTGCCGAGAAGCGTTTGCTTCTGACTCCTGTGTGATGGAGACGAGAAGCTTTGTTTTATTTCCCATTGAATTTCATGCCAATTTAGCCTTAAGTTCTGGCCATTATTTCGGCCCCCACTCGGATTCTTGTAAATCCTTACCAATCTCACTCTGGTATCCTTCAGCTGACCAAGGTCTCGAGGCTTTCATCCAGCCTCCTGCCTTTCATTCGGCCTCCTTCAGCCTGCATCTGCTGCACTTGTGAAATGGTTCATTTGGAAAAATGTTGTTAAAAACTCAGTGTTGCCTTCTCTTCCACTTTGGTCTTTGGTGCTTGTAGTTGTTGTTTTTGTTGTTAATCCCTGGCATGTTCTGTCCACTCATCCGCCCACCCATTCGTCCATTTGCCAACCGTTAAGAGCTCAATTCAAACTGTTTTCTCCCGTGCTGCCAACTGGGCTATTGAAGAGCCTTTTTGTTGTCCGCCTGTGTGTTTTCCGAAACACACTCAAATGTATATATATATGTGTGTGTATGCACATGATATTATACAGAAAATACAGTGTTTTTATTTGCAACGAGTTGGAGGCGGGTGGGTTTGTTGACTTGGGGATCGCTTGAATGGGTACAGTTGCGGTTGCTGCCGCTTGGTGGCAACTGAATTGAAATAATTATGATGAAACATATGCACGAAACACATACCTATTCATATACATATATATATACATGAGTGTGTGTTGAAAAGCACTAAAGAGAGAGGATGAGAGTTGCATTCACTATAGCAAGGACCTCTTTTTATGGTCAGCGGTCAGTCGAGTGGACGCTTTAAGGTCGACCATGCGTTTCGATGAACCCTCTCGTTGATTGCGGTGGGCAGGGGGCGTGGCACCTGGGTGGAAACCCTTGTGGAAACTGGGTCGATGCATCATATGACTGGAATACTGAACATATCCAGATTTCATATTTAAACTTATCGTATCGAAATCTCATCATATCTCATCCATATTGTCAGCATTTCATTTTTCTAAAGAAACACGATGTTTCCCGGTTGAAGTTTCCTCTTCTTCAACGGAATCGCGACTTCCCCCTCGTTCCACGAAGCCCTCTTCAAGGAAGCTCCTTTATCCAGATTCAGCTCCAGCCGTCCCATCATCGGCCGACCGCGGCTCATCCGGGGGAGGTATAACGAGCGAGTAACGGTTAATAAAAACGGTTTCTTTGTGCGTTTTATTGTGCGGAAAAGTGGAGAGCTCGCGCCCACCCCCGCTGCTTCCGTTCAACCCCCCTTCGCCATCGTCCAAGCTGGTACAAAGCCATCCAGGATAGCGAGAAGAAAAGCACGAGGCGAGCCCTCCATTAACCGAGAGTCAAAGAGCTAAATAAACCGTCTAATTATCGCTCGCGCTGGCCAACATTTGAAACCGCAGCCACTTGTCCGACCCTTCCTTCGTCCCATCGACTTCCTCCTTCATCCCTTCGACCTTTCAACCTTTCGACCCCTCCTCTTCCCCCCTGTGACTCTTCACCCCACTCTCTGTCCCAAGCCAAGGCGATTAGGGCGTAACCGAAGCAATTGCCGCGCGGCCAAAGCGATTAAACGTGGCTAACGGCCACACCCCCTCCTCCCCTCCCACTCACCTCTCTCCCACCCCGCCACTTCAGGCCGCGACGCAGCGTGGCCGGCGCGTGGTCAGCGCATTTTTGCGAGACTCTTATTTATTATTTCAACTCTGCACAAATGATTTACTTTTTTATTTCCGCCCCTCGGCCTCGACCGGTTTCTTGCTGCGACGTCCCGCGACTGGGGAAAAGAAATGCGTCGAGACGGAGGAAGAGAGTTGAAGAGAGAAGGAACGAGGGAGAGGAGGGAGAGGGAGAGAGAGGGAGAGACAGAGCGAAACAGAGAGATGGAGAGGGAACTTCTCTGGTCGGTTGGTCGAGGTCCTTGGACAGTTCCATCGCAGGACGGTCGTGGACTGGAGTGGGAGTTGAAATACTTTCAACTGCTGTAAGCGTACTAATTGCTTTTAATTAAACGGCTTCCCCCCCTCTTCTCCTCCTCCTTGGTCCCTCCTTCGTACCTTCCTCAGAGTCGTTCGGTCGCTTTGCATTCTTTTTCGCTGGCATGTCCTTTGTCCTGCGTCGTGCGTCCTCTTGCAATGAAGTGCAAGTTTATAATTTTCTTCATTAACGTTGCGGGAGTACGACAACAACAACAACAAACGATGGCAAGAAGAATGAGAGAAGAGCGAAAATGGAATTAAATTGAAGCATCTGAACTTGCCGGAAGAGGGATTCGTCTGGTGGAAGGGGTGGAGAAAAAAAAATAAAAAAATTAAGAAAAAGCAAACTTTGGAAATTTCGTCAGAGCAAAACTTTCCATGTGCCGTCGACCCTCCCTCCGCCGCCTTCTGTCGATCCACCCCACCAACTGGAATGTTTAATAGTCGAAACTTTCTACCGAATCCTTCTTCTCTTTCTATTCCTTCATAAGTTCGCTTCGGAAGAGTGGAGCGGGAGTAATGGGCAAATATTTTCCCAGCATTTGCTGCATTTAATGTGCCGTTATTTCTGTCCTTGTTCCGACCCAAATCGACTTTTTTGGTCCATCGATGGACTTGTAACTGTGACTGGGGTATATGATATCGGGTGATTTCAATGAATTTTCTTCATTTCCGTGATTTTCTTAATTTCTTAATTTGACTGCTATTGTACCTCGTTTTCTATATAAATTGAAATACAAAACCAGAAACAAATACTAACTGTGGTCATAATCGGAATAATCTTTATTTGCATGTTTTCCAAATTTAATAAAGATTATTTATTATACAAATACAGTGGCTCACACCTTAAATGATGCAGTCGATTTTTGTGTCTAAAACGCTAAACATTTTGGTATTTGTTAATTTTTTGGTGGGAAAAAATGCATATCCGCTTTACGATTTAAGATTTCCATGAAAAATTACCTGAAATTTGTGAAAATTTAGAAGTCGTCACGAATTAACGTCCTTTTCGCCAAATAACGCGTATTTACAGAGATATGAACGATTTAAGATTTCTATTAAAAAGTGTCTGAATTATGAATTGTTTGAAAATTTTGAGTTTGTTACGAATTAACGTCCTTTTCGCCAAATAACGCGTATTTACGGAGATATGAACGATTTAAGATTTCAATGAAAAATTGCCTGAATTTTGAAATTTATGAAAATTTAGAGGTCGTTACAAAAAAAATTGCCTGAAATTTGATATTTTTGAAAATTTAGAGCTCGTTACGAATTAACGTCCTTTTCGCCAAGTAACGCGTATTTACGGAGATATGAACGATTTAAGATTTCCATGAAAAATTGCCTGAATTTTGAAATTTATGAAAATTTAGAGGTCGTTACGAAAAAAATTGCCTGAATTTTGATATTTTTGAAAATTTAGAGGTCGTTACGAATTAACGTCCTTTTCGCCAAGTAACGCGTATTTACGGAGATATGAACGATTTAAGATTTCAATGAAAAATAGCCTGAATTTTGAAATTTATGAAAATTTAGAGGTCGTTACGAAAAAAATTGCCTGAATTTTGATATTTTTGAAAATTTAGAGGTCGTTACGAATTAACGTCCTTTTCGCCAAGAAACGCGTATTTACGGAGATATGAACGATTTAGGTTTTTCATGAACAATTTTGAAATTTTTGAAATTTTAGAGCTAGTTACGAATTAACGTCCTTTTCGCCAAGTAACGCGTATTTACGGAGATATGAACGATTTAAGATTTCAATGAAAAATAGCCTGAATTTTGAAATTTATGAAAATTTAGAGGTCGTTACGAAAAAAATTGCCTGAATTTTGATATTTTTGAAAATTTAGAGGTCGTTACGAATTAACGTCCTTTTCGCCAAGTAACGCGTATTTACGGAGATATGAACGATTTAGGTTTTTCATGAACAATTTTGAAATTTTTGAAATTTTAGAGCTCGCTACGAATTAACGTCCTTTTCGCCAAGTAACGCGTATTTACGGAGATATGAACGATTTAAGATTTCAATGAAAAATAGCCTGAATTTTGAAATTTTTGAAAATTTTGAGGTCGTTACGAAAAAAAATGCCTGAATTTTGAAATTTTTGAAAATTTAGAGGTCGTTACGAATTAACGTCCTTTTCGCCAAGTAACGCGTATTTACGGAGATATGAACGATTTAGGTTTTTCATGAACAATTTTGAAATTTTTGAAATTTTAGAGCTAGTTACGAATTAACGTCCTTTTCGCCAAGTAACGCGTATTTACGGAGATATGAACGATTTAAGATTTCAATGAAAAATAGCCTGAATTTTGAAATTTTTGAAAATTTAGAGGTCGTTACGAAAAAAATTGCCTGAATTTTTGAAAATTTAGAGGTCGTTACGAATTAACGTCCTTTTCGCCAAATAACGCGTATTTACGGAGATATGAACGATTTAAGTTTTTCATGAACAATTTTGAAATTTTGAAATTTTAGAGCTATTTACGAATTAACGTCCTTTTCGCCAAATAACGCGTATTTACGGAGATATGAACGATTTAAGTTTTTCATGAACAATTTTGAAATTTTTGAAATTTTAGAGCTAGTTACGAATTAACGTCCTTTTCGCCAAATAACGCGTATTTACGGAGATATGAACGATTTAAGATTTCCATGAAAAAATGCCTGAATTTTGAAATTTTTGAAACTTTAGAGGTCGTTACGAATTAACGTCCTTTTTGCAAAATAACGCATATTTACGGAGATATGAACGATTTAAGTTTTTCATAAAAAAACGATAAAAATTTTGAAATTTTTGAAATTTTAGAGCTATTTACGAATTAACGTCCTTTTCGCCAAATAACGCGTATTTACGGAGATATGAACGATTTAAGTTTTTCATGAACAATTTTGAAATTTTTGAAATTTTAGAGCTAGTTACGAATTAACGTCCTTTTCGCCAAATAACGCGTATTTACGGAGATATGAACGATTTAAGATTTCCATGAAAAAATGCCTGAATTTTGAAATTTTTGAAACTTTAGAGGTCGTTACGAATTAACGTCCTTTTTGCAAAATAACGCATATTTACGGAGATATGAACGATTTAAGTTTTTCATAAAAAAACGATAAAAATTTTGAAATTTTTGAAAATTTAGAGCTCGTTAGGAATTAACGTCCTTTGCGCCAAATAACGCGTATTTACGGAGATATGAACGATTTAAGTTTTTCATGAACAATTTTGAAATTTTTGAAATTTTAGAGCTAGTTACGAATTAACGTCCTTTTCGCCAAGTACCGCGTATTTACGGAGATATGAACGATTTAAGATTTCCATGAAAAATAGCCTGAATTTTGAAATTTTTGAAACTTTAGAGGTCGTTACGAATTAACGTCCTTTTTGCAAAATAACGCATATTTACGGAGATATGAACGATTTAAGTTTTTCATAAAAAAACGATAAAAATTTTGAAATTTTTGAAAATTTAGAGCTCGTTAGGAATTAACGTCCTTTGCGCCAAATAACGCGTATTTACGGAGATATGAACGATTTAAGTTTTTCATGAACAATTTTGAAATTTTTGAAATTTTAGAGCTAGTTACGAATTAACGTCCTTTTCGCCAAGTACCGCGTATTTACGGAGATATGAACGATTTAAGATTTCCATGAAAAATAGCCTGAATTTTGAAATTTTTGAAACTTTAGAGGTCGTTACGAATTAACGTCCTTTTTGCAAAATAACGCATATTTACGGAGATATGAACGATTTAAGTTTTTCATAAAAAAACGATAAAAATTTTGAAATTTTTGAAAATTTAGAGCTCGTTAGGAATTAACGTCCTTTGCGCCAAATAACGCGTATTTACGGAGATATGAACGATTTAAGTTTTTCATGAACAATTTTGAAATTTTTGAAATTTTAGAGCTAGTTACGAATTAACGTCCTTTTCGCCAAGTAACGCGTATTTACGGAGATATGAACGATTTAAGATTTCCATGAAAAATAGCCTGAATTTTGAAATTTTGAAACTTTAGAGGTCGTTACGAATTAACGTCCTTTTTGCAAAATAACGCATATTTACGGAGATATGAACGATTTAAGTTTTTCATAAAAAAACGATAAAAATTTTGAAATTTTTGAAAATTTAGAGCTCGTTAGGAATTAACGTCCTTTGCGCCAATAACGCGTATTTACGGAGATATGAACGATTTAAGTTTTTCATGAACAATTTTGAAATTTTTGAAATTTTAGAGCTAGTTACGAATTAACGTCCTTTTCGCCAAGTAACGCGTATTTACGGAGATATGAACGATTTAAGATTTCCATGAAAAAATGCCTGAATTCTGAAATTTTTGAAACTTTAGAGGTCGTTACGAATTAACGTCCTTTTTGCAAAATAACGCATATTTACGGAGATATGAACGATTTAAGTTTTTCATAAAAAAACGATAAAAATTTTGAAATTTTTGAAAATTTAGAGCTCGTTAGGAATTAACGTCCTTTGCGCCAAATAACGCGTATTTACGGAGATATGAACGATTTAAGTTTTTCATGAACAATTTTGAAATTTTAGAGCTAGTTACGAATTAACGTCCTTTTCGCCAAGTAACGCGTATTTACGGAGATATGAACGATTTAAGATTTCCATGAAAAAATGCCTGAATTTTGAAATTTTTGAAACTTTAGAGGTCGTTACGAATTAACGTCCTTTTTGCAAAATAACGCATATTACGGAGATATGAACGATTTAAGTTTTTCATAAAAAAACGATAAAAATTTTGAAATTTTTGAAAATTTAGAGCTCGTTAGGAATTAACGTCCTTTGCGCCAAATAACGCGTATTTACGGAGATATGAACGATTTAAGTTTTTCATGAACAATTTTGAAATTTTTGAAATTTTAGAGCTATTTACGAATTAACGTCCTTTTCGCCAAATAACGCGTATTTACGGAGATATGAACGATTTAAGATTTCAATGAAAAATAGCCTGAATTTTGAAATTTTTGAAAATTTAGAGGTCGTTACGAAAAAAATTGCCTGAATTTTTGAAAATTTAGAGGTCGTTACGAATTAACGTCCTTTTCGCCAAATAACGCGTATTTACGGAGATATGAACGATTTAAGTTTTTCATGAACAATTTTGAAATTTTTGAAATTTTAGAGCTATTTACGAATTAACGTCCTTTTCGCCAAATAACGCGTATTTACGGAGATATGAACGATTTAAGTTTTTCATGAACAATTTTGAAATTTTTGAAATTTTAGAGCTAGTTACGAATTAACGTCCTTTTCGCCAAATAACGCGTATTTACGGAGATATGAACGATTTAAGATTTCCATGAAAAAATGCCTGAATTTTGAAATTTTTGAAAATTTAGAGGTCGTTACGAATTAACGTCCTTTTCGCCAAATAACGTGTATTTACGGAGATATGAACGATTTAAGATTTCCATGAAAAATTGTCTGAATTTTGAAATTTTTAAAAATGTAGAGATCGTTACGAATTAACGTCCTTTTTGCAAAATAACGCATATTTACGGAGATATGAACGATTTAAGTTTTTCATAAAAAAACGATAAAAATTTTGAAATTTTTGAAAATTTAGAGCTCGTTAGGAATTAACGTCCTTTGCGCCAAATAACGCGTATTTACGGAGATATGAACGATTTAAGATTTTCTTGAAAAATTGCCTGATTTATGAAATTTTAGAAAATATAGAGGTCTATTTAATAGAGGAATATTTTAATTTTATTTAAATACCTCCATGGTTAATGTTTAATTTATATAGCCTATATCCTATTCTGGTACGTTAGCTAACCAGTAAAAATATCAAACTGGAAACATAATTTGTATATTTCACACATTGTGTCCGGTTTCATCCAATTTAAATCCTTGGGGATTTTATTAAAATAACAAAACGAATTCCTCGGCTTCTTTAAACGTCGGAATTTTGCTTGTTATTGCAATGGCAACAGAATCCGTCGAGGATGTCGAGGTGTTGCCAAAGGCTCCAAAAGCTGCATAATTTGCTCCAGTCCCATTGGACTGCGTGGAACTCCTTGGTTTGGCCTGACAAAGGACGATGTTGTTGTTGTTGCTGTTGTGCTCCTTCTTCAAAGGGATCCGTGTGGGGAGGTGAGGAGATTCTGATCCCGGTCCTACGTTCTTCGCACCTTTGTATTTGGTGCGAAAATATTTGTGCAGCGGACGGTATCGACAGAGTGAGAAGGGGAGAAAGAGAGAGGGGGAGAAAGGGAAATATGGAATAGAATGAAACCGACCTCCACGACCAGAGACGGGAGCAGAACTAGGACTAGGAGAAAGTAGAATTAAAATAAAATATATTACAAAGAACCACAGGGAAGGGGAAATGAAAGGTAAAGGGGGAAGGCAAAGGTAAAAGGGGAAGGAATAGGTAAAGTAGAAGAGTAAGTGGGGACGGGTGAGAATCGAACAATGGAACGGTGTGGCGCAAACACAAAGCATCCTCCTCCGAGTCCTGTGAGCAATTTTTGTTGTTATCGGTACACAAAGAAATTATGACTTTGTGTTTACTTTGGATTATTATTTTGCGAAACCATTGCGGGAGAAGGTACGAAAAAATAGAGCAAAAAGTGAGAGGAGGAGAAGGAGAAGAGGGTGAAGGATCCAAAGAAAACCACACAAGACGCTCGCGCGGCCAGTGTTGCCAATGCGGTGGCCGTTGCAATTAAACCGAATTCAATTCAATTGAGTTTAAATTGTTTGCAATTACGCTTTCAACACTCCAGACTCGAGTGTGTTTGTGTGTGTGTTGGTTGGATTTTCGCAAACACAAAACCCACGACTGCAAATCTAAACATAAAAAGGCAACATTCTCCCTGGGACGGAGGCGTTTGGAAGGCGGGGCAAAAGGTGCCTTCGCAGGCGATGCAGTCAAGTGGAAACGAATCCTTGTGGCCGCAGGATGCCCACACATACACAGAGACACAAACACACATACACTGACCTGCCCCGGGACCCTGTGGCAACACACAAGTGCCCTCGCTCAACCCCGGCTCAGTTCAGTTTGGGTTTTCCTTTTGCTTCGCCTTCGACAATTGAACGACGATCCTTCGAAGACTCGGCATTTATTTCTTTCGTCCGGCCACTCGCACTCGAGTATCTGTGCGATTGTTAGGGAGACGAAGGAGGAGGAGAAGGAGGAGGAGGTGGAGAGGATAGAGAGAAAAAATTCAATTCTCATGGTTGCATTTGATTTCCAGGGGCTCGGGATCCCTTTGTGTGGAGTCCTCGAGTCGAAGACGATTGCTTTATGTTTGGCCTCGAGGGCGATATTTCACAGATAAACGCATTTTTGAATGCGATTTCGGGAGACAGTTTTGTAAACATTTGCGGTGAACAAAAACAAGAATAGCAACAACAACAGTAGTAACAACAATAGCAACAAGAACATCATCATCATCAACTTGGACGACAATAAAAAGGATTCACAGGATAACGAGAGTTTGTTTATTTTTTGTGGCTATTATTGTCGTTGTCGTTGTTATTGTTATCATTGTTGTTGTTGCCGCAATTAATATCAATTCAATCGAAATAAATCACATGTGCTTGAACACATCACATCGCTTCGCATCTCAGAACTCATCGCAATCATTTCGTTTCGAGGACCCCAATTACGTGCAGGACCCACAACAATCGGGCCCTCGGCAAGGATCGGGTTGGGGTGGACCCTGCGGCTAGGATGGATCGACTCCTAATTGCTTCGATAAACCATCGGTATCAAAGGGTGCCTGGGTTGAACCATATGTTGCGGTTGATCTACCGGCGGAATAAACAACACGATGGTATCTGCGGATCGATCGCCCGCCCAATGGAAATCTAAATCCTTTCCCAATGGCAGCTGATGACTTCTAAGCCCCTTTAAAGTGTTCGATCACAAGGGATCCATGTTGGTGGAAAGATATTCTAATGAGGTAGTCTTCAGGAAGATCTTCAAGAAGATCTTCAAGAAAATCTTTAATAAGGTCTTTAAGAACGTCTGTGGTAGGAGTGGGATATGACTTCGAATAAATTTCTTATAAATATAGCTCCAAGTATCAATCTGACATATTTCATCATTGAACAATCATATATGAGTTTTATTTTTCTACTCCTAACGATCAGATCTGAAGTTTTCTCTTTTCAGAGCGAATCAAATTGTGAAATATGGATTATTAGGCCTGTTTATAAGTAAGTGATAGGAGGACAACAACAACAAAAAATGTGTGACGATACCTGTCTCCGAATGAACAGAAGTGAAGTCTTCTAAGACCTCTAGTGAGACCGAAACACCCAAAGTCTGCAACGTAGGTTAATTTCTTTCCAATCGATTGATCGAACGACTCCTTGGCCATGGTGCCAATTGCTGACGGCTGCCTTCGACACCTCATTGAAGTTCCAATTTGTGGTCTCTCGCTAATGAGCTTCGATCTCCTCTCCCCTTTCTACTCCTAGGGAGGTGAAGAGAAATCACCTCCCTCCTTCTCACCACCACACGATAATTCCCTCGAGCATGGCTCGAGCTCAATTAAAAATGCATATCAACGCCAAAGAAGGATAATGAGCGCGTATCCTCTCAATGGTTACCATATGAAATTCAAGTGGCCTACAACCACACACACACACACATACAATCATACTAAACACACTCATAATGAACACACACACATACACTTATACTAAACACACATATACTCTTAACAGTGTGGGCGGATGCTCGAGATAATTCCACAAATACAAATGGAACGCTGCGCCAAACACTTGGCCACCAGCCGGACCCGCCCGACAAATTAGCGAGCGCCATTGTTTCGTCCTGGCAGCGCGAACAAAGGACTCGGCCCAATCGAGGGGGCGAGGGCGAAGGCAAAGGGGGCGGGAGTCGAGCAGGCGAGAACAGGTTAATTTCGCAAAGCTGCTGTGGGGTGGGTGTGAAAGGCGGGGGGGGGGGGGGGGGGGGGGTTTGAGGGGAAGCGAGATCGGGTGCCAAATCAAGCGGAAAATAACACAATAAAATAACAATGCGATGGACGGCGGTGGGTGGCGGCGGCAATGCGGCGGCAACGCGGCTGAGCGGATAAGTTCAGGTTAATGAGGGAGGTTGGGTCGGTTATGGGTTGGTGGTAGTTGGAGAGCAGAGAACGGTGGAGACCGGAAGGTGTTCATGAAAGGGGTGAAGCATGCTGGAAGTTGAAAGTGAGAGAGGACGGCGACTCTCATGAACACGGCGAGAACATGGCGAACAGACGAAGAAGCAGCGCAGGAAGCAGAGATACAAAGTCGTTGCTCGATTGGAGTGGGATGGGCTCGGTTGATTGTCATCATTGTTGTTGTTGGTCGAATGGGCCATTGGATAACGCCGTGATGGGGGGAGCGAAGAGGCAGAAAGGGGTGGGGGGTTGAGGTTCAAAAGTCACTTGCAGCATCCCTGGCGATGGAGGTTAAAATATTTATGCATGCGATGCCATTGTTTCGTCCTTCAGTCGATGAAAGCGGCGGCTGAGGGGTGCTCGAAGAGAGGTGAAGAAAGGTTGGGGGGAGGTCGAGGGAAAGGTCAAAGGATGACGAGAATTTGCTGGAGGAGAAGAAGAACAAGCAACAGCTCCAAGAGTTGTCGAAACATTTGGCAACAAAAACATTCGCATGAATTTGGAAATTGAAAACCCAGGCGTGTAACCACGGCAACATCTCACTGTCTCGCTCTCTCTTTATATTCCTCGATTTCTATTTCTCTCTCTTTCTCTCCCACCATCTCTTCTCCTCTCTCTATCGCTCTCTTACTCGCGATCTGATGCTGCTGGTTCTGCGTCTGCAGCTGCTGTCAATTGGTCGAAAGGATTCCTGTTGTCCTTGGGCGGTTGGCGGTGGGTGGTCGTGAGGCCGATGTGGACGAGGGTGTGGCTGGAGCACAAAAGCGACATTGTTATAGATTTCGCAGGTATCTCTGGCTCTGTGTCGAGAGGATACAAACCTGCTTCAGATAGACAACAGACAAACGGTTGGACAGACAGGCAGACCGACGGATGGATAGGTATTTGAAATATTGTCTTGCATTGTGTTTGAATCTCGGCGTCTGCAGATGTAATTTAATTAAATTTATTGCACTTTGAATGCGGGACAACAACAAGAAGAACAACAACAATAACGACAATCACAATCAAAATCACAATCAAAAAAGCAACAACTATCATAATGACAACAACAACAATAACGAATGTCAACATCACAGACAGAAGAACAGGCGACAGTCGCAAGAACGAACAGAGAGCGAAAGAGGAGGATGGGGGAACAGGAGTCTGTTAATTATGTCTGAGAAGAGGGAGAAACAAGGGAGAGGGAGAGAGAGAAAAGAGATAAAAGTATCTATGCAATAAAGTTTCAAAATAATGGGATTCAATCCATCTCTATATAAAATCGAAGAAAATCGGTTTAAAATATATTAATTTAATAAAATATATGAATGGTTTTTTTTTATATATTTATGTTATAAATTTATGAATAAAATATATAAATTTGTACTGTATTTATTCCACAATTTCCTTAACATTCTTCTGCCCTTATTGTTTCTTTCTCTTAATAATCCTTTCAATTCAATCTATTGTAGTATAACATTCCCTCGCATCTTCCCATTAATTTTTGACTTCTTCCTGTTTCCGACCTTGCTCGGAAGTAAGGACAAACGGATGGACAGACATATGGATGAACAACTGGGGGATCCATTACGCTGGTTATAAAAAGTTTTCACTTTTGTCTCAATTTATGCAGGAATGTCTGCTGTGAAGGTGAACTCTGTGCCCAAGAATTTTACTTTGTATGCGTGGAAACTTCATTTCATTGACGCAGCTCGAAAATTCTTCTCCTTCCTTCTCTTTTCTTCTGAACATTCCATCCCTTTCCCCTGCCTCCTGCATCCGTGGCTTAGCTGGAGACAAAAACTCGGTTTGTATGGAAATTGTTAGCAGAATGTGAAATTCGCTCGGTTCAAATACAGATAGAGAGAGGAAAGTTAGAGGGAGAAAGAGAAGAGAGAAGGTAGAGAGAGAAGATATTGGGGAATATTGAGAGAAAAGAGTCAGTGAAAACTAGAGTGAAAGATAGATAGAAGTAATATAGCTTGAGCTAGAATTCCTTCATATAACTGGAATCTAGTCGTTTTAATTGCTATACTAGTATACATAGTAAAGGTTTTCTCAGATGAAAATCTCACTCTCCGATCGATTGACATCTGGGAGCATCTTAATTAGAACTCACTTTGCTTATCACTCATTAATATTCATCTCATCTCATCTCACCTCTCGGCAATGACTTGACTTCGGAAGATACATACTTGAGATCGCGTACTTGTGCCATCTGGGCGTGGAGCCGTGTTCGGAATCGTTAATTAATTGACGTAAATTTCATTCGTTTAATTCGAAATTAATTTGATCCGCAGATATTTTACATAACTTAACTATACGAAGACGACACGTCGTTAGACAATGTTTTCAATGATTAATTCAATTAATTTATAGAAAAGTTCTTCGGGAAACGTGAGGTGGAAAATGCAAATGAAAATAAGGTATACACAGAATGGGTTTATATGGTATATACAAGTGGGATGAAGGGGTTCGTGAAGTGTTTGAGTTTGTTGCTAGAAGTCTGCCAAAGAGTCTAATAAGACTATGATTACTCTAAAGTTCTTTCAGGTACCTGAATATACATTTATTTGCATGAAAATTCTCAGTAAGGAATTTCGTTATCTCATTAAATATCACAATCTTTAGATGGATCCAATTAATTCTCATTAGGATCCCTTCACTTCTCCTCCACCTGGCTAGATTAATATTAAATCCATGCCAAACCAAGTGTCGACGATATTGGATTTTAAAATACAACCATGTGTCTCTGGCATGAGAGAGGGAGAGAGAAAAGGAGAAAGTCAAGCTGCTTTGTCGCACATTAAAATTAATATAAATTGCATTAGCACGGCCGCCCATCGAGCTTGGTGAGAGGGGGAGGGAGGGAAGAACAACCCCTTAACCCGGCAGATAAATAGCTTAAAAGAGATAACAATTCTTTCATATGCTAGGATCGAAACAATCCCCAAGTAACCGTCGGTAACCAGCGAGAGAACAAAGAATTCGTTGCAAATGTTGTAACTATTCAAATGAAGAGCGAAAGAGGGGTAAGGGAGACAGAGAAAGAGGGGAGTGGGAGAGATGAAGAGAGAAGGACGAAACCCCGCGAAGCACGTGCCGGGCATAAAAACCGTTTTGAATGCGATTCAACGACGATCGCATCATCCTGACCGAGGGAGGGAGGGAGGAAGGACGCACTTTGATAATCTGGGTGCCGGAAGATTACTGTCACCAAAACACACCATTCCGGCAATATGTGTTTCCTCGTAAGACTGACTAAAGGTGGCAGGGGGCGGTTGTTACAAATTGACCCGCTATGAAATCCTTTCGGTGGATCATATGCCATGTGATTGTATTCATGGCTCACCCCGATGAAGGTCGAATAGCTTTTTAATAGAGTTGAAAGAGAGGAGTAGGGCGAGAACCGAGGATATGAGAGAGTGTAGTGGGAGGTTATAAACTGTTTCCGACAGGACCAGCGTGAGTCAACTGCTTCATATAGAATTACGAATTACGACAGTTGGAGTGGAAGCAGAAAAAATGAAAGCGAACTCTAGAAACTTTGTCTTCGTTTGTGTTTAGTATAAATTACGCGATGAACTGTTTCTGAAAACGGACCGCAACATTAAAAATTTTCCGAACTTTGCATCGATGACAAATGACCGAACAGTGGGACGAATTTAGAAAATGTGAGGTATATATTTATTGACACAAAAAGCCATAGCTTTGTAATACGACTCCTACGTAAAGTTGATGGAAAATATTTGAATTTCATAATAAAACATAATAATTTTCATTATATTGAAAATAATGAAAAAGTATTTAGTAAAATATGCATAAACTGAAGAAATTATTTAAAAATATGTGAATTCGAGGATACTTAAATTGTATGGAAATATTTTTGGTTTCTTAATAAAACATACAAATTTTCATTGAATTGAAAAAAATTTGTGAAATAAAAAATGAAGCATTTCATATATAAGCATTTAATTTAATTTAATAAAACTTTAATTATATTGGGATTATATTTTATTATAAAACAAAAACCACTTTTAACATATAAAGAAAAAAAAAAAAATGAAAATCTCTTAATGAAGACACAATTGATAATTCAGATAATAGTTATAAAGGGTTAACAAATTCTACACCCTAAGAAGGAAAATCCTCAAAAATCCACTATCTTCTGAAGTGGTTCTTTTTTTCGCTTCCGATTCCACTGTACGCGAGTCGTAAATAATTCTAATAAATTAAATGCATCCGTTACAGAGAGCGATTGAGTTTGAATTTGCTTTTCATAAGCGAAGCCGCACCCTCGTCCTACATCCTTCGTCCTCCATCCGTGTCCGCCACAATGGAAGCAGACCGCAAAAAAGGACGAGAACTCTTTGACACTCGTCCTGCAGAAGTTCCAGGGCAGGCGAATCGATAAAAACCGAAATAAAGGACTCGATGAATGGATGGACGACAGCAATGGGAATGAGCTGAAGCAAAAGGATATTCAATGACAAATGCTTTTGTCTGTTTGCTCTTGAGGGGATGGTGTACAGCAGGATGAAGCGGAAAAGGGAAGCAGGGGAAGGAAGCAAAGTTTTTAATTTAGTTTCCATTGCGGAAACCCACACTTCGCTCAGCATACGTGTGTGTGTATGTGTGTGTGTGCGTTGCTTGGCTACATGATCAAATTAAGGATTTAAACGAAGCACCCAAGGACGAAGCCGAAGAACTCCCGATGCGATTCTTTGAACTTCGTTGATTCCGTTTCGATTTGATTCCCTTTCACGGACTATCGAAGCATTTCTCACAGTTTATTAACGCGATCTCTCTCTCTCTTCTGGAAGTCCTCTGAAGCTCGCCCTCGTCCTCATCTTCCTTCTATCCCTCATTCATCGTCTCCCGCCCATCTCCATCGACGTCTCACCATTGCCATCTCGACTTCGTCCTGTCACTCGGTTACAAATTAAATCATCCTCGTCCTCGCCTCCCGCACCCGCCCCCGGCGTCGACCTCAAGTATTTATGACACTCCCCCTCTTCCTCCGCCCACCCGTCACCCCATGCGAAAAGGCAACAGGCCACCCGTCGACCACCCGTCCCCTTCGCCTTCAACGACGACCCTTCGTCAGGCGTGGAGCGAGGCAGAAGCGAGGGAAGATGCTGCGAAATTGAAAAACACCAAATAAAATTTGTTTGGTGTTTGGAATGTCACCCGCAGACATTCGTCGAATCCTCCCGCCCTCTTCTCCTGCTCTCTTCTCAGTCTTTCCCGTCCTCTTCTCTTTCTTCATTCCACTCCTTCTTCATCCCGCCCTTCGCCTTGTCCTGAAGTTGCCGTCAGTGTTGCTTCTTGATTCGACGACGCCGACGGCTGGTGGGCGGCGGTGAAGGGGGCGGGGCAGGGTTAGCTTCGCAGCCGCAAGGGGGTGAAAATAATTTCACAGGATGAGTGTTTTCACTTGTTATTGCTGTGTTATATCCTGTTTATTCTCTCGCCGTTGGTGTTGTTGCTTTTGCTGCTCCCCGTTGGTCTTGTTGACTTTGTTGTTGGGCTGCTGCTGCTGGTGTTCTTGTTGTTGGTGTTGACGGTGGGGGAGGGGGGAACGCGGGGCGGAGCCACCGACGACGTTCATTGCCAATGAGTGGGGTCGATCGTCGGAGTGGACGGGAGGCAATATCAAAGTGTAATTTTCCGCTTGAAATGGTCGCGATAATTTCTTCAACCCGGAGGCGGGAGATCGAAAAGAATGGTCAGGGGAGGAGGGTCCGAAGTCGAATCGGAATAAAATTCAAATTGTTTGCGATATTTTTATTTCGTCTTCGCCCATATCCTATCCTTATTGTGTATCCTTTATGCCGAGGCCATTAAGAGCAGTCACTTCTCCCGAAGATGACAAATTATCAAACGACGTCCTCATCCGATGTCTTCGTCTCCGTCTTTTCTCCTTTCATCTCACGAGAAGAATCCTTTTTATCCTTCAAATCGTTTTTTCCAATTTTTCTCCTTTCGATGATTTCGTTTTGCTTCCCCCGTCCCTCGTGCTCACCCCCTTCACCAGACGACGACGACGCCTGCTGCAAGTTACTAACATTTTTATTCAAATTTCATCGTCGAACGGCGCTTTGGAACACATTAGGAAGAGGACGAGGTGCAGGATGAGGATCCTCGAGCCAGAGACATTTCGAACACTCCACGAACTTTGCCCCATCCTCCCGAAACGTCCCCCGAATTCTCCACATTTGCATATTTTCTCGCATTTTCACCCTCCACCTTCACCATCCCTCTCCCTCCTTCGCTCGTTTCGTCCTTTATTGAATGTCGTTTTTCTTCGTGTTGCAATATCTAGAGGATCCTTTTCGGCAGCCCCGATATCCTTGTTGATGATTTCGTTTTGTTGTCTTCTACCGGAATTCAAATATTGCTCGTTGTCAGTTCGCCAAATGTCGTTAAAAAGGATATTTTATATTTTCTTCATGGACTATTAAGAGCTCAAGTGCTCGATGGTTTCTCATGCGATTTTCTTACCCACAACCAACTCATGTGCCACGCCCCCTCCACCTCCTCATCATCGTCGACGCCTCTGCAGCACGCTTCCAACTTGAGCCGAAACAAGTTCTGGACGTGCCGGAATTTTCCGAACATGACGAAGGCGTCACGGAGTTCCATTGAGACGATTTTTTGGGGGGTTCTTCGTGCCCTCGACGCTTGCAATGAATTCTATTAATTGCTTAATTAATATGTCGAACATCGGTGAGAAGATTTTGGTCTGAGCTGCGAAGGAATTCGCCGATACATGAAGCTTTTCAATGGTCTGAATTTCACTCTCCAAATGTCGACCGGAGCGGATGGGATTCTTCGACACAGTATTTGCCCACCTCCATTCTCCAAACTCCAATCAACTCGATGTCTTCTCAAGGTTCTCAAATGTTCCAAAAGAGGCCGCCTTCGTCTTTACTCTGGTCCTTGTTCCAATCTCAACATATTGAGTTCCATTAGGCTGTGTTTTCTTCATCCTTTATTGTGCGACTGAAGGAAGACTATCATCAGTTGCTGTTGCCACTCCTCCTTCGCCCCCACTTCTCCGCTGAAATTCCTTCTCTCGAAAGACAAGAACTCGAAATTCATTTCGATTGTATTTAAAAGACGATTCAATTGCATCCCGTCGAGGAAAGGGTTTCTTGGTTTCTCTTCCTTGGTATTCTCGTGCTTGTCTTCATCGACTTGTTCGACTCTTCTTCTTTGTCTTGTTTCCCCTCTTCTTCAGATTGCCCTCCTCTTCTTCGTCGTGTCCTCTTCTACACCTTGTTCTCCTCATTCCCCACAGCTTCGATGGCTTGAGACTGAAGTTTGTAGTCGTCTCCAGGTATTCATTACTTTGATCGTCGCTTACATGTTGTGGGTTTATGAGAAATTCCCCAACTGAAGATCGCTCTCTCTCTCTCTTGCTATCGAGCTCCCTTGCTCTATCCATCGAGGTTTCTTACTATCTGTTGAGCTCTCTCTCTCTCGCTTTCGATGTCTCTCGACCCATTGATGTTTCTTCTTCACATCTCGAATCGATCCAGCCTCACCTCGTCCTCGGTAAGAGTCCTACGGGTCCTGCAAGTTGAGCTCCTGGAACAAGAGTTTTCATTTCACCCACTAACGCACGCTTTCACATTTACTGCTGGAGTCCTTTGTGTAAATTTTGATCCCATTTGTACTTAATTTCGATTCGATTTGGGTCCAATTGTGATCGTGATAATAAATGAGTGTGGATTTACTTCGCAGATATGATTACCGCATCCTGTGGCGATGTCCTGCTCTCAGACACCGTCAGGACCTTCCCGAGATGGAAATATCAATTACAATTTGAAAGGCGGAAACGACTAAAATTGAGGCCATTCGACCACGCCTCCCACACGCGGTCTCCTCGAGCAGCAATTAATAAAACATAATCAAGTGAATGAAAAATAACTTAAACCGCTCATTAAGCAATTTCTCGGCCTTAATTTCCTTTATTCGTTCTCGCTTTTCTCCTGCCATTCAAGCGAGCTCTCACAAAGGACGCGATCTGCTGTGGTCTCCGAGCGAAACAAAGACGATCGCTCTCACGCGTCCTTTGTGTTACCTGTGAACAATGCGAGGACTTCGACAACAACAAGAAGAACAACAAGCGCAATAACATCTCGATCCACACAAGAAAACAATACAAAAAACAAATAAAATAAAATGAAATTCGTGCACAATTTCAAATTGAAAAATAATGCAATTGAATGAAACTCCACAGGATGCTGAAATCTTAGCCACAAGGACTCCTCCTCATCGGTATGCTTGATTGCCAACAACAACACTAAGAGCAATAATATCATCATCAACAACAGAATTAAATCCATTGAGTGTTCACTCGATTCCAGGAAATTTCCCTAACAAGTCCCACAAAAAAGTCGTTTCGAAAAATACGTTGTAAGGAATGGATTCAACCATGAAACATATTATTAAGGATATATGTATATATGTATTTTTTTATGATATTCACGGAGTATTCACGAGTATTCGAGAAATCGGTTGGGTTCATGTGATACTTAAGAAGGGACCTTTATTTTAGGATCGAGAAATATATTATTAGTTTTTTATTATTTGATTATTTTAATGTGAGACTGAAAATAAAGGAGAGAGATGTTTTACTCTATACAATAAATTTAGTGTTGAAATTTTAGTTGATAATGTTGTTTTAACTTCTTATCAATATAGTATAAACATCTCTATAAACTTGTTATAATCTGCTATATCCACGATATCATTGAATATGATCTGCAAAAAAAAGGTTCAAATTAAAAAATGTCTATGAAGAGATTAATATGTGATTTATAACCAAGGTTTCTCAAAACTCCCCCTTAATAAATCATTTTAGTTCCGTTTAACATCAAAGACTTCATAATATCCTCGCACCAGGAGATCTTTTATGTTATGTGCGGAAGTCGTTGATAATCTGAAACAAAAAATTATTAGTATTGAAAGTATTATGATTCTAGGGTTTCATGCACCACCATAGCACAAAGGTCCACGCCCACGGCGCATACAATACAGTTAGTTTGAACCCCGTTGGGTTCCATTAAGTTTGGATTAAATAATCGGTGGAATGAAATGTTTACGCCCGACATTTAAGTTTGGCATCAATTGGAAGGGAGGTAGGATGAAGGAAAGCAGGGAAGGAAAGTAGAAAGGAAGAGAAGAACGAAGGACCTCGGCTGCACCCCTCGGCGCTGGGAAAAACAGCTCGAGAGCATTTCAATAGCAACTGAACTCTCGACGCACGCCAGACCCGAACGCCGAAGAAACAACCCAACCCCGAACGGCTCGATCGTTCGAACTATTGAACGAAGGACCTCCTCGCGGCCATTGTACGATAATTACGAAACTATACATTATGTATTATATTTTGTGTTCTACCCTCCATGTCCATGTGTCCATATCCTTTGCTTCGTCGTCTCTTTCTCACTCCCATACAAAGGCAATTGAAACTTTTCATTGGTCGTTGTGCGCAATCAACTCGAAATCAATTTCGTATCCTTCAGCAACATGCCGGCCGAAGGACGAGGCGCTCAGTGGACAGACAGACGGACGGACGGAACCCTTTAACATTTTTCTCTTACTCCCCTCCTCGGGCACGATTCCATTTGCCTTTCATTTATATTTTGATTACATTTTTTCCATTCACTTTGGTCGTTTGTTCGCATTGTAGTTGCTTTATTATAGTTGTTATTGTTCTTGTTGGTTGTTGGTGTTCTTATTTTTGTTGTTGCTTTTGTTGTTTTTGTTCTTATTGGTTGTTGTTTTTGTTGTAAATGTCATTGTTGCTTCCTCCCATTGTGAAGTAGTTTTTTTTCGTTTGTTTCATCTGTCAGCGCGAACAAAGGATCGAGCGCTGCCATCGAATAAAATATTTTGTTATATGTATGTATATTGTCTACTCACACACACACACACACGCGCCGCCATTTCTGCCAGTGTGTGGAGGACATCCTGGAAATTTCACAATTAAACGATTCTCGTGCTCGTTCCGTCGTCCTTTTAGTTCGTCCATTTCGTCCTTTTGATTTCTTTTCATTTCGTTTCGTTCGCTCGGTGAACTTTTTCAGCAATCGTTGCAATTATTGTTTCCAAAGTGTTTCCGCTCTTGTTGTTATTCTTCGAGTTGTTGTTTCTCTTGTTGTTCTTCTTCTGTTGCTGTTTTTGTTGTTCTTGTTATTGTTATTGTTGTAGTTGCCTTTGTGCTCCCGAGTGGGTCCTTGAGTCGACGCTGCCATTTGTCGGTCTTCAGTTGCAAATATTTTATAAATTATTTCCGTTTGTCTTTTTCGTTCCTCCTTGTTAGCGTTTCTCTCTCGCTCCCCTCCCCCTCCCTCTCCCTTTCTCTGTTTATTTCGCTCTTTCTCTGTTCCCCTTCTCGTTATTTCTTTCTTCTGCCTCAACAATGACTTTGAGCTTTTTGTTTATGCGATTGTCTGTGTGTGTGTGAGAGTGAGTGCGTTGAAAACTTACACCACAATAGCATTTAACAACAACAACTTAACCTCTCTCAACTAACCCCGAACCACCCCCGTCCCACGGTTTCTCAACGGAATTAACACAAAAGGACTCTCGTGAAGTTCGTTTGTTTCTTTGTGACTGGGTGTGAAATTTTGCAACGATTTCGTTTAGTTTCGTCCAGTTCTGGTTTCGTTGAGCTCCGTTCGGTCCCGATCGAGCAGCGCGGTTTGAGAACATCTCAAGGAAGAATTCTGAAGGACCTGAATCTTGAGTGTTTCATTAAAAGCAGAGATTTCGAACTTTAAAAGGATGTTCATTTCCTTTTGTACTACTCCAAGGCTTAGTGAGATCCAAAAGCTCTGTGCGGATTCTCGAAACCTTCAGTAATACTTACGAAGGATTCGTATTATTAAATAATAGAATAATTGTTTTCTTTTAATTGTTTTTCTTTTTTCGTTATTTTCTTTATCATACAATCCTTTTTTTAGTTGATGATTTTAATTTGTTTACGTATTTTTATATAGTATTTTGATTGATATTTACCCATAAATAATTTAGAATTTTATAACAAGAATTAATCGGAGATCTTCTGCCTTAAATAATATTTCTAAAAATTAGTTTTAATAAATATAGAAAAAACTTTCAAAAAAGTATCGATCAGAAATTTCTGAGAACAATTATTTTTTGAAAAATCTCTGAACGTATAATTTTTGTTGTGTGATTTTATTAAAATAAATCATCTCAGTACTTCATCTCCGATATGAGGACTGCATTTTTACCACTCCTGAACGATTCGAATGATTTCACTCGTGAGTAGAAAAATACGAATCGCTCAAGAGTGGGAAAATTACATTTTACGAACCCTATAAATTTCCATTCGTGGGTTTTTCATTTGATAAACTACCGCCAATAAATGCTTTATAAATGAATTTTTGGTATAATCTGGTACCATCTCACAGGAGTGATATCGTGAAATTCCATCTGTCGATCTTGTTAGGGTTATCCGTTTATCCATAAGCATTGCATTAGCCGATCCAGAGGGGGATTGTTGGCGAAGAGCTTCATTATGACAATCAGCCATTCGCCGTGACCCCGAGTCAAATGGTGCATTCGTCGTAATCCTTTTACCACATCCTAATGCCGCGTGATCCCTCCGTTGCCGAAACGTACTCCAAGGACGAGGCGAACGACGGCAGCGGACTCTTCGAAGGACTCACAATGGTGGCGGAATAATGGGAGCGCTTGTGTGTGAGCGAGGCTAGAACAAAGGCTCACCACGATCGGTTAAATGTCCTAATCAGGATGGCGAGGACGACGATGATGAGGATGTGGTCGTTGTTGTGGCAAATCGCAAACAAACACACAATAAAAGTCACAGCAACACGCCTATCAGCGTTTGTCAATCAAACATAAACAAACGTCCTTTTTTCTCTCACGCCGTGCGGACGATGACGATTCGGGCCAAAGGATTCGGGGCTGCACGCGTCTCTCCCGGCGCGCTGTGTCCCCGGACTCTGGCTGTGTTCAGCGAACCACGCACCACACGATTTCGATGGCGATGTGTGGACGAATGGTGATAATGACGGTAGTGACTTAATTTTCACAATTAAGCAGGCCGGAGTCAGTCGAAGGACTCTTCTCGGAACTCGACCGAGTTGACGTCGACGTCGCAGTCGCAGTTGTTGTCGTTGTCGTCATCGCCGCCGCCGATGGTTGTTGTCAGCGGTCGGTCGACGACGTCCCCTCGAGTGCTGTCAACCCTTAAATATTCAAATCCCTCCGATTGAATCCGGCGACTGCGACAATTGTGATGCTTTTCAATTGTGCGCCGCGATTTGAAAACAATTTCCACAAAATTTCCATTCGAGCGTTTGTCCTGCGTCCTCGTTCTCGCCCTCGTCTCCGTGCGGCAGGCGGCTGCGTGCGCTTCTCATGTCAGCCGCAGAGGTCCACGTGACACGGCCGAGGAGTCCTGGTGACTGGTTTTGGTTCCTGATCCCGCGCGATTCCGACGACAATCGACGAGCCGGAGGACAAAGGATTGGGACGTCCTGTGGAACAACCCTTGAGAGGTGAAAGTTTGCCGACAATTGGAAGGACAGAGCGAGAGACAGGCGGACGGACATACAGACGGACAGGCAGACAGGCAACCGCGACAGCCGTCCTTGAGGCGTAGGTCGAGGCATTTAAAGAGAAGTCCCACGCAAATTAAATTGTTGTTTCAACCTAATTGATAATCCTGTCGAGATGCCAATCGCGCCCTCCCTTCGACTGTAGCCATTTGAGTGGATTTGCATAAGACCATAAGAGGAGCGAGAGGAGGTGGAGGGGAGGAGGATGACGTCTGTCAAATTCGTCAAATGTGGTTTTTATCGTCGATCACTTTGAGACGAGAAAAAAAAAACGGCGGTGGAAAAAACGGAACCTAATTAATTTTGACAACTTCGAGAAAAACGAAAAGAAAACATGGGAACGTGGAGATAGATGGATAGAGAGATAAAGAGAGAGAGAAAGAGAGAGAGGAAGGGAGAGAGAGGGGCACAGAGATTGGGAGAGATGGAGAGAGTTCGGAGGTCTTCTTTCGAGATGAGCTGTCACATTCGTCGTTTGTTTAGGCCCGAGCCGGCAACATGAAACCGCCTCCGTCTCCACCTCCACTCCAGCAGCAACTTCCAAAATACGATGTTGCCGGCTTCTGTAAACACGTTGACCTCCCAAGTGCGGCGACCCGACGACTGCTGCTGCCACCACGTCTGCATTTGCTGGAAAACCAATGCATTTATGTATGATCGTTGTTCGCTTCCTCCTTCAAATGCTTCCCCGATTTGGTTCCTCCAATTGCCTTCGATTGCTCGCTCCCTTCGTCTTCTCCTGCTCCTTCTCCATCTTCTCTGCCTTCTCCGTCTTCTCCATCTCCTTCTTCTCCTTCCTGCATCTTTTTCTCCTCCTTCCGATCCTTACCACATTGTGCTCCGAGATGAGATGACACACATTATTTTTTTCTTCTGTCGGCTTTTTAGGAGTGAAACCTTTCCAAATGTGTAAAATCAGAAAATATTAAAAATCGTGTAAACAAAAACACTCTGAGTCGCTTGGGGGAGGAGGCTGGAGTGACGCGGGCACAGGGGCGTTTTAGTAAATTGAAATTTGAGGGAACTTTTATTCCTTCATTCAGTACTCAACTTGATTTTTATATTAGAAATCACATAATATAATTATTTGTTTTTATTGATTTTTTTTTTTTATTAGCTTTTTCGATTGATTGATATTTTTTCGATAGATTTATTTTCTCAATTGTTATCTTAAAGTTCAATTTTTTATTGATATTTTTCTAATCATGGTTTTCGATTTAATTTTGAAAAAATGGTTATATATTAATACAAATTTATATATAAATAAATGTAAAATAAAAATAAAAAATTTTAAATTTTTATTGATTTTTTCATTTGGAATTTTTAAATTAATAAATAACCCCTGGTCAATACTACTTATTTTACCCATTGTCTTCTCCTTTCCAATCTCCGATCCTTTCCCGCGACCAACCGCCACTGGGCGGACAGTCAATGAACCGCTCGGTGCTGTTCATTAACCTTGTTTAGGTCTCTTTCCGCCGTTACCACAAACGGTAGCATTTGTCGAAGTCGTCTCATCTCATCTTGAATACAGTTTCATTTGCTCGAACACACACGAGTTCCAAAAAGACAAAACACAAAACATATGAACACAAAATTGAAATTAACAACAACAGAAGAAAAAAAAACTCAAAGTAAATAAATAAAAACCGAAAAGGAAAAAAATTAAAAACCACCGAAATGTAGGTAGAAATAATAATATTCGTTGAACATTTTGGAAAACCATGCATCACTGAAAAACACAAACAAACGCCAGCAAATAATTTCAGGCATTTACATATGAACAGCAACAACAATAACATTGAACAGCAGCAACATCGAATAACAACAATAACATGTAACAACAACAAAAACATTAATAGCCTAAAAGAGCTGCAACAACAACAACTTCTTCAGTTGCGAGCCATTGAAGAGGAAGCAGAAAAGAAACTAAATATAAAAGAAGACACCGCCCAAAATGATGATCCATCATCATCATCATGATCATAATCATCGGTTTTGACATAGTCATCGTTTTTAACATAGTCATCGTTTTGAACATAGTTATCGAGTTTGACTTCATCATTGAATCGAAATTTCATTATTTCATTAGAAATAGAAGTCAAATTATTCGGATCATCATCATCACAATAATTGGGATCATTATGAGATCGTCATCATCACTGTTGTAATCACCATTTTCGTGGGCAGCAACGCCATCAACACTTACAACAACATGTTGCTGATCATTGTTCGATCTATCGGGCTTATTAATGGCTCGCCTCGTGACGAGACGCACGGCTGCATATGGCGGCCTCCACTTGAGGCCATCTTCTGAACCGGTTCAATTCATAGTGAGGGATGAGGGTGGGGCTCCGCGTGCTCCTGGATCTACGTCCGTCCCTCCGTCCATCGTGTGTGTTTTTGTTTTCTCCGGCGATGGAGGCGGAAAGGCTGTTTTGATATAATAATAACAACCGTTAATAAGAAGCAGCCGCGGACTTCCTCCGAGTCCATAGTTCCCCGGATCATCTGAGACGATGTAGTTCCGAGTCGAGTCGTCAAGTATCGGGGGTATTACGGGTCCAAACAAAACAATAACAAACTGGCGGAGAGCGAAAGAAACCGATACCGTGGACCACCCGAGCGATCGATCTCGAGAGCGATAGAAAGTTGGCTCTCCTTGAGTCCGTCTTTCTCGCCGTTTGTCTGTCTCTTCGTTCGTCTATTTCTCTATCTATCTTTCTGTCTCTCCATTCGATTGTCTATCCGTTGTTCTGTATATCCGTTCATCGCACCCTTTCTCGCTCCTTGTCGTCAACGCGTCTGGTCTGTCTCTCCCCGTCCTTCTCCAGTTGTGGGGTCGGGGATGCTCACGCCCCGTGCAATTGACTCACTTCAAAGATGCGGCAAACGGTTCCGGACACCAAGAAAAGTGCAAATTCGTCCCTCTCTTCTTCCCCACCGCAATTCCCCATTCTATCTCTCTCTTGCACTCACTTGGGGGTGAAATTAAAAACGAACGAAGGGAAATGCCGTCAAGATGTTCTTCATTACGAGTTGTTGCTAACGTTTGTTGTTTTTATTGTAGCTGGTGATGGTGGTGAAGAGGAAGATGATGTTGTCGTTATTGTTGTTTTTATTTTTGTTGTTATTGTTGTTGTTAATGATGATTTTATTGCTTTTATTAATGTCTTAAATGAAGTAGGTCCTTAATTGTTCGTGGATTACGTCCTTAGGTGATGCAGTGTGAATCATTTGTGGGCAACGCCTCGAGGGGTTTAGCAAAGCATTTCCACGGGATTAATTCCGAGCAGAGCGAGCGTGGCAGAGGAATGAGTATCATGCCACAACTCCTGGGTTGGTGAGTTGTCTGTGGGCGCCATCTGGTGGGGGTTGAAAGGATTATTTTCTCAGGATGAAATATGTGCAGGTGAAGAGGACTCGCATACTGAGAGGTTGGGGGCGGAGTATGGCGTTGGAAGTTGATGGGGTTCTGAGAGGTTGGGGTTTAGAGAGGTTGGAACTGGAAGAGGATAGGGTTGAAAGAGGTTGGGGTTGATAGAAGATGGGTTCGGGAGAGAAGAGCCGAGCAGCCGATTGGGAGTTAGCGCTTATAACAATGGAATACGACGCGTAATTCCATAGCAATCAATTGTCTAATTATCCGTCTCTCCACAAGTTCGATCGGAAGTCCATCAAGAGGGATGGAGGAGCAGGTTCTAATTGTCTCTGATCGGAGATGAGGTTGTATTTCCAACATGAAGCATGAAGAGGCATTTGAAACGACTTAATGCGGAGAAATTAAGAAAGAGAATTCCGGTGAAGATGCAATTGTGGATTTGTAAACCGATACCAAACTAAAATATGATCGCTATATTGAAAAGAAATTCTCGCTTTCCTTCCTCTCCACACAAAGGACCAACGGCCATGGCCAACGGAAGTCCTGCCACTCGTTGACGTGGCATCCACTGTTTACAAATTTTAATTTTCATGACTTCCGCTCTCTTTAAAATCCCCCCTTGTGACTTCGATCGAGCTATTGTTCGGTACTAATGACCCATCCGGAAGTCATCCGATCCCATCCCATACAACAGGATCAGATGATTTGTTTTGACCGCACGCCTCGATTAATTTCACACGCGTCCAAATTATTGACAAAATAATACAATATTTCCGCTGAATGCGAAAATCCCAAAAATTTTCCAATATATCAGAGATCGTTGTCACGTGATTAATTTGTTTGCTCACTCCGTGTCTGTCTCGATGTCCTTGTGTGTGTATGTTTATTTGTTTTGATGCGAGTCGCACCCGCAGGCGAAGGATCGGAATTCATTCGACATCATTTCAATTATAATGAGAATGAAATTTAATAATAAATCGAGGGATTAGAGGAAACCCCGGCCGCAGGACAAAGCTACAATGGGACAATGGACAGAGCGGAGAAGCCACAAAATCAGCAACACACACACACACTTACCCACTCGCACACACATTGATGTGGAAAAGTGTAAAGTGATATTTTGTGGACTTCGGCTCTGGTGTGAAATCCCTTTCACTTTAAAGTTTCCAAAACTATTTCGCATCCCACAGGGATGCGAGGACCGATCCAAGTGTGTTTGTGTGTGTGAGTTTTCCACACAATAGCAACAATAATATCGATTACACTCTCCCGTTGACCCTCGGCTATCGGCCCTCTGCCGGCGCTGACCTATCCTTTCAAATTCGGATTCCCTCTGGTCTGGTCCTTCGGTCCCTTGCGAGAGTCGGGGCGCTGTGGTCGAAATTAAATTATTAGATGATGATGCCCATCGACAACAACAACAACAACAACGACAAGAGCTCCAGTAGCATCACCAGGAACCAGCGCCATTGTCCGAACCACAAAGCAAAACAATAACTGTGAAACTATTGTTTGTCCATGTGCACGAATGCATGAAGGAGTCTCTCTCGCTCTCGCTCCCTCACTGTGTCCCAGTGTAAGTGGGCCCGTGTGTGTATTCGTGGGAGTCGCCCAAGTGGTCAATGGCAAATCGAAGCCCTCCCCTGCCCCCGGGGCGGATGGCGTAAAACTCTAGTACAGAACAACCACATCTTTCGCTCCACAATAAGAAGTCGAGAATAGACCAAAGTGTTGTCCATGCATTGTCATGGGACGTCATCGTCGGGCGGGCGGTCGTTCGTTCGTTCTGTCGGTCGCTTGTTGGGTCGGCCGGCTTGTGGTGTATTGAATTGTAATAATGGACATCGAACAATGGACCAGAGACTAGTTGACTCGTGGTACAAGATGCAATGTGGCACATAAGTGAGCCGGCCACAGTGGGCCGCACAGCAAATGGCTGGGCCTGTGCCTTTGAAAAGCTATGGAAAGTTGTTAAAATGGTGTTCTCGAAGAGAACAATCATCGGGCCATCGGTCGTCGGTGTGTGGTCGACTCGAGGCAGCAATCTATCAAATACTATGACAACTTACTCTTAGAATTATCATTTAAATATGAAAAAGACCCTTCAATATCGAGCTTTTATTTTCTGGATGCGGAAAATAGGTCACTTTAGAGGAAGATTTCTTAGTCTGAGAGACCAATATGGTTGCCATTCGGTCTGTGTGAAACCGTCTTTAATTTGTCTCCATGGTCTCTATACCATACAGAAGTCAAAAGGTATATTTTATGTCGCATGTATTTTATATATTGTGTGGATTCCTTGCACTTGACTGACTCTGCATGTTGCTGCTAAACGATGGCACAAACCACAACCAACTATTTGGGAGACAACAATAATAAAAAATCTCCCCATTCAGATCCAATGGTCTCGAAGCATCTAAATCTAACATAAAACAATACAGGTTTTTCAAAAATTTCACATCGGTTTTGTGGGTTTAATTGACACAATCGACATTCAGGAATCGAGTGTCCTCTATTTGTATATGAGATCTACTATAACTACGACAATAAGAACAACAACGACAATAACAACAAAAACTATGATAGCATGAACAATAAGAATGATAACAGCAACAACAACAACAATAGAGTATTAAAAATTCCTGTTATGCATGAAACTTCTTTTGTTTGTTGAGAATTTTGCGTTTTTTCTGCATCGTCATGGGTCAGCAACAGAAGCGTTTACCTTTTCCACAGATGTCCGGCTTGGATTTGCACCAAACACACACACACATGCTCACATAGACATTCTGATCGCATACACACACACACTCATATGGTACATAGAGTCGGATATAATGAAATATGATAGGCTACGAACGAGCATCCTCAAAATGGAAAACATGTCCATGGTTCGTATTTTGTCGTTGTTTTTCTTCTCCACCAACTTGCTGTAGTTTTGTATTATTGGTGTAGTTTTATATTGTTGTTGTGGTTGGTATTCTTGTTGTTGTTGTTGGATAGCTGACTGTTCGGTCTGTATGTCTGTCTCTCGATCTGTCGGCCGGTCGAAAGGCTTTTGCTATCATGAAGTAAATTTTTGTTTTGCATTGTTCCAGGATTGACATGAAGTTGCATATTTTCCATCGTGGTATTGAGTTATGTAGCGATGTGGTTGTTGTTGTTGCCATTGTTGTTGTAGCTGTTCTTGTTTCACAGACAACACAATGAAGTTAAGGATCACCCCTCTCATTCATTGTCCGATTTACTACAATATGTTCCATGGACATGGTATTTGGTGCAAAAGGAATATTTGTGGCCGCGACCCATAGGGGAGGGATCGAATTCATTGGGCTCCTCTGCGAGTTCGAATGACATCTTGAATTTCGAATAGAAAATCCCACCTCTAATGGGAAGGTATGTAGTTTATATATAAATAAATACTAGCTGTATAGAAAAACTCTTCGTTTATGTCCAATAATATAATTTCCATCCTTGCTTCCTAGTAGATTATATAAATCTACTATTCTAAATCTATATTAGAACGAAATCTATATATATATATATATCTATGATTTTTAATCTATATTAGAACGCATGCTATTTTGATTCCCCCTAATCCAAGAAATAAAGAATATACATATATCCTATGAATCTATGAACCTCTTGTTTCAACTCCATTGCTTTTGATACACTTCCTTTATAGCAGCAGCTTACGAGAGATATACATATGTATAACCAACGTTGAACTTTATACATATGTCTCTGTTTCCCGAGTCCTAAAATAAAAACTTCCTGATGCACTCAATTAATTTCACACAACTGACTTTATTATTTCATATTTTGTGTTGCTTCTGGTAAACCTCAAATATTCAGGTTCTTGAAGGGATTCGCAAAATGTTTGGTGATGATGGGTTTTTCCACCCCTTCCAGTTGGCGAGGGTCCAACTTTAAAATTAAAAATTTCTCCACTTCAATGTTTGATATAATTTATTTTATTTTATTTAATCATTTATATAATGTTAACACAGTGTTTCATAACTTTACAATACAATTTATTTCCTTTCCAGCCGCGCCCAACGTTCGAGCCATCTGTCTATGCATCCGGCTTTGTCTATCTGACCGGCTCTGTTTATCCATCCGGCTTTGTCTATCTATCTGTCTGCTTGGCTATAGTCTATAACTTAATGCGTTCGCCGTGTGGGCGTGGCCTCCTGGGAGTGGGCGGAGGTGGCTCCGGGAGTCCTGCGCGGAGGGCCTTAACTTAGGTTGGAACCGTCGTCACTAGTTCATATGTACAAAATGGCGTGGCGTCCGCCGCCGATATGTGTCGGTATGTGTGAGTGCTTCGTTTAACATGTGCTAGTTGTCGGTGATGGTGTTGGTATTCAGTGTCAGTGGCTTTTTGAGGATCTGGTCGTGTGTGTGTGGGGTCTGCGCCAGCGCTACTCGAAGGGTCTGAACACGCCGCCCGCCTCGGCGTGGCCGTAATCTCAATCCTGCGAGTCGCCGGCGTTGCTGCTCCGGTCGACCGAGGCGCCGCCGTTCGACTCCGACTGCTCCACGACGTCGGCGGCCAGGACGCTCGGGATGTAGCCGGTGCCAGCGTAGGGCGCGGCCAGGAAGCGCTTCGCGTGCGCCTGCATGAACGGCGGGTAGCGATGGGTCGGCGACCCGAACACCGAGGGCGGCACCAGCGGCGAGAAGGCCGACTTCAGCGGGAACGGCGGCGACGGCGGCACGTTCGGCGGCGACCCGGCCGATGCTGCTGCTGCCGCCGCTGCAGCCGCCGCTGCCGCCGAGGCGATCGCCTGCGTCATGTCCTCGCCGGAGAGCATCGCCTCCATGGCCTGGAGTACGTCGCCGCGGTAGCGCTGCAGCAGCTGCTCGACGTCGCTGCGCCGCCGATTGGGGAAGACGCGCATCAGAACGTCGACCGGCGAGCGCTGGTGTGGCTGCGGCAGGGCGGCGGGATGGGGCGGCAGCTGCGGCTGGTGCTGGTGGTGCTGATGCTGCGGCGACGGCGGCTGCTGGTGGTGCTGGTGATGGCTGAGGTGTTGATGCTGCTGCTGTTGTTGATGGTGGTGGTGGTGTTGGTGATGGTGCGGCGAGAGCGGGTGGACGGCGGCGAGGAACTGCGAGTGGTGGTAGGGCATGAAGCCCTGCCCGCTGCCGTTGCCGAAGCTGCGCAGCAGATGGAGACCGTCGGCAGTGGGCGTGCCGGGGGGCGAGGCGGAGTCCTCCTTCTTGAGGCTCAGGTTCTCGGGCGTCGCCTCGTCGGGGGCCGAGTCGACGTCGAGGTCGGACTCGGGCGAGCTGGGCGGGCCGGTGCGGGCGGGCGACAGGTTGCCGGACATGCTGTAGTTGTTGCTGCACTTGGTGCGCGGGCTGCCCGGCGACGACTCGGAGCCGGTGTCCTGGTCGGTTTCGTTCGAGAGCCGGGCGCGCTTCGAGCCTGCAACGAGATGGAGAAGGAAGAGCGAGATGAGTACAGGCGAAACGAGGACAAAAGATGGGTTGATGGAGTTGTGGTTCGGACCACACACGTGGCCCGCAATTGATTCCAATTAAGAGGGCTCGATGCACCCGCCCTCGCGCCCTCGGTACTTGATCCGATACATTCTCAAGTGGGGTGCTCCTTGAGCCGGGGATCAAGTGTCCCGAGTTCGCGTCTGAGGCGGACGGAGCTCGTAATTGACGATTAAGTCGTGCCGTTTGTAGCAATCGACGGCTCATCCCTCGCCAGGGCAAACAAACAACATTTGATTCTTTGTGCCAAGGGACAGGGACAAAGAGTGAGGGAGACAGAGAGATAGAGGGCGAGAAGAAAACACGTTCCGCACACCGGGACCAGCCGCCGATCGCCCCGGCAACCTGCGAAGTACCTGGAGTCGGAGTTCTGGAGTCCCGGCGACGGAAAAGTTATTTGATATCATTCTTATTTCAGGATTCGGTGAGTGTTTTCTTTTTTTATTTGTTTTTTTCTTCCCATCCCATTCTGTCTATTTGTATTTTTTTTTGCTGTGAATTTGTGTGGAAATTTAATTAAGCCCTAGAAAACCTTCTCCAGGCCGAGTTCTATTGGTTTTGTGTTGGGTTTCATCACTCACAGATCCTTTATTTATATTTGCAGATTTCTTGTTTCCCCGATCGCCGATTGTCGTGGGAAACCGACCGCGTTGACCCCCGCCCACTCCCTGTTCAGGTTCATCCCCGCGAATCCTCTATAAGTAGCCATTCAATACTCGAACCCGCTGGCAAACAATCGAAATTAAAAGTTCTCTGTGTCGAGTGGCTTCCGGTAGCTTCTCGAATTCTGTCTTTCTGGAGCCCACTCTAAAATTACTCTCCATCCAAAAGGGGTTGCCAGGTATCGGGAGAACCCGCAGCTCACATCGTTGACCAATTTGCGGGACTGACTTCCCAATGATTTCTTTCGGAGTCGTCTGAAACACTTCCCCAACTAATGTTGGTGTTAAAGTTGACTCCGTTTGTCCTCAGGTCGGTGAAACGCCCCTTGTCCTGGACTTCTCCCTCATCCCTCATCCCTCGTTCTCATTCTCATTCTTGCCCCCATTTTCACCCTCATTCTCGCCCACGTTCTGTAATTTGCGTCGCAACAATGAAGATCCTTTGTGCGCCGTGGTTTTAATTTTATAACATTTGCCTTCGTGGTTTTTACTTTATAACATTTTCCTTCCCTCGACTGCGCGAAATCTTCCGACCGGCTGAACGCGATCCTTGAGGTCGCCCTCACCTTCAACTCATGTGGAGGAAAGTGTTTTGTGGCTCATGACGTATCGCAAGATTTCCTTCGGGAAGTATGTTGGAGGTTGTCGGAGAAGGAAGTCATAGGAAGAGGTCGAAGGAGGAAGACGACGGTGTTCGTAGGAAGTCGAGAGAGGTCGTGGTATGATGGTCATTGTTTGTCACGCTTGCCTTTGACGCGGATTTTTCACACTTCCACACCGTTTTGGAGCAATTTCACGATGACGATGATGGGGTCGACCGAAGGAGGGAGTTCATAAGGGGGACTCGCGATGTTTGGCAACACTTACCGGGGCTTTCGACGTCGGTGCGATCGGGCGAGTAGCAGCCCATCGAGAGTCGTTCGGAGCGCATGCGAACGTCGGTGTCCGAGTCGCTGCCGTTGAACTGCATCCGCTGGCTGCTGCTGCCGCCTCCGTCCAGACCATCACTCGGCGGCGACGGCATCCCGACGGAGTGGAAGCCGCCGTTCGCTGGTGGCTGTGGTGTTGTGTTTGGTTGCGGTGTTGCCGAATCGCTGTCGCCGCCGCCGCCGTTTTGTTGCGACGACGGGACACTTGTGTAAAGGAGCCCCAGCTCACGGGCCTCGTTCTCTTCCTGGGCCTGTTGGCGACGCAAAGCGACCTGCGGTTTAGGGAAGCGAAACTTTAGATGCGGTGAAAATGGGGTTCGAGACGTCGCTCTTGGCTTTCGAGGAGGCAGGGGGACTGGAGTGGGTTGGAGGAGAGCAGGATGAGGGAAGGATTGCGAAGGATGAGGGCAGAAGTGAGCAGGACGAGGACAGGAAGAGAACTTGAGATGGTTGGGAAGTGGTTGGGATCTCATGCGGAATGTGGTTTCTTCTGGCGATTGAAGTTAATTTGCCTCGATGGCCCTTCACGCCATCCACAACTCGGGGAAAGGATGACGACGGGATGGTGAGTTGGTGCTTTGGATGTTGTGTTGGTTGCTTTGGAATGATTGGGGTTCGGTTCTCAACATACCTGTGCCGCCATCACCCGTTGGCGCTCCGCAATCAAAGTGCACTTCGCACACACGCAATCCCGCCAGCGGCAGTAGCGCTTGTGGCCCTTGAGAGCGCTAACCTGGAAGTGAAGAGCAGAGAAGGTAGTTCTTTAAGTCAACGTCAGATGGCAAACGCGAGAGGAGCGGTGGAGTGAGGAAAACGCGGTACCGTCGCCTTTTCAATGGGTTGTGCTGTGCTTCATTTAAAGGTGTTTGAAATGGGGTTCTGAAGTTAAATCGTCGTTCATTTCATGACTTCAAGTTTTTTCAGAACTTTCTGCGGGTTTTCAAATGAGAAAGGGAAACCCCTTTTATCGATTTATTGAGAATTGAAGAGATTTCTCTGTAGTTCTCTCCACATTAATAAGAAAGGTCCGATCACCATTGATGCAACATCACAACCACATATCAAGCATATCCGACGGTACCTTCGATCTTCGACGATTTCTCCAGGATTTCGTTGTACTTACGACTCCGTGATTGCGGCAACGAGCGCATTTTGGTGTCCTTTGGTAGCGCTCGGAGGCGGCGCGCAGGAAAAAGGCTGGCGGCAGGGCGCCCAGCACCGGATGCTGGGACATCAGATTCTGCATGTCCACACTGCTGGGCAAACTCATGGCTGATCGCTCACAGGTGGATCGGGAACAATGAATCGGGATCGTTGGATCGGGATCGGTGGATTGAACTCGATATAGGGTACTACTAATATGGGTTTGGATTTCAGTTTAGGATAGATGAGGATTCTCTCTCTCTCTCTCTCTGGTTGGTTAGGCTAAGTCATATCACAAGAAACACTGGTTATTGTAGCACTTCAGATCAGTTCGTGGCACGCGGCTTTATCACTTAATGCGGTTTTTATTATTTGTTTGTTTGTTAAATTTGGAAAATGTCTTTATTGTTTTAATTTAATTAATATTTTTTTCCGTGGATCGCTTGGGAAGATCCGTGGGTGGAAGGAAACGTAATCCTCGGAGGTTCGATCGCTGGCGCGGAGACGAGACGTTGTCGCACGATGGAGTCCCAATTGCAACTGATTCAAATTCGAACGCGAAGAGAAGACCTGGGCAACAATCGGCAACACAACAGAGGCGGCGGCGACAACAACAACAACAACAACAACTGCGACACGAACAACAATGCCAGCTGACATTGACGCAGACGAGTCGAGGTTGAGGGTTGAAAATGGAAATGAAAATGTGTTACTTGCCACGGAAGAAGGGCTTCCTTCGACGGCGCACGGCGTGTTGTCGACTGTAACTTGCCTTCTCGCAACGACTGCGACGGCTGCAAGCAACAACCACCACCATCACCAATACCAACATCACCAACACCACCAACCATCGGCAGCAGCGAGGCAGCAGCGACCGAGGCAACGTCTCCAGCAACAACAATTGAAAAAGTTTCAAAATCCAATTTTCTACTGTATTCAAAATTGTTCCTTCCTCTCGAGAGTGGTTGATCATGGCTCTCATTCTCTCTCTCTACTCCATCCTGTCGCTCTCTCTCTCTTGCTCACACTCGAAGGCTCCGAGTCTCTTGCAGCAACAGTGCTCGTTCTAGTTGTTGCTGTTGTTGGTCTCATTGTTGCTATTGTTGTTATGGAGGAAGCAACAACCAACCAGAAGCGTTCGTTCGCCATCTGCCTCCGACCCCTGGAGTTCGTGTTGTTGTTATTGTTGTTGTTCTTGCCGGTGGTGGTTGACAGGGCTGGCGTCGTCGCACGCTCATTGTTGAACCAATACCAGCGCAAGAGAGCGCCGTGAAAAAGAATACACTGACATTTCAATAGTCTCTTTGAATAGGCGGCAACCTTCGCAGTTGTCATCGCCGTCGTCGTCGCCGTCGCAGCAGCGGTTGCCATGTCGGTGGAGCCGGGATGAGGGGGGGGGGGATCTTTGGGGCTTGGCTCGGCGAGAGCGATGCGCGGACGTCGGATGCTGAATTTGTCTTTGTTGCAAGACGTATTCGAAATTGAAACTGGTTTTTCACATTTCACATTGTTGCCCTCTCGGTCCACGGTGCACAGTGGGATTTTTTTTGTTCCATGTATCTGGGGAAATTGTAATTTAGTGTAGTGATTTGGATATGAGGAGACTTCTGATAAAATATTCTGAATATATTTTCCAATAATTCAAAAGCATCAATAAATATTTCACAAACATTTTATTACATTTTGTTTTAATAGTCCCTAGAGTTGAATAATAATAAATTAACAAGGATTATTTGTACCATTTTCATAACATTTTTTTAAGATATTAAAATTCAACAATTTTGGACGAAATTGAAATCTGGGGTCGAAAGTAATTAATCTTTTTCAAATGGATCGATGATCGATATTTTCCGCGATCAATTTTTGATCGATATTTTTCGGATTAGTTTTTGAGGTTCGTTTTTAAATTTCTTTTTTTGTCAATTTTTTTGCATAAGATATAAAATAACTAAAATCTCGTTCAGAATAAAGAATATATTTCCTGAATATAATTACAGCTCCCTAAAACCATTCCACACATTCTTCGATTCACCCCACTGTCATCGAACACCAAACTCTTAATAAATATGTTGAAAGATTCTCAATGCGTCTTTTAATCTTCGCCTGCGGCTGAAATCCATACAAATTGTAGGATTGAAACTTTTTATAGCTGCCGAGTTACGCGCACACATCGAGCACGCTCGCTCTCTCCCTTTCTTTCTTTCGCTTGAGCTCCGCTCTCTGCACATGCGACTCGGTTCAAAATGGCGCAACTCGTGCTCCATCGCCCCAACAGCTCGAGCTCCATCGCCCCAATAGCTCCAAACATGCGTGGTTTGGATCACGAAACTCTCTCGCTCTATCTCCGAAAATATGGAACTATGTTGTGTGTGTGTGTGTGGATGGATGACGGGTGTGTGAGTGCTTTCGTTCGTTCGCTCGTTGGATGGAGTTGGCCATTTGACGATTGTCTTGCTCTGTCCCCCAACCGACCCCGACGGCCGACTGTCACGGCGCAATGCTCTCCCCATTATGTGCATTTGAAACTGTTTTCGATCCTCTAGTGGGTCCTGCATCCTGCTCGCTCGTAGTGAATGTCCTTCCTTTGCCCCAGTGTCTTTCCTCTTCTCCAGGTCCTTCCACTATATACCGGGGCGGCCACTGCCCTTATGCCCAACCGACCTCCCGCCCTTCTCAAAGCTCGCTAGAGTGCGGTCCGTCCTTCACGAACCTGTGCTAGTTCTGACCCAAGGGTTCGTGCCGGATCCTTCGTGAGAATTGTGTGTGCAGTTGGAGGAAATGTTATGTTGTATGTAGTTCGAATGCGAATCGGGAAATAGGTGTATGATTTCCTGCTTTCAGAATTGATTTATGACCCTTAATACCACATTGGTCTTGGTCTTGAGGTTCATTTTTATATCGAACTTTGAAATTGAAATTTTACATATATCACAATATTGAGTTTTTATGATTAAATATCAATCTGTTTTATCGAACTTTCATATCAAAATTTTTTAATCGAAGCATCGACAACTTTTATATTGAACTTTTATATCGAAATATTATATCAAAATAGTAATTCTGTATTTTGAATTTAATAAACGAATCGTATTGATGTTTTTTAGTAACCTTTTTTAGCATCCTTTCAATTTAATTGCTTCTCACATAATCCTCTCGACTTTGTTTCGGGATTATTCCTTTTTATTGTTGTTTTTTTTTGATTTCTCATTTATTATTATTATTAAATGAATTCAGAATTTTGTTTGAAATTTGATGTTATAAAAAATACTTTTTCATTTGATCAGATTATAATTTCTATTTAATCATATTTGCTGAATATTCTTTCGGTAATATATTTTTGATAAATGGTATAATATTCAATTTTATTTAATTTGCAGTTTACGAGTATATACATCAAACAAATACAGTAAAAAACTGAATTGGAAAGCAACCCCGAGGCCGTTATAATTTATTTGTTTAGTTATAGTTTTTTCTTTCTGTAATATGTTAAGTGTGTCAAGCGGCAGACCCCGCACAATCCCCTCGCCACCCCGTGCCCCTGCCCTTGCTGAGCAATTACGCCCTGTAGTTGCATTAATACAACTAACTTTCAACATCAGCGACTGTAATAATAAGCGGCCAAGTGCTCAGTGTGCTCGACTGATTCCAGCATCCCGCGATCCACCTCCCTCCACCATCGTCCTGGCCTATGTATTGTATATTGTATCCTGCGAGCAGAGCAACAGCAACAACACGAAGCTGCCACATTGAGCGACACACGTAACGAATCAAAAATGTTCACATTTCAAAAAGAAATAACAACTACAAATGTAGAGGAAAAGCAACAACGTTAAACAAAGGACTCTAACCAAGGGGAGGTGGATTGGAGCAGCCTTTGTTGTTGGCCGAAAGATGGTCGTGGGATGGGTGGATGGTGGTCAGAGGATGAGTATGTGTGTGTGTATGTATGAATGTGTGAGTGTGGGTGGCGCCGTCGCTGGCCTGTTAGAATGTTTCAAAATAATTGAAACATTCGCTGTGCCGAGCGACGGCCGCGGCTCCTTCTCTCACTCACTCACACACACTCTCTCACGTTTACAATGTGCCAGAGGCTGTGTGTGTGTGAGAATTTCGCTCGAGACTCCGCCTCTGCCGAAGGGAGAAGGAGGAGCCATCGCCAAGCAGAGCGCGACTTCGTCAGCACGCGCAGAGAGCGAGAGAGAATAAGAACAAGAGAACGAGAGCGTATCGTGAAAAAGAAACACGTTTCGAAACAGTTCACACGGCAGTCGCTCGTGTTGGCCTGGCCGAGTCCGGCTCTCAAGATGGTCGGGGAGCTCCCCAGCATCCCGGTCTTCGGCTGGTGGAGACGAAAATTACAACGCAGAAAGAAAATCTTCATTGATTTTCAATCGAGATGGTTTATAGTTTATTTTTAGTTCTTAGTTTAATTTTTAGAGTTCATTTTTAATTCTTCTTATAGTCCTTCTTTTTTTGATTGTTCCTATAATTCACGTTTACTTCATCGTATGGTCCATTTATAATTCTTATTTTATAAATTATAAATTAACTATATTAAAATTATTCCTATACTAATTTTCAGTTATTTGTATAGTCCATTTTCAATTCTCCCTAATTCTTCCTAAAGATAATTTTTAATTCTTTTTATAGCCTATTTGTTAATTCTTCCTATAGTTCATTTTTAATTCATTTAATTGTCCATTTATAATTTTCCTTGTAGTTAATGTAAAGTTCTTCAAATAGTTCATGTGTAATTCTTCGCAGGATTCCATTCTAATCACATTTTTAGTAAATAACAGGAACCACTTGTCCTGGGTTTGGGCTAACCTCAAAGGAAAAACAATCTAATCAAGTCGGTTGATCAGAAACCTCAAGTTATTCGTCCTCCACAAGGGATTTCGGCTCTTCGGATGTTTGTAGCGAACTTTAAATAGATAAAGTTTTCTTATCATCTGATAAAAATATCCCCTCACTCTCCTTGCCTCGTCCTTGTCTTCTTCATTCGCCCCCTCTCGTCCTTTCCATTTGACTCCCCCTCTCAACAGTCGCACATTTTTACGCTGGTTTGCACCTCGACAATTGTCGTTCCTTTGCTCTTACTTCTTCGCCTTCTTCTTTTCGTTGGTGTCTTCCTCCTTCTCCTCTTCCTCCTTCTCCTCTTCCTCCTTCTCCTCTTCCTCCTTCTCCTCTTCCTCCTTCTCCTCTTCCTCCTACTCCTCCTCGTTCACATCTCTTGTCTTGTGGTTCTTCTGTTCTTCCTCGTGTCTTCGCGTTATTCATGAAGCCCAGTCGAGTCGACTTTCGTCCCGATGTCTGCGTTTGACAATTTACAAATGTAAAAAGACAAAAGTACAAACGCCAAGCCACGAACCGGAAGACAAAGACACGTGGACGGACATTCAGAGACACAGACAGACACGTCGATAGAGAGACAGACAGGCAGAGAGAGAGATACACGGGGATAGAGCGAACATGGCCAGGAAGACCAACATCTCCAGATCTCCCCGGCCAAGATTAAAGGCCACGAAGCAACAGAAGCAAACAGAGGAAGGAGCGAGAGTGAGATGGAAACAGAGAACGAGAGGAAGAGAGAGAGAGGGAGGGATAGTGAGAAGGGGAGAAGAGCCAGAGGGAACTGCAACAAACACAACATAGAGCAGGACGGCGAAACTTGAAAAGAAAACCAAGACGGCGAAGGAAGAAAGACGAAGGACGAAGGCAAAGGAGGGTGAGGACGACAAGGACGAACACGACCGAAGTAATTTTATGCCCTGCCTCCGCATGATGGCGGCTGCTTTCGTTTCCGTTTGGCAAGAGCTGCAACTGCTGCTAAGTTTTGCGCAAGTAAAACACAATTTCACGCCATGTTTAACAAACACAATTTATTTTTAACAACAACAGCAATGAGTTTAACAACAACAAGAACAACACCAACAACTACAATGCTATCAGCGACAACAAGAATAACATCAACAACAATAACAACAGCAATAATGGTATCAACAACAACAATAAGAACAACGACCGTTCTTATTGTAACGCAGTAACAGAGACGAAAAAGTTAAAATTGTCTCGGCTCACACGATGGCAAACTGGTGGTTGATGGCGGGGGAGGTTGGGTGGAGAGGAGGCTGCTGATAGAATGGGGAACGTGGAGAAGTGGGCGGAGGGCGTGGATAAGCGATAAGGAAAAACTCTTAGGTATGAGGTCGCGGACACAGACTTCGACTTGGCAAGCGATGGTTGTTTGGATTTTGCATTCCAAAGGTGGAGTCCTGGCAACAATGACGAATTATCCTTTCAACATTGGCGATTTGAAACACTGCCAATCTCGGAATTTTGAATTCTTTTTCCAATGAACTCAGTTTTCAATTAAAATCCTTTGTCCAAAAGGATTCGCCTCCAGTAGCAATTTTTGTGAAATGGATATGGATTTGCGGAGCCATCATCTTTTTGTTTTTTTTGTCCTTGATGGTCCTTGTTGTTATTGTCGATGAGGTACTTATTGTTGTTGTCCTTGTTGTTATTACCGATGAGGTCCTTGTTGTTATTGCTGTTGTTGTCGACAATGCACTTGAAATTAAATTAACTTTTTTGCGCTCCTTCGAAGCCCTCGTGAAGTGGCCTCGGGTGGAACTGACAGTTGCTTCGCGTCAGAATAATTGTTGCTGGTCTTATTGTTGTTGTGGCTGCTTTTGTTGTTGCTGCTGATTGATTAAATTAATAACGATTCCTTCCACCAACGATCGGAAGACCAGGCAGCGGCAGAGAGAGACGGAGAACGAGAGACAGAGAGAGAGAGAGGGAGACGGGGAGATGGAGCGGAAATCAGAAAGCGTGAATGAAATAAAGCTTTACCTAATTTTTGTGGATCTCTCAAATTGTGTTCGCAGCAGCAGCTGCCAATCGTCGTAATTGATGTCATCTCTCTTGTTGTTGGTATCTTGCTGCAGGGATTCTTGTTGTTGTTTGGATTTTTTGTTGTCTATATTGTTGTACAGTTTGTGGCTTGTGTTTTGCTGTCGATGATCGGTCGCACGTAACGCATTCGAATCGAAAACCAAAACCGAAAAATAAATCCCGAATTATGACAACCGATGTTACTTTGACATCAGTTTCTTAAGCGTGATATTGTTGTTGTTAAGGCCATTGTTGTTGTTCTTTTTGTTATTTTTCATGTTGTTATGAGTTTTGGCTTCTTAATCAAATAATAACGCGGCCAGTTAAAAAGTCAATATTTGTCGAGGTTTTAAAAAATTTCAATTTTGAAATTGAGTTTTCGATGTTGTTGCACCTTTTGTTGTTGCACCTTTTATAGTTGTTGCTGTTGTTTGTTGCTGCTACAGCGTGTCATTCGTAAGGAATCCACCAGTGTTGCCATTACCATGGAATTTGTATTTTTGGTATTGTTTTTTTTTTTCTTTTTCTTCACTGAAATCATTCGTGTGGAACCAAAATCTACTCCCATTTTTGATACTTTTTTATATGAAGAAAATATTTATGTTTTAGTCATTATTTATTTATTATATAGACTCATTTTTTATTTTAAACTTATTTTTATTATTTTTTATTTTCTTAGTTTTATGTTATTTTCTCATTTTACACTTATTTTTCAAAAATGAAAGAATTACTTGAATTTTCTTCAATTCCTTCCACACATAATTTTGTAATTTTTTTTTCCATTTTTCATAATTTTGTTATGTAGTTTTCTTCGCAATAGTGAAATATCAATATTATTTTTCAATACTTTCAATACAATACTTTTAATCTACATTTTCCTACTACTATTTCTGGTATCACTTTCGGTAGTGTCAACCCTTCCTTCTTTCTCCTGACCACAACAAATCCCTGCAGGCCACCTCATCGATAACGAGCTCCAAAGTGAGTAAAGTAGCAAGATCTTGGCCAATGGAACGGGTTTTAATTCTTCGACATCCATCAAAACAAAACAAAACCCAAACTAAAACAAAACAAATCCGAAAATAACAACAAAACCACAAAATAACAACAAACCACAAAATAACAACGAAACACAAAATAACCATGGCTCATGGTTCGATTGATTCATCGACCAGCGGACAATGGTTCGGGCCTCAAGTGTGTTGGCTTAAACATACATACATACATACATACATATATTTGTGTGTGTATACATATGTACGAATGTGTTTCTCTTTTGTTGTCATTGTTGTTTTTGTTGTTGAGGTTTAGCCGCACTTCCATTTCGATAGTGATTGTTGTTGGTGTGCTTGTCGTTTGTTTGTTTAAATAAATATTTCGTTATTGTAGCCGCCGACAACAACTTCATGTGAACAGCAATAAGAACTTCATATGAGCAACAACAGCATGTGATTAACAACAACAAGAACAACAAGTACAGTGGTCAACACTTGGAAGTATTGTCGCTTAAACTAATTTACATACATACCTGGCTACCATGTTACTTACCAACGATCGCCGGCCATGATGTCGTTGCCCATGATGATGATGATGATGATGTTGTCGGCGTCGTAGGATGCCACCTAGCGAGTAAATTTAATGGACATTCTTGTCAAGTGTAAACAATGCTCTTGTTCCCCCCCCCGATCTTCGCCCATGTAAGCGACGCCGATCGTCGATGATCGTGGGGCCGAGATTCCAAGCGATCGAGAGTCCGAGGGGTCCAGAGTCCGAGGGACCAAGAAGAAGGCGACGACAGCGATCGCTGAATCGAGGGATCTGTGGATCTCATCATCGTTCATCATCACTCTCCGTTCATCGTTCTCTGTCCGTTCTCCACCGATCGGTCGACCGACATTCCTTTCACGCTCGCGAAATTTCTCCCATTAATGGACGATGACTGCGATCGATCATCGATCTGTTGACGAAGTTGATCCGCTCTCAAGATCGTGACGAAGAATCTAGCGATATAAATTAAATTCCATTCATGAAACACCGTTGTCTCAGAATTGTATCCTTCCCTCGAAGGTCCTTGTGGAAAATCCTGCTAATCCTATGTTGTTATTTTTCATTTTTTATTTGTCGTCGTCCACCTGGGCGAAATTATTCTCGCAATGTTTCATATCGAGGAAGAGGAGCGATAACCAACAACAAGAAACAGACAGACTTCAACAACAACAAAAAACACTTCTGACAGACAGACTTCAACAACAACGCCCACGTAACGATTGAAGTCTGAAGTGTATCGATAATCGTCGTCATCATCGATTACAACGGCGTCAAATTCCAAAGATTTAATACAAGTCGCCGGGGCGCCGGAAAGTGTCTCCAATTTCTCCTAGAGAGTTCTTTTCTACTTATTTTTTTTTTCTTCTTCATTTTTTTTTTCATTTTTTTTCTAGTATTACTTTTTTCCTTTCTGCTAATCTTTAGACAATATTGCAAAATGTTCAAAATTGTCTTTGTCGATTGCGATTTGTTGTTTGGTGTCGATTTTGAAGATTCAAAGAACTCGACCCCGTTTCCAGAGAAAATCATGTTTTATTTTTCACTCGCAAATAATAAGCATATCAACATCTGGAGAAAGGTAGGGAGTGGGAAGAGAGATAGAGAAGGGAGAGGGAGAAGGGTGTGAGAGAGAGAAATAATATAAAGGGATGGAGTGACAGACGAGTGAGTGAGGAATAGAAAGAAGGGTGAGGTAACGATTCACAGATGACGAGAAGAAAGAAATATACATTTAAATCCTTCTCTGGCACGGCTTTGAAATACGAAGACCAACCCCTCCTCCTCATCGTCACCGTTCTCCTCTTCGTCCTCATTCTCCTCGCTCTCCTCATCTTTGTCCTCCTCCCCCTGCCTTCGCTTCGGAGTTAAGGGTGTTAATTTAAACTCTATTTGCGCCATAGTTTTCGCATTACCACGAGGTCTGGTCTGGTCTGGTTTGAACTCTGGGTCTGCACCCTCGAGGGTACCTTTTGCAATTGTTGTTGCTTTTGTTATTGTTGTTGTTGCTATTATTGTTGCCCTCTCAGCCCATCCGAACAGCACACTTACCGATGCTAATCGGGTGTTTGTTGGCATAAACACTGTTTCCGATATCACTATACAGAGCATATCATATCGTTATGATTTGTTGTTGGGAACTCCTTCTACCTTCCTTCCTCCGGCAGACGCTCGTTTTTTGGCAGCGCCTGACAGGAGGAAGAAGGGATGGAGGGACGGTCGTCTGCTGCACCCTTGGGCCGAGGGGCCGGGTCTCGTCTTCCACCCGATACTGTTATTATTAGTTTCGTCATGCGTCCGTCCGTCCGTCTCGTCAGTCTGCCGCACTCGAGCTAATAAATATTTAATTACATATATGAATGTATGTATATATGACGGTGACGTGCTCTTGATTCAATTTGCCCGTTGTCAATGCGGCGTAATTAGGGAGCTGGATGGCTGGCTGTGCGTGGATGGCCCGGAGGCGGGAGTAGGAAGTTCCTCATCCAGCTGTGAGTTTTATTCGAGCACAAAATGGACAAACGACGATGAAGAGGACGAGGACTCGGTCTCCGAGGGGATGGTGAAGGTTAATGAAGACATTATCGATTGGGTGTGGGGTGGTTTTTTATTCCAACATTTTTTCATTTTTGGAAAACACATTTGTTTTTTATTTTTAAAACTTTTATTTTGAAATTTTTATTTTTAAAACTCACCTAATTAAAAGAAGCCACAGTTTGCGCCCCAACTGTTCGAAAAATTGCTCCCTACCAACCTTGGGAACATTTGATATTTTTATATTTCCTTATTCCCTTCAACGCTCTCTCTCTCTCACTCTCTCTTCATCTGATGGACTTTCTTCGTTCTTCGTTGAATGGCAAACAAACAGACAGTTGTTATTCCTGGTCGATGTTTGTTCTCCCCGCCCCTCCCCGCTCACCTGTGCGGTTGCCACAGCTACCCGTGGTTCCATTGTGCATCTGTGAGAATGTCGACGCATCCCATTGTGTTGGTTTCTGTATCTCTGGAGAATCGAATCTGTTGGATGCCTTTTATCCCAGTATCTATCATTTGCGCAATTGAAATAGTTACTTTCGCCGGTAAGCGATCCCTCGAGATGCCCCTCGGCGCTGTTTTGGCCCTGGCCGCAGATAAAATCTCGTGTAACCCACTCCTTGTTATTTTTGACTGCTTTGCCGTCCCTCATCATCATCATCCTCGCTGTTTATTTGCACTTCTTTTCGTGAGTTTGTTTGCGGTTCTTCGATAAATATCAAATGATTCACCTTCGTCCTGCAGAACCTCCCGATCTCGGCGCACCTGCAGCCACTTCAATCGGTTCGTGGACGGGTCGCAACATTCTAGGATCGTGGGAACTCTTTGACTTTCCATTGTTTACCCCCTCTTGAGTGGAAAATTGGCATCCTTCGTCCTAAAAATGTTGCTCTTAAGGATATAATTTCATTGTACATGGAGATGGGTCGATAAACAAATGGTCTCCAGTGACCTTGGAACATCGAACTAATCACTGTCTCAAGTTCAGAGATCAAGACAATAAAAATCTCAGTCAGGTCGTTGCCCTGAAAACAAAGCTGGAATTCGCTACAGAGACAAAGCTGGAATTGCTTCAATGCCGACAACATAAATATTATATGAATATTTTTAGAAAATTATCAGAAGTCTTTGGCTGTCGTGAACTTGAGACATTATTAGTTCGAAATGTTTAGCAGGAGCTTGTGATATTTTACCCTTATGACTATGTTGGATGACTAATGTAAAATTTAATTTTCTCGATGACTTTGGATTTATTATGCAGCCAATAATATTATAAACAAATGTACAACTACTCTCTACATAAATCGTCGATAAAAGTCAAGAAATTTGTGTTCTTTCCGTATATATTTTGCAGGTAGTATTATCCTCAAAAATTGCATTTTAAATAAAGGTACAAGTTTGACTGTGGCCATTTAGGGAACGATTTTTAGTTTTATATACGATGAGATAAGGTGTATTTGAGCAAGGGATTAATGAAAAATGTGTAATAAATATGATTATATACATTATGTACAAATGATATATAATTACCGGTTTTGGATCGACCGACGTTACACGGGTTGCATCTAAAAAAATCTATTTAGGGAGCTAACTCCGGTTTTTAATAATAATAATTAATGATTTCTGTAACTTAAAATTTTTCAATATCAAAAACACAATTTTATTTTATAATCTTATATATATATAACGCAATAAGTTGCCATGTTTTTGATGGTATGATGGTCCAGATAATAATAATTTGATCCGATAGAATCGTCGCCCTAGCTAGAACACGCTTCATTGATAGAGCAAATTCGCTATTTATTCTGTTCACAAAATTTGCGAAATTATATTCAAGGCGACATGCAGTCAGATTGGCCGAGATTGAAACAGGGGTAAAAGGAGGTAAAAAGTTATAAGGATTCTAATATAAAAATGTGTCAAAATGGTCCACCATCCATAATTTTCTGTAATTGTGAGGTAATGTAGAGTTAAAAGCAAAATCAAATGCATTCCTTATTGAACATACTTTTCATACTCATACTTTTTGTCTAGTATCGAATCTCATTATCTCAAATGTTCTTAATAGAGAATATCAGTAATCGAACTCTCACCCTTCAGCATACAACTGAATTTTAAAATAATAAATATTATTTTGTCAGTATGTTTTTTTTCATATTTTTAGAAATCCACATTTTTGGCAACAACAATCCCCTCTGCGTAGAAGTCAGGTTTCTTGAAATATTCCATTAAAAACGTATTAAAAGGTCCATTGATGAATTTCGTAAAAGTGTTGTTAGTGAATTTGAAGGGTAAGAGTATATACTCCGAACTCCCAGAGCGACTGTACGACATTTTAAACTCGAAAAATTCCCTGTCGTCGAGATCTTCTCGCAGATCAACGAAGCCGCTTAAGCCATAAACACCACGGGATATCATCTGAATTCTCATTCCAATATCTCTAGCTTCCTTATTGGAGGAATTCGCAAAGGCGCCTGCAAACAATTATAATTTAACTATGGTTATTACTGAAGGACTACAATAAAAAAAAGTAGGATCACTTTGAAGACAGTTGTAGCGAAATACCTCGCTACTGAAATTAAAACTATTATCCATAACAACTACATCTGTAATGAAGAGCTACATCAGACTACAACAATTGTGTGAAAATTATACATTTTATGTACGTTGATGTTTAATTTCAAATCACAATTTTAGTCGTGTTTTGATACACATCGATATTATATTAATTACAGAGCAAGTTCTGATGAGTTAGGTAGCAAAATACAGATGAGGTTAGAAATTTGATCCTAAATCGCCACTAACTTAATTTTTAGGAGTCGTAATACTCAAAGCAATCCTCAATCAGAATTTTTAGCATGCGTTTTGTGACATTAACATATCTCGTTTTCATCAAACTGAGCAAATAATTTGTTAGTACATAAATTCATCATTCCCTTTATATAGAGATTGGATTAGGCGATTGACTTATGGAAACCATATAATTTTTGAATCGTTGTTTCCAAAATATATGGAATAAACATCGACCGAAGATAAATAAAAGACTTTTACTTGTTGTTGTTTCGTGCTAATAATCTTCACTAATAACATTGCTATGCGCAAATCCACTAATTATAATTATAGTGTATATCTGCAAATCCAATATAAAAATGTAAATAACCGCTATCATGTGGAAAATTCAACAATTAGAACACGATTTTATGGTAATAGGAATGTGTTTTTTAATGGATTCTCATATTGAAGAAATCGATAGTTTTATTTTAACCTCTATCCGAATAATTAGTTAATATTGAAGAGATATGAGTCCACGTTGCTCTTAACTCATTTTTCTGTTTCTTCAACAATTGCTACCACCTCATAGTATAAATCAAATAAACCCGTGACATATGTCATTATTTTGTAGTAGCCTTTTGCGAGATGACTGGGCATATTTTTTGTCGTCATTGCACAATTCTTCGCTTCGTATAAATCAGCCTTCAGCGGTGGCTTCCAAGATCCTTTAAAATAAGGAGCTTTCGGAGCGCAAGCCTTCATCGATTCCATTACGAATATTTTAAATGGTCCATTCATAGCCTTTGTCAGAGTATTTCGATTATATTTAAATGGAAGAAGAGTGTATTGCGAGCTTCCAGTCCGACTGTATGACGTTTTAAACTCAATAAAAACCTTGTTGTCTACATCTATTTTCAGATCTAAGAACCAATCTATGACATGAATACCACGTGATACCGTCCTGACTTGTATTCCACCATCGCATATTTCCTTATTGGAGGAATTTGAAATAGCGCTGATAAAAGTAAATCTGTAGTCTGGCTGCTTATTGGTAGTTTAACAATGGTTAGTACTTGAAGGAATAAAATTAGAGCAAAGGTTACCTTGAAGCCAATAGTACTGAAACATGTCGGGACTGAAATCCAAATCCAAATTATCCACAACAGCTGCATTTCTAACGAAGGGCGATAATGGACTCTAACAATTCATAACAAAATCATTCATTTTATATTAATTTAAGTCGCTGAGAATAAACGTTTCAACAATTAAATGTGAATATTAAATAAATGTGTACTATCCAAAACACAATTTTGGCGTGTAGTATCGCGAATATAGTGTATTTATAGCAATACTAGTATTATTAATGCCTATAGTTTTGATTAGTCTGATCACAAAGTCGAGGTAAGATAATAACTGCATTTTGAACGAAAAACTATACTTGAATTTATATTCGTTGAATTATATTCGTGATGAATAGATAATTTTATATAATCTTGATTTTTATGTATAATCTGGACTTTAATAACATTGTCCGCAATGCAAAAGTAATTACTGTATGATTAATATCAACGAGGTAATCTGGAAAATTCCACGCAATTAAAAAAATACCCGATACATTAATCAATAGAATGATTTCCATCCAAAAATAGTATTACCACGGGTACAAGCAAAAAATAGTTTCAGAATGTTTTCTGACTTAATTTTTCTTTCTACACGTATTGCCCATTTACTATTGCACTATTGCATTTTTTAAATCCACAAATTCTCTGTCGAGAGTTGTGCCTGTTATAGCATGGTATTGAATAGATATATGTGCTATTAATATTCTACGATGATCTCGTATGTTTGGTATATAGTTTTGGCATGTATTTGTGGACAGTTAGTCCTCCGGGAAAGGAAAATATGAAAGGATGATAGAAAAAAATATATATTTTTTAAATTTTATTAATTTTAGTTATTAATCTTAAATTAAACAGGGCAATTGATGATTGAAAGTTTCAAAAATATAATTTTTTAAATTTTATTAATTTTAAAGTTTTTCCTAATCTTCTCCAGATTACAACTGTGGCCTCTTTCAAAGAGAAATTATATATTTGAAGCTATTTTCGTATTCCAAACACGATTATACCCTTTTTGTGTCGATTGTCTAATCTATGAATAAGAGTGAAGTTAGGAATCTTATAGGGGCCCATGTTTCTACAAAACGAAGTAGTTCTGGTGTTTGCAGCATTGTGCCATTGCTAATATCTTGAAAGTGCGAATAAAAGCTCAGCAATTTATGGAAGAATAATTGAATCGATTTTTTGTGTGCCATAAAATCATAATGTGCCTTTAGTTGCTTTTCCTATTTTAGATGTTCATTTCAATGCAGACAAAATCTGATTCAACAACAGACTTGGGAGGGTAGAAATTTTCAACAATATAAAGTCCAGAAGTACTTGCTGCGCTACTATAAGCAACATATAGTGCCGCGTGATTGATTCCACTTTGAAGATGAACAGCCATTTGGAAATATGTAGCTCCCTGACTTTTGTGGATTGTGATCCCATCAGCAGGGATTGTATTCTCTCAATCGTCACCTGCTCATTACGTTTATATTGAAAAGATATAATCAATTTTTATGGGCGTCCATTGAGGTTCAGTTGGATGTGGTCTCTTTCTTCTTGGATTCACTCCCACCTTTCATCAGCTAATAACATCCATAAAGTAGTTGGATTTCTTGTAGATCTACGATTTTGTATGGAAGGTGCTCGTGTCCTATAAGAGATATTTTCCATTTGATTCTTGGGAACTCTTAGTAGCAATATTTAATCTAATAACTGTCTATATGGTTTACCATATCCAACATTGAGCTGTAGCTTTTGAGCTGTAGCTTGTCAATTTTTAGTATGTAAACTGGTATCGGTGGTACATGATCAGACGCAAAAATTCATCTCTATATATACCATAGTTTATCATATATACCATATTCAACTTTTGCGTTATATGGGAGGGCGATGTTATCCATTTTTGACTTGTAAACTCGTATGAGTGGAACATGACCACACACAAAACTTTATCTCGATATATACCATAGTTCACCAGATATCCCATATAAACCTTTTGCTTTATATGGGAGGTGGGCGTGTCCGATGGGCGATGTTTTCCATTTTTGCCTTTTAAACTCGTATCAGTGGAACATGATTACACACAAAATTTCATCTCGATATATACCATAGTTCACCAGATATCCCATATAAACCTTTTGCTTTATATGGGAGGTGGGCGTGTCCGATGGGCGATGTTTTCCATTTTTGTCTTTTAAACTCGTATCAGTGGAACATGATCACACACAAAATTTCATCTCGATATATACCATAGTTCACCAGATATCCCATATAAACCTTTTGCTTTATATGGGAGGTGGGCGTGTCCGTTGACCGATTACGTCCATTTTTACATACAAGTAGCTTATTAATATAGAAATACTAAATCCAAAATTTCAAGTCAGTATCTCTTACCGTTTCTTCACAAAATCTATTTCCACAGACAGACACACAGACACACAGACAGACAGACAGACGGACAGACAGACAGACAGACGGACATAGCTAAATCGATTCAGGAGGTGACGCTGATCAAGAATATATATACTTTTCCATACCTACGACCTCTCCTTTAATGCGTTACAAACGGAAGGACAAAATGAATATACCCTTACCCACAGGGTGTAGGGTATAACTTACCCACAGGGTGTAGGGTATAATTAAATTACTAAGAACCATTTACCAATACCAATAATTTTATTCCGATTTTTATCCCGAAATTGATGCCTTTGCTAAAATTGTCCAAATGGTTCTAAAATTGAATATTATGAATATCTTATTTGGACGACACCCGCTTGGTGGCGCTAGTGGAATATTTCTTAAAGATGTGTTCCTAAATTTTCCGCTAGAGGTTAATACTCGTAATTTCTTTAATTCGACCGTTCCAAGTGAAATTTGAATCTTATAAACAAATTATTATTTAATCACAATTCCAAATTTAATATGCTTATTATTTGCCACACATTCACACATATATATTCCTACATATTTGTTTATGTTATGTTCACATATACTTTATATTCCATACATATTTGCTTATATTCACATATACTTCACATTCACATAGTTCACACGCTATGTACTATAGTTTGTTTTAATGATTTCTCTTGTTATCTTGAATTCTTCTTAATTATTTCTTGATTACTGTGCTCCATTTCCACTTTCGTCGTTGTTTTTCATTGTTTGATTTACTTTTCCGCATTTCCATCCGGCTTTTCGCGTCTCTTCCATCTGCATTCTACATATGTATGCTTGCCTCTATATGCAATGATATATAGAACTCGGTACGCCATCGATCAGCTGGCAGAGCAAGAACCGTGCTGACCTGTGATAATCTATCGTCGTCTTAATGTACGTGATTCCTCGGCGATCAAACTTATCAAGAGTTATTTTCTCTGTCTATTGGCGATCGCGACCGACCAACGATCACGACAACTGCTTACACTATCACCGCTCTCGTTCTGGATCATGTGGCGTTGTCTTGGAAAAACAGACAGACGGACTGACAACCAGCCAGCCAGCCAGCCAGACAGACAGCCCGAACGAACGAACGAAGACATTTGACCCGTGTGCACTTGAGACAACGGGATTGCGTTCGTTGATTAAGTCCACACGATCGTCTCTCTATATAGTTGATTTCTTATCAATCGGCCGGGGAGGCAGGAAAGGCCCAGGAAGCTCGTCGGATGCGGACACCGAAGGTATATATATTGGAGCTCGGATTCGGGGTCCGTTTAGTTGTATTTCGAGACGGCGTTTGAGCGGACAGACAAACAGACAGAAAGAAACCATGAAGTTCTTCATTGCAGTACTGGCGATCGTGGCATTGGTGGGTGTGGTATTTTTCAAAAGAAAATCATAGAATTACATTTATATCGATTAATGCAGGCCCATGCCGAGGAGTGGAAGCCAAAGACCTCTGATGAGATCAAAGCCATCCGCAGCGAGTGCATCCAGCAGCATCCGTTGACCACCGAGCAGATCACGAAAATGAAGAGCTTCGACTTCCCCGACGAGGAGGCCGTCCGCAAGTATCTCATGTGCACCGCCATCAAGATGGACATCTTCTGCGTCCACGAGGGCTACCATCCCGATCGGCTGGCGAAGCAGTTCAAGATGGACATGGACGAGTCCGAGGTGCAGACGATCGCCGAGGGTTGCGTCGACAAGAACGAGCAGGGCAGCCCCAGCGACGTGTGGGCCTTCCGCGGCCACAAGTGCCTGATGGAGAGCAAGATCGGCGAGAAGGTCCAGGCCTTCATCAAGAAGCGGATGGAAGAGGCCCGCAAGAACGCCGTCTAGATCATATTATTATAATTATCATTATTATATTAGCTCGTACATGTGAAACTCTGTAGTCTATGCACTTTATTCCCTTATGATATTCTATCTTGCATTTAGCGTGATCGTTTGAGTGACGTTAGCGATAGCCTAGTGATAGTCAATTGTGTCCATTTAATTAACGATAGTCTTAATAAACACGATTAAATCCAATGCGATCTTCATCATAAGCAAATACTTTCTCGGAAACGGACATCTCCTCATACGGCTTTCTATCGCTTTCTATACATAATAAACAGCATTATCGCCTTTTGCTATTTCTGCTACTGCGGTATTTCAGTGGGTTTCATAACATCGAAAGGTGGCCGAGGTTAACACTGCATCAGATAATGATTCCCGGAGTTACCCGATGTAAATACCGGGTTCACTGGCGGCCAGAAGATCGACAACTCATTGACACTAACGCAATAGTTCCGACCTATCATAAAGTCACTTAATATGTTTCACTTAATTTGCTGATATTGAGTAATGTGGAGTTTTATCTCGGGAGCTCTGAGAGCAGCACCTGTAGTGGAAACGATCGCAGCTGAAAATGGCTTCGTTATCTCTGCTGCTACGCCCTCTATTATTATTATGGTTACTATTGCCGAGTCTTATCGGTGATTGTTAGCTTGAAGAATTTCGAGTTCGAATGCGAAACAGTCGTCGAACACTGCAGTTAAAAACAAAAATGTTAAACAAGCAATGGAAGAGTTAGTAAATGGTTTGGAGAGCGGGCTTCGAGGGGTTTGGAGTACCGCGGTATCTGTTTTCATTATTGTTCTGGTCGTGCTCGCGGCGTTGTGTGCTTCTACCCACAACTTGTGTGGAGTTTGCATATGATTTCTTTGCGCTAGTCTTATCAGTCGCAATTCTGAAGCCACCCATCGTGTTACCGTTGTGCAGTTATTCTACGTAGTCGGCTTCGGGTTTATTATCACGGGCTTTCATTGGAGTTCATTCTTGGGGGGATCCCCTATCGTTGTTCTACAGCCGACTACCTGATGTCGATAGACAGTTGATTGATCCAAGGCAAATGCGAAAATAGATCAGTGAAATAATGGCAAATAATGTGATATGATCGTCTCCGACATTCGACTACTTGAATCATCACTGGTCACCTGGCCCTGATTCAAAAAAACATTTGAAAACTCAGGAATGAATAGTGTTTCTTAAAAGAGTCATCAACAAATTAATTGTTATGTCTTCTGATGGTGTTAACTTTCGATGGCTGAAGTCGTTGTCGCTGCTGATAAGCCTGCTGGGGCTGGTATTGGCGTCAACAGAGCAAGAGGCAATGGTGAGCAAAATCAACCACAATAATTTCTCCTCAATCATCAACACTTTTCTTTACTTATTGTCTTCCTTCCTTGTTTCTTTCACCAAAAGCTGCAGCCCATGTTGACGCCTGAGGATGTGCGCTTTGCGGAGAATCGTTGCCAAGAAGATGGCGGATTAGTTTCGGTCGAACTGAAGGCCATGTGGGGGAACAGAACCTTTCCAGACGACCACCAGACGCACTGCTATGTGAAGTGCTTGCTACAGAGACTTGGATTGATCGATCTCTTGAGCAGAGGTTTAGCGGTAAGTGGACTGAATTCAGTATTTTACCAACTCACCCTCATTGTTGTGCTCGTTCCTCAATTTAATTTAAAACATAATACAAGACATTTTCCAGGCTCACAAGCTGCTGCAGCTCTGGGACAACATTGAGGACGAGTTCAATGATGAATGTCTGGAACAGGCCCAAATCGAGGAGCCCTTGGACGGCACTTGCCTCTCGTACTACCGCAAATGGATGACCTTGACAGATAGTTGCAAGGAGATCATGCAATACGTCCTCTACGATCCTCAGGAGTCGGACCCTATAATCTATAAATTTGTGAGTAGTAGTAGTACCCGTTTATACTGATGTTTCGCCTCATCTACGTAGACCGCACGATCGAAGGCCCGAGGCGAGAGTGCGACCGAGTTTTGTGAACGTGAACCGTCAGACGAGAATGTGTCGGCCGAAGTTTCCGATCTGGTCGATGACTCCTTCGTGTCCTTGTACAAATGCAAGCTGGAGTGTGTCTTTCAGCACTTTCGATATTTCGATGCCTATGGAAGACTCGACGTAGGTCTTCCACAAAGAAACCCCAATGACTACTAATAATATATCCATTCTTTAGGAGTCGGAGATTCTTCGTAGTTTTTCAGAGGCTCATCTTGAGTCGGCAAAGAATGCGAAGGCTGTTCGAAAGTGTACCCATCGTGCCAATGCCATGTCCTCTTTGGGATATTGTGAAATGGCCTACGAGCTTCAAAGGTGTCTCCAGAGACAGGCCACCAGATTCATCAGAGTAATTCAACTACGTGATAAGATTTCGAGACAGTATTGATATTGTTTTATATTATGTTAATGTATGTTATTCTATTATATTACGATTTATTTATAAGGAAACTCATTGTGAATCAGAAATTATTTGAAATTCAAATAAAAGTTAAATACTATTTCAATTAATTGAGTTATTTATGTTATATTGTATTATATTATGTTGATTGATGTAATGATATTTTATGTTATGTTTTATTACTATGTAAGATTTAGTTGATAAGAAAACGCATGATTAAATATTAGGAAATATTTTGAAATTTAATAGTCAACATTTAGTCAAGGTTTCTGTACCTTGAAATAAGTTTACAACAATAGTGCATTTCAGTTATATGTATGTCATCAGCAATAGATCTAATGGAACTACAATTTATACTTGTCTCAAGCTAAACAATGCACACAAATATATTTGCCACATGTGCCGTCACAACAGCTGGATTTAGAGAAGTGTATTCAGTGCGCTGCATGGTAAATCGAGCTAATTAAAATGTTCTACAATTGTTCTACATTTAAAATCAATCCATAGTCCGTCTCCTCCTATTGGTCATACTACACTAGTTCCTTCCAATCCCTTCAATCTTTAGGTCGATCAACGACACTCTCTAATTATCCGTCGTCAATGAGATGGTCTTCATGGCCTCGCTGATGTGCTCCACCAGCGGCAGGTTCTCGTTCAGAGTCGGGTGTCGGTAGCTCTCGAGGAAATAACAAGTGCTGTCGCCCGCATTCGGGAGTTCCTTCGGCAAGCAGCTGGGATCGCGTGGTTTCAGATCGAACTCGAATCCCTCGTGTTTGATCAGCCACCTGTGGGGAAACCTCGTTCAATTAAGATTGCTAAAGACTCAGAAACTCGTTTCTTACTCTCTGGTGGTGGGGCTGACGTTGATCTTGCAGGCCTCGCTGCCGGACTCGAACTTGTTGGCGATGGTCACGTTGTGGCCGAAGAGACAATAGCGCGGCATCTTGCGGCCCACGACCCCGGCCAACACGGTGCCCGTGTGCAGCCCGATGCGCATCTTGATCTGCTCGCCGTCGTGCGTGATCTGCTTGGCGCAGGCCTCGATCATCTTCAGAGCCATCCAGGCGACCTTGTGCGCATCGTAGATCGAGGCTCGATGCAGCCCACTGGCCACGCAGTAGGCATCGCCGATAGTCTCCACCTTGTACACGTCGAACAGATCGCAGAACTCGTCGAAGTCCTTGTACAGACTCTCCAGCATGCTGATCACCATGAAGGGGGTGGCACGCGAGCAGATGCTGGTGAAGCCGACGATGTCACTGAAGAGAATCGTGACATCCGGATAGGTCTGCGCGTCGATGCTGGCGCCCAACCACAGCCGCTCAGCGATCTCGGCCGGAAAGATCAAATGCAACAGGCTGACGTTCTTCTTGCGCTCCTTGGTGACGGCCGAATTGGCCTCTTCGATGGAGCTCTTCAGCTTGTCCATCCGTCGCCGCAGTCCGTCCTGGGCACGCGCCTGCTCCCCGACCAAGATCACCTCGCGCGTGGCATCGTGCAGCGGGATGTCGGAGATGAACAGGCCGTTGCACGTGAGTCCGTCCAGGCCGTCGAGGAAGGGCGAACCGATGAAGAGCAGCGAGTTCGACTCGGGGCAATGGACCATTTGGCCCTTGATTTCCAAACCCTTAGGCGAGAGAGATAGAAGTATAGTGTTGGGAATAGAGTGAATCGATTGAGTTGATCACATACCTCAGCCGGGAAGTCCTTGACGTCGGGTGGATTCTTCAGGGCCAACAGGAAGGGGGTGTAGGTGCGGCGCACGATGTCGCGAAACTTCAGCGAGAGTCCCTTGGGACGTTTGAAGTGGACGTAGGTCGTGGCGTGGCTGCCGTGCTCGGCCATGTACGGCTTGTACAGCTTGCTGAAGCCTCGACCTGTTGGAGTTTTATGAAATGAATTGGCTTCCAAAAAGGTTGATCAACCACCACGATTCTACTCACCCAACTGAACCAGCTCCAGGTTCTCGTTCATGATGAAGTGCCATGGGAAGGCCTTGCAGAAGGTGCTCATGTCCATGGCGAGATCGGCGGCGTTCGTCGAGTTGCTGCGCTGGACCGGCAGATCGGGTCGCTTGGTCGACGTCTCGAGCCGTCGCACGCCGGACTCGTTGCTGACCACCGAGAAGAGGTAGCGATAGCGGCGCGAGTCGCCTTCGACCGGTTCGATCTTGATGTTCACCATCACGTGGTAGAGCATGCGTGTCAGAGCCTTGAGGGAGCCGAGCAGCAGCCAGGCGATCACGGGCCGCTCCGAGATGAAAATCAATTCGCCATCTCCGGCGCACACGAACCCGGTGTCGGTGTCGGTCACGTCTTCCTACGGAAGAAATTGTGTCTTAGGAAACAGAATATTCTCAAAAATATGTCCATCAAACGTTACCTCCTGCAACTTCAACACATCGTAGACGCCGTCCAAGGATCCCAGGAACTCCTGCAGATCGGTGCCGAGGCAGCGGAAGGCGCGCTCGATGATGCCTGAGCAGCAGGACGTGATCAGCTCCTCGCCCAGCAGGACGAGAATTTCACTGGCGCTGGCCTCGTCCATCTCCAGCAGGATCTCTTGGATATCGGCCAGGTAGTCATAGTTGGGGAAGTTCCTCAAGGTGTCCAGATCGATTTTGCTTCACGTTCATGGGGGCGAGAAGAAGAGGATTAGAAAGATTCTTATTTGAGTCAATGGAGGGAGGGAGGTGATGGCTCACAGTTTCGAGATGTTGGGCCAGCTGTGGCTGTACTTGGCGATCAAAGCAGTCACCGCGGTGTTGAGGTCATCGTTCTGCAAGAGATTAATTAGTTAAATACTAGTCCAAGATGAATCACACTTCATTCTCTCGAAGAAGAACCTTCGCACAAGGTCGAAGAGAGGTCAAGAAGGTCGGATATCAACAAATGGATCTGTTTGTGACAGGACAAACAAACATCGGGGGACATTGACGGATGTTGTGACGACAAAGGACGAGGACACGAAACCACCCCAAAACAATAATTGTATTGCCTCCGAGTTGTTTTCGAATCAGGAAGCGACAACACGACAAGTCCCCCCAAGAGACAAACCTGGCCCCCATCCAACCGCTACTCACCGATGGCGCCGTCAACAGCTGAATCGCCATTTGCAAGTGTGTCAATGTCAGAGCGTCGTCGGGCAGCTCATCGTCCTCCAAGGCCCACGTATTGCTCGACTCGGCGATGACCGACGGCTGGCGCGTCAAGGAGTCGGTGCGCCGGAAGAAGGGGCACGCCATCTTAGATGCGAGTGGTGAGCGAGTGTGCGTGTGTGTGTGTGTGTGCGCTGCACTTCCGCCCGAAGAGACTGCGGCTGGAATCTAACCCTGAAATGGAGAAAGAAAAACGGAAAACATGCAACAACGATGACAATGACAACGAGGTCCTGCGAAGGATAACCAAGTGCACTTGATCAGATCACAAGGTGGCAACTCAAGTGGCGACGCTGCACCAAGTTCAACGTGCACTTGTGGCCCAATCGAAGGATCCCCGAAGGACCCGTCGACGACGAAGGTTCTTCGATTGGGCGATTGTGTTGGTGGCTTCAACTGCTTCCGACCCAAACACGCAAGTGGTCGCAATTACTTCGTTATCGTTCGTGTGGCATCTTTGGCTCTCAATTAATGAGCAATTTATGAGGTGGACGGGAATTGGGACAAACGCAATACCGTAACCCGCAATGCATTGGGAATTGACGCACACAGAGACACAAACACAACACTAGCACGCACAACAATGGATACACAATTTTCACTGAACAAAGGATGCGGCCACAATGGAATCCTTCCACCTAAACGTTTCTCCATTTAAAACTCCTTCTTCGTGATTTCGAAGCGTAAAATGTCCTACAGGATTTTCCTCAATCTGTTTTCAATGTTTGTAAGTGCTCTAGCATGAGAGAGAAAAAAATCACCTTTGGATGCAGCACCAACGCCTGGCCAAAAGGACACCAACTTGCAGGACGACAGAACTCGAACTGAGGCAAATCGAATAGTGTTCGAGGCGCTGCCCGAAAAGCTCCTGACTACGTGGGTGGGCAACTAGGCGCAAAATCCGACAACGAAAGCTCGACTCCAATTAACCGAAAGCTTCCTCCATGCAGCTTGTGGGCCGAAAGCTGCCGACGATGCAGAGAGAGCAACAACCTGTTGCTTGGATTGTTTTTGTCATCGTCTCGTCGTCGTCGATGGCGTCGTCACAACAACCGGAGAGCGTGCAGAGCGCACGTAAATCAAATACGATGAGCGGAAACGGGGAGAATCCACGATGGAGCTTTCGCACAAAAAAGCTCATGCTGCTGCTGCTGATAACGCGCCCCATGGAGCAGGCATGCCGTGGTCGGCGTCGCCGCCGCCACCTCCACACGCTCAGTTTCACTTGTGCGCGCTTTGCATCGAACGCTTGTCGTGCTGTCCAGAAGACGGACGGTCGTTTCGCGTCTGAGAGGGGATCGAGGAGAAGTCCCTCGGCTGTCTGTCTGTCTCTCTGTCTGTCCGCTACTGCAGCTGCTGCTACTGCTTTCGCTTTTGCTCTAGATAAGCTTCTTTTCTGCTTCATTTTGTGTTCGAGATATCTCGTTTCTATTCTATTTATAACGATCCCAACGAACCATTGAAAACTGCCGTCATTTCCAGTTCCTGCAAGAAGAACAACAACGAAATGACCGATTTAATCCATCTCGTAAGTCCTCATCCGCCATATGCGCAGGTAAATTTGGGGCTCCTCAGCTCCATTTGCCTTCCTTCCTCCCTCCACCCCGTTGTTCGCCTCCTCCGCCTGCCAACCGACGTCAAGACTCCGCTGGCCTTGACCCTGTCTGTCGTCCATCTCGCTGTCGGACGCTCTTGTCTGCGATATTTGGCATTTATTCGTGTGCTCGTTCAGCACTTGCACCGGTTTCGTTCTGCTGCGCGTCGTGCATGGGAACTTTTAATTGAATCGCCTCGTCGAGAGCTAGAGGTGGTTAAAGCTCACCACGTCGGAGCTTGGAGTGAGTGAGCGAGGGAGAAGGTGTCTCTCGGATGTACGAACCGCATTCCATCCGCTCGGCGAGGTGGAATCTACGGATTGAGCACAGACTTGAATGACACACTTTAAAGCATAGAATTCCACAGTTCTCTCCGGCTTCGGCTCCTCCCACAAGAGCGCTCAGCTGAACTTAGTGCACTTCTTTTATGGCGAATGGGGGAGGGACGCGTCCATCAACTTGTAAGGATAATTTGCACTTTAATCCGCAACGTTTTGCTACCATTTATTGTTGGCCTTGGCAAGTCTTATCTTGACTATTCCACGCCAAAGTCGATGTTCGGTCTTGGTTCCGTGACTAGGCCACGTTTCGCCATCGAATTCATCGATTCCACGTTTAGTCGCCCCCTGAAACTTTGGCCCATGCTTAGCACAAGATTAGCCGCTCGTTGGACTGACTAAAAATAGGTCTTCCGATAGAGAACCGTTGCCGGAGGTTTGTTTTTTTATCTAATCTTCCTCCACTCACCCGTTGTGGTTCGTGGGTCAATTTCAAATATGTGGGAAAACAAAGAAATAATCAACATCAAAATTCGATTGGTGTTCAACTGTAACGATTACCTACCTGTAACCGCTAGAAATGGTTGATGAATGATGTTGAATGAATAGCTGAATGAACTGATGAATACATGTATTTTGGTTGCGATTCCAGGCCAGGTCTCAGAGCCTCAAGATGGCTCCATTCCTGAACTCCGTGCTGATCTACTTCGTCTTCGTCGAAGACCCGCACGGTGAGCTGTGGACGACGCTGTTGAAATGCGCTCCCATCGTATTCCTGATGATGTATATTGTGCTCAAGGGATTCGCATTCACCAAGGAGTAGGTTCCAACCATTTAGTTTAATCATAGCTCACACTTCAAATCCCTCTCTTCCTTTAGTTACAAGTGTTCGCAACGCATTCTGCTGGGTCTGGTCTTCTCCTGTGCCGGTGATGCACTGCTCAACATCGACCTCTTCCCCCACGGCATGGGCGCCTTTGCGTTGGCCCAAATCTGCTACATATCCGCCTTCGGCTGGAAGCCACTGAAGCTGGCCATCGGCCTTCCACTTTACCTGGGAGGCGCTGCCCGTAAGTTGTTTCTTCTTCAATCAATCCACATAAAGTCTAAGCCATTTGTCTCTTCCAGTGGTGGCCGTTGTGTTCAAGGGACTCGATGAGGTCCTCGTCTTCGGTCTGCCCGTCTACGCGACGCTGCTGCTGACCATGTGCTGGCGCTCGTTGGCACGTGGCGCCCACAACAAGGACTTCCTCAGCGTTTTCTGTGCCGTGGGCAGCGTCCTGTTCGTGATCTCCGACGGCCTGATCGCGATCAATATGTTCTACATCGAAATTCCACATGCCAGGGTGAGTCGACGATGGAGTGGTTTAGTGAAAGTTTTTTTTTAAATTCACCGGAATTGTTCTACTTCCAGATCTGGATCATGGTCACATATTACGTGGCCCAGTTCGCAATCGCCCTGAGCACGGCCAACGAGTGCGAGGCCCCGAAGGCTTCGCCGAAGCGCTCCAAGAAGTCTGTTCAGAGTCGCATCAATGGAGCGGAGAGCGCTCGGCGCCGAGTCAAGGCTCGTGACTAGGATTAAGCCAAGAACTTTCTTCCTTCGTTCCTGATGACGTTGCTGCCAACGGTAAAACTTGTTTGATTTTGAAACAGTTCGATTGCGGAACTGGACTCATTCCAACCACACCCTGTACTTCCACTTAAACAATATCAGTTCATATAGGACGTAGTTTAGCGGTTAAATTATTGTGAATTTTTCGTAGTTTAACGTTGATGTTTTTAATCAATACAATTGAAAATAAATGTTTTTCATATAAAATTAAAATCAGGATTTTTTTGTTAAGTTTTTAAATATAGGGGTACCTGTTTCGTGGTGAATATAGGTATCGTGGTGAATGGAAAACGATTGGAAATGCCTGGCATATAAATTTGGGCAGAGCGAACGGAACGAATCGTTGCGAGGGAGGAGGACAGAGAGAGAGAGAGAGAGAGAGTGGAGAGAGAGAGAGTGTAGAGAAAGAAAGGAAATTTGACCCCTTGGCGGACACCACAGATTATCAAAGTATTTATTTTCTATGAAAGTGATCACTATGAAAATTTTGAATTTTCTATAAATTTTGAATTTTCAATTTTTGAATTTTCTATAAAATTTGAATTTTCTATGAAATTTAAAATTTTGTATAAAATTTTAATTTTTCTATAAAAATTATCAAAATTTAAATTTTCTATGTAAATGATCAATTTTGAATTTTTTATGAAAAATATCAAATTTGAATTTGCAGTTGGCCGCCATTTTGTTTGATTTTGTAAAGCGTCCCTGGAATGTGCAATGTTCTTTTGGGTTTTCTGTATCTGCCCTGTACGAATTCCAATTCTATTGTTTTGAGTGCCATCTAGTGCCCACTAGCGACCCCGGGATGCCAACTGTCGTAGTAGCGACTAGTGAGAGAATTTGAATTCAACTGTCAAACTTTTGGCTCGTTTACCTACTGTCAAACTATTCTGTGAAAAAAAGCCGCAAAGCAAAATAGAAAAAAGCGGTCGCGAATTTTCATTTTAAAAAATAATTATTTCTTTAATAAATAACTACATTGAAAGCCTTTTCTTATGACGATGGTGCGGCCGACCGAAGTGAATATCAACAATCCGCCGGCAGACGCGATCTCGGCCGTCAAATTCGGGCCCGACACAAACCAATACCTGATTGCGTCCTCCTGGGACGGAACCGTGCGCTTCTACGATGTCGTAAACAATGCAATGCGCCAAAAATTCATGCACGACGCCCCAGTCTTGGATGTTGCATTTATGGTAAGTTTTTCAGCTAGGTTCCTAGTCAAATAGAAATTAAAATTTGTTCCTCTGCACAGAGCATAGTTCATGTGGTGAGCGGCTCCCTGGACAACCAGCTCAAACTGTTCGATGTGAACACGCACTCAGAGACAGTGGTCGGGCAACACGATGGACCCATTCGTTGTGTGGAGTACGCGGAGAGTGTGAACGGCATTCTCACAGGCAGCTGGGACAAAAGCATGAAGCTGTGGGATCTGCGCGAAAAACGTTGTGTCGGCACCTACGAACAAAGCAACGGCAAGGTGTACTCGATGTCTGTAAATGACGAGAAAATTGTGGTGGCCACTTCAGATCGCAAGGTGCTGATTTGGGATCTGCGGAACATGGACGAGTACATGATGAAGCGCGAATCGTCCTTGAAATATCAGACACGCTGCATTCGCATATTCCCCAACAAAGAGGGCTACGTGATGTCCTCCATTGAGGGCCGTGTGGCCGTCGAGTACTTGGATCCGGACCCAGAGGTGCAGAAGCGCAAATTCGCCTTCAAGTGCCATCGCAACAAGGAGGACAACATCGAACACATCTATCCGGTGAATGCGATAAGTTTCCACAAAGTGTACAACACCTTTGCAACGGGCGGCTCTGACTGTCTGGTGAATATCTGGGATGGCTTCAACAAGAAGCGGCTTTGTCAATTCCATCAGTACGATACATCGATCTCATCGCTGCACTTCAGCGACGATGGCAGCACATTGGCTATTGCCTGCTCTTATATGGATGAGTTGGAGAAGCCACCAGAGAATACTCCAAGCCCAGTAATTTATGTTCGCTACGTAAACGACCAGGAGACGAAGCAGAAGTAGATGTGACTGAATTGGCTTTTCATTAGTGGGGGGTAAAGGAGGAAATGCAAGTTATAATTGTAGTTGAGATTTTTGTTAATTAACTTTTTATGTAAACTTTGATTGTATACTTGAATAAGACGAATTCGTGTGCATAAAGCAATAATTTAAAAAGAATACAACAATTTACTTGAGGCCGGGGTTCTTTTAGCCGAATAAACGCTTCTTAAACTTGTGGTAAATGATCCGGCGATCCTGAATAGCTATGAGCAGCACTTGGATGATGTAGTATAGCAATTCAGCTAGACTTAACACGGATGCGCCCATGAATAGCTGTAGGATGCCCCCAAAGTTAGCTGAAAATTATTGGTTATCAAATGTGAAATTATAAAGAATTAGAACACATCATCTACCCAACAGGTCCATTAGTGAGTACTCGACATTGGTGACATACTTTGTCAGAATTGAGCGTACAAAGTAGATGTCCACATTGATGCCTGGTAAGCTGTCGTTCGCACTACAATGGTTTGATATATTTCATGTTATTCACATTGAAATTTGTAATTTTACATTAACAACTTACTCCTTTATCCAGTGGGTGCTCATTGTGACGTGAAAGATGAGCGATTGGCAGCTCTGGATGCAGTCGCATGTCATTCCACGACGCGAATCGTTGATGAAAGAGTCCTGTTGGTCGAGCTTATAGTAACTGAAAATATCTGACCGATCCCAATTGAATATAGAACTATCATCACATCTAAAAACTCACCTCGATTTTCGTAAATGCAAATGTAGTCGGAGGCCGTGCATTCTCTCTGCTTCGTAGCTGTGAACGAGGAGACACATATGTTGTATGAGAATAAATTGTAAATACTTGAATCGCACCTGTGTTGGGGAAGAATAGCGGAATTGTGCAGTTGCAGACCTTCAAGAGATATTCCTGCTTGCAGTTGGTGATGCAATTATTTTTGTTGTACACCAATCCATGTGAGGTGTTGTATTTGCTGGACTTCTCGTCGCTATAGAGACACTGACGCTTCTCCGGTGTCAATGACCGAAGGTTTTCCGAGACCACGGTCATTTGCGGATCAATCGATAGGGAGTTATAGGTGTTGGGCGACAAGATGTACGATGTTTGATCGCTCCATTCATCGGCCTCCTTGATCATGACCTGCAAATGAAGCCTGATGTAGTTCGGTGATACAAACAGTACTCGACAGAAGCTCACATCAACAGCAAATGGAATGCCATTGTTGGGGCGATAATAGGTGTGGTTGTAGCTCAGGATGAACTGCAGTCCGGAACTCTCGCCGGACTTTGCCGTCTCCCATGGATAGTATTGGTCCGTGATCTAAGCCGGAAACACATGGTTTAAGATTATAAAGATTACTTTGGTAAAAGAAACGGTCACCTTCTTCTTTTTCGAGTCCTCCGATATCAACGAGTTGAAGACCAAACACATGCCGAACTCGGTACGCTCGGCCACGAAGATCTTACAACAATCGTACATGGTACCGTCGAAGACACAGCTAACGAGGATTTCCTCGCAGCGGAAGGCCATGAATTTGGCGAGTTCCGTGATGCTGATGAATTTGTCGATCACTCGGACATCCTCCAGGCTCAACTTGAGCCGACTTAGTTCATCGAAATTGCCAAAGACCAATGACTCGAGGCCGATGACGACTTCTCTGAATGCCTGACGGGTGCTGTTGCTCGCCGTCGGCGGCAGAAAGCGATCCTCGGCTGCCTTCAGGCGCATCCAGTTGACGTGGTTGAACGGGCACACGGCAACCGCTGGGAATTCAATGTCGTAGACCGGCATGCGAGAGTTCTCCACGACGGTCTTCAGTTGCTGCTGGTTGTGGCGTGTCGACAGCATCATATACATGACGATGCTGCCGCAGATGGCGGCCACGAGGATGACGGCCCACAGGGATCGCTCCCAGCGGTGCTGGCCGCAACCGCAAACATAATGAACGCCATGGATGCTCGTGTTGGGGCTGGCGAAGCGAAGCATCAGGTTCTGGAACTTCTGCTGGGTGGTCAGCTTGAGGCGTGTCTTGGCGAAGATCTGCAAACCCGGTGTGGTGAATTTCAATGGACGCTGCCGGGTGAAATCCTTTTGGTAAAGCATCTTCTGCTTCAGATCTGTAGGAGGACGCGCTTCAGCTGGACAGATGTCAATAACTGGAGGTGTCCCAGTGTCAATGGGTAGTTTTATACGGATGAAACGCCCTACCAGAAAAAAGGTAATGACAGGAAAATTACTTAATTCCGTGCGGTTGGGCCTAATTGAGCTTGGGTCAAATGATACGACCAGAAGTTTGGAAGTTATTGATATGGAAATTATAGCGATAAAATAATTTAATAACATATTTGGTTGGTTATACATATATTTGTAGAGAGGACTCAGTGATTGTGAACTCAGGACTTAGTGATTGAGTCCTCAGAACTTAGTGCTTAAGAATTCAGGATTCAGAGCTTAAAAACTGTGGGGTGTCAAAGGTTCTCCAATCCTTTCAATTTCCTTCTCCTCTCTTCTTTCACCAACTTTCCTTCGACCTCTCTGAAGTCTCAATGGCTTAACTTTTATGACTCTAATAACTGTAATTTTTGTAATTGCCATAATCTTGGACATAACTCAAGGGAGTCCTGGGTGAATGGAGGAAGGTGTTCTTCGTGCCACGCCGGGTTGATTGATTAATTTCGGTTTCCTGGATGCAATGGCCGGGAATGGGTGTGGACTGAATCATATGCGAGCTCTGCTGGATCACGTGACTTTGCACATGGTTAGCGAGAGATTAGCGCACGAAGGTATCGCACTGGGCGAGTCCATGTGTCAAGGATTAACATGAAAAGGGTGGCCGGCCAGTCGTGATTCTCGTTGCAGTCGCTTTTTATTGCTCTTGTCGTACTTCGCTGTCGTCCTCGGTGTGTTTATGAGTGTGTGTTGGTGTTTGTATGTATGTGTGTGTGTTGATGTGTGCAAAGTGAAAAATAACATTTTATATCACAAATGCAATTATCGTCCTGGTTTCCCGCACACAAACACACACACACACACGTCCGCCCCCCATACACGGACATGTCTGATGCTATTAGCGGCTCTAACGTGTGAATGTGTTGATGCGATTGCTTGTTGTTGCCGATCACGTGAACGTGCGAGCCGTACATGTGCTCGTATTTTCCGCCATCGTTTGTCTCAAATTTTTGATTTCCTAATTGCAGCGAACAGGGACCTCTCCGCCTCTCTCACTCCCTCTCTCACTCCACTCTCTCACTCCACTCTCATTCCCTATCTCTCTCCTAATGATATCTAGTCGAAAACATGTGAAGGATTTCCCCCAGCGCTTGCAACAAAGCAAAGCCACCACTGGATCTCCCAGAGTTCGTTCTAATCTATGCTCCATGATTACTCCATCACTGGCTCGAGTGTCCTTTCATCGACTCCGAGTCCGTCGTCAACCATGGAATCGCAATCATTTCCAGCAGCTCCCCAATTGGTAATTAGTTGGCGGCATTGACAGGAACACGACCAACAACAACAACGATAGTTGCCAGGAGTAATAGTGTAGACCAACGAAGTCCTTGTTCCGCGACGCTCAGCCGGAGGACGTCGACATTTTGTTGCAAACCATGTCCTTTTTTCTGGCGTTTTATTATTTTCTCTTGCTCTTTTTCTCCCTTTTCGGTTTCCTGTCGCGGAACGAAGATTTTGAACGCGACACGGAAATCTTATGTGCAGCAAATTTTCATCTGTAGCAGAGAAGTTTTCACATCCAACTCCACCTCCCCAGGTGCCCCCCCTTTCTTCGTCCCAGCTCCATCTTCGCGTTCTGCCCGTCCGTCTCTTCATCCGTCTCTTCATCCATCTCTTCATCCATCTCTTTCACTCTCGCACTCTTCCTCGGGACAATTTCATGCAGGAAAATTTTGTTCCTCCGCGAGCCATTTCACTCGCGATGCATTCCTTCATGTCGCGCGATAAAGACGATGGTGACGAGGAGGATAAAGAGAGAGAGAGGCAGGAAGATGGAAGGAGACAACAGAGAGGGAGGTAGCGATAGAGAAGAAAGAGAGGACTCGAAGGTGAACGAAGAGAGGAGAAGGAGGTGGGTGGACGACATCACAAATCCCTCAAATTCAATTCCATTATATTTTCTTTTCACAGTTTTTCACGTGAAAAATAACTTCGAATTCGTTTTTTGTCCATGGATAGCGGGGTGAAGAGTGGAGCGAGCTGGGAGTGGGTGGTGGCAGAGGTTGAGGTGGGTGGTGGAGGAGGAGACAGAGGTAGAGGTTGTGATGGGGGACACTTTTTTTGGTAAGTTCTCAGTTTTCCTCTGCAAAACATTCGAAATTGACGAGGATATTCGGAGCGAGGTCAGTTCGTTGGTTCACGCCGGTCGTTGGCTCACTCTCGCCCTCTCTTTGGCTCTCGCTCTCTCTCTTTCTTTGTCTCTCTCCCTCTCTTTGGTAACCCCTCCCACTTCCCCTCGCTCGAAAGTGGCGCCTTTTCCTTCTTCCTCTGTACGTGCGAAGTGGGAGAAAATATGCGAGCGCGCTTAACGAAGCTGAAAAGTTGTTATTCTTTGATATATTTGATAGTCTACGACGAGGACGAGGACGACGACGGAACAAGGACGAAGGAAGGTTGCTTGGGAGATGAGAGTGTTGGAGATGGGAGAAGGCCAGTCATTTCGGGGTCATTTTGTGGTGCGGGAGGTCAGGTTAAAGGCTAACGGTCCCAAAGATCCTCCCTTCAGTTGCAGGAGACTGCGGTTAGGAATGAGGAATGAAAAGGGATGACGACAATGGTTCCCCCTTATTTGGTGGAATACTCCAAGTGCGAAGATTTGAAGAGTGGCTCCCCATTGTTGCGTTTGTGTTTGGAGAGTGTGTTTGTATGTGTGGGAGTGTGTTAGCGTGACTCTCGATTCACCTCAACAGCTCCCAGTCAATTCTCCGGGATTACATCAAACACAGTGCCACGTCAATTCAACAATTCCACATAAACCCCGTAGAGATAAAGGATTCGTTGGAAAAATCCGTTGGCACAAAATAAAATACATGCTTCGAGGAAGCAGTGCTTCTGTGGAACACACAGAGCATCCGTGGAACGAACTCTTAGGAACTCTGGATGTGTATGTTTTCTTCCCACTAAGTTGTGGCGAACCAACTTAAACTGTTGACATCTGCGATGCTTGGGGGTTTATTCTCGGAAAGTACCTGATGAATTACGCAAACATTCTCCTGAAAGTTGTTATCGAATAATATTCCATACGATTGCAAAATTTTTATGATTTGAGAAATTATATTTTTGTAAAAAGTAATTTTGAAAATGTCACATCACTTGTTCAAGTATATCATGCCTCTAATAACTAAATGGTTCAGTTAGTGTCTAATAATTGGATAAAAAATGCATGTACTGTAAAAAGAAAAATCAGTCTTTTTTTTAACTCTCTACAAGGGCTTCACACTCTGCTGCACCAGCTGCAGGTTCTTGCTGAAGAAGCAGGTGGCTCCACGGTAGGCCCACTCGCAGGCATTCGAGCCCTGCTCGTTGTTGTCCACGCAGGACTCGATGACGGAGTGCGTGCTGTCGTCGTGATTGGCCGCAGCAGCATTGCCGACCAACTGCTGGTGGATGTTCTCGACGTTGAAGCCGCCGGCGGTGTCGAAGAGTCCGAACTTCACGAAGACGCACTTCAAGTAGCACTGCGTGGTCGAGTCGTTGGGGAACTCCCAGCGCTTGAACTGCTCGATGTACTCGGTCGGAACGTTCAGTTCGCCGACGCACTCACGACGGTACTGCATGAGATCATCACGAGTCTTCACCACATACTCGGCCGAGGTCTATGGAGGTAGGATGGAGTTTAATAAATGGTTAGTTAGGATGTTAATAAATTCTGAAAGAATTTAGAGATGGTTGTTTACTCACCAAGGCAATCATGATACAGATTCCAGCAAAGAACTTCATTTTGGGAGTTTCAACTACGCGGTGTCAACGAAACGAGTGATGACCAAAGACTGTGTTTGGGCTTCAACTCGATCGGGTTTTTATACTCCCGCCTGAGGGACGAGGGATACAGGTGTCTGTCTGTGTGTGAATGGCTACCTGCGCTAATACCTGCCCTCTTGCGATATCGAGATTTATTCTTTATTGTTTAAAATCGGGATGAGGTGAGCATTGTGTGTTTGACCCTCTCCAGAGCCCTTGTACTCTTTGTTGTCGTTCTTGTACATGTTTTTTATTATTTGTGCAACGGAAGGTAGTCGCAGATAGAGAAGGAAGGACTCGTGTAACAACTGTGAAACCTCGACCCAAACGGCAATGGAATATTAACAACAGGGATTTCAAGGAGGGATTTTAGAAGAAAAAAAACTTTCCACTCTCTGAGCAGGTACCTTGAGTGATTAATGAAGGTCCCCACGTCTCAGCATCATGGGAATTTTCCGTGGATTTGAAATCCTGTACACATTTATAATCGTTGCTTAAGAAAGGATTTGGTATGCGAGAGTTGAGAAGAAATATCGATATGTTCACTATATTTATTAGAAACAGTACATTCTGCAAATGATTATCTAGCAATGCTTTAATCCAACTTTACATACATATGTACTAATTGAAGTTACATCATTCAAGAAAATATTAATCTCATATACCTATTTGTGGCTTTTTATATACTTTAAGAAATAATTATACTTCCATGTCAAATGCAGCTAAATCGTAGTGGATTTGCATGTGAGAGTCATTTCGATAAATCCTCCTTGTCTGCTTCTGTGCTTCCCTCGCGTTCCTTGCTGCGTTTCTTCCAGTGGAGCACGCACTGTTGCAAGGTCTTAATGATGCCCACCAGCGAGAAGCCCAGGAAGAGGCCGGCGATGCCACCATAGGAAACTTAAAAGAAATGGATTCAAACGATGTAAAGCTCTGACTGCATGTGAACGACTTTGAACAATACAAACCAATTAAATCGAGCAACGTAAATCGCAGCACGGACCGATAAGAGAAGAGTGTCTCCTGCTGATAATAGACATGAATGTCGTATTGGTTCCCGCTGCTGTCGAGTGACAAGTGCTACAGAATAAATCGATTTAAAGCCACTTTGGTTACCTTTGCGTGGTCACAGTGTCGGCATGGATCGAGGACGTGTACTGGATGAAGTTGCAGTTCGGATAGCATTTGCAGTCGATGATGTTGAACTCGCCGTTGGTCTCCTTCTCCTCCATGTAGTTGCCGGTGGTCAAGAGCACACCTGGGTGAAAGGGGGGCAAAAACGGTGGCGAATCATCATCAGGTGATAATATGATATTAGAAAGTATTTTAATTCTACAACTATCGGCTTAGAAAACATAGATACAAACTTCTGTGCTCGTAAATGCATATCAAATCAGAGGGACGACAAAGTCTCAGCTCGTCTGTGGGGGAGAGAACGAATGAAAGTTTAATTAAAATTGTTTATCGCAAAATGCTCAGAATTTTGTCGTACCACTCGCGGCCTGATGTGTGGGGTAGAGCGTGCAGTTGCACTTATGTACGATGTACTTCAGGCGACAGTCGCGTAGGCATTCGTTCTTCGTCCTTCCCATGGCTTCCATTTCGCTCTGCACGGGACACGGAGAAAGTTATTCAATTAGGAATCACTTAACGGCAGGGGCTTGAGAAGAGCATCATTGTGCATTTCGTGTGTTACCGTGATGTAGCAACGCCTCTTGTCCGGCTTCAGCGTGTGTATGTCCGGGTCGGCGGTGAATCGCAACGGACTCACTCTGAACGTAACACGGTCTCCGTCCAAGTAGTCCAGGTTCGATGAGAAAGTCTCGCCGGGGTCGTGAACCATCGCCTGCCAATGGAGCCAAATGGTATGAATTTCAAACGAGTGAGTTGTGTGGATTTTCTCTTGTGTGAATTTTCTCTTACCGCGATCGGTTCGAAACCTTCGGGTAGAATCTGTTTGTTGAGTGCGACCTTGAGGCCGTGATTGAGACCCGCCACGTTGATGCTCCATGGCCAATGAGGATGGGGATCCTTAAACGAGAATTAAAAGAGGCTTCACTAAGTGACCACCACTGCCACTCTAAGCTCGCTCACATCGACCAGAACGGAGTTGAAGGAGTAACAGACGCCCTTGTACGTTCCGATTGTCCGGAAGATGGTGCAGCAGGGAACCTTCGTGTGAAGCCACGTGCACTCGGCGAACAAGTCCTTGCATTCGTAGGCCATCGATTGAACCAATGCGTTCAGATCAACTGTGTCGAGTTCCGGGCCAAACAGAAGCTGGCTATTACCGATTACCTTCGACGTTAAACTGTGGTCGAGTGGTTGCTCCGCCGTGCTTGAGTTCGTCCACATGATTTCATACAGCACTCGCACGAGCCTCTCGAATTCCGAATCACCGACCGTCGCTGTGCCGTTCGGTCCGAGGAACTTCTCCTTGGCCGCCTGGATACGAAGTAGTTTGATGGGTTTCAGCGGACAGATGGTCACGGCAGGAAATGGGATTTCCGAGATGTGGACATCGGTGCGATCGATGACGGTCTGCACCCAGGAGTTGAAGTACCGTTGCGACGACAGGATGCACACGTAGGCGGTGCAGAGTGTGGCCGTCACAACGACGAAGGCGCGGAAAACTCTGTTCATCCGAAAGTGTTTGTTCGCGACACAAGGGAACATTTGTTGAAACGATTTTCGGAGGATGGACTTGGGCAAGTGGTACTCACTTGCTATCGATGAAGTTCGTTCCGGTGACGTAGAAACGCCAGCTTTTCGTGTCCCAGTGCGGTGAGCAAATCGCTCCAGCTTTGTTAACGACGTCGTCATGGTTGACAGGCCCATTTGGCACAAACGTTTGTGGCTTTTTCCTGCCTGATGTTGTTTTTTCCACAGTCTCGTTGGTGACCGTCTTTTCGGAGGTGTCCATGTTGTTCAATAAAAAACTTTACGTCTTCTGCATACAGTTGCCGTACATAAACTACTAGGAACATCGGATTCCCTTCCGGAACGGGAGCATACATCGACGTATCTATTGATTAGCTGATTAGCTTATCTCTTCCGGGGATATTGCTAGCTAATTAACCATGACTGAGTAATGAGTAGTAAATAACATGGTCCTAACTACTCGTTGACACCGAGAATCGTCTCCCTTGCACTCGGTAATAATCATATTCAGTGATATATGAGAATGAGGTAAATGAGAATTGAGTAAAAATCTAAGATTTATTAAAATTTCATTTCGGAACTAACTTAAGTTTTATAAATCAACATTTGTTTTTGGCTTCTCGGTGAACTCAAGGAAGACCATCGATAGACATGTACGAGTCACGGAGAAATTTTCGATATTCAAATTGAAGGCATTGCGTTGGATTCGTTTGAAGATCTGCGATAAGGTTGTTTCCTGGGAAGGAAGTAAATATACGATGTATGCCCCTTGTTGATCTCTGTTGATTATAAATTTTTATTAATAAAGTTATTGATATATTGATTAACTCACTTGATGATAGCATTGGGAAACTCATTCTCGATAAATGATGTCAGCTTCAGATAGGGATTCGATCTCATGGCATGATAGGTCACACCATGGGATTTAGAACTGTTTTGTTCGACCTGTTTAACTTTAATATAGAGAAGGTAGCTCTTCATATATCTGCTATTCAGTCGGGATGATGTGTGAATATATTCGATTTTGCCATCGGCAATGAATGCGGTCCTCGTACAAAGTCGTTCGGCTTCCCTAGTGTTGAGCGTGGCATATAATACGGATGTCCCAGTTTCGCAGGCTCTGCAGATGATGTTCCATATTTGGCGTCGACCTGCCATGTCGATGCCCGAACTGCACTCGTCGAAGAATATCATCGCAGGATTTCCAATGAAAGCTCCCGCAACTCGTAGGCGGCGTCTGTTGCCCGGAGTCACGATGTCCAAAGGCTTTTCATAGTGCCTAATGAAGCCGAACACCTTAGCCAGACACTCGCATATATCGGGAATATCTCGACTAGGTATTCCTCTTAACATGCACAGCATTTTCAGCATGTCCTTAGAGGTTAGTTCATTGAAGAAGTAGTCGGCTTGTGGACAATATCCGATGTGCTCGTACATGCGGAAGATGTCGTCCGTGAGACTGATGTTGTGGACGTAGGCTCTGCCATTAGTGATGAGCTCGTCGCCCGTTAATACTTTGATAAACGCACTCTTGCCGGAGCCATTGACGCCCAGCAGTCCCAGTCGCTCGCACCTATGGACGATGATAGTGCGGAAGTAAATGCCAAAGATGAATGATTATGTAGTGAACTACGAACTTATCAATGACCAATGATATCCGATTGAGGACCACGGTTTTGTCATGTATTTTGCTTACACGGTCCATCACAAGCGACTTCTGATAGTACTCGATAGGTCGTAATGTCTGAACACAAATGTCTTCTTTGATGATGCTTTCATCAATGGAGTCTTCAAAATGTTTGCGGATGTGATCTCGTTCCTTGAGATATCTGGAATTCGAATTCAGGAGCATAATCCTCTCGGCAAGAATGGGTAACTTACGTATTATCTCGTGGAATATGTATTCCATACGATTTATAACTCTTGCGAAACTCAATTATAATGAGAAGAGTCATGCTGACTCCACCAATGACCAGAAGTCCTGTTATTTCTGGTAGAATCCCGAGGTATACATACGAAAGTTCTTCTGGATGGTCTTTAAATGGAGAAGCGAATTCAAATTCCAAAGACTCAAGGATCAATTTGGCAATACTTACGATTACAATTAGGAGTAGCTGTACCGTTCCGTAGCTGTGTCGAAAGCATATACACAAGTTTGTCCGAGCACATATCATAAATGGACTGTATAAAGTAAACCTTATTCAACGCCCTGCTGAGAGAGTAATGCGGAAATATTCCCAATAGCCACAAACCCTTATGAGGACTATCAAAGAGTTTATTTAAATTCTGGTCCACAACTTCATCGACCACATTAAAAAGGGCCACTATAAAAAAAGAGACAAAATTATTCGAGGCCAAAAAGGATGGAGACTGTTGGAGAAACTTACCTCCAAACATGTTAAAAATAGAAACTATAGTGAAGCCGGTAACGGGGTTATCAAACAGCCCAGACACCAAGTAGTTAAATGGAGTTATGCTCATACCAAAAACGAAGACGACCAGAAAGAAATATTCTAAAGAAGTAAAGAGAAATCTGTAAAGATTGTCTTGTATACTTGAGAAGCGCATGCATACCAGGTAAGTTCCTCATAACTACATTGTCTGGTTGAAGATATCGCAATGTCAAAGCAATAAGAATAGAGGTAACGAAGACTTTAAGTATATCATATGAGATGTTAGATAGTAGGAACATTATGGGACGGGCGCCGTAAATCATTTGTAGTAATTTCGATCGCAACTGCCGCTCCTTGATGACAAATAGGATACAAAAGGAGTAGACGAAGCTCATGCAAACACTCAAATTCAATGCCAGCATGAAAGAGACATAACCAAATATATACACGTTTTGGGGATCGAAATCTGTTTCGAATGGTACATTTTCAAGGGATACTGTAATGCGGCCACTTCCGGCGTATTGGCTGCAAGGAAAATCGAGTGTTAGTACCGAGTGATATTAATTTGTTTTATTTTACTACTTACTGCAGTATGGCATTGTGGGCCATATTGAGACTGAGTGGGACAGTATGCAATGGCATGTTGTTGAACCATGCTGTTATCTTATAATGGTTTAACGTAGCTCCAATTAAGAATGTGAATTGCCTTTGCGATTTGTGGTCTACTTTGTTTAGGTAGTAATGGGTAAAGCTCTTGTAGCCAGTGGTTTTCACATCGTTGCCTCGAAGTACACTTCTTCTGTAGGGAACGTCAAATGTTTCATTTAATTTCATACCATGAATGTCAAGCAAGAGCACAGCATTTTGGTATTGACTCAGACTGAAGGTCATCTTCTCGAGGGGTTTGTGCTTGCTCTTTGAGGCCGATAAGTAGCAAATTATCCATGTAATAAAGGCCGGTAATATAATTTGTAATAGTAACATGTATTTAAAGCGATAATTGACAATAAATCGTTTCATTAGCATTGCTTTCCACTGGTACAAACTCAGTCGTAGGCCCTTGTAGGTGTCATAGATTTTGAGAAAACTCAGTTTTGTATATTCCTCCGCGTACAAAGTGAGGCCATTCCTGATTTGATTTTGTCGTTGGCGATCGTATTCACTGCTGTCTTCAGCACCCATAGATATAAATATATCCTCGATCGTGGGCTCACTTATGTTGCATTCGCTGATATGAAGTTCCTGTAGATTCTCCTCCAAATCAGCAAGGAGCCGTGCAAACGCCGACTCTTGCTTTTTAACAATGCGATACATAATCTCACAACCCATGTTGCACTCCGGTTCTATGGTCGGTATGTACTTCTTGAAGAAATTCGTCACGAAGGTTTCGTCGAAATTGTGGCCCTTGGAACATGTCTAGCAAGAGCACTGGTTAGAGAGGCCAATTGTAATTAAAGAACAGGTAAATGTGTAATTCTCGGACGGGCCTAATTGCGGCATTGAGTAGGATGAATTAAATAAACAACACTTACCAGACGACAGCCCAGTCCGTAGAGCGATTTCAGGAAATATGTGCTTCCATGACACTTGAGCTCGCCGTTCGACATCACCGCAATCCGATCTCCCAGACACTCGGCTTCCTCTATCGAATGGGATGTAATGAGGATCGTGCGATTTTTTTTCTCGCTACGCAAAAGTTCCCACATGCGTTTTTGCGCTGCCAAATCGGTGCCAGTGCTCGGTTCATCCAGGATGATGATTTTATTGCCACCACAGAGAGCACAACACACACTCAGATATCTCTTAACGCCGGGGGTCAGATCACGTGTAAGTGTGTTCGAAATTTTAGTGAGGTCCATCGCGTTGAGATACTTTTCGACCTCGTCCTTCAGTGCTTGATGCTTTAGGCCTTTGATGCGGCCGAAGAAGGCAATCTGATCGTAGACAGTTAGGTCGGGAAAGAGCAGCTCGTCACTGAGACTGACTCCCACCTGGGCGTAGGCCAGTTCGGGATCGTCCATTATGTCATGCCCGTTGATTTCGGCGGTACCGTGTTTCGGAACTAAGAGGCGCAGTAACGTCAAGAGAAGTGTCGTCTTGCCGCTGCCATTGTGGCCCATCAGCACAGTGATTTCGCCATAGTATAACTTCAGGTCGACGTTGTTGACGGCAACTGCATCGTCGAATTTCTTGGTCAATCCCTTTATTTCAACGCCGACCTTCTTATAGGACGCCTCGATCTCAACGACTTTTGTTTTACGAAACGTGCGAGACGGTTGACTTCCAAGGAGAGTTAGTCGACGACCACAATTGTAGATGATGTGATCCACGAGTGACTTACATCTTTTTGTGATGATCTTGAATTTCCGAGCGATCTTTTCTACAAACAGTCCAATTAATGTGTAGAGCACACTGAGAATAATTAGTATAACCAGCAAAATTCCTATTGGCAGCTCAGACAGTGGGCATTCAAATACATTTTTAAACATTTGCTTCCATTGCAAACCATTTTCAAAATTTTCGAGGTTTATAACATGCTGCAATGCAAAAGCCATCACCGAATTTGAAGAAATTAATTTAATCAGTATTATTGCAGGATTATCATCCGACGATGTAGTGTATGGCAAATATGTTGCTATCCATAGAATACCAAATTGTACGATAGCCGTGGCAGGGTTCGACAGAAACGCGGAGATCATGAAGCAGAAGCAAACACTGGCTATGTTGAAGCAAATGAAGAGGAGTAGAAGTAGAATCCATGAACTTTGAGCAAAAATACCGCAGCCACTAATCCAGCGAATCTGTAAGAGATAGATTAATGGCTGGAGATTTTAGCGAGAGAGGAGAGAAAGAAGAGGACCTTGACGCCAATCAATACCGGCACCGTACCGAGGAAGAGTATCATGAATCCCAATAGAAACCCGCTCACAAAGCGTTCACCAGCTCCAATGCCTAGTAGATAACAGTTTCTCTTCAGCAGGCGTCTCTTTTCTCCAACGAGATGCTGTGTGAAGAACAAAGTAATGAATAGCAATAAGTTGGAATAACAAATATACCTGGACTATATATGTGCACGGATACAAGTATCCAAGGAACATGACGGGGGGAAAACAATATTGCAGATAGTTCAAGAACAAATCGTTTGTGTGTTCGGGAACGGGAAACCGCTTTAGACTAACTTTTGGTAGATTTGTACGATTCGTTATCAGTTGTATATAGGACATGGAAATGGCATTTTGCAACGGAGCGAATCCTTCGCGAACGTAGCCGACGTAACCGCCATCATCTCCTGGCCTATCCATAATATATTCAAGGGCCAAATCAAGATCATGCAACATGTGTGTTGACCAACTGTAGGCGATGATTGTGTCATAGAAGTATCGCAATTCACTCGGAAAAACCAATGAGTATTCCAGTGAATTCGTGTCCAGCTCATCCAGGTCATCGTCAAATGTGTTCTTGAACTTCACTCCTGCCAGATAGTGATCCTTCTTCATGGCGTCCATTAATTTTTTGTGGGTTTCGAAGCCCACTAGTTTGACGTTGTCCAAATACACCGAGGCTTTGTTCATTATCTGCACATTCAGTGGCTCGGTATTAGGGGCATAGGCCACGGCAATTCTCGGTACGAAGTTGTTATAATCGAACGATCTGAAATGGATGTAGTGAAACATTTGCAATATGGATGGCGAGAGACCTACTCCTTCATGTTGTTCTTCAATATTTCAGCACTCTTGATCATTTCTGCCACCAGCAGTCTGTAAGCAGAAAATTTATTGACTTCCTAACACTCAATGACCATTGGGCGACAGACTTCCAATAATACTGCAGATTAACGAAACCATAATGTTTTTCCGGAACAAATTCCGGTTTCACGTAGAATCTTCCAGAGATTATAAGAGTCAGAAATAAAGTGTGGGTCAACACGGAGAGAAGCATCTGCTTCCGATTGTTCCATGAGATGTGCCAGTTTTTCCACGAAATTATCCAGATTTTTCTCCAAAAGTTCTGATCTGCCATGATTTCGTAATGATATTGAAGAAGATTAAAATAAGGGCCGTTTTAAATTCCTAAAAATTTTTTAAATTATAACGGTTATGACAATTAAATCCAATGAAATATGGAAGGCATGCAAAAAAAACCAACCGGAAAATCCCGGAAAATCTGTCAGTTCTGAGGCGTTAGAGCGAGACGACTCGAATGAAAACTATTTCGACTTTGACAAGTGACTTATCGAGTTTTCTTTTAACCCTTATTTTCACTCAATAATACTTTTGTTTATATTATAAATTGTGGGAATGTTCTCAGGGATGGAGTTTTAACTATATTTCCAATTCCCAATATTCTAGCCATCATAGTATATCGAAAGATTTTAATTGAAACCAAACAAAATTAATTAATATATGTACATAAGTCTTTTTTATTGAATTTGACTTTGGAGATAATGTTATAATTAGTTTGAATATTTTTTAATTTGGAACCGATCTCTCGATTTTTATGAATTTGGTTGTTTTTTATGCTAATTTATAATAATCTAGGTTTTCCAGGTCTAGTTTTTTTCGTCTTCTCGATGAACTCCAGGAAGACCATCGAAAGACTTGCTTGAGTCAGTAAAAAATCGTCGATATTCAAATTGAAGGCATTGCGTTGGATTCGTTTGAAGATCTGCGATAAGGTTGTTTCCTGGGAAGGAAGTAAATATACGATGTATGCCCCTTGTTGATCTCTGTCGATTAGAACGTTTTTGTAAGTAAAGGTATTGAAATGGTTATCGACTCACTTCATGATGGCGTTGGGAAACTCGTTCTCGACAAATGATGTCAGCTTCGAAAGTGGATTCGAGGTCCTGGATATTCCAGGAATATTAATATTACTGAGATCACTTCGAGCATTATACTTAAGCTTTATGTACAGAAGGTAGCTATTCATATATCTGCTATTCAGTTGGGATGGTGTGTGAATATATTCGATTTTGCCATCGGCAATGAATGCGGTCCTCGTACAAAGTCGTTCGGCTTCCCTAGTGTTGAGCGTGGCATATAATACGGATGTCCCAGTTTCGCAGGCTCTGCAGATGATGTTCCATATTTGGCGTCGACCTGCCATGTCGATGCCCGAACTGCACTCGTCGAAGAATATCATCGCAGGATTTCCAATGAAAGCGCCCGCAACTCGTAGGCGGCGTCTGTGGCCCGGAGTCACGATGTCCAAAGGCTTTTCATAGTGCTTAATAAAGCCGAACACCTTAGCCAGACACTCGCATATATCGGGAATATCTCGACTTGGTATTCCTCTTAACATGCACAGCATTTTCAGCATGTCCTTAGAGGTTAGTTCATTGAAGAAGTAGTCGTCTTGTGGACAATATCCGATGTGCTCGTACATGCGGAAGATGTCGTCCGTGAGACTGATGTTGTGGACGTAGGCTCTGCCATTAGTGATGAGCTCGTCGCCCGTTAATACTTTGATAAACGCACTCTTGCCGGAGCCATTGACGCCCAGCAGTCCCAGTCGCTCGCACCTATGGACGATGATAGTGCGGAAGTAAATGCCAAAGATGGATGATTATGTATGTGAACTACGAACTTATCAATGACCAATGATATCCGATTAAGAACCACGGTTTTGTCATGTATTTTGCTTATACGGTCTATCACAAGCGCCTTCTGATCGAATTCCATTGGTTGTAACGTCTGAACACAAATGTCCTCTTTGATGATGCTTTCATCAATGGAGTCTTGAGATGAATGTTTTCGGATTTGGTCTCGTTCCTCGAGATATCTGAAATTCGAATACAGAAACATAATCTTAGAGGTACGTATTAGTGCCTTACGAATTATCTGCTGGAATATCTATTCCATATGACTTGTAACTCTTGTGACACTCAATTACAATGAGGAGAGTCATGCTGACTGTGCCAATGATCAGAAGACCTGTTATTTCCGGTAGAATCCCAAGGAAGCCATAAGACAATTCTTTTGGATTATCTTTGAATACAGCAGATAATTTCAATACAATGGAGTTAAGGAAAAATTTTGTATACTCACAGTTACAATTCGTTTTAGGTATATGGTATTGTAGTTTTTTTGAGATCATATTTACATATTCGTTCGAGCAGGTTTCACGAAAGGTTTGCATTAAGTACACTTTATGCAAAGCTCGACAGAGTGAGAAATTTGGAGATATCCTCAATATCCACATCATCGCTTCAGGCAATTTAAAGAGGTACATTAATTTCAGAGGTACATTCTCTTCAATTGTGTTATAAACAGCCACTAGAGGATAGATATGGTTAGAACTAAGGGACAGATGGAGCATAAGCCTACCGGAAAACATATTCATTAAAGAGATTATAGTGAATCCGAAAACGGGGTTATCGAACAGCATAGACAATAGGTAGTAAAATGGAGTCATGGTCACTCCAAATATGAAGACGATTAGAAATAAGTACTCTAAAGAAGAAATACTACAATGATTACTCCTAAGTTCTTGAAAAGCGATTGCATACCAGGTAAGTTCCTCACAACTACTTTGTCTGATTGTAGATAGTTCAGGGTAGTAGCAATAAGGATAGAGGTAATAATAACTTTAAGTATATCATACGAAATGCTCGACAGTAAGAACGTGATGGGACGGGCTCCGTTGATCATCTGTAGTAACTTCGAACGCGACTTACGCTCCTTGATAACGTAATAGACGCAAATCGAGAAGACGAAGCATATGCATATACTCAAATGTATTGCCAAGATGAATGCCATATTATCAAATATGAATACATTTTGGGGATAGAAATTGGTTTCGAATGGTACATTTTCAAGAGATACTGTGATATGTCCGCTTCCAGCGTATTGACTGCGAAGGAAAAAAAAACATTGGATCAGTATCGATGGTAATTTCTTTAGATTTAACTACTCACTGAAGAATGGCATTATGGGCCAGGTTGAGGCTGAGTGGAACAGTATGCAATGGTATGTTATTGAACCATGCTATTATCTCATCACTGCTTAAAGTAGCTCCAATGACGTAGGTATAGTTCTTAACTAATTCATTTTCTAAATTTTGTATGCAGAAATCAACGAAACTCTGGAGCCCAGTGGTCTTCACATCACTGGCACGTAGTACACTTCTTCTGTAGGGTACGTCAAATGTTTCATTTAATTTCATACCACGAATGTCAAGCAACAGCACAGCATTTTCATATTGACTCAGACTGTAGGTCATCTTTGCGAGGGGTTTGTTTGTGGATTTCGTTCCCGCTACTAAGAAAATTATCAAAGTGACCAAGACTGGCATGAATAATTGTTGGAGAACCATCATTTTATTTCGACAATCGACGATAAATCGCTTCATAAGCATTGCTTTCCATTGATACAAACTCAATCGTAGACCCTTGTAGGTGTCATAGTTTTCAAGAAAACTCAATTTTGCATTCTCGTCCTCGTATACAGAGAGTCCATTCATGATTTGGTGTTGTCGTTGCCTATCGTATTCACTGCTGTTTTCAGTACCCATAGATATAAATATATCCTCGATCGTGGGTTCACTTATGATGAATTTACTGATATTAAGATTCGGCAGATTTGCTTCCAAATCTTTGAGAAACTGCTCAAAGGTTGTCTCAAGATTATTTCCAATGCGGTACATAATCTCACAACCCATATTGCACTCTGGTTCTATGGTTGGAATGTACATCTTGAGAAAGTTCGTCAGGAAAGTTTCATCGAAATTGTGGTCCTTGGTACAAGTCTAGCAAGACAAGGTATACAGTTACAACTAAAACAACTAAAAAAATAATATGGCACAACGGCCCTTACCAGACGATAGCCCCGGCCGTAGAGCGACCTGAGAAAATAGGTGCTGCCATGACACTTGAGCTCAGCGTCTGACATCACTGCAATCCGATCCCCAAGTGCATCTGCTTCCTTTATTGAATGGGTTGTAATGAGGATCGCGCGATTTGGCTTCTCGTTGAGTAAGAGGTTCCACATGAGTTTTTGAGCTGCCAAATCGGAGCCTGAACTTGGCTCTTCAATGATTATGATTTTTCTGTCACCGCAAAGTGCACAACATACACTCAGATGCCTCTTCACACTTGGAGCCAGGTCACGTGTCAGAGTTTTGGAAACTTTAGAGAGGTTCATCGCGTTGAGGTACTTGTCGACCTCGTCCTTCAGTGCCTCGCCCCTTAGGCCTTTGATGCGGCCGAAGAAGGCAATCTGATCGTGGACAGTTAGGTCGGGAAAGAGCAGCTCGTCACTGAGACTGACTCCCACCTGGGCGTAGGCCAGTTCGGGAACGTCCATTATGTCATGCCCGTTGATTTCGGCGGTACCGTGTTTCGGAACTAAGAGGCGCAGTAACGTCAAGAGAAGTGTCGTCTTGCCGCTGCCATTGTGGCCCATCAGCACAGTGATTTCGCCATAGTATAACTTCAGGTCGACGTTGTTGACGGCAACTTTATCCTCAAATTTCTTAGTCAACCCCATTATATCTACGCCGACCTTCTTGTAGGACGCCTCGATCTCCACGACTTTTGCTCTACGAAATGTTACAGAGCGCGAATGGCTTTCGGAGAGCTCGGGCATGCTATGGCCACATTTTGTCGCAAGAATCCTCAGTTTCTTGTATATGATAGAGAATTCCAAAAGTTTATTTTCTACTATTAGTCCAACGATTGTGTACAAAACACTGTTCCAAGTTATAGCTAGCAACATAACGCCTATTGGCGGCCTATTTAGTGTGTATTCAAATGTATTTGCAAAGATGTGTTTCCATTCCAAGCCATTTTCAAACTTTTCGAAGTTTGCTATTTGCTGTAAGGTAATCGCCATCACAGAATTTGAGCAAAATATAAATGTTATATATGCGAGTATATTCTTGCCCACCCCGTTCAATGTCATGGCGTGTGGAATATATGAAGCTGTCCAAAGCAGGCCAAATATAACACTGGCATTGATGGGGTGGGTCATAAATGCGGAGATCATGAAGCAGAAGCAAACACTGGCTATGTTGAAGCAAATAAAGAGGAGTAGAAGTATAATCCACGAGCTTTGAGTAAAAATACCACAACCGTCAACCCAATGAACCTGCAAGCATGTAAAGTGAGAGTTAGATATAAAATTCGCCTACAGAAAGATGTAAAGAATAAAATGTACCTTGATCATAATCAATACTGGAATCGTTCCAACAAATAGTATCATGAATCCCATTAGAAACCCACTTACGAATCGTTCACTAGTTCCAATGCCTAGTATAGCCCAATTGTTCTTCAGCAGACGTTTGTTCTCTTTGACGAGATGCTGTTGTAATAATGTTGATATTAAATTATTTTTTATATGTAATTACTAACGTACCTGTACTATACATGTGCACGGATATAGATATCCAAAGATCAGGATGGGGCTCAGAAAGTATGGAATAGTCACTAGAAATACATCATACTTGTGTTTGGGAACAGGAAATCGCTGTAGAGTAACGCTGGGCAAAGAATCTTGACCAGAATTGGTGATCAATTGTATGTAGGCCATCGAAACAGAATGTTGCAAAGGAGCGAATCCTTCGCGAATATATCCGAGGTAGCCACCATCGTCTGATGGATGCGTCCGGCGCCATTCTTTACCCCAATCGTTATCGTGCGTTGTGTTTGTTGACCAAGTGAAGGCGAACATTGAGTCATTGAAGTATCGCAATTCACTCGGAAAGACCAATGAGTATTCCAGCGAATTCGTCTCAAGCTCAGTCGTTGGGTCATTGTCAAATGTGTTCTTGAACTTTACTCCTGCCAGATAGTGATCCTTCTTCATGGCGTCCATTAACTTTTTGTGGGTCTCGAAGCCCACTAGTTTGACGTTGTCCAAATACACCGAGGCCTTGTTCATAATCTGCACATTCAGTGGCACGGTATCAGGGGCATAAGCCACCGCAATTCTCGGTACGTAGGTGTTGTAGTCGAAGGATCTGAAATGACATTGAGGTCGTGACAACGGATAGCACTTTAAGAATTCGCTCTGTGGCTAACGTTCACCACTTACTCCTTCAAGACGTTCTTCAGTATTTCAGCTCTAGTGGTCATCTCTTCTACTAGCAATCTGCAAAATAGACAATATAACCTCGATCGATTTTATGAGACTTCATTGAGTTCAATCGGGAATACGTACTTCCAATAATTTTGAAAGTCAACAGGGAAATATTTCTCTTCCGGAAAATATATGGGTGTATTGTAGAATCTTACAAAAAGAACCAGACTTATGAACAACGACTGCGACAGCACAGAAAGAACCAGCTGCTTCCGATTATTCCGTAGGATTTGCCAGTTTTTCCACGAAATTATCCAGATTTTCGACCAAAAATTCAGAAAGCTCTCTTTCGGCATGATTTCCAAATGAGTTCAATTTTTTTTGCGTTGGAAGTTTTGAGTTGCTGTCATCCATATGAAACTAGCATCTGTGTTTAAAAAACAGATCTTATTATGAGTAGTATGCTTAGAAATTGGTAGAAATATTTGTACATGCCTGATGCACATGATAAGAATAAACATTGAAAGATTATCGAAGCATATAAATAGACACTCAGGCTCATAATGCACCCACACACATACATTGACGGAAATTGCGGAACGGCTACGATGGATATAGATACCAAGGGATACGTCCTAACGATAAAAGTCCGAGCATCATCGGATGACAAAGTTTTAAAAATAAAGGGCAAACAAATTACGAAGGCTCTGACGCACATCTTGTAGATAGATCCTTGCCAAGGCTCTGCTCCTTCCATGAATGAGCCATGGACCAATAACAAAAAAAATATCAGGAAAATCAAAGGATACAAAAGAGCCAACAATCGATATTCATAGCAGCCAGGCGATGAGCCCAAGGAGCGAGTGCCGTGCCAGAGCCGTAGAGGAAGGCAACCCGACAATAATAGAAATGCCCAACCCCAGTCCACACAGACTCAGTCCATTGTCGATGGAGACATCGAAGCGATGAACGAGTCGGAAAAGGCGTGGAGAAGAATAATAAAAGGGATGAATGAAAACTGTTTGCACGCAATCGAATCGAAACCAATTGAATTGAAAGCACTGATCCACCAATCTGGCAACCGTTGGGAAGGATGCACTTGTCAGGGCAAAAGTGCCGGCCCAAGGACGTCGACAATTGCGATAACTTCTTTTGGTTTTTTGTACACTTGAAGTTCGATACGAGTTTACATCCGCCTAAAGGAGACTATAATTTAATACTCATTAGATCTGAGTCATTGTTGCTTGAAATGGATGGTATTTGGTTTAATGCTGAAGTTCTAGCACAAACCTTCAATGAGCCTCCACATCAAGCACTTAACGGAAGCGGAAGGAAAGTCATGGTAATTTGTATTGCTTTGTCATGTCGACATCGTATACCACAAAAGTTGATCTGGCCGACATTGTGTCCAGTGGCCTTGTTGGGAAAAGACGGCTAAGTGGAGTAGCGGAGATGGTTTGGCACACGCATAACGTTGTTTCTTCCAAGGACGAGCAATCGTCAGAGGTAACGAAATTTCCAGAATCGGAGCCAACGAGTTTTATGGAACTCGTGCACTCGTATTGGCGAAAATATTGCGACCAGTCTACCATTCATGGAGTTCGATATCTGTACGACCCGAGTGTCCGCTATGTGGAGCGGTGAGTTATGTTTTGTTTAAAGAAAATATAGCATTACCACGATTTTCCCGTCGTCAGACTCATTTGGAGCGCATTGGTCATCACGTGCGTAGTGTTCACTACGATGGCATACATCGGGCTCTCCGAACGCTACAGCTCACAGAGAATGGAAACGGTGGTCGAGAACTCGCAGTATCCGATATTCCATGTTCCGTTTCCGGCTGTAGGTGTTTGCGTGGCCAATCGAATCAATTGGTCCAAGCTTGAGTCGGCCAAAAAGGAGTTCCTTCCGCCCAACGCCGACAAGAACATGATCGATGTCTTCACGAACTTTGTTTCTCGAATGGACACAATGCAATTCGATAATTTTGCCACCTTCAAAGACATGGACGATATCAATCTCGAGTCTTTGGACTTTCTGCACGTTTCCAGGTTGGCCACGTTTCTTGCGCTGAATTGTTCGGATATATTTCACAACGATAGCTGCATTTGGCGCAAGGAACCTTTGAACTGTTGCGAGGCCTTTATCCAAGAGAAGACGGAGAGAGGGATGTGCTTGGTTTTCAATTCTCTGATATCGCCAGCTTCACAACGATTGGCGGTGAGATAAAGGAACTTAAACTGCAGTAAATAATATCGATACCAACATTGTGCGTTCTTCTTATAATACACAGGAGAAGGGGAAGCCGTTCTATCCGAGACATAATTCCAAAGCCGGCCAGGGCACAGGATTGGGGTTCACCATATATTTGAACGATAGTTTTCGGAGACCGAACACAACGGCTAAAGACTCGATTTCGGTAAAGTTGTACCATTGTTGCATAGGTAATTGAAGGTATCACATTGTCTTCGCATAGGTAATGATTAAGAAGCCAGATCAGTGGAGCAACTCCGCTTACACCATAATACCAAACTCGGAGTCATACATCGTTGTCCGCCCGGAATTGACCGATACGGATGAGAACACGCGACATTTGACGCCAGAACAGAGGAACTGCTTGTTCACGGTGATGATTAGTTGTGAAATTTGTATATGTCGATATAAGAACCAGACTGTTGTTTGCAGGACGAGGCGTCAAACTATAGAACCATAAAGAACATTCGTTACCGGCAGGCAAACTGTATCAATGTTTGCCACGAAGAGCACTTGATTAAGTACTGCAATTGTACGCTATCGCTGTTTTTTCAGAGCGACACCAATGGTAACCAATATATGAATAATTGAAAGAATAGGCTATAATGTATATTTTCGTATATAGTTCGACAATGCAAACCAATCGATTTTCGCTGCTTGGCCAAACATCATGGTAATGTTCAAATAATTATTCCATTTTGGTTTAATCTTCTATAATAATTACTTCAGAAATCTTCAGCTATGACAAACGCAAGAAAGAAGATGCCTACTTCAGTTCCACCAAACCCGGAATGCTCTGCTCGTGTCTGGGAAGTTGCGACTCCATGAACTATTACACCTCGTTGACCACATTGTCTATTGCGACGACGAAACTGTGAGTGAAGGAGAACGTGTGAGACTTAATATATCTATAATATCCTATTGACAGGGCGAAGAATCGCAACATCACCATATTCGATCTAGATGTTCACTATCAAACCGATAGTCTCGTGAAGTACCGCGCTGGACTGGAGTTCACGAGCATAGATTTAATTGGTGACAAAAAAATTCTTTCACTCTTTTGAGTTTAATTTAAAGCTGGAATTTACTTCGCAGCCAACTTTGGTGGGATATTTGGTCTGTGTTTGGGAGCCTCCATGATGAGCGCCGTTGAGTTGATCTACCATTTGACGGTTGGGTTCGGTCTGTACCTCCATGACAACAACTATTACAGTGTCTTCAAGCTGCAAGTCAAAGGTGTCTGGGTCCGTGTTGCTCGCTATTGGAAAACTAAAATTTCGGCTGACCATCACAATTCTTCACCGAATGCTATTGAACGTCATCCGCACAAGAAGAGGAATGCGTGGTAAATTGTATTAAAAAAAACCATTGTATTGTATTGAATTCACAAAAAATTAATAAAAAACAATACCACATGATTAGTTTTGTTTTATTAATTACACTTACTTTTGCTTTTTTGAGACACCGAACACTTCTGAGTAAAAATAATGGTATTTATGATAGCTATCCCATTGCCTATTGCTCATTAGTTGAAAAAAGTTGTATAATTATAGTTATTACAATATTCATGCTCAATACATGAATTATTTTCGGATATTCACTGATATTCTTATAGAGTTCTCTCTTGAGTTAATTGAGAAAGAGTATTGATAAAGTCTTCAATCGAGATACAATAGAAGAGAAATGCGTCTATCCTATATTTTAACGAGCAATATAATTATAGTAAAAAAAAAAAAACAATATCTATATTTTTACGGATAACTATAAATTATTCCCTTATTGGATGACCTTTACATTGCTGATCCCAAGTAGCTCAAGGTTGAAACTTATAATAAAACAAAGTTCATAAAGTTGTCCAAATTACTGGGTTCATATTAATGGAAAACACAATTAGAAATTCTGCATGAGACCTTGACCATGTCGTTGGATAGTAGACCATAAAAGGCGGTCTGGTTCGTAAAGATGGCAATGTGTCTAGAGGTTTTATCGAGCAAGGACGCATAACTAAAGGAGGCTATGGTTTGGCACACGGGAGAAGTCAATTCGCATAAGAATGAGGACTCAGAGACTTTACCAAAAGGAGAACAAAAACGTTTTATGGAACTCGTGCATTCGTATTGGCGAAAATACTGTGACATGTCTACCATGCATGGAGTCCGATATCTGTACGACCCGAGTGTCCGCTATGTGGAGCGGTGAGTTGTGAATTGCCATTTGATGTTAGAGTATTTCCTGGATTTTTCCGAATTAGACTCGGTTGGAGCGGCTTGCTCATCACTTGCGTGGTGCTCACTTCGAGTTGGTTTCTTCAGCTATTCCATCGCTACAATACACAGCCAATGGAGACGGTTGTCGAGGACTCGAAGTATCCGGTGTTAAATGTTCCGTTTCCGGCTGTCGGAGTTTGCGTGAGCAACCGGATCAATTGGTCCAAGTTGGAGGCGGCCAAGAAGGAGTTTCTTCCACCCAACGCCGACAAACAAATGATCGATGTCTTCACGCAGTTCGTATCTCGAATGGAGATGTTGCGTTTTGATAATTTTCAAGCCTTCAAGGATATGGAGGACATCAATCTGGAGTCCTTGGATTTTTTGCATGTGACTAGGTTGGCCAAATTTTTGTCTTTGAATTGCTCGGACATCTTTCGCAATGACAGCTGCACGTGGCGCATGGAGCCGTTGAATTGTTGTGAAGCCTTCTTTTTGGAGAAAACGGAGATGGGCATGTGTTTGGTATTCAACTCGGTGCTCTCGCCGCAGTCGCGAAAACTGGCCGTAAGACGCATTCGATGATCCTTGTTTCTTTACATTCAAAAGTCTTTGTGTTATTTTTGGTTAGCAGAGTAAGGCGGGAAAATATTATCCACGACGCAATTCCATGGCTGGGCATGGTACTGGGCTTACCTTCACAGTATACCTCAAGGATGAATTCTATAGACCGAACTCGATGGTACATCGCATAATCAAGGTAAAATAAAGCAATCATTACAACTCATTCGCAAGTGTGACAATTATGTTCTTTGTCACTCAGGTAATGATCAAGAAGCCGGATCAATGGAACAACGTCGGCTACAGCATAATTCCGAATTCGAACTCGTATATTGTGATCAGACCGGAAATCACTGATACCGAAGACAACGCCCGTAAATTGACCCCAGTACAAAGGAGTTGCTTATTTACGGTGATTATGGATAGGGGATATGGAAGATATTGATTTGTTGAAATATAATATTAAATTTCCAGGATGAGGCCACGCAGTTTGTAACGCTAAAAAATCTGCGGTACCGTCAGGAAAACTGCATCAATATCTGCCACGAGGAGCACATGATCAAGTATTGCAATTGCACGATAGAGCTCTTCTTTCAATATAATAGGGATGGTAACGAAAACATTGGTAAAGATCTAGAGATTCGGTTAACTCGCTGTAATTTATAGTTTCAGTGCGACAATGCAAGCCAGTGGATTTCCGTTGTTTGGCTAAACATCATGGTAATCTTTTCAAATTTTTAGTTTCTGTTACTTTAAGGCCAATGATTTCTTTAGACGTCTTCATATACGACAAACCCAAGGAGTCTCTTTCCGCCAAACCCGGAATGGCTTGCTCCTGTCTGGCCAGCTGTGACTCTATGAACTACTATACCTCCTATAGCACACTTCAGAAAGGCAGAGATATAACGTGAGTTACATATTAGGAGTATGCAGTGGGTTACTTTGTAAATGATTTCTGTTGAAAGGCCCATACAATTATACAAACTCGATGTCCATTACCAGAGCGAAACTATTGTCAAGTACCGCGCTCGTTTGCAATTCCCCGGCATGGATTTGATTAGTAATCTAAAAATATTATTTGAACTTAGATTTTTATATCCTTCCGCCTTGTTTTAGGTAATATTGGAGGAATCTTTGGTCTTTGCCTGGGCGCATCCATGATGAGTGTCGTCGAATTATTATATCATGTGACCATAGGGTTTGGCTTGTATCTCCACGACAACAGCTACTACAGCACATTCAGGCATCAAGTTAGGAATTTCGGGAGACGTGTTGTGCGCTATTGGAAGACTAGAATCATAGGAGACAATATTCAGAATAAGCGCTCAAACTTTGCTCACCATCCGAACAAAAAGAGGAATGCATGGTAAAGCATTATAAACCTAAAGTTGTATTTTTAATCGATCCATGTTTTTGCTCGACATTGAATATTATAACCAACCATTATTTATATTAATATACTATATACATTAATAGATTCCTTATTACTGTTTATTGCAAACTATTGTTTTGTGAAATTATTGTACATAATGTGGTGTAGGATGAGTGAAATTATCTTCCAGAATGCGGTCCAGATTGGGTGAAATTATCGTAGAGGATGCGGTCCAGATTGCGTGCCCACAATTCTGGTCGTTGAACCTTGAGTACCTTGGGCACCTTGGTCTTCCTGACGCCATTGCTTCCCAGCGGTCGCCACCGCGAGCCTCCGTATTCCTTGCGCAAGTGCAGATACAAACCGATGGTCAGCTGGTACAACAGCTCGACAGCACTCAACAGGGAGGCGCCCAGGAAGAGTCCAATGATGCCACCAAAGCTAGCTAGAATCAGATCAACACCTGAGGTAATGTGGATGAGGTGGGGTTTTGGACTCACCCAACAGCTCGACGAAGCTGAATCGCATGTGGGTTGTGTACTTGATGAGCGTGTCCGTCTGATAGTGGATGTCGACATGGATCTTCTTGATGTGGTCCGAGGCGTTGATGCTGCAAAGAGACTTGAAGTATGGAGAGTTGATCTAGGCGAATATCGGGTCACGAAAACCCACCCTTCCAGAGGCACGCTGGTGAAGGTGTAATCGAACTGCAATTGATTGCAGTTGTTCATGCAGGTGCAGACCATGCTGTTGCTCTCGATGTCGTTGATGTAGAGAGTCTCGGTGAGATGATTCTCCGAGCTGAAAATGTCTATAAATTCTATATTAGCGATGGGTGCTCGAGAAGGTTATCAACTCACCCTCATGCTGGTAGATGCACTCGAAGTCCGACGGGCGGCAGTCGGTGAAATTATCTGTAAGACGAGGGTGGACAAAGTTCCTTAAACGCTTCTTCTACTTCAACTCACCGCTGGGTGTTCGGGGGAAGAAGAGACTCAGGTTGCAGTGGCAATATTTCAGCACGTACTCCTGGTGGCAACGCGTTCGACAATTTCCCTTCCAATGGGTCAGGCCCGGAATCCGCTGGTACTTGGGATTCTTGAGGTCGTCCTCGTGATTCACGCGGGTTCACATGGAAATTGGAAATTGTATCACTCGTCACACGGTGCAATTGAAACGGAGAGAGAGGGAGACTCACTGCGAAGAGACATTGGCGAACCTCGGGCGGCACCGACGCCGTCTCGGGGTCCGTCTCCGAGAGCTGGGCCGTGATGGCGATTTTCGTGTAGGTGTTGAAGTTGATGAAGCGCACGTCGTCAGACCATTGATCCGGCTGCTTGAGCATGAACTGAGGAATATGCGAGAATGAGTTCTCTAAATTCTCTATATCACTTCACTTGCTCCACTCACGTAAATCCCATTGACGGAATTGAAGCCCGGCCGTTTTTTGCTCTCGTCCAGCCGGATGTCGAACTCGAGGCCCGAACTCTCGCCGGCCTTCGAGTTGTGGTATGGGTAGAACTTCTCCTTCTTCAGCGAGGTGGAGATCAGAGGAGTGAGAGCGAAATTAAGGGAAAGAGAATCAGTTGAACTCACTGCACGTTTCTGGTCACTCGGATCGATCAGGGAGTTGAAGACGTAGCAGAAGCCTACCTCGGTGTGTTGCAGTCGGAAGAGATCGCAGCAGTCGTAGCGACGGCGCCGCCAGTAGCAGGACTCGCCGGCGAAGACCGTCTCGCAACCGAAGCTGAGGTAGCGCATCACAGCCAGGATGTCGACGTCGTTGATGAGCTCCAGCGCCGACCCACTGCCCGCGGTGGCGCTGTCCACGGCGAACAGGTCGGCGAAGTTCTTGAAGCGACCGAAACGAAAGTCCTCCATGTGCTCAAAGAACGAGCGAAAGATGGCGATCGCCTGCTGCGAAGCGTTGGCCGGGAGGAAGACGCGGTGGGCCTCCTGCAGTTTCGGCCAATCGAGACGATTGCGCGGACAGACGCCCACCGAGGGGAAAGGGACATAGAACACGGGATGCACCGAGTCGGCGACTGTGGTCTGAATGCGTTCGTTCAAATAGAGTTCGGAGAGTTCGACGTAGACGAAGACGGCGCCGAATGTCATGCCCACGATGATCAGGAGCCAGATTGCTCTTTGGAGAGAAACAAGAAAGGGTGAGGATGGGGCTGAGGGTGAGATTTAATTTAGTCGGAGGAAGTTCGAAGTTGGAAGGTTACGATGTTATTCCTTGGCCATCAGCTGCAGCCGTCGATAGCGAAGGACGACGGACGATGAAGAAGGACGGACGATATAAAAGGACGGACGTTGGACGATGGTGGACGAGAAACTTACTTTTCGAATCTCTGCATCCGGGGGTCCGTGAGATAGCGAACGCCGTGGATGGAGGAGGTGTCGCAGTACTCCTTCAGGTAGGGCAGCAACACTCGCCCGCATCGTCCTCGCCGCGGTCGCTTGTCGCGAAAATTCAGAGGATGCGGGCGCGGCAGTTGATTCGCTTGAAAGTGTCTCCAATCGCTCGGTGGAGGCACCATCGGTCGATGAGGGCGAGGAGGAATGGATGAGGTGGATTTGGGTGAATGATGACCCGTTGCTTGAGACGTTGTTGGTGACTGCACGTTGGTCCTGATTGCCGGACGGAATGAATTATAATGGGAAGTTTCATCGTCATTGCACACACCTCAGGGTTCCTTTTGTCCAGGCGACAACTTCGTCCTGAGGTGGCGTGGTTTGCGAAGAAGGAGGAGAAGGGTAGAGTTTGTCATCGTCTTCATTACGATGCTTTATTTGAAGTTCCTTTTTCTTCGCTCCCACCTCACTTGCTCTTTTCTTCCGTCCACACTTTGTTATACCTTCGGCTTTGTTTTCTCGCCAAACAATGCAAACAACTTGGCGCGCTTCCCTTCTCTCCTCCCCCTCCCCGTCAGCCCGCCTTTAATGTAATCAAAAAGCAATTAAATTCGCCAGTCTTCCCTTTTCTCTCTCTTCTTTCATTGCCCTTCCTCCCTGTCGCTGCACTGCTTTCCTTGTGTCAACTGTTTTTAAAAGCCATCGCCTGCTCCGTCAAACTTTATCCACGTCCCCCTCGACTCCGATTCTCGTACTGAGCTCTAAGTCTCGGGATCCACCACCACAGTCCCCCACTCCCGCAGACCTGAGGCTCAATTAACACGAAACTTTGCTCAACGCATTCGTCCGATTAAATCGGAAACAGATCCAGAAGGCACGACGAGAGCTGAAAGTGGAAGAACCAAAGAATGTAACCGTCCTTGAAGGAGGAGACCACCCCATGCAATGGGACGATGGACGATTTGTTTGCTCATCGCCTCGACGGCCGATGATCGGTCGTCGTTTGGCCATTCGTTTCTTGGCCTGGTTCCTTTCCGACTTGTCCTTGGCTCTTCGCTTCCTTCACTTGTCGTTAAATAAGCCGCTCGTCATTGTGGCGTTTGGAGTTTGTTTATTGAGACGAGTTGTGTTTAATTAGTTTGGTGGCGCTCTTGGTGAAGAGGGGTGAAGGAAGAGCCGAAGAGAGAGAGAAGGCTGGACGAAGGAAAGGCGAGCGAGCGATGAAAGGAGGTGGGCCCATTGCAATGATGGATGACTAGAAAGTTGTCGCTGCGACTGGTCCTAAGATTTATTAACGACGACAGGATTTCTCTGCAATTAGGCCTCCTCCAGTCGTTGTGCCAAGTGCCGAGAGAACTCGTCTCGTTTCGTTCGTCTGCGAAGGAACCTCGCTCTAAAGTGAATTTTTCCAGTTTGCATTAAATTAATTAGAAGAGAATTTGCGAAGTGTCGAAGTGCCAGAGGTGCGGGGAGGTGGGGGGAAAACCCGGAAGTAATGCCATTTGGAACTCAAGACCAAGTGACTTCCAAGGAGAGAGAGCAGAGAACTTTATTACATTTGCAAGAGACTTCACACAGAAGTTGGTGCGGGTGTCATGGAGACGTTTCACTGTCGGAGGTCGCTTGAACTCAAAAATAAAATCGTAGTCTGGGAATTAATAAAAACTCTCCTAATCTTATCACAGGAATCTTAGCACAGAGAGGGATCATTGAAGGACTGAGGACCTTGAAGGGGCTGAGGACATCGAAGGGACCGAGGACTACGAAGGGACCAGAGACTATGGAGGGACCGAAATGACGAAGCAGCTCGGAACATAAACTAATCGCATGGAAAAGTCTAACGAAATGGAAAAAGCAGTGGATGCAGGAGAAGCAGAGGAGCCGCAAAGGATGAATTTAGCCCCAAAAATGAAAACCAACAAAAGAGGAGAATCGCCTTTACCAAAATCCTGGCCGAATCCTTAGTCTAAAAGGCATACAGAGAGAGCGAGAGAGATAGAGAGGGAGAAAATTATTGCGTTTGCTGCCAAAAATAAATACCGAAATGTTGAAGCGAACAGAGTCGAACCGGAGGAAATGTGGCTGCTGTTCCACGGTTCGATACGCAAATCGATTCGATTTTTTACAGCATTTTTTTTAGAACTCTTTCTTCTCGCCACGGCTTGGGGGGCGTGGTGAACGTGGGGGCGTTCTCTCTGTCTGTCTTTTGCTGGCCTTTGTTCTTCCTCTGGCGGAAATTATGTGTCACTGCAAGGCCCTGCCATCTGGCAACGCCGCATGGATTTCTCTCCTCCCCTCCCCGCATCAAATACCTTCACTTGGATTGACGTTTTCTCGGGAAAAAGATAAATACGGATTGTTTCGTGAAATTCAATCGATGCATCGATGTTTCTGGTGAATAGTAAAAATTGGCATCACCGGTCGATCCGAATGAATCGAAATTACAACAAAGCAATCAAATCTGGACAAGCAACATTGTTGTTGTTCTTGTCGATCTCACCATTCGATTCCAGGAGCGGAACCCATGAAAGCGCTGAATTTTGGGTGAGGTTGAGTTTTAGCGACGTAACGACCAGATTGGCAATAAAGCGAAGATTAGTCATAAAAATCCGCCTTGTTTTCACGTAAAAGGAAGGAATGATTACAGCCGTGGGATGGACAAAAATAACAACAGCAAAAAAAAGCGATTGGTGCAATAAAATAAACAATTCTAACAAAGCCTTCAATATCGGATGAATCCAAAACAGGAATACAATAAAAAACGTAAATTTAATGTAGATAGAGAGGGCAAAAGGTTCAGATATAGTTCATCGACTTGGGTGCAAAGTGAAACCATGTTATAAAATGTTTATCAATAAAACTTCAGATCAATATTATATTATACTCCTTATAACCGAGGGTCCACAAATCCTTCGTTGAATATAATAAAACCATGAATATTATAAACTCTCATCCTATACTATTTAAGGATGATAAAGATAAAAATCTGATCGAAAATAAAAAAAGGAACCTAAGTTTTTATGAAAAAATAACAGTTTATGCGACAAAATCCGGATGTGAAACTACAACCAACGAGAGAGACAGAGAGAGAGGGAAAATAAAAGCGAAAAATAATAGACATGACAAAATCCTTTAAGCTCGAAATAACAATGTGGCGAACACACTTTCAATCGAGATTATGTATGTGTGTGCGTGTTGAGAGATTTATTGGTGCCACGCCTTAGGTTTCCGCTTCCAGTCGATCGGAATAAAAAATAAAAATGAGGTTTATAATATTTTGTTTATCTTTTTAGAGGAACAGCAAGTTGAAACGTGTTTAGATGAATAGAAAGTTTTCGACTTTTAGACGAACTGAAGGTTGAAACATTTTTTGACAAACATCAAACATTTTTAGATGAACATCAAGATGAAACTTCTTTAGACGAATATCAAGTTGGAACCAGACGAAGACAATACAACAAGTTAGTTCTTGAATATTTTATAAGAGTTATAAGGGAACGAAATTATTTCGTCGTTGCCTTCTTAATTGTCGCATTTCAACAGAGATTCGTCGGGATTCACAAGTATTCAAGGGCTCATTAAGTCCTTGAAAGTTACTTTGGACACGTTGTTGTCGAATCTGGTTCTCTCACTCTCGCCGGGTGAACCCGACGAAGTGTCGACATGTCACAGACCGTCTCCGCACGATGTCCTTCGGTTCACTCAACCATTGGCCAGAGACAGAGCGAACGAACGAACTGGAGAAAGATTAAAGGATTAAAAATGCATTGTCCTCAGGTCTCTCTGTCGTCTCGCTTCTAAATCATTCATTTGTTTGCGTGATATCGAGAGAGCAGACCGAAGGACAACAGCCGACGGCGACTTGGGGGGTTCTTCGTCTTCCTTTCCACCCCGCCCTCGGTTGACACGTTACATGCGTGTCCTTGAAGGATTTGGCAGGGATTTGCATTGACATCTATCATCCGAAGCTGTCTCCAACTTCGGTGTTATTTGGACAGCCAGACGGAATCAATCGTAACTTTTCCAACACTAATTTGCTTCTTCTACGTCGTCTTGTCGATTGACGAGGGCGCCAAAGGTCGATGACCCAATGTCAGGGCCCCAGGTCAGGGGAGTCAATTCGAGCGTCGGTTTCGTGTCATGACCCCGGGTTGAATTCAATTCAGTTTTTTTACTGTTTTTTGGCCGAAGGCGTCGTCGGTCGAGCGGAATTTATTGCTATTTGACCCATTGTGCTTGGAATTTGCATTTTCCGCACGACCATTTATCAAGTCGATTGTCCACACTTGACCGCCCCCCACCCCTCTCTCACTCGCCCCTTCCCCACCAATCGATGCAACACTTGAGTGTTGTCACTTGCGAGAATTTAGTAGGTAAATCCCAACGATGGCAACTGTTGCGCTTCCCACGAAGTCACGGAAATGTTTCATGCATTTTCAGCTGGAACTATTTCCTTCTTCGTTTCTTCTCCCTCGCTCCGTTCTCCTTCTTCTTCACTCATTTCTCTCTCTATGTCCCTTTTCCCTCACTGCTCGCTGCCTGAGGCTGCACTTGGAAAGCAATTAAAATTAGAGAAACGTTTTAAGCGCTTGTGATGCTCGTTGTCGATGAGCATTTTCATGCGGAATGTTTTACCACACTCTCTCTCTCTCTATGTCTCCCTCTTTGCTCCGTTTTTTTACTACATATTTTACTCACTGCTTTCCTCCCTTTTTCCTTCTTCTTTACTTCCTTTCCACACTTTACTTTTACTTTTTCATCTTTTCGTCCTTCTTTTCCTACCTCTTTACTACTTTTACCATTCCTTATTTTCTTCCTCATTCCTCCCATTCGTCTTTCCTTCTCTTCCTCCATAATTTTGTGTCCTCCGCAATTGAATGCAATTTGTGCGATTTTTCATTTTCTTCCCGAAGATTTGCCATTTGCTGACGACGAACGAAGACACGCGGGGCGATTTAATTATGCATTTGCAGTTGGAGCATCTGCGAGCGGCTCCCACCAACTCGAGTCCTCCTCTGGGTTCCCACTAATTTGAGCTCTTGTCGGGATTCCGATGCCCCGAAGGATTTGATCAAAGTTTGCTGCTGGTTTCGTCTGAGAAAGTTAAATTGCGGTCTGACTGGAAGGCACAGTGGGACGAATTCATGTGTATGTCGACGATATCAAGATTATTTACGAAGAATATCTCTCTTTCGCTATTTAAGGAGATCTACAAACTTGGGTGGAGCAATAGAGAGGAAGGAGAATTATTCATTAACATAATTCTGTGAATTATATTCTCGAATTTCACCATCCTGACCTCAATTAGCGAACATCAGCCCAATTTCATCCCATTCCCCATGTCCAGGACACGTCTTTTTGACATCTTCATCTCTTCGATCTTCCCACCTTTCATCATCTTCTCGAAATATCGTGCTTCCTGGGTTTCTATTTAAACTTAAATAAATTGTAATTGCAAAAGTCTCCGACGACAAAATTCGGGTACACCAACAGCCGAAGTAATAACAACAATACAACAAGAACAATATTACAACAATACAATAACAACATTACAATAATAACAACAATACAACAACAACAATAACAACAATAACAACAACCACGTAAAGTGTAACCGAAGTTTGGCCCATGAACAAATTTTCGTCATAAGACCTTGCATAAATTTCATTTACCTGCAATAATAACACTCGTGGGCGGGAGGCATATTCAGAATTTCTCAATATATATTCAAGAAGGAAACTCCTTCTTCCTGTTTCCCCTCTCCCTCGTTCTCTCTCTCTCTCTCGTTCCTCTTCCTCCTGTCGCTTTTGGCATACGGTGTGCCAACGGAGCCGCACGCAATCCTTACCGAGGGAAGATAATAAAGAAACCAATTTTCTTACCGCACCACCGAACAGCGCCACCTTCAACCGCGCTCGTCCCGCACCACGCCACGCCCCTCACGCCCTCGGTCGCCCACCAGCACGCGTCAAATGACGCCTGTGATCGGCATCCTTAACTCGGGTCCTTTGTCATCGGTCGTCTGTGGCTGTTGCTGCCATCGTTCTCTCTATCGTTCTTTCTTTCTTTCCTTCTCTTCATCGTTTTCTCTGTTCTGCCTCCTTCGTTGTCTCCGTCTCTGTGTCTCTCGATGTTATTTGGTGAATTTTGTTTTCGCTGAATTTCATATTTTTTCTCCTTTGTGGAACTTTAACTAAGAGTTTTCTTATTTTCATTATTTGGGCCGCTTGCTTGACGTGTCTCCCCGGCATTGGCGAGAAAAAAAAATCATTCGGAGTCTGAGACACCTTCGCTTTCGCTATCAACGTGAAGCACGTCCGGGTTTAGGTCGAGGCGACAAAGGTGTCGGGGAGACAGTGTTTCAAATATTGGCTGTTACAACGGGAACGAAGGAAAGACAGAGAGAGAGAGAGAGAGGTTGAAGGACTGAGGAATTGCGCCAATAACTTATTAGGAAGTCGATTTGGGTGTGAGTTTTGTTTTTGTGGCTCTTGATGGTGATACATGGTAGGCTTAGAAAGACGTGGGAGTCGATGGAGTGCGTCAGACGGACAGAAGGATGGATGGACGGACAGAAGGACAGACGAATGGAAGGTCCTTTGTGTGCTGCCAAATGTAATAAACTTGCGTCGAGTGCTAAATTAACTTCATCAGCGTTTATTGTAAATATCGTGAGGCGACGACATCGTCATCTTCATCTTCATCTCTATCGCCATCGTCATCTTCGCTGCCTCCATCAGTTCTTCTTCGACTTCCGTTCATTCGTTCTCGTCTTCTACAGGTTGTGGGCTTCTTTTATAATCTGATGCGATTTCCCTTCCTCGTCTCCTTCTTCCTCGTTCATGAGACTGTCATTGAGTTTTAATTTATTGCGGCTTCGAGATTGATTTTCACAGAATTATAATGAGTTTTCCCTAGTGGGAAGGCAGGATGAGGTGGAGGGAGAGGGGGGCGTGAGGTGATTGTTTGGGGTGGTGGTTGGGTGAATCAATAGAGTGGGTGGATCCATTGAGTGTAAGAATCCATTGAGTGGGCGGAGAATGAAGTCTGCTATTGATTTGATTCGACAGGAGAAGAATTCATCTCCCAAAGGACAAAGACTTCGAACTCAAATTTTGTCTTCTTCGGTTTTGGGGGAAAATAAGTATTGAAATTGTTCAAAATTAGCAATATTTTGTATTAAAATATTTTTGGTCTCCTCATCACTCGAAGGTCCTGAAACAGGATGCAAATGAAAGGACATTTTAAAGTTTCACCTCCAGTTTAATAGAGTTGAAGTCAAAATTCCTCAATTCACCTTCACCATCCCCTCCTTCTCTCTCCTCTTATTCCTGTTCCTTGTGGCATTTTAATTGCATGCAAATGTCTATCAAACTCTTCCCTCTTCGAACTCTCTTGTCGCGGCGAAAACGCACTTCACTTCCTCATCGTGGTTTGAGTTTCCAGAAAAATTCAGTTCGTATCTCTTCAGTCTTTTGTTAACCTCTTGGGATGAAGAGACACATCCTTGGATGGGCGGAAGAAGGAATCCCACCATGAAGCAATTAAGCCGAACATCTCATTCCAAGTGTCGACCCAACTCCTTCCATCTGAATCCTTTCTCCTCCTTTCCTCTCAATCCTTATCCTTTCTCCACAATCCTTATCTCCTCCTTTCTCCTCAATCCGTACTCTTCGTTTCCCTCCAAACCTTTCCAAAACTTGAACTTCTCATGAACCGTTTAACCTCAATCGCTGTGCACCGAAGAGACAAAGAAAACCAAAGCGAGGAACACAAAGCAAATCGAATCAGAGCACAAAGACAAACACAAGTGCAGTACGAAATAGGGAAGGGGAATGAGAAATGAGTAAGATAGGATGAGAGGGAGCGAGAAGGAAGATGTGAGGGTAAGTTGTGAGTAGACAAAGATGAGGACAAAAGGCTAAGATTAATTGCGGAAACGAGCAGCGCGTTGAAGGGACAAAGTTTAATTTGCTTATGTTAATAACTCGTCGTTTCCACCCACGATCCTGTGCTTGTTCTTTAACCCCCCCCCCCCATCTCTTTTTCTCACTCTCTCTTATTGCCCTTTGGCTCGGTTGGGTCCTTCGACCTCCTCCAGCCTCCAACGTCACCCGCCCCTCGTCTGGCTCTGATGAATGCCGTTAATCTGCGGCGGAAAACGACTTCGTTAGCCGAATCCATTCGCTTTAATTGCATAATTTTCTGCATTGACAGCTCGTGTTAATCAAATCCTCCGATCGACGAGGCAACGACAAGGGCGAGTGAGAAGGAAGCACGATGGTAAGAAGAGAGAGAGGAAGACGAATACGAGGCAGTGGATGTGGTTGTGGGGCCCGGTCGGAAATGGCTCGTAAATGGCGGCCGTTTCCGGCGTAACGCGGAATTCGTGGTGGCCGCGCACTGCGTGATGGCTTTAATTAGGAATTCTAATGTCCGCTTCCTGCCTCTTGTAGGTCTCCATCGAGGGACCTCCACAATCACGGTCGGCTCCCTTGAGAGCCTCACTCGTGATCCTGGAGCTGCTTTATGTGGTTCTGCTCGGGCGTTCGAGGTCGATGGCTTAAGAGCACAAGCCTGGGGTTTTCACTGGGCGTCAGAGGAGGGCGAAGGATCAACGCATTCGTGGTTACGACGCGTGTGTGTGCGTGGTCTTAGCTCTTAAACGATTCGGTGAAGCGGCGGCTTGTTTTCGGTCGAACTGGGAGCCAGTTGGAGGTGACTGAAGCAGGTGGAGGCCATTGAAACAGGTGGAGGCGATTGAAGCAGGTGGAGTCGATTGAAGCAGGTGGAGGACGGTTGAGGGTTCGAAGAAGCGAAGGTGGAAAGACATTTGGATGCATGCGGCACGGTCCTTAATAGCCTAGTTAGAGGCGAATAAAGACGGTTACATGCGACCGGAGGCGAATGTGGGCAGTTTGACACTTGGAACAGGAGATTCGGATAAGATTTTGGCTCTGTGAACTAGTTGGAGAACATCAGAAAGCCAATGGAGACAATTGAACGCCTAAAGGATAATGGTTTGGGGAGAAACCAATCGTGTTGAGGGACTTGGTGGTGGAAGGCCAGGCCAGGTAGAGGGGGGAAGGAACGAGGGAAGTTGAATGAGGTGAAGTGAAGAAGGGAAGTTAAAGGAGAGAACTCAAAGCCAGTTTGGAAGCGACTGATCGTCATTTTCAGCATTGACAGACCTTGATGCTGGTATTTGGGAACCACAATCTGAAGGAGACCGGCATGCTGACTTCACTCCATCTCCAGCTCCGGCCCAATCTCAAGAATTTCACGCCTCAATCACTGGCTTGTGCTCGTGCACAGTGGGCTAATTGAATTCGATTTGCATCAAGAGGATGGAGAGTGACAAGGAATCAAGGATGAAAGGAGCGAGAAGCTAAGTGACCAGGATGAAGATTGACACGAGCTACGACATGGCCAGCAGGAGGAGGAGGAGGAGGCGCGCCAATGAAACATACCCGGGAGACTATCGTCGTCTCTTTCACGAGTGTACACAAAAGGATCGGGAGACAGAGAGACGGACAAACCGACATGCAGAAAGACAGACAGGAGACACATCGACAGACACGCCAGACACACATGCAGATAGACATGCAGACACACATACAGACAGACATGCAGACACACAGCCAGACAGACATCTAGAGAAACTCAAGTACGTGTCTTCGATTTCGATGTCCTTGTCGACGACTCTTTGCATATTCATGCGATGTGCCTTCTGTTCTCTTGGTGTTTCTCTGTATGTATGTGTGTGTGTGTGTGTTGTTTGCAGAATGCATGACTTTCGGTGTTTATGTGTGTGTTTGTGGATGTGGTGGTATGTGTCAGTTCGTGCCTAAGTGTTGGTGAGGTCCCGCCTCAAGTGCTCGTGCTGTTGCATCGCATGTGTTGCAAATTGTCTCGCGAGAGAGAAAGAATTGGTTGGAATTTGTTGTTGTTCTTGTTGTATTTTCGTTGGTGCAATTTCGAGACGAGTCTTGGGGTATTTAGAATCTTTACCGATAATCCTCTGATAACTCCAGATTCCTCTGATATTTCCAAATTCCTCCGTTATTTCCAGATTCCTTCAATAACTCCAAACTATAGTGAAAACAACTAAGAACTCTATGAAAGAAATCTCTGAACAGTTCTTTTGACTTCGGTTTTCAAGAGAATCTCATTATTTAAAATTCCCGACCTTTTGAATCCAATCTTCCAATCGGCTGAATACGAACAAACTATGTACAAAACGATGTTAATTGTTTTTTAATTACAAAATAATAAAAGTCATTTCCTGCTCAACTTCTTCGCCTCAACCGAGATCGGATTTCTCTCTATCTCTCCTCTCCTTCATTCTCTTAACCTCTCTTCACCTATCTTTATCTCTTTTCATCTCTATCTTTATCTCACTCGCTTTCTCTGTCTCACCAGCTGTCCCTTTCTCGCCAGCGATGCCTCGAAGCCTGTTTGGCTGCTTCTATTTGCTTTTAATGTAAATTGAGTTTCGCGGAAGAGAGCTCATAAAAATGCATACAAAAGCACGGCGAACGCTGGAACGAAAACTCGTAGTCGACGAAATTGAAGCACAAAGTAGTCGGATTGTGTGGAGAGAGAGAGGGAGCACGATGGCGTGAGAGGCCAGAGAGGTTAGATAGTACTGAACAGAGAGAGAGAGAGAGGGGGAGAGGGGGAGACTTGGACTTGGTGCAAATTGCTGCAGAACTTTTTTAATAGATTCGCTAATCACTCCTTGGTAACTTTTGCATTAACAGCAAAAACAATCGGTAAAATAACAACAAAAAGAATAAGAACAAGGAAAAAGAATGAGAATAGCATAAAGAACAAGAAGATCAAATAGAATAAGAGGAACAACAACAAGTGGAAAAACAACATCCTGTAGAACAACATCGAAAAGAAAGGAAACAAAGAGATGTCGAGGAAGTAGGAACAGCAGTACAACAATAACAACTAGACCAACAACTAGAAGAACAACAAAAATACGCAGAACAACTACAGCAATAGCAACAACAACTAAAACAACCAGAACCTCCTTCATACGAATCAGAATAAAATAGAACTGAACGCAATTAACTGCTCGGCGAGGATGACTTAACGCCTCCCGGCCACGCCCCCAATCGGCCGCTGAACCACTTTCAACTCTCTTCTTCTTCTTCTCCGTCACCCCTCAGTCACCACGCGACCCAACTTTCTCGTTCTGTCATTATTTTTGTTGCTTGCGTTCGCTTTTCTTTCTTTTCTCTCCTTGGATTTTATGCTTCACTTCCGTTTCTTTATTTCTTCGATGCTTTCGTTTCTTTATTTCTCGAATTCTTTCGTTTCTTTTGTGCGAAAGAAGCAAAAAAAAGACGCAATTTTTTTTATTGACTTTAATTTTATTTTATTCTAATTTTTTTATTTCCACTTTTATTTTCTCTTGTATTTTCATTTTTTCACTTGTATTTTCGTTTTTTATTTCATTTTCGTTCTTATTCTATTTTCATTTTTTCACTTGTATTTTCGTTTTTTATTTCATTTTCGTTCTTATTTTATTTTTTTTTCATTTTCATCTCTATTTTTATTCCCATTTTATTCCGACTTCGACTTTTTTTTCTTTCGTTCTCGCCTTCGTCTGTCGTTTCCTCCTCGTCCGTTGCATTAAACACGCAAATCTCGCAACAGCAGCGACAAACGCAACAACAACAAGAACAAGAGCGGTAATAACAATAACAAGAATAACAGCGAGGACAACAACAAGAACAACAGCTGGAATAACAACAACAACAACACTCCCACTGGCGATAACCGTATCAAATTTTTGTAGTATGCAAAATAAGTAGGTGGATCCATTGAAGGCACGAACCAAGTGAGGCTCGCAGCCCCCGGCCACGCCCCCAACCGCCCTCGTGAGCTGGTACCAACAATGACGACGACGACGACGACCCTTGGAGGCGGGCGGAACAAGGGGGGCGTGGATCCTGTGGAAAGCTTTTACACTTCGACCGGTTCCAATTTTAAGTTTCATTGCACCGTTCTCGTTTTCTTTATTTTTTCTTTCTTCTTTGTTGTTGTCTTTTTGTTGTTGTCTTCTTGTTGTTAGTGTTTGTTCTTTTTTTGTTATTATTGTTATTGCTATAGTTATAGCTGCAATCGTTTCAACATGCATCCATACATATATATATTATATGTGTTTTTTTTTCGTTTTGGTCATAAATTAGAGAGCAATTTTCTAGTTTGTTAACAAGTTGCAAAACAATCGGGAGGAGTCCATATATTAAAAAAATGGAAAAAATCGGAATAATAACAATAACGGTTACGAATAAGAACAAAATATGTATCAAAAAACCACAACAACCATTTATCAACAAATAAAAGGACAAAAATATATCAAAATAAGAGAACAAAAATATATCAAAATAAAATAATAAAAATATTTCAAAATAAAAGAACCAAGGTATATCAAAAAATAAAAAATAACTATCTCATACAATATTGCTAAATAAATAAAAAAGCAATAAATAAAAACAACAAAAATATTGAAGAAAAATTCAACAAAAAAAGTCTCAACAAGACATCAACAAATAACAACAGGAAATAGAACCCAAAAACTACATGTTACTTCAGTCGAGTTCGACTTGAAATTGATTGAAGGATACAGTTTAAAAGTTAAGCATACGCCCCGAAGATCTTGATGGAGCAACATGACTCGCCTTCTCAGATTATATACAATAAATACAATGGTTTAGATTATATGTATACAATGATTTGGAACTGATGAGAATGTTTCCTATATCGCTTTCTTCCTTTTAATAATTAAAACTTGGTCCTGGATGTGGTTCAAATTGGTTCACATGATCGCATCTGAGCCTTGATTAAATGGATTTCGGTTTTCATGTTTTTATGAAACTTGCTCTCACAGGTGGTATGAAGAATCCCGAAGAATCCCGAAGACAAAAGTCTCTTCTCGGATTTAATATTCTCCAGATCCACTCGTCGAAGCTCAGAATCCTAATCTGGAGTTTCCTCAAACTAGGAACCGACGCATGAACCATATCATTGTTTCCTCCAGTCGTCTTCCTCCCGCCAGCCCAATCTATCAACTCTCCTCTCCATCGCTTTCTCTTCCACTCTGTCTTCCTCTCTGTTGAGGTTGAGGTAATTCCTTGTTTTCCCGTCGGCAAAACAGCAGGCGACTTGAAGACTTCGAGAGATGAGGGGGGACGAAAAATACTACCAGCGTTTGGTTAACTTTGAAATTATAAACACAAGAAATTCTTCTGCAGTAAAATTCTTTATTGAATATAATTTGCGATGTCTCACCTATAATGTTTCCTTTAGCAATGATCCTCGGAAAAACGACGGACGGGTTCGGGACCTATCCACACAGCTAAGTGGAGACTTTTTCCGAAGATCATTATATACTTAAAATACGAAGTCCACACTAACAAAACATGCTCAAACATGTTTTTAGTGATTTGGACTCATGTTGCCAACAAGACGTTTGGCGTAAACATTGCCGCCCGCCTTGCAGCATCACTGCAAAAAAACTAAGAGCATAAACAATAACAAGATAAAATTCATAATTCTACAATCCATATATGTATTTCATTCAAGGTAGTGGTACAAAATTTGATCGGTTTGGTTTGGTTACTAATTTAGTGTTGACGCTTAAACTCGCACATTACCCGACATTATCCAGCCCATTTTTGAGTCTTGGGCCACCAATTGCCCATTACTTCCGGGAATCATTCTCGGTCTCATGATCTGAATAGATACGTCTGACCCCAATATCATATCTATGTCACTTTTCTTGAAAAATGTTGGATCAGCCAACATCAGATGCTCCCACTCCTCGATCGCTCGTGGATCTATAGAGGTGGAAGGACAGCTCCTTGGCAGAGTTTCATCAACCCGGGCCATCAAATTAATTTCGTCCGCGTGTCGGTAGCGACCACGGAGTCCCACTGAGACCATGCGATCTCTGTTCACAACCGTCCATGACAGACGCATCTGTCGAGCCAATTTCTCCGAGATTGCTGTAGTCCCTTTACAAGGATCTACCATCGCTCTCACCGTCCGTGAGAATCCGCCGCAGAGAAGGCGGAGAGTGACCGTGGGAGCCACCGCAATCGTAGGACACATCGCAACGGGAGCTGGGTTGCTTCTAATTTTCTGGCGTAGATCTCCCGATAACCGTCGAAATTTGTTTGGCACCGCCACTCGCTGTCTATTATCATGCTTGGATGATCGATTTTGGAGCCCTTTTTCCGAGCGCTTGCGATCGGAATTTAATGGAGGACGGAACCGTCGGGAATCAGCCGTCTGACTACGATCCCCGTTCCGCTGTGCTGAGCCATATGTCATGGGTTCAGCACGAAGTGCGGGGAGAGAGGATGGTCCTTCGGCGTTACTGCGACTCTCCACGTCACCAGTTTCCTCACTCTCCGCCTGCACTTCCTCCGATGATTCCTCAAAGAGACTACGCCACGGCCCCACTCGTGTCGTTGACGCACCCTCTGAGAGGAACTCATCGTCGGTTTCCAATTCCAAATATTGAGACTCAGGAGATTGATCTCTCGGATCCCGCTGACGTCTCACTGCATGCGAAGGCTTTGGGTGCCACGATGCTCGGGGCCTTACTTCATCGGAATGCCCGTGCAGCATCGTATGGTGCATGCATTTGCAGATTTGGCATCGCAGCTGATTCCAGCAACGCTTCACAAAGTGATTCGGGGAGAAGCAATTCGAACAGTAGCGGTGCAACGCCACTGCTCGCAACCTCTCCTCGAGTGACTTTTGACGAAACGTTGGGCAGAATCGCAGCGGATGCTTGACTCCGCACAAACGACATGCTCCATCACGTGACATTTTCGACGGTTTCGGATCATGTTGCTGGCCAGTTCTACCCATCTGATAACGTATACAAAAAGGAGAAAACAAAGGGACAGTAAAGTGAATCGCATTTGACTAATTAGACGGAAGGATCACTAGCTTTACTATTGGTCTAGTGATAATCCCTCGCATAGTTCTAACTTCTGCGACTCGTACGCGAGCATCTTCACCTTTATGAAGACTTAAGATACGACCTAACCGCCATTCGTTAGGGGGTAAGTTCTCTTCTCTCACAACTACCAAATCATTCACCATCAAATCTCGCTTTGGGAACTTCCACTTGTAGCGTTTGTGAAGTTCCGTCAAATATTCAGTTTTCCAACGAAAACAAAATTGTTGATGCAAAACTTTAAGCTTTTGCCATCTATTAATGATTGACAATGCGTTACCCGACGTTTCGGGTTCCGCACGTGATAACATTGGCGCACCAATGAGAAAATGTCCAGGAGTTAAAGGGTTTAGATCATTCGCACTCTCCGACATGGGACTGATCGGTCGAGAATTTAAACATGCTTCAATTCGTGAGAGCAATGTTGAGAATTCCTCGAAGGTGAATTTCATTCCACACGCCACTTTACGAAAGTGAGTTTTAAAACTTTTCACTCCTGCTTCCCAAAGACCTCCCATATGAGGTGCTCCAGGAGGAATGAAATGCCACTTGATTTGTTGGAGAGTATAATGGTTAATTATACTCTCTCTAGAAGACCGGACATATTTTTGAAAGTCCTTTTTCATTTCTTTGGATGCCCCTACTAAATTCGTCCCGTTGTCCGAATATATGTCAGCTGGGCATCCTCTCCGACTGACAAATCTCGAAAATGCGGCTAAGAAAGTCGTTGTTGATAAGTCGCTTGTACATTCTAAGTGTATGGCCTTTGTTGCAAAGCAGACAAAGACGCAGACATAACCTTTTGTTATTAGACATGCACGACCGGTATAGTTTTTGATATCAAAAGGACCTGCGAAATCAAGTCCAGTTGACGAAAACGGTCGACTAATCATCGTTCGTTCAGGAGGTAGGGCAGCCATGAGCTGAGTCTGAACATTTCTTTTATAGATCACGCAAATCTTACATTTGTGGATCGTTGTTTTTATAAGGCTCTTAACCTTAGGAATCCAGAATTCCATCCGAATTAATCGCAACACCAGCTGATTTCCGCCATGTAAACTGATCTCATGAGTGAATTGAGTAATCAGTCTTGACAATTGGCAGCTATATGGCAAAATGACAGGACATCTTTCGTCATATGCCATATTGGGACATAATGTCAAGCGTCCTCCAACTCTCAGAACGCCGTGAGAATCGAGAAAAGGGTTTAGCGGTAAAAGAGTACTTTTTGCGGCAATTGGAATTCGAGCAAATAGGTTTCGATATTCCGAGGGAAAGTGTACCTTTTGATTTATAATTATAAGTCGTTTTTTCACGAACTTAATTTCTTCTGACGACAATTGATCCTCAGATTGTACTCCGGTAATGCGTCGGACTCTACGGAAAAATCGGAACACGTAAGCTAGTACTCGCAAAGCTTTACCTAAAGAGGAAAATCTTTCTAAAACATCCGCATAATCTGAGAAAAAAGTGAAGTGTACTTTTACAGATTTCATTTCCAACTCAGTATTGGAAACAATTTCCTCAGATCGATTGGGCCATCGAGATTCATTCTCAATTAGCCAACTAGGTCCATTCCACCAGAGTGGGTTTTCAACTAAATCAGAAGCGGAAACTCCCCGGCTTCCTAAATCAGCAGGATTTTCGACAGACTCTACATGAGACCAATTGTCGTTTCCCACTTTATCGAGAATTTTTGCAACTCGATTTGCGACGAATGTTGTCCAAGTACTCGGAGGTTTCTTTAGCCAAGCGAGTACAATGGTCGAATCTGTCCATAGATGGACAGAGAAGTTTTCAATATTGAATTGTGGTAACAGCCCATCGACGAGGTCAGCTAAAAGTGCAGCACCACAAAGTTCAAGACGTGGGAGTGAAACCGTTTTGAGAGGAGCAACTTTGGTTTTCGAGGACACCAGGTGCGAACACACTTGGTTTTCCGATTCCTCTACTCTAATATAAAGCGCCGCAGCATATGCTTTTTCGGACGCGTCGCAAAATCCATGGAATTGGATCCTTTTCCACGGAGCGAAACCTATCCAACGTGGTATCTGAATAGAGTTTATGTTGACCAAATCTTCAACAAAAACTCTCCATCTATGATTTGTCTCATTGGACAATTGTTCGTCCCAATCCGTTTTCTCAACCCAAATTTGCTGCATTAGAATCTTGGCAGTCACGACGATTGGACTTAACCAGCCTGCTGGGTCAAAAAGTTTCGCTATGGTTGACAATACCATGCGCTTCGTTGTCACATTTGTGAGTTCCAATGGCTTTGCCATGAAATGGAAGCAATCCGCTTTTGCATTCCACCGAATTCCAAGCGTTTTCGCTTGGCTAGCATCATCGAACTCAAGAAAGTCTTCATTGAGTAAATGATCTTTTGGAAGACCTTGAAGAACTTCTCTACTATTTGAGGTCCATTTCCTCAATTCGAACCCGGCCGATTTCAAGACTGCAATTAATTCATTTCGAATTTTGATTGTCGTTTTAGTATCATGAGCGCCAGTTAGAACGTCATCAACATACATACAAGTCTTCAACGTAGATGAAGCTAACTTATATGTTTCGCAGACTTCTTCAGCCAGCTGATGCAAAGTTCTAATGGCGAGATACGGGGCACAATTTAACCCAAAAGTCACAGTCTTTAACTGGTAATCATAAATCTGATCGAGAGGAGATTCTCGAAAGATAATGCGTTGAAACGCAATGTGGTTCTTATCCACAAGGATTTGGCGGTACATTTTCTCAATGTCACCATTGAGAACATACTTGAAAAATCTCCACTTGATAATTAACAACGTTAAATCAGATTGGAGTATCGGCCCGGGTAAAAGAATGTCGTTAAGACTTACTCCGTTTGACGAATGGCACGAAGCGTTGAATACCACTCGTAATTTTGTTGTGGTACTATCAGGTTTCACGACCGCGTGATGTGGAAGATAATAACAATCGTTATTACTTCCTTGACTTTTGTTTGTCAGTTTTTCCATGTGACCCAACTCTAAATATTCGTTAAGGACACTACAATATTGCTGGTGCAATTCCGGAGTTTGTTTAAGTTTGTCCTCACTGCGAACAAACTGTCTATAGGCACAAACTCGCGATTGACCAAGAGTTAAACTTGTTTTAAACTCTGGTCGAAACGGTAGTGATACAATGTATCGACCATTTGCAAGACGTCGCGTAGTCTTAGCATAATTTTCTTCGCAATATTTCTCTTCTGCCGTCAGAAAAGTTTTCTTTGGAATTTCTTCCAATTCCCAAAATCTAGCTATTTGTTTTTCTAGAGAAACTTCCGTGAAACACGAAACCAAGGTTTTGGTGGATTGCGTGCACGCTAAAGGACCCGTGAGAATCCACCCGAAGACCGTTTCTTGGGCGATTAGCTGGTGGACAACTTTATGTATAACACCTTCGAGAAGAATTTGTGGATACAAATCTCCTCCTATTAAAACATCGACTTTTCCACTTCGGTGGAAGTTAACGTCGGCTAAGGGAATATTGGGAATTGGTTTCAAAAATGACTGATCAATTAATGCAGTCGGAAGATTTCCCGTGAGCTGGGGTAGAATCAGAGCCGTTGCTTTGATTCGCAAATTAGGATTCTTTGGAGAACCTATAACTATGTGGCACAACTTTCTAACTTGAGCTGCGACTTTCGCACTCAAACCAGACACTTGTGCACTCACCGGAGTATATGGGATTTTCAAAACGTTTTGTAAGCGTTCGGAAATAAAGGTCCCTTCCGATCCAGGATCAATGAGTGCTCTTGCTTCATACTCAATGCCTCCGTGACATATGGTCACCATTGCAGTACCAAGGAGGACTCCAGTTTTCGCCCTTGCTAAAAAGCTCTGAGGACTTTTCGAAATCAGACTAGTGGACTGTATAGAGTTGTTCCCAGTTACCTGAGCAGTATGAGTGCTCGAATTAATTTGAACATCTCTTGAAGTTGAGGGTCGCGGAGTTTCAGAGTTTGAGGACTCAGTTGAAACTTCGCGATGTAAAAGTGAGTGATGACGCTTTTTACACGTACCACAATTAAAAACACTTTTGCATTCTTTTATTTGATGTGCGCTCGACAGACAATTAATGCACAAGTTCAGTCTTCGAACTGTGGCGAATCGATTCTTTTCTGTCATGTCGAGAAATTTTGGGCAGTTTCGAATTCCGTGAGAATTCGAACACAACTTGCAAGTCAAGTTGTTTACATTGGCGTGATGTGTTACAAAACGCTTGGCTTCGCTTTTGTTCTGCGTAGTTGCGTGGCTTCGAGCAGCCGGCTTTGAGACAGACGAACTTCGAAGGTCAGAAACAGTTTCCAACGTCTGAAAACGGCTCGTGAGAAAACTGTCGAAGTCTTCCCACTTGGGAATTTGTGTCTTCATGACAATACTTTGCTCCCAGAGAGCTAATGTGGTTTCAGGTAATCGCGTAGAACATAAATAGGTAAATATCGCATCCCAGTTGTTGATATCCACATCATACAACTTTAATGCTGATATACAATTATTTATATCCCTTTGCAATTTTTTTATTGAAGTTCCAGACTCCACCTGAATAACTGGGAGGTTGAACAAAACCTTCAGTTGGCTGTTCACTAAGATTCGTTTGTTTTCGAATCTGTCTGATAAATTTTGCCAAGCAGTGGCAAAACCATCATGAGTAAGAGGCGATTTTTTAACTATGTCCTTCGCTTCGCCACGCGTTTTTTGATTTAAATGATAGAGTTTTTCTACCGGTGTCAGCCGCTGATTTGATATATAAATAGCGGTGAACATATCGCGGAAGGACGGCCATGAGATATAGTCACCATAAAAAATCTCAGTATCTACCGGAGGTAGATTTATGTTGTGACTTGACATTGAGGGAAAGGTTACTGGAGAATTGTTCTCTTTCACCCTGCTAGACGATTGCCTAAAGTTATGAATCAGTTCGTTCATCTGACCCATGCAACGTACGTAAGTATCGTAACAGACCCGATATTTGACGCTGAGACTAGTTAAATCCAGATCGCTGTCGCTCTGAGAAGTGGCTTGTCTAAGTAAGACAGTGTCATAAGTTGACTTAACATCTAGCCATTTAGATTTCAGTTCATCTTTTTGCACTTCCAAAGTGAATGGAGAGTGCTCAGAAACTGGAGTCTCATTAAATTGAGTCTCAAATTGAACAAGATCATCGGACATGCGAATGAATGTTGTCAACGACGACATTGTGGTTTTGGGTTTTTTTTTTTTGAAAGAAAAGAACAGTATGGAACCTTGTACCGATCCTAAAAGAAGGTACTTCGCAATTAAATCGCACAAAAGAACGCACAATAAAGAAATTTCAATTTAAAAATTTCCTTACCGCAAATTCTCTCTACGTTTAAAGAATTCAAAATACTTCTTCTGATTGATTGAACAATCAATCAGGCCAACAAATCAAATGAAATAAAAATATTAATATAAATTATAAATTCTAATATAATATAAAAAATATAATTAAAGCACTTGTTTAATTTTTTTTCGTTGGGTGTCTATGTTGCGAGCGCGCTCTTCTTTGTGCTTCGCTCGATGGTCGTGTGCCTTGCACTGCGTGTGGTTGTTGTTGCAAATTATTTGCTGTAAAATATACACTTGTTAATTGTTGTTCTTCACTTGTAGTTACTCACTGTTTGTGCATCCGCCTTCGTCTTTTTATCGTCTCTTTTTGTTTGCTTTTAGTTGATTTTAGTTTTAATATTTAATTTTATTTTTAAATCAAAACAGCAGTGTCTGTCCACTGCTTGTAAAGAGAAACAAATAAAATGCTAATACAATGTAGCAGTGAGAGCAAAGGAGAATGCGCGTGAGGAGAAAAAACAACAAAAAACAACAATGCAAGCAAGTATGCGGCCGCTTAGCACTCGCTTCCAATTTCTTCGTGCGAGCGAAAGAGTAGGAGTGCTTTCGTGGTGTGGGCGTTAGAAGAGCGTTTTCTTCTTCTTGAGCGGGAGACGCGGTTCTTCTTGTTCCCGCTTTGAACTTATTGTTCTTTTTATTTGAGAGCTGAGATGGTATTTGGTGTGATATTGAGAGACGAGAGAGAGTGAGAGTGGTGGTGAGTGTGAGAATGTGGATTGAGTTTTGCCGATGCAATTTCCACAATTCGTTTCTTGCACAAAATGTTTATAAATTTTGATACTCTATTTATCAAATTTTACAAACCAATTGTTTTCGAAGCAAGAACGATCTTGTAATCACTATTGATTACGAAAGATGAATGCGTTGGACAGATTAATTTGGTCTCTTTGACCCACTGTGCGCAACGCAACTTTTCTCACTTGTCGCTGAAATGAGTGACTTCGATCACTGCGCTTTCCTAGCAACACTCACAAAAAACCGATTTGGCGGGGGATTGAACTCAAGTTCAATGGCTTCGCGTCGTTTTGTTTGTTTTTGTTTGAAAGAAACCCTATGCACCAAACCGATATTGTCAAATTTGTTCCACTCACCTTATCGAAAATTATTTCTGATCGTATGCTGAAGTATCTTCGATGTCTTCTAATAGCGTTGAATTATCTTCGTTGTCTTCTCAAGGAGTTGCTGAATTATCTCAGTTGTCTTCTTTGTGGCGGCGGTTCAAAAATCCGGCTCGTCTGGACCAAATGTTGAGGTTGAGGTAATTCCTTGTTTTCCCGTCGGCAAAACAGCAGGCGACTTGAAGACTTCGAGAGATGAGGGGGGACGATAAATACTACCAGCGTTTGGTTGACTTTGAAATTATAAACACAAGAAATTCTTCTGCAGTAAAATTCTTTATTGAATATAATTTGCGATGTCTCACCTATAATGTTTCCTTTAGCAATGATCCTCGGAAAAACGACGGACGGGTTCGGGACCTATCCACACAGCTAAGTGGAGACTTTTTCCGAAGATCATTATATACTTAAAATACGAAGTCCACACTAACAAAACATGCTCAAACATGTTTTTAGTGATTTGGACTCATGTTGCCAACAAGACGTTTGGCGTAAACACTCTCCCTCTCTCTCTTTTGTTATCTCTCTTCTTCTCTGTCTCTGTTTCATTCCTCACTCATACGCCCCGATAAACGAGACAAGCGATTGCCGCTCTTGTTGCTTTAACGAAGCTGAGCCTCATGAATTTTCACGCAGCAAGATTTATAGACCTCGATTCCCTCCCCCCGTCCCCCTGGGCCTACCTCTATGTAGAGGAGGCATGGGTGGGGGGAAGTTTTAAGCGCTTTTCCGCGATTTTATCGTGCACTCAAAAACTTCGCTGGCGGCACAAAATTGTTTCTTATGCGATTCGCCCGATGCGCAAGTTGAGCGTGCACGTGAATGTTTTCTGAAGTAAAAAGAAACCACGAGAGGAATTGCAACAACAACAAGAGGAGGATAGAGAGAAAAACAAACAAATAAAACAACAAAAAAGAAAAATAAACAAATAAACAAAAATAATAAAAAATACAAAGTAAATAACAAATAAAGTAAATAAACACATAAAGATGGAAGAAAAAAACAACAAATAAAGATGCAAAAAACGAAGTAACAAAATGAAAACTAAAAACCAGAAAAGAAATGGAAAAACACGGAAAAATAAAAATATAAATTCAACACCGAGGAATACAAAAACAAAACAATAATAGAACCATAAAAGTAAACGTTACGTAAAAAGAATATAAAAAACAAAATCAAGGAGAAAATGCTTCTGATGTGCAATAAAATTAAATCATGGCACGGATGAGAATTGATTTCGGTAACAACAACAAAATAGTCGTTTTACTGCTCCATGGGTGTGTGTTTTTTTTTCATATAAGAAAGTGTGAGTGTGTTCAATTTAAAACCTATCCACATTCAGATTTCTTCGAAAACTTCTCCAGAGGTTACTTTTGAACTTAATTCGAACATTTTTTCGTTTCTATTTCGAAATTTTTTTCTTTCTCTAAAATGTGAGAAATTTTTAAAATCATATTAAATTTGCTGCATGAGATGAAATGTTTATGTTTTTGTTCGTATTCGAGAAAATTATGAAAATGTTTCTGGAACTCGTTGAGAAATGCGTTCGTTGCACGCACACTTACACAATTGCACGAATCCCACACATTAATAACCACACGCACGATGTGGAGGAGAGCAAAAACCTTGGAGGATGCCAGATTGAGTGCGTGTATGTGTGTGTGTGTTTATGTGTAAGTACATGTTTATGTGTATATGTGTGTGAGCATTGCAATACACTTGATTAAATTCCACGCTCGCTCATCTTCGCCAGGTTTCTGCAGGATGCTTCGCATTCGCAGGACTCTCAAGCGTCATCTCCACACTTTATCACTTATATTTTATGAAACTCCGCGTTATGTGCTCTATCTCTTTCCCTCTCTTTCTCTGTCTCTTTCCTTCTCTCCTTCGAGCACCACCAACATCTGCCACTCGCACATATCGCGATGGCAAATTCTGTTAACTGCATTAGTGTCGAGAGAGAGATGGGGGAAGAGAACGAAGAAGATAGTGGCGAAGAGAGAGAGAGAGAGAGAGAGAGGAGAAGAGCGAGACAGTAGGAGGAAAGAGAATATTGCGGTTAGAGCAACAAGAGGAAGATGAGGGTGCTTATGATTAAAAATTCATAAATTTATGAAAACTTAAAGAACATTGAAATATTTATGCAAACCATAGCGAGTGAATTATTTTTGAAACTTTGACAAATGAAGTATCAAAATTTAACTTATTTAATGAGGACCTGAATCATAACACAATTTAAGCTAATTTATTTTAGTTTTTGAATTGGACAGCGAGGATGAAATTGGCCATCAAACGATACAATGTTGAATTTGGGTAGTTTTATCATTTCAGAAAAAATTGAAAAGAGCGCAAAGCAATGGTTTGGAATTGTAAATAGCGTAAATAACGGAGTAGGTTCGTAAAAACAGAAATCAAGAATATAAAGTTATTTGTTTGTTACATGGAATATAGTAGTCAACATCGACATCCTTTATGGTTCCACTTAAAATTTAACCTCAATTTATTGTCGTCCAGAGACAACAGAAACTTGAACATCGTGTGACCGTGTGTCCACAGAACAAACGTCAGGCTCTACCGACCATGTGTACCTGTCTCACTTTCTCCCTCTCTCTTCTTTCTCTATCTATTTCACTCTCTCTCTTCCTCTCTAATGCAAATATGGTTTTCAATACTCTTGTTAAGTCCACACGGCGGATGACAGCACGAGAGCGATATAAAAAAGTGAAATGAAACAACAACAACAACTGATACAACAAAAACAAGACTGACATAGCAACAACAACAGATATAAATGAAACAGCAACACAAACAAAACCTGACACAGCAAAAACAACATCGAACTCCTCACGAATCCCGCATGGATTTGTGGAATACTAACCAACAACAACAACAACAATCACAAGAATAACAACAGAGGCAATGGGACCAAAAACATCTATGACGTCAACAACAATTGCCAAACACTACAACAACAACAAGTACAACAACATAAGAGCAAACACTGACCGCTGCAACGGACGGACGGACGAACAGGAATCCAAAGTGAAGAAGTGAAACGGAAAAGGTGAGAGAGAGAATGAGAGTGAGAATAAGAGAAAGAGAGAGAGAGTCGGTGTGTGTTGGAAGAGTAAGGTGGAGTGTAGTAATATGCAAATTTAATGATTCCCATAGCCCGCAAAGCTTCCACGCAACTCCGAGCGTAGGCGCTTCGTACAAAAAAGAATATTTAAGTATATCATTGGAGCACGAAAGGATAAAAGCAGGCGATGAAGATGGGGGTGAGGGCGAAAGAGAACCAACAGGAGGTGGGAGATGACCAGCGAAGTGTGGTCAAAGGAAACGAAACACCTGACCGACGGACAGATGGACAGACGGACGTAGGGATGGATGAATAGATGACTGACAGACATGGAGGACCGACCGACAAGAACACAATAATTCCAACAACAACAAGAACACAATAATTCCAACAACGACAATAACTAAATAATTCCAACAACGACAATAACACAATATTTCCACCGACAACAACAATCCCAGACCACTTGTAATAAACACAACTACAACAACGGTAAAACGATGATGCCATGCAACCAACAGGAGCAAAAGGACGATAAAGGAGCAGAAACTGAGGGACAGGAGAAAGGAAAAAACAAGACTATAAATGCTCCTCCGCATGCAAATCATTGAATCGACGGGTGGAAAACTGCGAACTACGGTTGTAAAACATTTTTTAACAAGTGGCAACACTCGTTTACGTTTCATTTTATTTCCAATTCCAACGTGAAGACTTCCCTGCGCCCACACGCCCCCAAGGTTCCTCCATTGCACCCCGATCACGCCTACAAACAAACGCCCCTCTGACCAACCTCCAAGAACAACAAACACGGACCCGCACTAGTTTTTATTGCAGTGGATGGTGGGTCAATGGAGGGTTCGTTAAAGGAGGTTGGGTTTATGGTAGTAAGTAGACCAATGGAGGTGCCTAGTGGACGTCGAGCTGGGGGGCGGAGCAGAACCGTTGGGGGCTTTTTATGTGAAGGCATTCGCGAGGCTGGTGATTGAAAAGCACGCGATTACGTGAGGCCACGGAAACAGGTCCGTCACCGGATGCAGGTGGAGGGATGAAGCAAATTTAAATATCGGAACGTACGAAGGTATTTTTTTAAAACTGAACAGGCGAGGTGAAAAGTGTTAGGGAGGAATTTTCTAAAAGAGTCCGAAAGGTGTTCTCTAAACGGTTTGGGAGGAATTTCAATTCGAAGGAGTTAACAAGGTGTGTTTTTTCTTCGGTCCGGTCCTTGCGGGTCTTGTGTGTGAAGTCGATTCGTGCAATTCCTGCATAATGAGATCATGATGAGGTAACAAGGATGATATTTACGACAAATATACGTTTAATATATACTAATATTTTTTCACGTCGCTATTCATAAAAACATTAATAGAAAGACTAAAGTTGGATTTAATAAAACAAAGGAACTTCATGTAGTTTTGCAAAAAAAGGTTTGCAATTTTTAATCAAAAAATAAATAATTAAAAAAAAAAAAAATACAAAACCAAAAAATCTATCAAATTCTGCCTTATTTTTTATAATCTAATTCTTATTTGAAGTTAGAAGTTAAGTAAATTTTTAAGTAAAATTTTGATAAAGTATGTTTATATTTCTCACAATATTTAAGTGAGTAAAATCGAAAGAAACTTAAGGAAAAAAATAAATAAAGTGAAAAAACACTTCAGCAGCTGCAAATAAAGAAAATTCTTAAACATTCCTCAAATAAGTTTGTTTACTTTTCAACTAAAATGAAAGATTTATTAGTAGCAGTCGAAGCATTTCTACAGTCTAGTGTAAATTCCAGTGTTTGGAAATAAATTTTCAAATAATCGATTCTAGTGATACACCAAATAGGTTTACAAAATGTTGTCAGCTTTTATCTAGAGAATAATTAGTGTTTAAGGGACTAGAAGTGTATTCAAATATTATGCCCAATACGTAGAATTTTTCAAGATATTATAAACATTGGAGACTAATATTCTCAGTCTCCGAATATTAACTGCGGCGACTATAAATACGGAGATTATAAACTTTGGAGAGTACAAACTATAGAGCTAATAAACTATGGAGACTATTACATACGGAAACTATAAACTCGGGAATGTGGAGTATATTGCTCTGACGCGGGTGGTATTGTTGTTATCGTGGTGTGATAGATTATTGTTGTCGCGTTTCTCCACCGCGATTTGCGATGCATGGATCCCGTTCCGATCATGTCCGTGTCAACTTTAATCTGTAATAACAATTTGCAAAACAAATGTCGAGATCGTAGAACCAGGGCTTACTATAAATTGTAGCAAGCCGTCTGCAAAGAAAAACAGTTCAAAGGGCTGTCGTCAATGAAGAACTTCGGCAATGAAGTTCTCGGTATTTTGTAAACTTTTCGTATTTTTGATTTTGTGTATGCCAGAGGGCTCGATTAGTGATTCGATTACCACGGGTTGTGTTTGAAGTTCGACTCAAGTATAAAATTGGTTCATTATTCCAGCTCTCGATAATCGAAAGTCATGGCTTTCCGGTGGAGTCGCACATTGTGGTGACGTCCGATGGCTATATTCTGACCATGCATCGCATCCCATACCCATCCTCGGATCCCGACTCCTCTAAAGTGGCCTTTCTGATGCATGGTCTTCTGAGCTCCTCCATCGATTGGGTCCTGGCCGGCCCCGACAACGCCCTCGGCTTCCTGCTGTCCGAGCAGGGCTACGATGTGTGGATGGGCAATGCTCGTGGGAACACCTACTCGAGGAACCACACCACCAAGGATCCTGCCTTCCAGCCTTTTTGGGACTTCGATTGGCATGAGATCGCCCTTTACGACGTGACCGCTATGATTGATGATGTCCTGGAAAAGACCGGAGAGAAAAATCTCACCTATTGGGGCACTCGCAGGGCACGACGGTCTTTTTCGTGCTGAACTCGATGGTGCCGGAATTCAAGAGTCGCATCAAGTCCGCCCACTTGTTGGCCCCGGTGGCCTACATGGATCATATGCAAACCCCATTGGCTGCGATCGCTGCGCCCTTGTTCGGCCAACCGAATCCCTTCCCGGAACTGCTCGGCAGCGTAGAGTTCCTTCCGAACAACGTATCCATGAATGTTTTGGGCTATCCGATGTGCATGGACACTGCGACTGACCAGATCCTTTGTTCCAACTTAAATTTCCTGCTCGTCGGTCAGGAGACCACATATTTCAATGAGGTTTGAGGGTTTCAAAACGTATTTAATACTTGTATTTCAATAGGTATTCTCAATCTCCCCAAGACTTTGATTCCCGACATCATGGCAACAACTCCAGCCGGCTCCTCGATCAATCAATTCCTGCATTACCTTCAGGAATACAACTCCACACACTTCCGTCAATTTGATTTTGGCCGCATCCGCAACGGGATCGAGTATGGGACGGTACAACCACCGGACTACAAGGTAGAGAATATTGATGTCCCGACCTATTTGTACTACAGCAACAACGACTCCTTGGCCAGCGTGATCGATGTCGAACGATTGATTGTGCGCATGGAGCCCGATGTCTTGAAGGAGGCGTATTTGTTGCCCTATGAGAATTGGAGCCACATTGATTTCTTGTATGCTTCGAATGTCGGCGAACTTCTGTATGGAAAAGTAATCGAGGATGCCGAGTCTTCAAAATGAATTACTCGAATATATGACAAATATATTAATAACCACAAGAGGAACTCATATGTGTAGTAACTTCAAATATTGTGTTAATGCTAATAAATAATATATAAATTAATAAATTACTGTATTTATTCTACTACGTTAAAAGTTCGATTTTATAAAAGCCAAATTCGACTTCAAAAATACAATATATATGGCTGGATTTAGAGCTTTTTCATAGAAAATAATACTCTCGGAAGCTTGCCATTGCTCGCCGAGAGCATGAGGCCGTAAAGAACACTTGATATTGGCGGAGCCGGGATTGAACCGAGGCTCCGCTGGCTCGTAGGCTACGAACTTAACCGACGGCAAATCGATTACAAAAAATAAAAAAACAAATCCGAAAACAAATTCGATTTCAGAAAAGTTAAATTCGATTTCAACAAAGAGAAAAACCAATTTTAGAAAATATTCGAATTGGATTTCAGAAAAAAGAAACAACCGATTTCCGAATACTTAAATTCGATTTCAGAAATTTGTTGTCTGAAGTTTTCTGAAAATGAATTTCGATTTTCTGAAATAGAACATATAAAGGTTTAGTATTACCGTTTCTGAGGTAACAAGGATGATATTACGACAAATATATGTTTATTACATACCGTACCATACCGAATATATTATTAAAATATCCTCATATAAGTTCGGTTACTTTTGAACCAAAATGAAAGATATGCTAGCAGTATTTCCGCAGTGTAATGGAATTTCTTTTGTTATGAAATAAATTGTCAAAATATCAATTCTATCGATACACCTAATATAAACCTAAATCTGTTTCACATTTTTTCAGCTTTTATCTGGAAAATAATTAATCCTCACGGGACTAGAAGTGTATTCAAATATTATGCCCAATATGTTGAATTTTTCAAGGTCCTATAAATATATGAAGTCACCCACTACAAACTACGACGACTATAAACACGGAGACTATAAACTTTGGAGAGTACAAACTATGGAGATAATAAACTATGGGGAAACTACGGAAACTATAAACTCGGGAGTATGTGGAGTATATTGCTCAGACGCGGGTGGTATTGTTGTTATCGTGGTGTGATGGATTGTTGTTGTCGCGTTTCTCCACCACGATTTGCAATACATTTCGTTTCATTTCCGTTTCGATTATGTCCGTGTCAACTTTAATCTGTACCAATAATTTGTAAAACAAATGTCGTGATCGTAGAACTCGAGTTTACTATAAATTGGAGCAAATCGTCTGCAAAGACAGACAGTTGGAAGGGCTGTCGTCAATGTAGAACTTCGACAATGAAGTTCTCAGTGTTTTGTAAAATTTTCGATATTCTGAATTTGTGGATGCCAGAGGACTCGATTGGTGAATCGATTACCACGGTTAGTAAGATTTGTGAATGTTGTCCGACTAAAGTTGAAATTTATATAATTTTTCCAGCCCTCGTTTATCGAAAGTCATGGATTTCCTGCGGAGTCGCACATTGTGGAAACATCCGATGGCTATATTCTGACCATGCATCGCATCCCATACCCATCCTCGGATCCCGACTCCTCTAAAGAGCGTCCGGTGGCCTTTCTGATGCATGGTCTTCTGAGCTCCTCCATCGATTGGGTCCTGGCCGGCCCCGACAACGCCCTCGGCTTCCTGCTGTCCGAGCGGGGCTACGATGTGTGGATGGGCAATGCTCGTGGGAACACCTACTCGAGGAACCACACCACCAAGGATCCTGCCTTCCAGCCTTTTTGGGACTTCGATTGGCATGAGATCGCCCTTTACGACGTGACCGCTATGATTGATGATGTCCTGGAAAAGACCGGAGAGAAAAATCTCACCTATTTCGGGCACTCGCAGGGCACGACGGTCTTTTTCGTGCTGAACTCGATGGTGCCGGAATTCAAGAGTCGCATCAAGTCCGCCCACTTGTTGGCCCCGGTGGCCTACATGGATCACATGCAAACCCCATTGGCTGCGATCGCTGCGCCCTTATTCGGCCAACCGAATCCCTTCCCGGAACTCCTCGGCAGCGTTGACTTCCTTCCGAACAACATATCCATGGATGTTTTGGGCTATGTGAACTGCGTGGACACCGCGATCAATCGGATCATTTGTTCTAATGTCATTTTCCTGCTCGTCGGTCCGCAGACCCCATATTTAAATGAGATTTGAGATGTTTCAAAGCGAGTTTAATAGTTGTATTTCAATATGTATTCTATTCTCTAGACCATGATTCCTTACATCTTGGCAACATCTCCAGCCGGCGCCTCGATCAATCAATTCCTGCACTACCTTCAGGAATACAACTCCAGGCACTTCCGTCAATTCGATTTCGGCCCAATCCGTAACGAGATCGAGTACGGGAAGATTCAACCACCGGACTACAAGGTCGAGAACATCAAAGTTCCCACTTATTTGTACTATAGCAACCACGACTACTTCGCCAGCGTGATCGATGTCGACCGACTGATTGTGCGCATGGGACCGCATGCCATTAAGGAGGCGTATTTGTTGCCTTATGAGAATTGGAACCACTTCGACTTCTTGTGGGCTTCGAATGTCGGCGAATTTCTGTATGAAAAAGTAATCGAGGATGCCGAGTCTTCAAAATGAATCAATTGAATAGGACATGATCAACAATATGTTTTTGACAACTTTATTTTTTGAATTAAATGATTTTTTGACATATTTTACTCAATTGTACTCATTTATTTGTTGTGAAAAGCGAGAATATTTTCAGAACTCCATAGCTTACAACACAACGATGAAACTACACGTATATTTCTGTGCAAATCTTAAATCGTTCGTTAAGTCGTAACGACCTCAAAATTTTTGAAAATTCAGGCAATTTTTCATGGAAATCCTAAATCGTTCATATCTCCGTAAATACGCGTTATTTTGCGAAAAATACGATAATTCGTAACGACCTCTCAATTTTTGAAAATTTCATAATTCATGAAATTTTTCATGAAAATCTTAAATCGTATATAAATAAATTTATGTATATATTCTTATCGATATCAAAAAACTCATATTCAATTCAGAAATCTGATATTTGTTTTCAGAAAATATAAGAACCGATTTCAGAAAACTCAAATTCGATTTAAAAAAAATAGAAAAACCGATTTTTGCAAATACTCAAATTCGATTTCAGAAGAGTGAAATTCAATTTCAGAAAATTTAAAACCAATTTCAGAAAACTCAAATTCGATTTCAATAACTGTAAAAATCGATTTTAGAAATTATAAAAACAGATTCCAAAAACTATTTTTTTGTCATTTATAGCTTGTAATCATTTTTGTTCCAAATTAGGAATTTTCAACCAGAGATAAAGTAGCAAAAGAACTTGTCGAGGGAAGGAAAAGAAACCTATCCATTTGTCATAGGAATCAATTTGTACTCAATGCTCATACAGACTCACACGTTGAGTCCTTCTGATCCCTTGTTTTCCTCTCGATATCAATTGACAAATAGTATCTTGTTGTTACTTGTTTGCCACAAATATTCTTCGACGTTTTCATTGTTGTAGTTGTTATTTTTGTTGTTCTGTCAGTCACAGCCTCCCGACCCCTTCTGACGTGTCCTGCGAAAGGACAGCCACCGACCTCGGACTGTTTGAAGACCGCGACGCATGTGGTCGGGGGCGTCCTTGAGATTGTTGTTGTTGTTGTTGCTGCGGTTGATCTGATGGCTGCTGCGATGATTGTTGGCTGTGTTTGCCATTGTTGTTAATGTTATTGGTGTTGCCATTGTTTGTTATTGTTGTTGTTGTGGAAAGGATATCCGATACGATGCGAGCACGACACACAGGAATCCTCCATTGATTATAATCGCATTTTGTTGCTTTTGCTTTTGTCAAAGAGCCGAATTAATTCCCTTTCAGCAAAGAAATGTCCTTCTCGCTGTCTCGTTGAGTGAGAGACTATCGGTGTGTGTGTGTGTGTGAGCATGTGAGAGTGTGATTATGTTGGAGAGTGTGTGGAGAAAATGCGATTTGGTTATTTTTGACGATTGTTGTCATTGTTTGTTGTAGTTGATTTCTATATTTGTCCCTTTATTTCTGTGCACATTTGTCCTTCCTGCTCTCCTTCCACCCATCTATCTGTCTGTCTGTCATTATCATCGTTCATTTTTCTTGTATCTCCTTCTCTGTCTGTCTGTTAATGTATATTTTTACTCTTGTTCCAGTTGTTGTATTTACTTTTGGTTGCCCACTTCTCATCCTCGCCTACTCTTTTTTCTTTTTGCACGAACAAAATATTCGCCATCGTTGTTGTATTTGTTGTTGTTATTAGTGCTGACTGCTGCATGATGTCATCGTTTCGGCGGATTTGTTTCAGTGTCGCGGATTCATTAAAACAAACAACAAAAAATTTTCATATTTTTTCGTCGCATTTCCGGCTGTGATTTATGGCCCACGACCCGATGATGAATGCGTTCGGAATCTATTACCAGGTGCTCTTCCAGCCACGCCCCCAAGGCCGAATTCACCCCTTCACTCCACAGCCCTAAACTCCACCCAGCCTTTTCCCACACATTCGTCCGGCGAAGGAGTTGAACAAATCGTTCACATGCGGTTCTTGTCCTTGCGATCGCCGCACTTTAATTTCCCATCTCATCATTGTCATCATTGTTGCCCTCTTGGTCCGAGTCCCACGCTTTGCTTCCTCAGTGCCCTCTCCTTATCCGTGGCCTTTTGTTCTTCTCCTCCGCGGCCTTTGCTTCTTCTCCACCGTATCTTTTTCAACTCCTACTCCGTATTCTTTCCTTCTCTCCTATTCTTGCTTCTTCGTCATCGTTTAATCCTTTATTGACGATTTGCTCCATTGCGACTTTCGGACCGATGTCCCTCGTTCCGGCTGTTCAATGTCAACAAGGAAATAACCATCATTATCTTTAAGAAAACATCGCTCTCCCTCTCATTTATCGCTACTCTCTCTCTATCCTCTCTAGGTAGGGAGAAAGCTCTCACTTACAGTACTAAAAGTGAACCGAATAGGGGGGAAAATACTGGGAAATTGAACACAGTAAACAATCGTCGGCTCTCTCGACGTCTGCGCCGTGGGAGCCGCAGGTTTTGGCGCCATTCGAGCGTCCTTTCAACGTCTGGCCAACAGCTGTTTCCTGGCTCTCACACTTTATCGTTTTCTTCTTCATCAGCTCTCTTCGGTTCCTCCATCCGTTTTCTCTCTGACTCCTCCATCGGTTTTCTTGCGACCATCCGCTCTCGGAGAGAACGACCGATTTCGCAGCTCTCGGATTCGCATTCGGCCGACGCTTCGGATTCGTGTCGCCGCCTGCCGAAGTTGCCGATGTCGTTGTCGATGGTAGTTGATGATGGTAGCTTCTTGTTGCCGCTGCCGCCCCCCGACCCGCCCATCGCCGACGCTGCGAACACGGCGTCCTGACGTCCTTGCGTCGTCCGTAAACAGCCTGTCGCTGGTCTGTCTGTCCGTCCATCGTTCGTTCGTTCGCTGGGTCGTCGGATCCCGGCGCGGCTTTCAGTTCAGTTTCAACCGCGCAGCCCTTCGGATCGTCGACCAGCGAGCCGGAGCGAAGCCGTGAACAGGTCCCAGTGGCAACCCTAGTCAATGTCGGGCCGACGGGTTGTCTGTTGTCTCAGAAGCACGTCGTGCAGAAACTAACCCAGAGATTTCTATAGTTCCGCGGCAATCGAACAAAGAATAGCACAAATTTCAACTAAATACAAAAACAAACAAAAAATAATTCCGTAACTTTAACATTTTAAACCAAAAATATATAACAGAGTGGAAACATTAAATCTAAGTTTAATTTTAAGTCTGTAGCAGTGATACGGTTTAAAAAAAAATCAACAATTTAGAAAATTCAACATTAAAAAAAAAATTCAGCAATTTAAAAAATTCATCAATTTAAAAAAATTCAACTATTTTACAAAAAATTCCACATTTTATTTAAATTCAAGAATTAAAAAAATTAAAGAAAACAAATTAATAATTAAAAAAATCAACAATTTCTAAAAAATTCAACATTTAAAAAAAATTATATAAATTTTCTTAAATTTAATTAATCTATAGATATACAAGTTTAATTTACATAATGTAAATAAATCAAGTTGGTGAAGCTAAGTTTAAGTGAATCTCTTTTGAATTTAAATTTAAATTGAATTGAATAAATTAACATAAAGGAACATAAGTTCCAAATTAAATATTAAATAACCAAAGTGCAGTTGATCGGAATCACATTCGGGTGCGTACAAATCTAAATAATTATAGTTTATATATAATTCGTCCAATAACAAAATACTGAACTTGTTGTCGTCGTCATTGTGTCCCTCAAGCGACCTCAAATTTCATGCTGTCTCTTTCCGGAATTTATGCTCTCCTCTAACGACGTCGACCATAAATTTGTCAGCGCGTAATTCGTTGTCACGACAAGGACACAACAGTTCCAGCTGTAGGAGGGGGGCGTGGTGTGGTTCGGGAGGGGGGGGGACGATGACGAGGACACAAAGTGTTGAATCCGTTTCTTAAAATGCACTTTTTCATACTTACCAAGGATATCGCTCCTGCCACTCACGCTGTCCTTTTCGCACACTTAAACTATTGTCTCACTTGTGTGTGTGTTAGAATCGTCTAGTTCTCGGGGTGTGTGTGAGTGTCGAAGTCTGTTTGTGTATGTGAGTGTCAAAGTCTGTTTGTGTGTGAGTGTCGAAATAGTCTCTTTGTGCCCCGGAGTCGTCGACTGTGGGTGCTTCGTTGCCTTCTGTGTGCGTGATCGTGTGTGTGCCGAAGTCTTCAATGAGTCTTTGGAGTATGTGAGGAAATTGGGATTGAGTATGTGTGTGCTTGAGAGAGTGAATGTGATCATGAGTGTGTGTGTGTTTTTGAAATAGTGTGGGTTTGTTAATGCCGAATGCAACATTAAACAAATTATCAACGTGTGAACTCCTGTCTCACAGTGTGTCTACAATTTATTTGAGCTTGGAGTAGCTTTCAATGTAGTTGGAGGAACCCAACTGAATTCCGAATTCGATGAGAATTTCATCAAAAACCCTATCTTTCAATTAGCGTGGCAAGAAACCCTTCAGCGTGGAACCCTTAACAAAAGCTTTCATTAATTGATTCGCCCACATAATCTCTTTCTAAATAATTAAAATGGGTGACTGGTGGTTGTCTAAAGTTAGATCCTTCAACAAAGTCCCTTTCAACTCCAAGTCGAACTCGTGCTCGTGTTCGTGGGAGGAATACCATCATCCATCTGAGGAGCACCTACAATTGTCCATTTAATTCCCCATCCCAATCGTTCTAATTAAATATCTCCATCCAGACCAATGAGGGAAATTGACAGACTTTGTCTGGTCTTCTTGTACTTATTTTTTCCTGGACAATTGTCTGAATGGCTATTGTTCTCGTTTGGGGACAATGGCATTGAAAGGTCTCCGATGGGTAGGATGTGAGGCGAATCATCGGATCAAAGGTGGGTGGAATTTTTTTCTAATCTTTTCAATGTTAACTTGGCAAAGAAGACCTGTTTCTGGATATCGGTGGGGGGAGGTTGACAAGAATTTAATGAAAAATTCAATTTCCATCAGGAGCCAGTTTTATAAAAGTTGTATAATTTGTAGACCATTTTGTTCACGGAAACAAAAACCACAAAAAAAAAACAAAAAACAATGAAAATAACAATAATTTATTGCCCAAGTGCATTTATTCATACAATAATAATTACCGTACACGCACACAAACACACACACACACATATATACTTATGCGTCGACACCGTGGACACCAACACAGTGAGAGAAAAAGTCCGGAGGGCTTCCAGCTGTCATCGGCAGAAGCACCAATAAGGACCAGGGCATAAATAAGAGAACAGTTGGTGAAATATGGCAACATTGTCGCCAGACTTTCGCACGCACACACAGACACCGGAACACAGTCACACAGACAGTCACACATACAGTCACACAGACAGTCACACATACAGTCAGACAGATATATATAGACAAAGTCTCACACAGGTTCAGGTTCACCCACACAGCCACTCGTTTCTCAGTCACACGCACACACAAGCACGCTCCCCCTTACACCAAAACGACTGCAAATGATCGTCATCCGGCGGTTCCTTTGAACGGAAACGCGGTTGTTCATCCTTCTCTCCCACTCTCTCCTCGCAGTCTCCTTATTCTCTCAGTCTCTTTCCCCTCATTTCCACCGTCGACCCTTCACGGGTTTCGCTTCGCCCTGCTGAGCGCTTCGTCATTGTTTGCGGCTGCGGGACTTGTTTGAATTTTCGAAACCCACGGAAACGTCCAGCAGCGCACGGCGGAGGATCCTCGGCTCGCCAGGAATGCGCTGTGGTGAGGATTTAGATGTTGTCGTCAGGGTGATGTAAGGGGGGTGGATGATGAGGACCAGAGGATGGTGGGGTTCGGTGACCAGAGGATGGTGAAAATCGGAGACTAGAGGATGGTGGAAATCGGAGACCAGATGATGGTCGTCAGGCGGAGCGAGCGTCAGTTGTTGGGGTGGTGACGAAAGCCGCGTGTTATCGCGCCTTGACAGCTGTCGTCCAAAGCGCGATTCTTTAATCGGCGCGGCGCCGTGACTCATTCGATGGCAACGACCACGATATCGACTGGAAGAGAATTCATCAGAGAGTTCAGACCCGAAGGGGGCGGGGGATTATGGGCGAAAGGATTGTCAGAAATATTGTGACGAGGATGAGTGAAGAGGATGACGGCAAGCATGGGCATAGAGAGGAAAATAAAAATATGATTTTTCAGTTGGAAAATTCAGCTAGACAAGAGAGGAAAAAAAAGCTTAAGATTGAGAGGATTTTTCAGTTGAAAAAATTCAGCTAGATGATAAGGCAATTTTTCATTGGAAAATTCAGCTAGAAAATAAGACGATTTTTCATTGGAAAATTCAGCTAAGCGATTAGAGGTTCTTTCACTTGAATACTTCAGCTAGACTAGAGAATTTATCATTCGAGAATTTCAGATAGACAAGAAAGGAACTAGTCATTCGTTGGAGAAAGGTTTGTTCAGGAGGGAGGATTGGTCGCGAAAAAACAATTCTGCAAAAAAATAAGTTCCACTTCGGATGGGTTGTTTCCTCTCGAATATTGGGATTATTTAAAGTCTGTTTGGCTGTGTCAAGCTCTGGAAATGCGATCTGATGCTCGAGTTTTAATTGAAAGTCCGATGGACCAAACGACCAACCACATGACATCGGCCCATGATAATTGCACCAAAAACAATAATAAAATGAATGATAACAACAACTGCATCTACAATAATAAGAACAATAAAAACAACAGCAACAATAATAACAATAACATTAATAACAACAACTGGCAAACAACTACTTGAGCGATAAATCACACACGCATTAACAGCAACAAACTCACTCACAACACACACTTGAACAAACACAGAAAGAGAGCGAACGAGAGAGAGAGAGAGATGGGGAAACACGTTTGACACAACTCGTGTGCGGATGTCCTTGAACTTGGCGGCATTTACGCTTTGGCAGCCAACTTCCGGCCTCCCGGTTGTCCTCACTCTCCATCCCTCTCCGCCTTTGTTTCTATCTCTCTCTCTGTCCATCTCTCTGTCTGTCCATCTCATTCTCTTTCCGTCGGTCTCTCAGTCCGTTCGTCTGTCTTCCTCTATTCCATTTCTCTACAACCGGTGTCCTTTGTTTTTCCTGCCGACTCTTGGCAGCTCTCAACGCGTCGTTCGTTGCAAAATTTCAATAAACAATCGAGACTGAAGCAACACCAACAACAGCAACGATGACGATGGCTACAACAACGTTGATGTTGGTAACAACAATAATATAGTGGAACAACAACAACAACAACGTAGATGATGGTAAGAACAACGTTGTGGATGACGACAATAACAACGTGGTGGATGCCAATAACAACAACATCGTCGATTCCAACAACAATATGGTTGACGACAATAACAACATCGTTGTTGCCAACAACAATATGAGTGACGACAATAACATCCTAGATGACAACAACACAAATTTAATGTAAATTAAATGAAATGAGTTGCGGTGTCTGGACAACAGCCCAAGCAGCGCTGCCAAAGGGAGGCAGAAGCAGAGACGGAGCCAGAGACGGAGGCAGAGATGGAGGCTGAGACAGAGGTGGAGACGTCGTTGTCACATCGTCGTTGTTGTCGGCTGCCGATTTATGGACGAAAGATTCACAGGAAATCCATGGATTTCCATGGGATTTCGGTGTTTATTGAAAGCGCTATTTCTCTCCACTGCTTTGCATGTCTGTCTGTTCTTCTGTCTGTCTGTCTCTTGGTCTGCCTCTTACATCTCTCTTCATTCTCTGCTTTCATCTAATATCTCTCTTCTCCTAAACTTTGACTTGCTCTATCCCATGCCTTCCTCCACCATCTCTCTCACTCCATCCTCTATCTGCCTCTATCCAAACTTTGACATTCAAATGACATTTAGTGGCGCTGTGAACGCTGTGAACTGTGGGATGGCGACGGCGTCTTTGCCGGCGAAATGAAGACGGTTTCAGCCGGGATAAATAATGCAAAATGAAAGGGGGGTGTGATTACAAAGGGTGCCGTGCCAAAAGGTGGAGGCCTCTGTACCGAAAGGGCATCGGGTCACAGGCTGAAGGATTCATTTCAGAAGATCCTCAAAGGCCACTGAGTCAAAGGGTCACAATCGGGATGGATGGAGACGAAACCCCAGAAGTTGAAATCGAGACGAATCTCTTTCGGAGTCCTTCCGAAGTCCAGTTCATCGAAGGTCAAGTTGGGCCACCATTAGTTGTTGTTGTTTTGTTTCCGCCCACCATTGATCGATCGGTTTCAAGTTCGTCACGAAACTCAGAGGGAGTAGTTAATTTTCCGATTAGGACAAATAAAGCCAACGGAAATTCAACAACAAACAGTGTTCAATCGGGAAAAAATCCAAGCAAATCAATCGAGGGAGAGAGATAAAATGAAAGAATGAATGATTGCGTGAAGGGAAAGAGCAGAAAATGTAGACGGCGTGATGAGATGTAGAGGGAATATAATCGATGCCAGATAGAGGCAGAAAGTAATCGAAAGAAGAAATAAGAAAACGGACACAAAGAAATAAGAAAACGGATAGAAAGAAATGAGAAAATGGAGACAAAGAAATGAGAAGAGGGAGAGCGAGAAATGAGAAGATGGAAACAAAAAATAAGGAGATCGAGAAAAATAACAAAGAACTAAGAAACCGAAAAAATGCAGGACTTTTTGAAAATTCTACGAAAGGAAGCGCACAAAACTTTTAATGCCAGATTGAGGGAGGTCGACCCCACCACCTCCATCCCTCGAATGGGTCCAGGGGAGGAGGAGGATGAGAGGGAGGGGCACTTGAGATGATTTATAAAGAGGATAAAGCGGTTGAATTAAAAATGATTTATTTGCAAGTCTGGACAGCAGTCGGAAGCCGAAATCAGGGAGGACAAATACGGAATTTCACCCAGAAAAAATCAACAAAAACAACAAACAGAAATCTCAGCAAAAACAACAAAAACAATAATGAGATCGTCGCAATACAAAAACAACAATCCCAACAACAACAACAAAAAGAAGGCGAGAACAAAAACCCATCCCACACAAAGAAACAATTTAATTCGTTTTCGCGTTTTTGGTCTCACGTCTTCGAGTCTTTCACTCGACATCCTTTTCGTCCTGGCGTTCTTTTTGCCACCACCCACACACACATTTCTGCCCCCACTCCACTTCCTCGTCCATTCGTCCGTGGCAGGCAAATGAAATGAAATTTATGTGCAAAGAGGCGGAGAGTTTTTCCTTTTAATTCTCTTCTTAATTTTCCGTCATTATCCGAGGCAGAGGCGAAAATTATCCGCCCACGCCACGCCCCCAACTGTTAAGGCGGAGGGCGGTAAAGGGTTTTTCCGAAACCCATGCTGAGGTGACAGACGAAGGCTGGCCCTCGGTTTCGGATGAAAAATCACTTAACTCCGGTGATTTATTTGCATTTTCAATGTAGTTCTCAGCAAGGATGCGATGTCCTTCATCCTCACTCCTCTTCAAACCTTTCTCCATCATTCCACTCCTTGTGAAGCAAATTAATTTCGGCCCAACTAGAAGGAGAATCGATGGAGAAGATTGGGTGTAAATGAGAAGTAAATGGAGGACAGATGGAGAAAAGAAGAGGACGATGACGAAATGGTTTTTACCGAACCCGCCGAGACGGAAGTAAAAGTGTTTTCCAGAGGCCGTCGGAAGTTCTTCGGAACTTTTGCGTTTCTCAATTAATTTGGGATTTTCTCAATTAATTTTTATTCTATTTTCGTTGTGAGAAATTCTTCTTGAACGCGTTTCGCATTAATTTTAATTTGAAAACGGAAGTTGGAAATCGGAAATGATAGCGAAGAAAGCGAAGACCGACGGACGGATGGATTTTCAATTGAAATGTTTGTCGGCGTTGAAGGACGAGTGTGTGCGTGCGTGCTCAAGGGAAGTGAGAGTGTGTGTGGTTGAGGTTTTCGTCATTGGGTGTTTGTCTTTGAATGTTTGTATAAGTGTTTCGGTGTGCGTGTTAGTGTTAATGTGCGTCGTAATGGTGAAAAATCTACCATCATTCGTGGCATCACCTTCGTCTCTGTCATCGTTATCGTAATCAGAGTTGAAGCCATCGTCATCAGAGTCATCATCATCGGCATCAGAGTCATCATCATCGTCATCATAGTAATTATATTCAACATTACCGTCATAGTCAACAGTGTCCCATCATCATTATCACAATCAAAAGAGTCGTCATCGCCCTCTTCTTCCTCATCATCAACACCAGACTGTTGCTCTAGTCTCTTTTTTTTCCTCTTTCTTTTTTTCCCCTCCTCTTCATTCTCCTCGAGATTATTTCCAGCTCATTCATCTCTCGTCGACACGCCCACAGCCCCAGGCGAAATCCCTCGTTTCAACCGCCCTCGAGGCTCTGTTTATGACGACCGTCGTCCGAAGGAGTTGGTCGAGGGGTGCGAAGTGGGCGCAGTGATGCAAGCAGCCTGTGATGCGACAAACTCGGCTCTCTTCCGTCCTTCACCCTTCCTTCACTCTTCCATCGCTCTTCTATCGCCCCTCCTTCGTCTCTAAATCGTTTCGCCTCCCCTCGCGAGCGGTTGCAATAGACAGAGAAATGCTTTTAGCGGAAAACGCATCGACAACCGGCCGATCGAGAGGGGAGAGAGGGAGACGGAAAATCTCGCGACACGCCATGCCTGTCAAGGGCAGAGAGAAAGAGAGGCCAAGAGGGCTTTTGTCTCGACGGCATTTGAAGTCGAAATGCAGGAGTTTTGATTTGTGTGAATCGTTTTTGTATGGTTGTTGCTGTTTTAGTCGATTTCAGTTGTTGGCGTTGTTGTTATGGTTTTTATCCTTGTTGTTGTTGCCATGTCAGCTATTAACAACTCACACGTGTGCCGGAAGTCGTTTCAGGCAACTGCGATCTACAACAATCGTCGCCGTCTCCTCATCCTCATTCTCTTTCTCCTCCGTCTCTTCTTCCTTTTACTCTTCAACCTCCTCCTCTTCAGCTTCATCCTCCTCCTCCGCCCACTTCTGTCGAACCCTGCGGCCGACTGCCTGAGGCGGAAAATCGGATTCGCGGCAACAGCAAGGGATTTGCATTCCTCCGACTTCTTCCTGAGAAGGAGAGACAGAGAGACAACTTCTCTTCACCCTCGTCCCTGATCCCTTCACTTCTTTCCTCTCTCTCTCTCTCTCTCACTCTCTCTCAAAAGTGGCGGCATTTGATGCGATTCGCCGTCAGCTGCTGGCGGAAGCTTCGTTGCGCCGGAAGCACAAGTTTCCATTTGGTATGCATTTTGGATTTTCAACTTCCGTTGAGGTTCTACTTGGACCCCACCCTCTCCCCGCTCGCTCCCTGTCCACTTCACCCTCAATCACGAGATGCAACTCGCGTCGAGTGTCAAAATCCATTCGATACATTTTATTGTCCCCCCAGCGATTTCAAGGAGACGAACGCGATTTCAGGGAGTTGAACTCAGAGTTGGAGTTGTGGAGTTCGAGTTGATTTCAGTTTCGATCGGAAACGATTTTCTCTGGCATGAATTTTTCATGAAGTCGTGGAATTTTTCTCCCACGATTTTCCTCATTCACCCGATTTCCCTCGAATATCAACAAAGGTATCGAAGGGGACGAGGGGGAGGTCGGGCAAATGGATCTTTGCGGTGATTTAAATATTGAAATCCTTTGAGTGAGATTGAGTTTCGCGCAAAGAGGGCAACGACGAAGAAGAAGAAGAAAAGGGTGCAGATTGGCAATTTAATGCGACACTTAAGGATTAATGACGGGTTAGAATAAAGGGTGCCCGATTTGATTATTCGAAGCATTTTATCTGACTTTTTTTCCATTTCATTCTTTTGTTTCAGAAATTTATAGAAAATCTATTCGTTCAGTCGGTTTCAATATTATATTTCATAATTATTTAACAACGTCTTTCAGATTAACCAACTATTTCAGAAAATATCTAAAAAAAATATTTTTGAGAATATCAAAATATGTTAGAGGGCATTTAACAAAATATTTCAGAGAATATTTAACAAAATATTTCAGAAAATATGTAACAAAATATGTCAGAGAATATTTAGCAATATATTTCATAGAATAATTAACAAAATATATCTGAGACTATTTATCAAATTATTTCAGAGAATATAGAAATACTTCAGAAATAATAAATAATTCAGAGAATCTTTAACAAAATATTTAAGAGTATATGTCAAAAAATATTCTTAAATCTTAGAATATTTAACAAATTATTTCAGAGAATATTTCTCCAAAAATTGTAAGAATATTCCGAAATTTTACCACAAGAACTCATGCCTCTAATTGATAAAGTAATAGTAAAATTCTGACTATCGAATTACTTCTCCTTACAAAAATACATTCATTTCAATTTAATTTCCTTTTTCATACTCATGTTGGAATCAGATCACTTGACCCTATCATTGAAGTGGCTCGTTTTCATTTCATCCGGTTCGCAATAAAAATAAACCAATACGAACGAGTAAACAAATTGATTTCAAATCACACAAGAAGCCTCCATTGATGCCATAATTCTATTGGTTCCATTCAATCTCCATCGCTGCTTCCCACCGGAAGTTCCATTGGATGGATGGGGTTTTTTGCTCAAAGAACTGAAACCAAGTGAATCAATCACACAACTCGACTCTCGTCAAAGGGACTCAGTATGTCAGTGAAAGGGGACTAAATAGTTTTTTTTGTTTGTTTCGAGGACACGTGCAGGCAAATTTTATTTACATTTTTCATTTTCTTAATTTTAAAATTTTCACATTTTGTATTTCATGTATTTCATTTCACAGTTTTTAAATTCACATTTTTTCTATTTTTACTTACTCTTTTTTCATTTTTTAATTTGAAATTTTTATTTTTTATTCCTTACTTTTTCAATTTGTTTATTTCGCAATTTGTTCCAATCTATTTTATATTTACCCGAAAAGAAATTGTTATCAAATTATTTAGTGATTTGTAAAAAACAATACAGAGTAAATAAATTTGAAACGGGAAAACAGAAAAAATGCTCAATGGGAAAATAGAAATAAATTACAAAATAAAAACCATTAAATTGGAATTGTTAAAGGGAAGCATGAAAAAAATAAAAGAAGAGAAATATAAATATTCGCTCATTGAAACAGAAATAGATTCGAAAAGTGAGAATCGAATAAAATAAAAAAAATATTCGAAGGGCAAAACAGAAATAAATTCAAAAATAGAAATGAATTTGAAAAGTTAAACAAAAACGGATTCATAGAAATAAAATAATATATGTGAAAAGTGAAATTTGAAAAAAATTCAAAGGAAAGGAAAAAAAAGAATAAATTACAAAGGGAAAAATATAAAGAAGTTACAAAAGAGAAAATCACTAAAAGTTACAAAAGGAAAAACAAAAAAACAAATACAATACAAAAAGAAAACGCCCAAAGGCAACAAAGAAATGAATTCCAAAAGGCAAAACAGAAATTCGAAAAGGGAAACATAGAAATATATTCGAGAACTAAAATAGAAATAAATTCGCGAAGGGAAACCGGAAACACATACATTCGAAAAAGGGAACTTTTGCATTGAGAGACGGTTAAAAAGAGAAACGCTCACTTGTTCTATTTACATACCCGCACTCATATGCAATCTCCGCCCACGCATTCACCATGCCGACGAGAGCAATTTCGAAAGTTGTGGCTGGGAATCTCGCAAAAACTCACAGAAGCTTTCAACGATTTCCCTCCAAAATTAAATTAAAAGCATTCCCTTTTAGGGTTTTGCTTGGGAGTCGATTTTACACACACACACACAAAAAAACGCAGTGGATTTCGCATAGAAAAAACAAATAACAACATCAACAAAAATATCAACAAAATCAATAACGAACGCACAAGGGACAAAGTGTCTGAAAAAAGTTGAAGTTGAAAAAAATATGAAAATACATTTTCATCCTGCGGCGTCGCTCAGACAATTTTCAAATGTATGTACGAAAAAAAAAAAACAATGCATGACCACACGAAACAAAAGTAGTCAATGAAGCAGCATATCATTGCAACAATAACAATAACAAAAACAGCAACAATTCCAAGTAGGACATCGATGCGGCATGAAGTGTCGCAATTGAAAGAGTTTCCATAGATATTGTGATTTTTGTTGAGGAAAAAAAGACCACAACTTATTACAAAAGCAACAACAAACCATTTACAAGAAGAACAAAAATTTATAACAACAAAAAATTGACAACAACAACACACAACCATAACAAACGCATTCAACTAAGCAACGAAAGCAAATACTTTCCAAACATTTCCGTTCCTTCGGCTACGTTTACAATTGTTATTGTTGTTGTTGTTCTTCTTCCTGCCGACACACATATGTTTACATGGATATGTGTGTATTTGGGGCAAACTATTTGCATCGCTTTCCATTTGAACAACCAACGATGAGGATGGGGCGAAGGGGCGAAGGACGCAGTAAAAGAAACCCGTCGTCCGCAGGACTCACCACAGTCAAAAACACATCGAAGCGCCGTAAGTCTCGGCGGCCGTCATTCTACAATGACCACGCCCCCTTTTGGCCTCCTCTCCGCCACCTTTTCGACTCTTAGCCGCCCTCTTTTGGCTCCTTCACCGACCCCTCTTGGTTTCTTCTCTGTCTCTCTCTCTTTCTCTCTAGCGATACAATTCTTCATCTCTACTCCTATCCATAACACACTCGCCTCTCCTCATATCCTTCTCCCATATCCATATTATTCTCCCATATATATATCCGTCTCGCCCCTATCCATATCGTTCTCCTCTTTCTCGCCCCTAAGCATATCGTTCTCCTCTTCCCTCCTCTCTCTCTTTTGCCCCTTCCTCGCACTCTCCTCTCGTGCTCAAAGCCAACCGCAAACAAAGCAGCTCACAACACACACTCTCACCAGGGCGAGGTCAGGGGCGTGAGAACGACGTGGAGGACGTCGACGACGATGAGTGGCGACTTGGGGCAGTTTCTGGGATGGAGCATGGAGTGGGCCGACAGAAACAGTGCAATGCGGTCAGTCTGTGTGAGTGTATGCGTGTGTGTGTGTGTGCGTTTGTTTGTGTGTGTCAGTGAGTGCCTGGCAAATGACAGCCGCTCGATTGTCCACTTTCAGTTGCCGCAATGTCGCAATCGACAGCGATACTGACAGCAACAACGACAGCCACATCGAGGATAAGAATAACAAGAACAACAGCAAAAACGAATAGAACAACGACGAGAAGAAAAAAATAATATCGATAGCAACAAGAACAACAACAACGTTTGACTATTCTCATTGTTGTTCTTGTCAATCGTTGCATTGTATACAGGTAGGAGGATAGTTGTTGTTGTTGTTATTGTTGCTGTCGAGATTTGGTACAAAAATATTTCTCCCTCAAATGGAATGCAGAGAATATACATATGTATATTTGTTGTAATTGCTTAAATGTTACCTCACGTTGATGTTGGATGTTGTAGTTGTAATTGTTATTGTTGTTGTTGTAATTGATGTTGCCATTGCTGTTGTTGTTTTCATTACTGACATCGCCGCCATTATTTCCGATGCTGCAGCCTCGTTTCTCATTCCACGAACACGTTTTTCAATCCAATTCAATTTGGCTTGAATGCAACCTCGTCTCGCCACGAACTTCCGGTTCCGCTCTGGGCACGAGCACGATCATCATCATCATAGTTGCAGTCGCAGTCGACGTCGTCATCGCCGCAGTCGACGTCGTCGCCCCGTCGGTCGTTGGACGCCGAACGGCGAGCGCTAATGACTGGTCGCCAGGGAATCGTTGGTGGCTTCCAATAATGGCTGGCATTTGGCCAGAAGCGAACAGTGTGTCAATTACGGCTACAGGAGCTGCAGCGATACAAAAACAAGATTGGGAGAGACCAACGACCATTAAGAGTCCGGTTGGATCCCGATCCCCCTCCATTCGAACACACACAATTGCCTCCATACATATGTCCCTGTCACTTCTTGGGATTCTTGTGTAATTTCTGCTTCTGTTGTCTTTTGTGTATATTTGTTGTTATGATCGGTCTCCGCGGACGCCATTAGGTTTTGGGCTCAAACCAAATTTATGGGAACCAGGAGAAAGGGTTTCAAGTTAAATCGGAAAATAGAACTAAAAAATTGAGTCGCATTCTTGAATCGCAAAACTGAATTTCAAAATTAAATCGCAAAATTGAATCACAGAATTTCAAATATTAACAGGGAATGAAAAATAATTTCCATCCAAACAATTATTCGTGATGAAAATATTCTAATCCGGAAAAATCAAAATAAGAATTTAATGTAGAAAAAAAACATGTAGAAAACAATAAAACCTTTCATCCAGAAATAATAATTATTCTGGAAATATTCTAAATATTCAATAGTACTTAAACACTAGAGGATATTACAATAAGTAAAAAAATAAACCAAAGGAGAATTAAAAACAAACAAAAAAAAAAACAAAAGAAATTTAAAAACAAACATTCACAAAAAAAAAACATTTTCATTCAAAAAAATAATTGTTCTCAAAATAATAAATATTATTCGGAATTCTTATCTGACACAATCATGGAAAAAAAAACAAAAACTGTTTAAATATCAAAAACAATGCGTTCTAGTTTTTGTCAACGAGACTTTTATTAAAATTAAAATGGAAAAACCAATCAAATACTCATCGCTATTAATAGAAAAATAAATATATATGTTTCAACGCCCAAATCAATGCGGGGATTCTAGTAAAATCATGGAAATAGAAAATTAAATTTTCAAAATCTTCATTATTATGAAAACATCATCATAGTGAAATCAGCATCAGCATGAAATCACCATAATCGTGAAATTTTCGTCATCACCAACATCATCAGCATCATGGGGAAGTCATACAATAGAATAATAAACATATTAATATCATGTCAACCCAGCTCAATATCGTTTTCCAAAGAAATCATTAAATTGGACCACAAATTTCGATGGAAAGTCCCATCGAAATAGTTCGAAATAATTTCTCTTCTAATGAAATTAATTTCGGGATACGCTGAAATTACGATAAGCCACAAATTCGAATGTTTTTAGCCAGAAATATTCACGTATTAAAGTCAGGCTCTCGCATTCGTTCCCATAATTCACATGATGTCCCCACCATAATCTCCACCATGGTTCCCACCTTTAACTCCCACGGTTCATGCTGTGGTCGTCATCATCGTCGTCGTCATCTCTTGTCATTTGCATAAACAAATTCTCCTGCCACAGGTTTTATTTTCGCTTATTTTTTGTTGTTATTGCTGGTTGGTTCTCTTTTATTGCTTCTTTATGCTTTTATTATTGTTATTTTTTTATTATTGTTTCTTTATTCTTTTATTATTGTTATTTTTGTATTACTGTTTTCTTCATTTTTTATTCTGTTTTTTTTTATTGTTGTGTTTTATTTTTGTATTATGTTGTTTTTGTATTGCTGTATTATCGTTTCTTTATTATTATTATGGTTATTTTTCTTATTATTGTTGGTGTGTATTGTTGTCGCTTGTTGTTCTTGGTGTCGTTTCTTGTTTATTTTTCTTGTTTTTTCTTGTTTATGTTGTTATGTTTGTTGCTTCTTGCTATTGTTTTAGCTTACTTTTGTTTTGCCTCGTTGTTATTATTCATGTTTCTTGTTATTGTTTTTACTTGTTGTTATTATTCAAGTTTGTTGTTATTGTTTTAGCGCTTTTCACCGCCACAAATGAGAACCAAAAATCACTGACCCCCAACCCCGCTTCCTGCTAGCGACACAGAGAGGGGCGCGAACAAAAACAACGACAACGAGAACGACAAAAAATTCACTTCATTCGAGGTCTACGTCGGAGTCTCCTCATCTTTCCAGGCCGAGCACGGCTCGCGCCCTCGTTGGAGGTGTCGGCACCTGACGCCACCTGGCGGTCGCACATTCGCAGCCAACCCCCCACCTCCCCTCCCACTCTCACACCTCTCCACGTTGAAATTGGGGCCGCGACAACGATGAGGGTGAAAAATCCGCAAAATGTTTTCGTGGAGTTTTGTTTTTTTTTTTGTTGGCTTCGAAATTTAGCGCAATTTTGACAAACATTAAACATTTATAAGGCAATCGTCCTCCTCGTTCCTCCGACCACCCCATTTCCCCTCTCTTTCTAGTACTCTCTTTCTCTCTCTCTCTTTCTTCTCGCCCGAGGGCTGTAATTGAAAATTATGAATGGATTTTCTCATGCTCTCCTCGTTTTTCTCACTCCACACTTTTTCTCAGTTGGAGTAAATTTCTTATTTTTCACAGGGTTTTCAGGCGCTTTTATTTGCATATTTCTACCTCTCTCATCTACCTCTCTGATCTACCTCTCACCCCCTCCCGCATCTCCATCTATCTCTCTCTTACTACTTTCTCTCTCATTGCCATTTCTTCTCCCTCCTTCACCGCCCCCTTTTCTCACTATCCTTCTTCACTTCTTCATTCGTCGTTTTATGACAATTGAAAGCGAATCACAAAGAAATTCAATGAACATGTATTTTCCATCTCATCCCTCTCTCTCTCTCTCTCTCTCTGTCTCTGCCGTGAGGAAGAAGGAAATTTAATTTGTTATTTTGGAGCTGCTTTGTTTGGGGCATTTTTGGTTTCAATAAATCTTTCGCTCTATCTCCCTCACTATCTTTTTCAACCGCTCAGTTTAAAAGTTGATGTTGTTTACGATGTTGTTATTGTTGTTTTTATTATTGTTAATCTTGGCTGAGGTGTTGATTTTCACGTCAACTTTTGTTGTTATTGTTGTTGCTGTTACAATCATTTTTGTTGTTGTTGTTGCCATTGTTATATTTGTGGCATTCGCCGCGATCTCGCGCCAAATGCTTCAAATCGTGCTTCTCACATTAACACAGTCAAATATCTACGAGTTTGTGGGTATGTCTGTGTGTGTGTGAGTTTCCTTGTGAGTCCTTGCTCCGGTTTTCAATTTGGAATTTTGTCGGAATGTCGGAAATTTGCTCGTTAGGGCGAAATTATTCGATGTAATTATTTGAATACGCAAAGAAACTATCATCATCATCAACGACGCCATCATTTGTGTTATCATCATTATGATCGCGATTATTTCATTCATCATTATCATCGCGATTATTTAATTCATCATTAGTATCATCGCTGTTATTTGTATCGTCATTAACATCATCGTCTTAATTTATAACAAAATCATTACCATGCCAATTCGTCTTCATCGGCAGCTGATTAAAACAAAACAGCGGTTGCCCACGAAGGCAGAGCGAGGGAGAGAGAGAGAGAGTGAGAAAAATGACAAATGCACATCCAAACTTTTGTTAAGCTATAGAATTAATTTGAACAAATTCTTTTTTTTGAGAAATTTCTTGAAATGTTAGATGAATGTTTCTACGAAGCAAATTAAAAGGATTTCGGCAAAAAAAAAATTCAACCGAAAAATCCAATCCAATCGAATTCAAATTGAATTTTCTCCCCATCGTTGGCGATCGGTATCGAATACGCCTTTGATTAGTGCACAGAATACAGGCAAAAACAAAACTTCGGCACTCAGCGTTTTCTGAGTCAGGAGGTGGAGCTCAGCAGGTGGATCTCGGGAGATGTGGATGCGAAGTTCACGCAGAGCTTCGAGTGCTCGCTCTCCCTCCTTCTCCTCCTCCTCCTTGCTGGGGTGATGAGTCATCAGTGCCCTTTCGACACTTTAATTCGTTTATGAATTCATTTGAAAAACGACTTCCCGCCTCGCTCTTACACACTCACACACTTACACACTCACACACACTCGCACGTGTGTTCATGGAGGAAGGACGAGAGGGGCGGGATCGGGGATCGAATGAAGGATATCCTGTTGACTGCACTTCGGCAGCGGATGCGAATCCCTAATAAATTAAAAACACTTCAGGTGCCCAAGGAGTGGAGGCTGTTGGTTGGGATCTCAGGTCGACAGGGGGCAGCGGGACGAAGGACGTGGGATCGACAGAATTTCCTTCGTAAATTGAGATTCAGCCATAATCTACGCACGCACACACACACACACATATACAGCCATCAACACATCCTCACTAGAACCCGATTCACCTAAAGCTCTGATTACTTTCCGATTCAAGTGGGAGTGTGAGAGAGAGAGAGAGTGTGTGATATGGAGGCAGGGAGAGGACGTTAAAGAGCTGCAAAGAGAGAGAGAGACAGAGTGTGATTTGCGAAGGAAAGAGACGGCGTCACAAGGTGAGTGAATGTGTGAGATTACGACGAACGAAGGAACGAACGTGTGAGAGCCCAAAGATAAATTGATAAACTTCCACTCTATCTCATTTTCGGTGATACCTTCATAGTATGTGTGTGTGTCTGTCTCTGTCTGAGTGGAACTATGTGAATGAGCTGTTGTGTGGGTGTGTGAACTCTTGTAAGTGTGAGTGATATCTTAAATGGGTAGATGTGTGTGTGTGTGTAATAGCTCTCGTTGGCCTCTGCTCTTCGGGCAGCTTTTCTAAGACGCTGACTCGAAGCGGAGGCACGTAAAGCTGATTAGGAACGTGAACTTTCTCACTTACACACACACCCCCACACAAACACATCGTAAGCTACGACATTACGGACATTTTCACCTTTCCATGAACATTTAGACCAGATGTCGAAGGGCGGAGGGATGCGAATGTGAAGGGTGGAAGGAAGATAAATCTATTAGTTAGCCACGTTCCATGCAGAAAATACTCTAATTGCTCATTAAGACAAAAGTCTGGCAACTCTATTAAAATCCATGCTCAAACATACATTTTGAGCTTCCTCCTTCTCTTCCACCACACACACACAGAGTTTATTAATGCAGAGCCAAAGGGAAGGAACAGAGACAGAAGGAGAGAGACAGAGGGAGAGAGACAGAGGGAGAGACACGTAGGGAAACAAAGGGAGAAAGGGAGTGGAAACCCCTTTTCAAGGAAAAAAATGTATTGTTAACACGTTGGATTTGCATTTGTCTCTATCTTTCTGTCCTTATCACCTCTTTTCTCCTCATTTTCATTATATCCTCCTTCCCCTTATTATTTTCTTTGTCTTCTCCATCCACTCACTTTTTGCGGCTTTCATTTCATATGTGTGTGTGTGTGCCTTGGCAAGTATTTGTGTGTGTCATTAATTTCACATTTTAATAAAGTTTCGCGTGAATGAATTGTTGTCTCTGTCGCCAGCAACAACCACAATAACAACAACAACAACAAAATCCTTTTCCAGACAACGACAAGTCTTCTCTCTCTCTCTCACTTTTGTGGCAAACAATGTGGTTTCAAGAGAGTAAGAGAGAGAGAGAAGGAAGGAGAGAGATACGTTAAGAAGCACATTCAGCACACGTGTATGCGTCTGTGTGTGTGTGTGTTTGTGTACCTTGATGAAGCGCGAAAAATGTATGAAATTATTTGAAACTTTCTTCACGGGAATTCGTAATTCAGATGCAGTTAATTAACGCCCGAACCCTTCCACCTTCATTCACTTTACTCCTCACTTCGTTTTCTTTGCTGCGCTGCTCTTTTCGCAGGATAATAAATTGGCACCCAACATTGTTGTTGTTGTTGACGTGCTCCTATTTGTTGTTATTATTCTCCTTTGTATTGTTATTGTTGCTATCGTTGTTGTACATTTAATTAAAACAACTAAGCATTATAATCAATGACCAAGAGCTGAGAAGAGCGAGGAACTCCGTGGCTAAAAGGGATCAAAGGGATCCTGAAAAAATATCTAAAGGTGAATAAGGATGAGAGAGAAGAGAAAAAATATGTGATCGGACTAAAGCAAAATAATAAATTGACCTTAGAGAGAGTTTAAGAATGGTTCAAAAGCGTATAAAAGAGTTCATAATTTAATTGTGGTAAGGACGACGATGATCAAATCGATGAAAGAAGCCTTCATGATGATGTAAATTGTTTCGAAAATCAAATTATTTCGAGACTATAAAATACTTCAAAAATCAAATTATGATAAAAGTTTAAATTACATATTTCAAAAATTAAAATTATTTGAAAATTCAAATTATTTCGAAAATTGAAATGATTCAATTATTTCCATTCAATTTCTTTCCAAAATTCAAATTATTTTAAAAATTATTTCAAATATTGAAATTATTTCGAAAATTGACATTATTTGCAAAATTGAAATTGTTTTTAAAAAATTAAAGTTATGTATTTCGTAAATTCTAAGTATTTCGAAAATTACAAAAATTGTGTAGAAAATAAATCAAAAAAATTGCTCGCCACGTGTTTACAAAGTGTTTTGATGTTGTTGCAACTTTGTGTTTATATTTATTGCTTTATTCATTGTTGTCATCAAGTTGTTGTTGTTCCACAAATTGCTCTTGTTGTTTCACAAATTGCTCTCGCTGCTCCTCTCGCACGCTCTCGTTTAATTAAGTGGAAAGCGAGCCATCATAAAAAAAGCGCGAAGCGAAATCTCAAAAAATCCCTCGTCAAAAACAAATTTGCAGTCAAAGCTAAACTTTTATAAATATCACGCAATTATTTTCAAATTTGCACAAGATCTACAAGAGCAAAAGAAGGCAATAGAACGTGATTGAAGAGGCAAGAGAAGGAAAGAGAAAAGGAGACTGAGAGAGCGCAAGAGCTAAAGCGTGAGGAGAGAAATAAAGTTTCGGCCCAGAGCTCTTTGATCCTCATTGAGTGTCCCTTAAGACAGTTTGTCAGCTCTTATCTCGCGAGCGAAAATACGACGAGAGGCGATTGAGATGAAGATGAGAACCATGAAAAAGACAAGGACCATGAAAGAGACGAGAACCATGAAGAAGACGAAGTCCATGAAGGAGGCGAGATTCCTTGAAACTGAATTTATGAACCCAATCGTCGTCCATCTCTCTCTCTTTGTTTTTGTCTCTCTCTCTGCTTTTTGTCTCTCTCTGTTTTCTCATTGTCTGTTTCTTTCTTTCAGGGCATTAAATTCCAGTCACATTATCGTAAAATATTTGCCCTCCATCCTATCAGTCTTCTTCCATCTTCCCTCTCCTCCTCCTCCTCGAGCCTCCGGTTCTTTATCTTTCTTGCTCTGTTTGTCTCTTTCCAACCGTCTGTCATGATACGTTATCTGAGAGAGAGAGAGAGTAAGGAGAGAAAAAGAGACAGAATGATGGAGAGAGGTGAGGGGAGAAATCGTCGAACACGACTAAATTACAAATTTCGTTCTTCATTTCGATCTGGTGATCATTTTCAAATGAACCACTGCTACAACAACAATAATGAACCAAAATAACAACAACAAGAACAGAAATATATATATAAAAAAACAACAAAAAGTAAAAGGAAGAAAAAACAACATTTTATATCGAAAGTCACGTCTTCAAACATCGATCACACGTCGGTCGTGCAATAAAATTTTCGACAAACATTGACAACAACAACTAATACAACAATCATTACAAAAACAACTACAAACATTGACAACAACAACAAACATTAACAACAACAACGATGGCTACAGTACCAAACACCACTGTGAACAACAAATACTCGAGCAGCAACAACAAATGATTTTTGTCGACTCCAGAAATTTGTCCTCGCTGTCGATGCGAGTATTTCCGAAAATATCTCAGCACTATGTCCTTTGTCTGTCCTTTTATCGCTATTCTGAGCCGTGTAAATAATGTTGTCATCCAACTAAATCCCATGACATATTTGATGACAAAGACAATCTGTCTGTCGTTTTGTCTTTCGATTTGTTTGTCTTACCGTAGTCTGTCTTTTAGTCTGGCTCTCTTCTGTCTGTCTGTCTGTCTGTCTGTCTGTCTATCTCTTTGTTTAACAACATCTTTTCCCGTGTTTTCATTCCTAATTAGAACGAATATACGTTTCACTTTTTCCGGCTCTAATTCACGTATTCTGTCTCTTCTTCACGTCTTCTTCCTCCCTCTCATGTCTTTTTCCCATCTCCCTCTATCTCTCTCTCCCTCTCTCTCTCGCACGTCTTCTCTTTAATCCCCTACCATAAGTCTTCTTTTTATGCTTTCGTCGCATTATCTGCTCCACTTTCCCCTCTCTTCTCCTCTCTCGTTTCTTTCCTCCTTTCTCATCCTGTTCGCCTTGAATTTGTCTGTGCTTTGTCTACCTTCCGGACACACATTTATAGTATTCTGTTTACTTAGTCCTCGTTATTTCTTCCTCTCTCTCTCTCTCTCGCCGCCTTTCCATTAATTTGTCTATTCCTCTCAACGTCGCTGTTCGGCCTTTCATAGTGTGCTTATCCCACTTTCCTTTCCTTTTACTCACTTGAGAATCATTCTTTTTCATCAGACCTTTCTCTCTCTATTTCTCCTTCTACCAGTCCGTCTGTCTGTTGGCGGCAAGTCTGTCCACTCACGACTTGTCTGTCCACCTACCATTTCTTCGTCTACTCAACTCTCTCATTTGTCTGCCTACTCAACTTTTGTCCGTCCACTCACCATTTGTCCGTCCATTCAACATTTGTCTGCCTTTAGTTTGTATATTGCTTCAGTCTCATTTCAATCTGTTATCATCGCCATGTCTCCTTCTACCTTTCCTTGCCTCACACAGACCCATCTTCCCCGCATCGGCCTCGTTTGTCTCGGACTACGTGCTCGTTTCGTGCTCTTTGTCCACGTGTCATTCGGACTGTCTGCTGGCCGTCTGTTTGACCAGATGTCTGCAGTCCATTTGTCTCTTGCTCTTGTCGTTCTTCTGTCTGTTTGTCTGTCCTCTACTCTCCATTTCTACTTCCCTCCATCCTCCTTTCCTCCTCACATCATCTTCTCCATCCTCTTTCACTCTCTCTCTCTCCCTCATTCCGAAAGCCCTTTCTTTACACCTCACGAGTCCTTTGAGCCAACAGCTAATGCTTCTCTGCAACGCCTCCTGAAGCCGAAGTCATTGGAGTCGGCGTCGCTGTCGTTGTCAGCGTCGTCGTCACCGTCAACATCGCGTACGTGAGTCAATGTTATCAATTTTCAATTTGCATTCACATCGAGTCGTTGCCCAACCCTGCCTGCCTGGCTGGCGGCGTCGTGCGTCGCGATCGTGACAATGAAAATGAGTCCTTCGCATCCGTCTCCCTTTTTCACTCCCCTTTCTGCCTTTGTTCCTTTCTTTATTCTGTATTTTTGTATCAAAAGACATTTTTATTGTGAAGTGTTTTATTTCTGTTTTCTTATCAAATAAAAACTAAAGTCAACAACACGGGTTTTGTCGACCGACATCTCCTCTGCCCACCCATTCGACCTTCGTCCCCGCACGTATTTTACTGTTGCCTCCTCCCTTCCTTCGTCACACCCACACACACACACACACACACTCACTCACGCACACAGTCGTCTCGCAGGACACGCGGAGTGCGCGAATTAACGATGCGAGCTTCGTAAAATCAACATCGATCAGGATAAGGGCGACGAGCCCACACTTGTAAATCACGGCATGTATGAATGTGCATGTGAGTGTGTTTTAGTGTATTTGAGTGTGCGTGTGGGAGAATTTCACACTGTAGAATTCACAGTAGGATCCTGAATATGCATGTGTGTGCGTGTTTAAGTGCTCGCTTCTGTGTCTCAATAAATCGGCAGAGAGCAAGAGAATGAGACGAAAAGAAAAGTCAATGGGCTGCTTTATTGAGAGAATAAATGAGCAAGAATGGAGAGAGAGAGAGAGCGAGGGACGTAGAGAGATATGAAGAGAAATAAAACTCATGTCATCTGTTTCATTCGCATGTACAATTTAATTGCAATAATCGGCTTTCGATTGCATTGGAAACTTTTACAAATTTATAATGAAAATTTTGTCATTTTAATTTATACATTTTTTTTATTAACTCTTTATTAATATACATAAAATCACGTTTTCCTAGTAAATTGATTTTACATAAAATATTACAAATAGCTCGTTCCGTATAAAACTTCATTCGACTTTTCTGGAATGATATTCTAAAAATATCCTGCCGCAAATAATAAAGTAGCTTTAATCGGAAAGAAGGAAATCTTAAAATATTATAAATAGCTCGTACCATATAAAACTTCATTCCACTTTTTCTGGAATGATATTATAAAAATATCCTGCCGCAAAAAAGAAAGTAGCTTTAATCGGAAAGAAGGAAATCTACTACCTGAAATGTATCGACTTCAGACTTCGAGTGTTGGCGGTGTGCGTGTCGAGTACTTGACAACAGCTGTTGGCGCTGGTTCCCCGCAATAAAAATAAAACAGCGGGAGGCAACAACAATAACAACAATAGCAACAGCCATAATGTACAAAGTAAATGCTTCGGCTGATTCACCTCATTTAAGGCGAAATGACTTGCTCTTCACAGTCGTTAGGGTTCAAGAACAAAACGCAAACAAAAACAGAGAAAAACAAAACAAACAAAAAATAATAATAAAAAACATAAAGCAAAAAAAAAACGCGAATAAAAATAACACCAACAACATTGACACAATTCATACACTTCCAACAACAATATGAAATACAAAAATTAGAACAACTTCTTGAAGAAGAGAGAAACGAAAATCGTGGCATATTTTTAAACAACCTTGAAGATGTGGGAGTGGAATAAGAGTGGAGTAAACTAGAAGACAAAAACTAGAAGAACGGAAATGTAAACAAAAACTACGGTAGATTTCGTGTCAATGAGAGTCATTAAAGTTTGCTTTCGTCATGCTCGTCTTGTCCTATGTTTTCACGATTCCACCATCCCATCCTGAGCAAATAATTTCACCTGATAAGACACGATACAACTCCGCTTTCTCGGTTCTGTTGTTAATGTCAGAGCCGTGAAGGACGTGAGTCGTGGGGAGGTGGAACGTGGACGTTGAGTACTTTCGAATTGCGCAGTTGTCGTGAATAAAGTTGAATTTCGTGGAATATTTGAAGAGGAAAGCGGAAATATCCATCAGTCCCAAGTTTTCTCAACAATTTCACTTCAAACGGGAGTGTTGATTTTATTAAAATTCAAATTAGATCTTATTTTGGGCATTTGTTTTACAAATTTCAAGTCGTTTTAAATCCTTCTGTTATTGGTCATGCACGGCGTATGAGTGACATTTAATTCAACATAAATAATCTATAATTTTCAAAATAGATCTCATGTCATTATTTGACAAAGATAACTTGTAATAAAAATTACATGTTAAAATACCTTTAAATCATGGAGAATCGGAAAAATATTCACCATATTTATATGGACATTGGGTCGTATGATTAACAGAAAAATACAAAAATTTAATTTCTGTCAAAATTATCATTAAGGAGACTCATCTATAATCTTTAGTATTTTAATAATAAATACCAATAATAAAATAAGTAGATTTTGATTTTTGAGTAACAGAAAATACTGAAAATTTAAATCCTTTCAAAACTTCTGATCCATACAAAATTTTAAGAATCAGACTCATATAGCCTTTAAAAAAAAATACATCCATCGAAAATATTTTGAATTTATTTTGAAGAAGTTTTCCTCCATAGACCATGGCGTATGCGTGACATTTAATCCGACAATTATATTTAAACTCCACGTAAACACTTTTCCAACTCATACTTCTCGAAGTAAAGACTTCTTATGTCTCCGGTGTCAACAAGGGTAAACCTTTACATATATTTAAGAAGGCGAGAAAACATGCAAATTGAAATTATCTTAACTAAGTTTACTCGACTATAAATGAATTATTTATTTGTTCATGCCACAAACTGGGGCTAATAATCAGACCAACTTACAAACCGACCGACCTAAAGAAGGGTCTGGACCCGAATCCTTTCTCCTTCAACCTTCAACCCTTCTCCTTCAACACTTCTCCCTTAACCCTTCTCCTTCAACCCTTCTCCTTCAACCCTTCTCCTTCAACCTTTCTCCTTCAACCCTTCTCCTTCAACCCTTCTACTTCAACCCTTCTCCTTCCACCCTTTGGATTTAACCTCAACTACTTCCACTAGATGTGAAACATCACAGCCAGAACCTGACAACATGGCTGCAGGGGACGAAGATAGTGGGAAGAGTGGAGAAGGAGGGACAGAGGGAGGAGAAATAGGAAAACAAAAAACACAAACAACATTCACTCATCACAGATAAAACAGCAATTTCAAGCGGAAATGTGAGTGCAGTCCTTGTCAAATAATATGTCAGCGGAAGTTCGGGTGGAAACAGGCTTTGTTTCCTATCCGGAAGGTAGCTCGTTTCTCTTCATTTCATTTGCATAACTGGCCAAAGGCACGAATGAGAGACTGAGAGAGAGAAAGAGAGAGGAAGAAACAAAAACCGAAACAAGAAACATAACTAAAATAAAGAAAAAGAGAATAAAAATGAAATCATAACCCAGGATAGCTCGTGGACGGGAAAGTGGAAGGAGCGAGAGGTATACAGAGAAGAGCGAGAGGAAAACAAAGAAGAGTGAGAGGAAAACAGCGAAGAGCGAGAGGAAAACAGAGAATAGCGGAGAGAGATGGAAATAATAATAACATTTCGCCTTGGGTGAAAATTAAGTTATTTTCGTAGTGATTTCGTATTTGTATGCAAAGATTGACTCGGTCTCTATTCCGTGCTTCGCTCTTATCTTTCCTCCGTCCGACATCTGGCGCTCCTCCGATCTGGCGCTCCTCCGATCTGGCTCTCCACGGATCTGGCACTCCGCCGATGCTGCGGCGAGACGGATACCGTTTGAATATTTAACAAGCGGCAAGAAAATACGGCGGCGCAAAATGTTGTGTTAAACGGAGAATAAGAGCGAGATTTCATCAATTTAATGCTCCTTGAAAATTCCAACAAAAACGAATTTATATTAGTTTCTATGAATATTGAAAGGAAACATCTTTTGTGCTTCAAATTCCACTCACATCTTCTAAATCGCAATTGCAAAATTGGTGCACATTTTAAAATCTTCTCAAAAGAGTTTCATTGCATATTTTGCAAATATTTTATAACACGTTTTGCTGATAACCATCTCTCGCTCGTTCTCTCTTTTCTATTCTGTTTCACTCGTTTCTTCGGTCATGTTGTTGGTTCTCATAAATTTAAAATGCGAAGCCACTTGGCTCAGGACAAACATGTCCACATCCGCCCACTTCCGGCAACCGGTCGGCTCTGCTCGGCATTGAAACAATTTTAAACAAATTACGGAAAAGACACCGACTGACGACGACTGAAGAGAGAGAGGGGAGCGGAATAAAAATACACTGAAAATATTCATGTAGATGAACAAGGGGGCCCCATAGAGAACGAGAGACAACCGGATGGAGCGAGAAGCGAGAATGAAGAGTAGAGAAGTTGGAAGAAGAGGCGAGAAGAGTAGCGAAGAGTGCTGAGAAGGCGAGAAGAGACAGACCGAAAGGTTGGATGAACAAACTAGTGCATTTATTTTGGTTCCAGCGAGGTGTCCGAGGGGGCGGGGGGCGCACGAAGCTGTGGCACGGTCGTGCACAATCTCAAGGACCATTACATAGGCAATCACTGACCCATTAATAATAATCGCAGCCCAGTCGACGGGCGGCTGAAAGGGTGTTAAGGTGGAGAGAAATGAAAATGAAGGAGGATAGGATGAATGAAGGAGGGAGTAAGAAGGAAAGAGGAAAAAAGTTTACACCACTCATGTGCATGTGGTGCGATGTTAGGTGAAGCAGGAAAAAAGAAAACCATCGAGCTGTCTTTCCAAGTGGTGAAGGGTGGAAACTAATAAAATATGAGGATGGAGTCATAGGAAGCTGTATCTGGGGAATCCTTAGCGAGCAACTTCAGCTGCCCTCATCGTATTCGTATTAATTTTGTTCCCAAGTGTCGTTCGAGACTTTTTCGACCATGTCATGTGCTTCGATCCTCGGTCCAAGGTCCCAGGACGGAAAGACCGACGAGAGTGGACCTCGCTCAGTTGGGGAGTTCGTAAACATATCCCCAACTCATAAATTTCAATTAGTTTATCGAAAGCGTGACAAAGTTGCAAGGCACGCCGTCTCATGGTCTACGTGTCCTCGCGTCGTGTTGATTCCTCCGCTAAGACCATGCGTCATTTACAGGAAGCTGTAGCAGCAGGACAAGCAGAAGAAGAAGAAGCTCGAGGAGCAGCTAAAGTAGCAACAGCAAAAGAAACCGAAGCAGCAGCAACAGTAGCACAGGAGGAAGCCACAACAAAAACAACACCAACGACAGCAACAGCAGCAGCAGCGACGAAGAAGAACTACAACTTAATCCATTGAAGCCATTTTGCGCTCAACTCTTCGCCCTTCCTGAACGGCTCAACACGACTCGACTCGACTTCATTGCCGGCTCAACCCAAACCCATGCAATCCAATTCCATCCGCTTCAGCCACGATTCCAACTCAGACTCCGACCCCGATCCAAACAACCGACAACTTCCCAGTGTTCGCTTCAATCTCCTTTTCAGTCTCCAACTTTCACTCGATCTCCTCATCCTTGTCCTTTTCTGTCTCCTCGTCTATCACTACTTCTGTCTCCTCATCGCTCTCCCCTTCAGTCTCTTCTTTCGGCTCGACAAAGCCGACCCGAAACGACCCCAACCGAACGACCGATCGTCTCTCTCCTGGGCAGCTCGTGATGATGACGACCGAGACCACATCCGGCGACGACTACATAAACTCCGCCATTATTTGCTTGTCACCAGCGAACAACGCGACCTGGCCCGAGTCTGGCCCTGGCCATGGTCGTCGTCTTGCCTTTGGTCCTGTACCTCGTTTTGTTCTTTGTACTGCTTCTATTCTTGCTCCTGGTCCTGCCCCAGATCCTCGTTCTTTTCCTGCTACTGCCAGACCATGGCATTGAGCCGCGAGGACACTATTTACCGTTCCACTAATGGCGGCAACGGATTTATGTATCCTCCACATGTACATAGCAATGGCTTCTGTGTATCTATATATGTGTGTGTTTTTTCGTTTATGTGCAGCAGCATACGTTACAGAAGCCGTCGTTGGAAGGCTCGGATGAGATGCGATGAGCTGAGATGGGATAGTATAGGATAACCTTTTTCTTTCCTGCCGCCGGGTCTCTTGTGGACTATGAAGCTAATCTGTGTCGGTGACAGAAAATTAAAAAATGGACTGCGGGGAGGAGAAAGAGAGGAAAACCGAGAGAGAGAGAGAGATCGGAGAGGAAAAAACGGAGGGAGAGAGAATGACTAGAGGGAAAGAGTACAAGAGTAAGAGAAGGACCAGAGAGAGAGGAGGACCAGAGAGGGAGGAGGACCAGAGAGAGAGAAAAACTAGAGGGAGTGAAGGACTAGAGAGAGAAGAACCAGAGAGAGAGAAGAAGAAGGGATGAGGAGTGAGTGAATCAAAGGGTGAGAGAGGAGGATTACGAGTGTGGAAGTGGAAAGTATGAAAGCTGAAACCAATCGCAGCGATGGCAGCATGTGAAAAGGATTGTGTGAAATGTGCTGCTGTTAGTGGAAGAGTGCAAAAAATGTGCGACAGAGAGAGAGAGAGAGAAAAAGTGAAAACGTGGAAGCTTTGTGTTCACCGTGGTCGGTAATGGATTGGGCTTAGCTTCTGTAATTGAATACGGTCAGCGATAGTGGCTCAAATTATGGGTTAAAAGGGGACATCGGACATTGGACTGTGATCCCATCGAACTTCGGGAAAATTTTCATCTTCATGACTATTTTGAAACTCTGTTAACTTGAAAATCCGATGCTCTGTTTGAAATGCAATAGAACCCGTTGTAACTCTCAGCAAAACACTCTGGGCATAACAATAATTCTCCGTTCTCAGTGCCTTATAAATTATCTCAGTCGGCAGTTGGCGCCTTAATGGGATTCTAGCTTCATTCTCGGTCTTCTTCTCTCCCGCACTATCTCCATATCGGTCACTATCTTTCTATTTCTCCCTCTATCTCTCCCTCTATCTCTCTCTTCATTACTCCCTATATATCTATATCTTCCTCTATCTCATTCTTTATCTCTCTTTCTATCTTTCTCTACATCTCTCTCTTTCTCTGGACCTCCCTCAACCGAGGGTTTCATTATTTATCATTGCACTTTCTTGCCTGCACGGTACTACTATGTGTGCTATTTTTAACCGCCTTCATTTCTATTCTCATCATCTACCACTATCTTCCTACCATCCCCACAATCTCAACTTTCTCCCACTATCCTTTACCATCTCTCTCTTTGAGATTGACTTGATGCTCCTCTCATGCCAGAGTACGATGTACATGATATAGATATATATATATACACCCTGTACATGGTCTTGTAAATAGTTCTATTTTTCGCTTCGAATTCGTTGCCTTCTCTATTGCAGCCTCAGCTTCAGCGAGTGCCGTCAGAACGAGACAGATGCAACGGAGGCAAAACTTAATAATGGTAGGAGGAACAGCGACAGCAACAACAACAACGAAACCATCAACAACAATTACAACAGCTACAATAACAACATCAACGGGATTCATGCTGGAAACATTTAAATGCCCCATAAAATCGACTCAATCGAGGCCTCCCGGCTCTTCCTTGCCTTTCTCTGCCCTTCCTTTCCTTTCTCTTTCCTTCCTTTCTCTTACCTCCCCTTCTCTTCTCTTCTTTTCCCATCCAACTCTTTCTCTTCTCCTCCTTTCTCTTTCCTTTCATTTCTCTCTCAGTCTCTCCTTGCGATCCTGCTCCGTGTCCTCCCCAAGGATTCGTTCATTCAGAAGCGAACTTGTGTTTCTACTATAGGCTTATGATTTTCTCGCTGTAGTTGTTGTAGTAATTACTGTTGTTGTTATTGTTGTTGTAGTAATTGTAGTGTTATTGTTGTTGGTTTTTATGGTTCCTGCGGTTGTTGTTCGGCGCACACGAACAAATATGATAAGAACAAAAATCAAGTTTCAAATTCAATTTCATGTAACTTGCTAAGTGAATTTTCACTCACTGCCTTGTTCGGTCGATTTTCTCTCTGTCCCCACTCTCTCTCACTCTCATAGTCTCTCTCTCTCTCTCTCTATCTATTTCTTCCTCTGTACGCTCTGTGGTTGCCAGCGATTGGTTCCACCACCTGCTCCTCAGCTCCATCGCCACGGTCTATGAGAAGTCTCTGGTGTCTCCAGTGAAGGAAATTCCTGAAGTCGGTTTGATCAGGCGGAGAATTGAGAAACTGGAGCAGGGGGAGATGCTGTGGGGCCGCCTGTTGCACGCGGCTGTCAACGGCTCTCATGTTTGGATGGCGAGTGGAGAAGAGGAGACTGAAAGGGTTCCTCCTGAAGACGGTACTCCAGGTTGGGAAATTTGAACACCATCTGAGAGCCTCCGCGACAATCTCCTCACAAGCGTGAGATGGCAAATTTGTGTTGTTGTCATTTTCTAATTCCACACATAATGAGCGGGATGAATTTGTGAAAAGGAAACCAGATGTCAAATATGCGGGGGAAACAGGAACCATGATCTAATCTAATGGACAATTATGACAGCTGGGGAAAAAATTGAATTATATAGAGATGGAACGGAAGTTGATCATTAATTAGCCAACTTTTTAATTCAAGTCTAAGTTTTGACCTATTTACGACATTCACTTATTCTGAAGGCATTCTCTGATTCTCAGAAGGTGGATTAACTAAAAATATTATTTTATTCTTCCTCCTACTTTCTTGAGATAAATATCTAATCTGCCTGCCTTTTCATCTTCCTTCCACAGATCATCGTTAATCGAATCATGGACTGGCTTCACCTCGGCGACCATATACCACAAGGTTTTGAACGAACCGTCAGCACGACACTCGAACTCGACCAAGTCGGAGGCCAGCAACAACTCGCACTCACTCAACCAATAAAAATGCTCAATTATCACTCGACTACTCGATTAATTCATTCTCAACTAACTGTGATACAAAGATCTCCACAAGCGATCGTGTTGTGTTTGCGATAATCGTTAATAATCCATGAGAGGAGAGGAATTTTAAATGATATACAACAACACGACAACAATACCAACAAAAACAAATACAAAAACAATCAGAAAAACACGAACAGGAACAACCAAAAATCCATTCAGCATTCATCTGGCATTCGTTATAAACATATCCGACTCGCACTAGCTCCAAGCAATGATAATGTATAATGCAATCAAAGACAATGGCTTCAGCAACAACAACAACAGCAACAACAGCAGCAACAACAATAACAATACCATCAACTATAACTACAGCAGTAACTACAATAGCAACTACAACAACAGCAACTACAACTACAATGGAAGCAACATGGTTAACAGCACCGAAATCTACTGGGAGTTCGCGGCCGCCCAGCTGGCGGGCGTGGCCCTGGCAGCCCCGGAGCTCGCGCCCACCTACCAACAACTCCCGCCCGACAATCAGACCTTCGCCCACACCCACGACTACGACCACGCCCAAGCTCACGCCCAGGCCGAGCCGCCCCCCTTCTACACCAGCTTCAACATCTCCGACGACTTGTTCGACTACTTCAACGGCTTCCTTGGGGCCTCAGACCGCGGAGCGACGACTTCCGGCGACTTCGGCTTCAACTTCACGACGACGACAACGGCGGCCACTGCGACGGCGATGGCAACGGCCACTGGGCAGACGACAACACCCGAGCCCGATCTGTCCGAGTTCCTCGAGGCGCTGCCGAACGATCGGGTCTCGCTGCTCTCCTTCCTCTTCCTGTTCTCGTTCGCCACCGTGTTCGGCAACTCGCTGGTGATCCTCGCGGTGATACGCGAGCGCTACCTGCACACGGCGACCAACTACTTCATCACCAGCCTGGCGGTGGCCGACTGCCTGGTGGGGCTCGTCGTGATGCCCTTCTCGGCGCTGTACGAGGTGCTCGAGAACACCTGGTTCTTCGGCACCGACTGGTGCGACATCTGGCGCTCCCTCGACGTCCTCTTCAGCACCGCCTCGATCCTCAACCTGTGCGTGATCTCGCTCGATCGCTACTGGGCGATCACGGACCCCTTCTCGTACCCGATGCGGATGACGGTGAAGCGGGCGGCGGGGCTGATTTGCGCCGTGTGGATCTGCTCGGGGGCGATCAGCTTCCCGGCGATCGTGTGGTGGCGGGCGGCGCGCGACGGCGAGATGCCCGCCTTCAAGTGCACCTTCACCGAGCACCTCGGCTACCTGGTATTCTCCTCGACGATCTCGTTCTACCTGCCGCTGCTGGTGATGGTCTTCACCTACTGCCGCATCTACCGGGCGGCCGTCATCCAGACGCGCTCCCTCAAGATCGGCACCAAGCAAGTGCTGATGGCTTCCGGGGAGCTCCAGCTGACGCTGCGCATCCACCGGGGCGGGACGACGCGCGAGGCGACTACCAGCTCCCACCACCAGGCCGTCCACGGCTCCCTGGGCGGTGGCGGCGGCGGCGGATCCCAGCATCACGCGCACTCACACCAGCACCACGCGTCGCATCACAACCACAGCGCCACGGGCACGACGACCTCGACGCCCGAGGAGCCCGACGACGAACCGCTATCGGCCCTGCACAACAACGGCCTCGCTCGCCATCGGCACATGGGCAAGAACTTCTCGCTATCGCGAAAGTTGGCGAAGTTTGCGAAAGAGAAAAAGGCTGCAAAGACGCTGGGGATCGTGATGGGCGTGTTCATCGTCTGCTGGCTGCCCTTCTTCGTGGTGAATCTGCTCTCGGGCTTTTGCATGGAGTGCATCGAGCATGAGGAGATCGTGTCGGCGGTGGTCACGTGGCTCGGATGGATCAACTCGTGCATGAACCCGGTGATCTACGCATGCTGGAGCAGGGACTTCCGAAGGTAAGTTCGATATTTTGGTCATTCCAAAGACGACCAGGTTTTTTTCACCCTTCCTCCTCCTATCTACACGGATCTTTCTTCCTCCAAAAAGAATCCTAAATACAAATAATGAGGGGAGTCAAAGTGCCACTCATCGAGGGTGAAAAGTCAAGAGGTTTCGAATGTGTCTTCGAGAGTGAGCGAGGAAATTGGACAGCTCTCCATGTGTGAGAGTAGGGTTTGAGCCTTATCCTCAGTCAGGAAGGTCCAAGAGAAATTTAAAGTTCTCTCTTCAGCTAAGCCTCTCGATGTTTCACTTTCTCGACTCAATCAGACTCTTAAAGGCTTCGGGGTTTTGGACTCTCAAAGGCTTCGAGACCTGGGAACATCAAAGACTTCGAGTCCTCAGACTCTTAAAGACTTAAAATTCTCAGACTCTCAAAGACTTCAAACCCTCGGACTCATTCATGCTTCGGATTCTCGAAGTCTTCGAGGCCCCACCTACGCCAAGTGCTTAAGTTTGTGGACCAATTTGTCGAACAGCCCACCTGCGGACCAAACTGACTTTTGGCCACATCAACACAAAACATACAATAAAAATGAGGACGACAACGAAACGACCAAAGACCGCCTCCTACACAAGTGTCCCGAAGCGCTGAAAAGGCCGATAATTCAATTTGTAGAGGCGGCCCGCGTCCGTCCGTCCGTCCGTCCGTCCTGTGGAGACAATTCAAGACGGCTGGCAGCTCATTTTGCGGTTTACGACGACGACAAGGAGGAAGAAAATGGGGACAGAAGGTGGACAGATGGATGGTCGAGTAGTTGGATGGGATGAAGAGGCCGAACGAAAATGGGTAGGAAGGGACGAAAGCCAGATGGGGGAGAACAATCGAATGAAAGATGGGTGGAAGGAACGAAAGGAAGATGGTAGGAAAAGAAAAAGAAGGAAACCGAGAGGAAGAGACGAATGAAAGATGGGCATGAGGTCGACCGATGGGTGGACGATGATGGATGGTTGGAGAACGAAGGACGAGAACGAGGATGAGCAAACAATTTATTTGTGGGCGAATCTAAGCCAGTGGTGCCGACCCTGTGTGGACCCTCCCCTCCTTCCGTGTCCACTCACCACACCTCTCTCTCTCACTCTACCCCACTCCCTACTTCACTCTCCCCCTCCACTCCCTACATCTCTCTGTCTCTCTCTTTACAATTTTTAGTCGACCCAGAAACCTTGGTAAATATTTCCGTCTAATCTTGATTACAGAGCGTTCGTGCGGCTTCTGTGCGTGTGCTGCCCGAGAAAAATACGCCGAAAATACCAGCCAACCATGCGTTCCAAGTCGCAGGTGAGTCCTTGTGCTAAAAGAGTTTACTTTCGTGCATCGGGGGAGGGTTTTTTTCAGTCCCCAAACCCCAAACTCCAACCCCCTCGCTCCACTTTTTCGCCTTTTGTTTTTTGGTTTCTCCTCCTTTCAATTATACGTTCGGTTGGACCAAAAAATAAAACCCTTTCAATTTATTTTAATTAGAAAACGAAATCTCTCGTTTCTGACTCCACAATACCCACAACACCCTGGGCCCTCGTTTTTGGGGGCGTACACTAAACAGAACACAAAAGGGCTGGGATGCAAATTTTAAAGTCTTAAGTTTCAAAACGTATGCCTTCTTGCGAAACTTTTAATGACTTTCGTTCTGGTTCTGGGGGCACGAGGGGCGCTCTCAATTTCCCGAATATTGAGCCCTCGATATTCCATACAGTTAATTAAAATTTCTAAAATTTCTCAAGAAATAACCAAACACCAGATCCCAACTTCGTTCCCCGCTCCCCCGAGCAAAGTCAGAAAAGAAAGTTCAATTTAATTATCGAGATCGAGCTGCGAGTCGTCGGCGACGACTATGATGATGATGACGGCGAGCAAATATGATATGACTTTGAGCAAGAGCCAATTTAATAACTTGTCTACATCTAACTAACTATGTATGCACATATATTCATTCATGTACATGTTTATATATGTATACATATATATATGTCTAGAGTATGGAAATAGAAGAGAGAATCTGTTTGTTGCATATTCGAATTCCCAAACTTCCGACTTTTGCAGAGATTCGCGACAAGGCGCTGCTACTCGACGTGCTCCTTGCATGGAATCCAGCACGTGAGGCACAACTCATGCGAGCAGACGTACATCTAGTGTTAGTGGTTGTTGTTGTTGGTATTGTTGTTGTTTGCCGTGGTTGTAATGGAGAAAGAGCAATGTGTGCGTTTGGCGTTTGTGACGGCGACGATAGTTCGTCATTGCGACGACAACGACGACAGATATCCCCAGAGGTCTGGAAGAGAAATTGTGAAAATATGAAAAAAGCCAGAGCTGAATTTGTAACCACAACACCATCGTGTTGACTAAAGTGAACACGCTTCTTTCGTCGACCTTGCAACAACAACAACTGAAACAACAAAACGAACTCAACTCCACAACAACAACAACAAAAGCAACAGAGCGGCGCCACAACAACACGAAGGCAAACTGAATGCACACAAAGGCAGGCAACTCGATCCTCTCCTCCTCCTCCTCCTCCTGCTGCTCATCCCACGAGACAGAAAGAGAAACAGAGACATTAAAAAGCGATGGAATGAATAAGAGAGAGTCTGAAGGAGAGTTCGGATAATTCTTGTACCAAGACAACCACAATAAGAACAAGTAAAATTCATCAAAAACAACTAGGGAAATTCATTAGAAACAACAAGCGAAATTCATCAAAAACAACTAAAGAAATTAAACAAGAGGTGATATTCATCAAAAAACTAGTGGAATTCTAAAAACAACAGGTGAAATTTATAAAAACCAACTAGAGAAATTCATTAAAAACATCCAGCGAAATTCATCAAAAACCAGCGGCGAATTTCATCAAAAACAATTCTTACAATTCATGAAAAACCCTTAAAATTCACTACAAATAAACCAAGAATAACGAAAATAAACGGAAACAAAACAATTCAACATTTCACTCGAAAGTTTCAAAAAGATTTCCGCCACGGAAGAAGAAGGAAAAGTATGTGTGTGAGAGAGAGAGAGAGAGAGAGAGTGAGAGACAGAGAGAGAGAAAGACAAAGAGCAACAAGCGGAAGTGTTGATGGAAACGAGTCGCCATTTGTTTTGTTTCTCTTGTTTGAAATGTATCCTCGACTTCCACCCAGGGGAAAAACTCAGAACAAGCGAGATGGAGATAGAGAGAGAGCGAGGTAAAGAGACAGAGTTGCCGCACACGCATTCAGTTGAATCTGCCTAGAAACGAAAGAGAGTTCGCTCGACCCAAGGTATGTAGAGCCAGACCGACGTCTGATCAGGAGTCGCCCACTTTTGGCAAAGGTGTTGTCTCTTTCTACCCACTGTGCAAGTCCCAATGTTCACTGTTTTCCACTGTATTTCACAATTGCAAGCGTTCAACTGCTCGATATGTTCCACTGTATAAACTGTTCCACTGTATAAACCGTTATATTCTATATAAACTGTTCCACTGTTCGATATGTTACACACTTTTGAAACATTCCACTGTTTGGAATGTCCCACTGTTGAAAATGCTGTACTGTTCAATATGTTCCACTGTTCAATATATACCACTGTTACATATGTTCCACTGTTCAATATGTTCTTCCACTATTCAATATGTTCTTCCACTGTTCAATATGTTCTTCCACTGTTCAATATGTTCTTCCACTGTTCAATTGTTTCACTGTTACTTTTGCACCATGTTCCTTCATTGTTTACTTGTTCTTCTGCTACTCTGTGTTCGTTTGTTCGAGATTTATTGATCCCTACATATTAATTTTTGGTTTTTTATTCACATCTATCTTCTGTTGTTCTATAATTTCCATCGTTTCTGGAAGAGTTTTCGATAAAATCAAACAAATCTGAACTTTTCCTAATATTGTAAATATCTTCGACAAAGTTTCCGTAGCACTTTATCTAGTGATTTATTTATTCATCCTCTCGCTCTTCCCACATTTACTATTACTAACAAATCATTACGATAGGATAATATGGACATGTTTTCTTGACTTTATCGTAGAATAAATATTCGAGGCAATATTCGAGCTAAATTCAATATGTAATTCAATGATAGAATTCAAAAATGATTGGATTTATATCTCTTATGGAAAATAGATGAGAAATAATAAATTTCAATGCGGTCGTTGTAGTGCAATTTTAGAAAATATATCATGAATGTAGATCATGTTTATGTGTTATTTGAATATAGATTTCAAAATTAGAAGGCATTGACATAAAGTTCCATTGAATATCAATCACTTCAATAAAGATTAGTTAAAAGGCTGAAGAAATAAACAAAAAAATCATATTAGTTCACATTTTGCAGTTGAATTTTTATATTTGCATATAGTTTTAATAGGATATCAGATATTTAGACTATATATTTAATAGAACATATATTTAATAGGCCACATATGTTAACGGTAATACGAGCCAATATATAATTGGTCAGTTTCATACAACAAAAAATATATAAGACACATTTTCGAAATCGCACAATGGAACGAGCTCCGATCAAAAGCACTGAAAAAACATTGATCGGTAGCATGTTGTTTTTCCTGCTTGGGATTTCAAGCTGTATTTGTTGACACATGCACACCTATTCACGTCCATACACGCCCACAGACACAGACACACTCATGCGAAACGATATACGGTGGGTAAAAATTGTAACAAACAATTTACTACCTTTTGTTGACATGCCACACTGCATATTTTACAAGCCTCCTCTTTGTCAATGCAGTGCAGTGGATGAATACAACAATAGCAACAACAACAAAAATAACTGCACTTAATTTGCATCCCACACACACACACACTCACATGGAGAGCAAAGTCACATACACTTGTTAGTCTTCACACACGCTCACACACATATATGAAGAAAAAACACACAAATCCATGTTTGTTGTACTCTTCATCAGTGTTTACAAGGGCGGCCACTTTCTCGCTCTCACTCTGTTTGCCTCTTCTTTCCCTGACACACAGTAGGTGGTTTGTTTTCTTTGCTCTTTTTTTGTCCCCCTCACACATACACACACACGTACTCCACACACACTTCCATTCACACGTATTCAAATTGCACAACGTATTCGCGTAATCACCGCGCACACAAAGAACAATTACAAACACAAAAAGAAAGCATAAAACATGAAACAAAGAAAACACAAAACAAAACAACCAGAGCAAAAACAAAAGCCAAACAAATGGGACAAAATGAGTGAAGGAGGAGGGAGAGAGGGAAAACAATGCAAAAAATCCGGTGAACAAAGCGTTGAAAATTTTGTCTACAACATTTTTAATCACAGCTTTTAGCGTTTCACTTAGTTGGCGCCATTGTGTCAGCCATATTGATTTAATGGCGATTTCCGTGTGCGACTGGCTTCCGGTTTCAATTGTGCTCTCACTCCCTCTCTCCTTCACAGCCAATGCAGATGCGAGGGAGTAATTTAATAATTGCTCTCATTTTTCAGGAATTTTCGCTCTTGTTTTAATTTCCATTCTCGTTGTCACAAACGACCATTCATTCTCGTTCATTTGGTTTATCGATGTTTTCCTACTTAGGAGAACTGACATTTTTCTGGGAATTTATGCGAGAAATCGAGGGGGAGGGCGGAAGGTAATCGGAAATAATTAAACCAACCACTCGAATCAGAGTGTGTATTGAATTTATGAATGGACCTGAGAATAAAGTCTAATTCAATGAAATGGGATTCAGGTTCAATAAGGAGGAAACTCCATGGAGGTCAATTCAAATTAGCAGAAACCCCATGGAGGTCAATTAGTTTGAAAAAAGTTACCCATCGGTGCGAAGAACTGGGCCAGGTTTGAACTTCTGAAGGACGAAGAAGTGTGACTGAAACCGAGACGTTCTTCAACTTGTTCTCTTTGGAGTGGAAAGTGAAAATTCCCCACAAGAGGCGACAAGAAGTTCGGCTCACAGTGAACCACGTTTCGCCCATTTGTATTCGATTTGCGACTGACTGCTCGCAGACAGGCCCACGTCATCGTATAGTCGGACATTTGAAAGCTTTCCGACTGCCTCCGTCCCGTTTGGTCACGATTCTCCACATTTGCTCCTGCTGCAATTTGTTTCGAAAATGTCGTCGTCGCCGTCGTTGAAAGTTGTGCGAAAAGTTTCGTTGGCAACGTTTCAATAAAATTGCAATACAAAACGAAGAAACCAAACCAAATGATGGAGAAAAATGCACAACTCCTGAAATAAAAAGGACGTTTCCATAAAAAACAAAACTCGGAACTGGGTGTTCAATGGATCGATATTGCTTTTGCCATTTAATTAAATCTTTTTTATAGACCGCTTTATTTTTAGTCGCAAATTGAGTTGGCGCAACTTCGAGGCTTTAGTTGTAAAGACTAACGCAGAAGGTTCTCCGGAATAGACCACGGCCCTCGGGTGCTGCGTCCACCCTGAAGGTCACTTCCGCGCCAAGTTTCGTCATATCCTTAATTGCCGCGCGCTCGGCCAACTAATTTATGAACAGCGAACGGTGACTGATGAAGGCAACAGACGGACGGATGGCCACGGACGAAGGACGGACCGATGAGTTTTGCCAAATGCTGTTTCGCTTCGACTCGAGTAAAAACAAGAACCATTAGATTGGGCCGGCAGTAAAAACTCCGACGTCCTGATCCTGTCCGAGGAAAACGTTACATGCTTCTTGATACTCACGACATCCCGACGGTGGCGACTGACGGTAGAGGCAAACAAATTGCAGGCACGCCTCCCACACACACTTCGACCTAAACCCACACTCTTGCAATACAGCAACACACACACACACACACACACACCGACTAACACAACTACTCACCCACAATAGCCAACAGGGATCCTTAGCCTTGAACTCAAAACGTGAACGAGGCCGCAAGGCGCAATTCACCACAACAAAAACAAAAACAATGAGGTGAACCTGAGAGAAAGGCATGAAAAGGCGCACATAAAATGAAATGAAGATGAAGATGGCGAATGCCGATGACGGGTGGCAACAGAAAGAAGGGGATGAAGAAGGGATTGGAGTGCTTCATAAACGGAAGCATATTCTTTTATATGGGAGACAAACACACGCACACATACACTCATTGAACGATCCGGCCCATATGTGTGCCTGGGTCCAAGGTGAAGTAACTCGCATGCCTCAGGCAATGAGGCCACGAAGAAATCGAGTCGAGAGTTGGGATTAAGAAAACATCCTAATGATCGTTTGCCTCTGCCGGAGGAGGGAATGATGAGGGGTCAATTCAGCAATTAGGTGGCATCACTGTTGGTGCCCACGTCTCCCATGGAGATTGTGACAACCGCTGTGATGATCCGATGATAGCTCGAGATGGATGAGCGACAACTGAAGAAGGATCGCAACTCAATTCAACTTCTCATTTATTGTGTTGGTGTTTCGTTGGCAGAGTGTGTTCATGTGAATATCAGTCTACATGTGACTAGGTATGAGCACTTGAGGAGCCACATATGCCCGAGATAAGCTTCAGAAACCACTCTAAGCGAACTTTATTGTTACTTCCAACAGAACTTCCATCGCTGCTGACCAGTCGGCGGTCAGCGCGCCATTGTGTCTTCCACTGAAGTTCATTTTTTATACCCTCCCCCTCGCTCCCCCTCCCTTCCCTCTCTCACCAACCCTCAGCAACAACCGCTTTTTGGTTGCGAGCTAAACTTTTGGCATCGCTCTAAAAATCTTTGCTAAGGGTTTTTTCCCCCTCCAAATTGTTGCAAATTTTTTGCTGACTCCTTCGTTTTTCGGCCCCATGCGAGAGACGAAGTATCCTGAGGCTGATGGAGAGTACGTCAGATTGTTGTGTTGTTGTTGTGACTTTCTTTCTCTGTGTTTGTTTGGTGGGTTGGCTTCTTTTTTGTGCTGCTGCTGCGGCTTCGAAGGGTCCGCGTCCGGTTCCGGATCCGCTTCCTCTCGCATGTGTAATTCAAGATTGATTTCCAAATACTCTCGACTCAGTCCTCCACTCATTAGTTTCCCTCTTTCAACAACTCAATTTGAGACCGTTCCGGGTCGTTCATCAGCTGAGGACAGCAGAAAAACAAGGCGCCCGAATGCGAGACGAGGGAATTAAATCAAAGGCCAGCCTCATCTCACGGTTGGTCATCCCTCGAATCGATTCGAATGGTGGTGCTCGATTTAAAGGCTCTTCCGCCTCGAATAAATCTTTAAAAAGAATCTTCGTCCACGTCTCCACCTTCGTCCTTGTCTCCGTCTTCGCCAAAAGACCTGACCTTGGGCGAAAGAGTTGCCTTCTCGATTCATCGGTCGGCCACGTTCCGAGAATCGCTAATGAAATTATTCGCTGAATTGTTTCGGCTGGCCGGAGTCAGGAATTTCGATTGTTAAGGGCCGTCTTTCTCTATCTCTCTCTCTCTTTCTCTTTCTCTTTCTCTTTCTCTTTCGCTTTCTCTTTCTCTTTCTCTTTCTCTCTCTCTCTCTCTCTCTCTCTCTCTCTCTTGAGCATTCCTCTGACTTTCAAATGGAATACGATATTTCAATGAAAATGCCAAATATTTTCCCCACAAATCACGGTTAGGGTTCCATTAAAGATTCTGATTGATATGATTAACAACCTCGAATAATTGTTTCTTGAAGTGGTGAATATTTTGATTTCCAAGGCAATTAATTAGAATCATTGGTAATCAGAACGATGGACAAATGGGCACAATTCGTTTTGATGAAATTTGTCAATAAATCAAATTGTTTTGGGTGTTAATAGAAAATATTGAAAACGTATAAATTTAATTCACCAGAATTAATAAATGACATATTTTTCTAAATATAATTAAATAATTCGAATATTTTTAAAGACCATCCTCTTCATTGTTGACCTGTTGAAGCCAATCGCCCCCTTCATCAATGAATTCATTTGAATTATTGAAAATGGTTTTTTGTGTAAATTGAATTTGCAATCGAATTAATTGACGGTAAATACGTGTATTAATTACCGCGAAGCGACCGACGGATGTCCAAATCGATATTGAAATCAAATAAATGTGAATGTGATAATTTGTTTGGAAACTTGCTAAATAAACGTTTACTCTTTCAGCCACTGCCTCCACATACGCCGAGCGAAATATTGCCCTTTGGTCATTTAGAGGCCAACGATTTGCGATGATATCCACGTGATGAGTTCGGTTGCCAACCGAAAGACACAAACTCAATTATCGACATCACTTTCGTGGGTGAATCTGCGGTGAATATTTACGCAGTTCTAACGCATGTTTAATTTTTCCTCTCTCTCTGTGTTAATTCATGGCTAGCGACAAATTGGATTTCACATACATCGCGGCAAAAATATCATGGGCTTCATGTTTCGGTTTGAAATGAAAATAATTTGAACATGTTTATTAATCGAAATAATCTGAACATTTTTATTAATGAAAATAATTTGAACAGTTTTATTAATTAAAAACATGTTACGTTCTGCGAAAATATGTTTGCGTTTTTGTTTCTTTTTCCGGGAACAATTTGGATAAATTACGAAATTTTAATTTATGGTGCCGGGGTAATAACAAATTATTTGCAACAATTCCAATTAATTCCAAGTTTGGAATTTGATCATTTCAAATATTCCAGCGGCAAAAAGTTAATGTTTTTTTTTCTGTTGTGCTGTTGAATTGTTGCTCTTGTTCTCGTTATTCTTGTTATTGTTATTGGTTTACTCATTCTTGTTGTTGATGCAGTTGCCGCTTTTAATGCCCGGGGCAAACAATCGATGTAATTCGCTGAATGTTCAATAAATTTCACTTGAGTGAATCCTTTTGATTTATTCTATATTTTCTTTTCCTTTTGCCCACACTTTTGCTTTACTTTTAGTCTTCTCTTTTTGTTGTTTGACTTATTTTTGCAAATAAAAATGCAAAATATGGATATTGCGAATCGAGTGATTCGTGCGAAAGAGAAACGAGAGAGAAAAAAACTGACTCACATTCACGGTTCGTTTGTCTTGTTTGCACTTCACAATTTACACTAGGAGAAAATGTCACTCGATCGGAACGGAGCCGCCCCCGATAACAGGGCAATTACAGCCGTCGTGCCGACAGTCGACGTCGGCAGGAGGACGACGAAGAGGAGGTGGGGGGAAGCCGTTGGACAGATGGCTCCACTCTGATTGGCCCATCGCACTTTGGCTCTTTGAACTTTCCGTCATATTTTTCGGTGCTAATGAAGCAAACATTTCTGCAGTTCAGCTCCCATTTTAAGGTCACAATATTTCTGGAGGGCGATTTTTTAACATTTTATTATTATTAGTTCGCTTTTTACAAGGAACACTTTTTACAAGGATTACTTTTTATATAGTTCTCTTTTTACAAGGTTCAAGTTCTTTTTTTTACAAGTTTTACTTTTCACAGACTTATTCACTTTTTACAAGATGGAGGATGGCCCTCAATACACATGATAATACAATGATATTTTTAAAATTGCTTAAACAAGTTATCCAATTTATGGTATCATCAATTTCACTTGGATTGAATTTTATTTATTTACGGCAGAATCTGAACATGGCAATCGATTTTCCTTTCCGTCGTCGTCCAAGCCATGGGCACATCGTCCTAATGGGAATTATACATATAGTATGTATATAGAAATCACTTCTACATACATATATCGACTACATGCAATCACTCAGAGCAGCCAACAAGAGTTTTCCACCGACGTGAGAACTTTAATTAAAAACTCAAATGAACTCCGAGTTGAAAACATAAAATAATAATATTCATAATAATTAAAGAGTATAAATAAACTGGCATAAAGTGTAGCCAATTAAATACTCGCACGACCGCAGCGACCGGAATCGAGGACTCGGATTCCATTCGAATTCCATTTCGAGTGCGAGTGTGAAAATCGCTGACCAACGTTGCATGCGGTGTCGCCGACAATGGGATAAAAATTGTTTCGGCCGCAAGTGGTTAGAAATTATAAAAGAATAGCAAAAAAATAAAAAACGAATTCTCATAATTCCTGCGGTCAAACAAAAAAAGAGCAAAAATATATTCTAAATTATATGGATATCGTGATTTATTGTCGCCTTTTGGGCAAACAAAAAAAAAACGGCGAACTCAACACAAAGTTTTGCCATAAAAACATCAGTTAGCCTTTGGACACGCCCCCCGTCCCATCAAGCCCGTGGGCGTTTGGTCACGTTTTTCGACAACCATTAATAAATTGATGCTACCGTTATTGTTGTTGTTAATTATTCGTCGGTTGACGCGGCAAATCGTGTTAGGGTTGCCGCCATCGCCATCGCATTAAAATGTAATTTGCCGCAAATGCTCCAGACATCAATTATCCTTAATGGACTGTATCGAAATTAACACCCTCGGAGGTGAAGCGCCCGAGGACCGAGAACGAGGCCGAGCATTAGAGGTCTGACGGGGGGCCGGCGAGGGTCCGACGAAGTGCGAGAAATGGATTCCCATTGGGGGTTACGGAAATTGGGATTTTGCTGCAGCCGCGCCCATTCGCTTCCGCCATTAATTACGCCATTTTTCAATTAACGCCCGGGTCCCGAAGGCGGCCTATTGATTTTTATTGCCGAATTTTGATTTGATTGGCTTGCAACAAACACTTATTAGTTTTGACGAAATTCGGCTGCAAGCTATTGCTGCTATTGTTATTATAATCAGTTTACATTTTTAGATAGTGATTCTAATTCTTGTAAAATATATAAAAAAAAAATTAATTTGAGGAAAATCATCGTCGTTTTAAGGAAGATTTTCTCATAAAATCATAGAGTACAATCATCCAAGTTATTTGTGTGTAGTTTTAGGAAATTATTCTCACTCACTAGGAGTCCTTCCAATCAGTGTTCATCAATGTCAATGTTAGTCCCTCATGCGTTCGATTCAAGCTAGAACATATCGCTTGAGTTGCTTTGGATATGACTAATTTTAGTCATTATTTAGCTGTTAGTTGTGATCACAGCAATTGCAATAACGCCGCAAACATGTACATAGTATACAAGCACACACACTATCACCTACACACAATTTCACCCACACACACTCACCCACACAAACAATAGCACTCACGTATTTGTCACTCTAATTTCACCGCAATTAAGTCGATTCGATATCGCACACTCAAATCCAATGCAATATTTAATTGAACTAATTTCTTCTCTTTCACATTTCCAACCACCACCACTAACACCAACGACCTCATCTGCATCTGTATTGGTGTGTCGTCCTCCAATGAAGCAGTGCCACGTCGCTGCCGCCATGGTCGCTGCCTCGACCTCCTTCGGCTACTCGTCCGTCAATCAGTTCGACGGCAACCGCTCGATCATGTGACGTCAGCTAAGCAGTTGCAGCTCCTGCAGCACGAGCAGCAACTGCGGACGCAACGGCGTCCACCATCAACACCAACATCACCACCACCATCACCCCAACCACCACCAACAGCAGCAACAGCATCACTTGCAACAGCAGCAACTGCGCGAGCGCACGTGCACGCGTTGCCAGAGTTTCCACCGCCACCATCATCGCCAGCGTCGTCGCAGCTCGGGCATCGTCCACCAGCTGCGCAACGACTTCGCCGCGACCGCGTCCCCCTCAGTCGGTGGCACCAACGCCATCACCAAAGCCATCGTCAACAGCGCGCCATCGCAGTCGACGACGCCCACAAACGCGACCACCACCGAAGCTTCGACGCTCGCCGTCGCCTCGATGTCCGGCCTTGTGCTGGGCGGCAGCAACGGCGCCGTCGCCACCGCCAACGCCGCGTCGCCCCTTGTCGGCACGCCGCCGGCATCTGCCGCCAAGCACTGCACGTTCGCCCTGACGCCGACGACGATTCCGCCGCCGCCGAATCAGGTTTCCTTCCTGGCCACCGCACGCTACCATCCGGCGCTGCGTCAGAAGTCGCCCGGCCAGACGCCCTCGGCCGGCCAGACGCCTCTGCCTCTGCCGACGCCGACCTCGACGAACGCCTCGACGCCGTCGTTGGCCGAGATCGTGCTGCCGTCGCCGTCAGCATCAAATTCAGTGTCAGCTTCAATGACAGCTTCAGTGTCAGCCTCTGCGTCAGCGTCGGCGTCAGCGCCCGTAATGGCAACAGCGTCTGCATCAGTGTCCGCGTTGGCGTCAGCATCGGTGTCAGCGGCGTCGTCATCAGCAACAACATCAGCCACAACAACAACTGCGGCGAAACCTCTGTCCAGCATCGTCGTCTGCCGACCTTCGCCGCATCCCACGCTCGAAATGCGTCAGAGCACCCAGAGCGATATGACGACCATCGAGGATGAGGAGGACGAGGACGACGATGACATCGTGGAGGAGGCGTCCATCTCTTCGAGCAGCTCGTCACTGGGTCTGGCGGTGGGCAAATGATACGGGTGCGTGGGCGAGCGACAACAGCTGGCCAACGAGGGACTTGGCCGCCTACTATAACGGCGAGATTATTGCAACCATTGTCATTACTGCAATTTGTAAATAAATCAAATCATTTCTTCTCGAGTGCAGCATTTTGATCGTCATTGACAAAGGTCGCATAGGCGACTATCACGACTATCTGAGAAATCCTTTAAAAAATTATATTAAAATGGCTTCCAGACTTTTTCAACAAATATAATAACAAGATTTGAATATTGTAATTTTAGGTTTTTTTTACCTTCACTACACGGTAGATTTAAGTATAGGCAACCTTTTCTACTTCCTGGAAGTAATTTCTCGCAACTCTTCTGAATCGATTGTTTCGATGTTTCTCGAACCACTTCTCTTTTGGTTACAATGACATTCGATCCAGAACTCAGTGTTTATTGTACTCACCATATAGCCCTTAGTAAATAGAGAATCACTTTCATCCGAATACAAGAAGTTGTTATACCCATACCGTAGAGTACAGAAATGATTGTAAACTCATCCTCAACTCATAGGGAACATTTGTAATTTCAGAAAAATATATCATCTCGACAAAGTCCACATTCCTGTACCTGTCTATACATAATCACGCATAATAACAAATCATATACACATTTAAGTTTTAGTCCATGGAACATTAGGCTTTTATCAGAGGTCTGGAAGAGTCCGTCTTTAGGTCGGGGGTTTCTTCCTTCTATCGAGACCTCGTCAATCGCTTTACATACACAATCGCATGTAACTGTAATGGAATAAATGTATATCACTGAAATCACAGAGAGCAATATTATAAGGATTTTGTTACTTCATATTGAATGTTATTTATTTACAGTTCTATACTTATTAGTAGTAATATCTGAGTGCTATATAGTCTATAAATATTGTTGTTATTTTATAATTGTTATTCAAATTTCCATTTCGTCTTCGTGCATGAAACAAATGTACAAAAACAAACAAATTGTGTTCTCTATTTTGCAGGACATAAATTTTAATATTCCTATTATTGTTACAAAGTCTTTATTTAATTATGAGTTCAATGCAAACTCCTATTGTATTATGCAAATATTGTTGAGTGAGAAGGAAATGCAACAATTGTCATGAATGAACAAACACAGATGCAATTGTTGAACCACAAGCATAAATCATCAAAATATATATCTTTATCATACACACTCAAACACACATACCAACAACAACCAATCTCAATCAATAATTTAAAATAATTAATGAAATAAATGTTATAAATAATTGTGTAGCATAGAAAATATATAATATAAATCTATAAATCATACCATATAAAAGATGAACAATAAGTGCAAAGATAAAGTAGAATAAGTGAAATAAAAGCGTGTATAAATGTGCAATAATACAACTAGAGATAATGAAATATAACAGGAGGATGTGAAAAAGCGGCAAATGTCCTCTTGATCGTTTTGAGGAGTTTTCATTTCAAATTTTATATGGAAATAAAGCGATTTTCTAGCGGCTCATTAGAATATCGCTTTGTTCGTATGTTGCACTGCAAGTGAAGTCCCTTAAATCGAAGAGATTTTACTTTCACGAAACGCCGTTCAATATTATTTACATCAATTGTCCTGAGTAAACGATTGCGAAGACATTTGATTCTAGCATCTAATGCTCTATTAGCTCTATATGTGTATTTGTTAAATTTGTAAGATTTATGCGAAGAACAGAGCGAGCAGATATATTTAAGGTGTGTATTGTAAATGGTACAACTCTCAATTCAAATAAAACTGAATTTATATTTGTATAAAAACTACTGGTGTTTTTACTTTGTCTGAAAGATATTGTGGAAGTATGGAATATATTAATATATCTAAAAAAGGTAAGAAAAATGGGTAAGGAACAAATTTAAGCAAACGTAAATATATTAGAAATAGAAATATATTAGAAACGTAAGTATATTAGAAATATTTATAAGAAATATCAAAAATCACCAATGATCATCGTGTGTCTTTCAATTTCAATCTATTTGTAATCATGGGTTTGAAGTATTATTTGAAGAATAATAAAACTCCAAACGAAAATTGAGAACAACGCTCTGAGGGTGATGGATTCGCCTTCTATTGGTTTTTGGTCTACATTTCATTCGGCAGCAGAGATGGAAAGAATTACAAAGTGTTCACAAAATTCCTCAATTTATTTGTTGTTTGGCTCTTCTTATTTCTTGCTTAGCTTTTCTTATTTGTTGCTATTCTTATCTTATTTGTTACTTTGTTTCTCTTTTTTGTTATTTTTATCTTTTTATTTGTTATTTTTCTTTGGTTTTTTTTTATTATTTCTTATTTGGCTTTTCCTGTTTTGGTAATTTTTGAGAGTGTTTTAAAAATAAACTCTCACTCACCCCGAAAGGAAATACCGACTCTCTCACACACACACACCCACAGGCACTCAGTAGAATTCACCGACACAATGCTGTATGTATGTGAGAATAAAAGCACTGAGAAAGCTATCATTTTTGCCCCAGACTCTGTCCGAAGTGATAGCCTTCGTGGATTGTTGTTGTTATATAGTGGGAAAAACAAGAAACATACAAGTACAAGAGCCGGATTCACGTACGTCTAACGCAATGAGAAAGGATTTTTGGAAAATTGTTTCCCTCCTGTTACATAAGCTCCTGAGTGCTGATGGAGAGTGGATCGAATTACATGCAGCCGCAAAATGGTTCCTTGCGTGCGTGCTGGTGTGCGTGTGTTTGTGTATCTGTGTATGTGTGTATGTGTGTATGTTTATCTCTGTTGCTCTGTGTTTGTTTGGTGGATAATGATTTGTCGAAATTCTTACCATCCCTCCTCCTCCTTCCTGTCTAATGAAGACAACATGGCTCAAGACGCACTTTGACTTCGGACCAGCAGGGCATCGTGTTGTATTGGGGGGGAATCTGGAGAATGTGGAAATAAAATGAGTTCTGAAATTCAGTAACATTTTCGTTAGTGGCAAATGCAATGAGTGAAGTGAACGATGTGAAGGTTGAGTTTGGTGGATGTTGAGTTTGTAGGAGGGTTAACGAAGATTCAGGAGTGAGTCAAGGAAGGTCAAGAGAAGGACAAGGGAAGCAAAAGAGAAGGTCAAAGGAGGAATAAGGAAGAGTCAAAGAAGAGTCAAAGGAGGAACTTCTGTTCAATGTGGACAAGAGACAAAGGAGGTGGAAGAGTTATAAGAGAAAACTTGAAGTTACCCCTAATGTACTGAGTGAGTATCGACGAAAAACAAAACTGTATATCGACGAAAACCGAAAGTGAGTATCGACGAAAAACCCTGAACAAAAAGTTCACCTCATTAGCAGTTAAAGTTTTGCGCTTTAAGTTCGAGAAAACGAAAAACCAAAAGTCATTTCAGTAAAGATCTTACTTTAGTTAATCAGAGTTTTGGAGGTGGTAAGAAACGAGACGTAATCAAAAACTAGAATAATTTAAATCTTGAATATTGAGACGAAGGCGAGAAGGTTTACTTTCTTCAACTTGAGTCCAAATAGGGGGAATTTGGGTTCAAAGAAAACGACTGCAATTCTTGTTATTAGTTCATTTGCAAGGCTGTTTCCACGTCCTTGGAGTAAGAACAAGAGCAAGAATAACAACACAATTTGCAACAAAAAACCACCAAGAACAACAACAACAAATCTAGCAAGAACAACAACAACAAATCCACCAAGAATAACAACAACTTGACTTGGGCCTCAACAACAGCCTAATTAACTTCTGAGAATCTCTCAAACTGAAGTAAATACCACCAGGTTTTCATTTTAATAACGCGTTTAACCCACACCCACGCACACATAAAAAGAAATACACACACACATGCATAGTGCATTCCCATGCACACCGATAGAGAAAGAGTGTATCGAAAAAAATAGAGGAGAAAGACGAGAGAGGAAAAAATGCAAATTGAAAAATTGTTCTCCGCGGCGGTTGCGAAACGAGTTTTTAATTTGGGATTTAAAAGTGAAAAGTGCTTCCGTTTCGTTCGGCATTATTACACGATGCCAGCGTCAACGTCGACGTCAGTCGTCAGCGTCGTCGTCAGCTCAACCACTACAACAAAAACTGGGCGGCATTTGTTCCGTTTCCGCTTAAATATATTTCTCTCATTTCTTCTCTCAGACTTTTTTTGAAGTAAAGCACGATAGAGAAAAAGAAATGAAATGAAGAAGCCAGCGGAATGAAAATGCCAAAACGAGATGTGAGCCTTCGTATGAGTGTATATGTGTGTGAACGCCGTGCATGTGGCTGTGTGTGGGAATAATTTTCAAAGAAAGTTCCTTCATTTTCATTTCCGCTTCTTCCACTGCGAACCGTGCCGCATGCGACGCTATTCCACAAGTACATTTCAGTTTATTTTGTTTTCGTGGATTTAAAAAAAAAATATAGAATATATTTTTCCTTTGGGTTTTATTTTCATTGTCTTTTACCCAGTTTGATTTCAATTCTTTCTTCTTTTTTTTAATTATAAGTTTAATTTTAGTGAATCTCTTTTTATGATTGTTTGTGGTGTTTTAGTTCGTGTTTTTTGTGTGAATCTTGTTGTTGGTGTTGTAGTTGTTGTTGGGGTTGTGGTTGTTATTGGGGTTGTTATGGTTGTTGCTGTTGTAGTTGCAGTGGATTCCGCGCCATTATCGGTCGTTTGTCTTTAGATTTTCGAACAATCTTGGCATTTATTTTTTGTTGGCTGCACCAAGAGACAAGAAGGCCATGTTCCGCAACAGTGGGATCAAGTGACGATTTGAATTTTTATTTCATTAATTTGTATTTAGTAATATATAATAATTTTTTACAGTTTTTAATTTTACTTCAACTGTAAGAAATTAAAGAAATTATAAAATATTTCTTTACAAAAGTCGTTTAGGCCACGATGTTTAATGCAGCGTAACAAACTTATGCAGATTTTCTCGTCTTCATCTTTGCTATCCCCCTTCCTCCCTCTCTCTATATATTTCTCTCTCTCACTCTACCTCTCTCTCTCGCTCTCCCATTCTATGTCTCTTCTTCGTCTTCTTCAGCTGTTCGTCTAATGCACTGAGAGAAATAATCACCACGAGATATAAATTCATGCAAACAAATTAACAACAACTCAAATGGAATTAGAGAGAGAGTGCATAAAATGCGACAGATGGAACGAAAGAGAGAGAGGAATACGCAGGGATAAAGTGCGATAAAAGATACAAAAGGATAAAAGACAGAAAGGGATAAAAGATACAAATATATATAAAGAGCGAAGGGGAGAGATTCGGAGAAAGAGAGAAAGAGAAAAAAACGGAATTAACCCCTGAACGAAGAAGATAGATTAAATTTTCCCTTGACATCTGATTTGCGAATTTTTGATCATTCTGCAAGTTTTTCCTCCTCCACTTTTCCTTTTTCACTTTTGTCTGTCACTGCTACAACAACAACACCAAAGTGCGAACGACACGGCAAACAAAAGTTTCACTGACATCGAACTGACAGTCGGTTGACAGCTGTCAACCAGCGTGGTTGCGGAGGTTGACTAAAACTTTGGCCACCAACGCGATATTTAAATAAATAACTTGATGAGCATGAGAGAGCATTTTCATAGACTTCACGGCCACGTCTCATGATCAACTCTTTTGATGGAGGGACGGAAGGATGGTTGGAGAAGGATGAGGCATGACCTAGGGTAAGGGTGATGGACCTCATCGTACAAGCTGCTAATTGGTGGGCCATTAAATGACCATTAATTATGTAAACTTCGTGATAATCAATCATATGTAAAGAGGGTCAAGGTCCGCAGAATCGTGAAGACGACGACCAACAGAAGGACAACAACTTATAATGCGATCTCAGGGACAACAACAATTCAAGCCATTACAGGGAGAACAACAATTCAAGCCATTACAAGGACAACAACATTTGATGCTAAAGGAAAACAACACTCCATGCCATCTGAAGGACAACAACACCATCATGTTCATGCTGTCGATACCAAGAGACGTGCGAAACCTGAGCCGATGGCCCGTTTATCCAGAGGCATGAGCATCCACTAAGCCAGGACCACCGCCCACAGCTCCCCAGGGGTTCGAGGAAAATAATTGTGTGCTTTTCCATTGCCGGACTCGGCCAGTTAATTAAGCCACTTAATTGCTGTGTCTGCCTCGACATTTCCACTGGGTGATGAAAGAGGAGTGAGGGGCGGATCAACATACACAAAGGCGAAGAAAATTATAAAAGTGGACTGCATCGAAATAAAAAAATGGGGAAAAAAATAAAAACATTCAAAACAATTCAAAAACAAGGTGGTAAGCTGTTTTAATTGCGACAATAATGATGAGAATAAGAAAAAACCATAATATAGGATTATTTATAACAACAACAACCATTCCTACAGCAATAAAAACAACAACAATAATAACAACAACAATAGCAACAACATCGACAACCACATTGCTTTAAAAGCTAAGAAAAAAATTTCGAAAAGTTTTTCTCACAAACGTTTTTATGAAGATTCCACTCCGGCACACTCCACTGTCTCGTGGTTGTCGCGACTCTCACGGAAAACCACTGGGATGTCATCGTTACATAACTCCATAGCACCAGGGACTAGTTTAACCCCATCTGCTTCACTTCACTTTGGCTCGTGTCGCCTCGCATCGCCACGGTTCGATTTGGTTCGATAAATGTTCCAAATAATTTCTTCGTTCACTTGTTCGCCGCCCGCTTTGGCTTCTCTCTGGAGATTCGTGTCACGCATCGCGAGTCGCCGCATTTCTGGTTCGTTACGTCCGCGATGACGAGATTTTCATTGCTGAACCCGAGACCCTAAAGCCCTTCACCACCTTATAGTTGAGCATTTTATTGCAGTGGCGCCCTGTGAATCCCTCGGCGACATTCCCTCGACTTTTTATCTACCCTCGACTCCTTATCCTCCTTTTCATTCTTCTCCTTCTTCATATTCTTCTCCTCCTTTAACTGCTTCTCTTCCTTGGACTCCTACTCTTCCTAGGACTCCTTCTCTTCCTTCCACTTCTTCTCTTCCTTTCACTCTTTTTCATCCTTCGACTATTTCTCCTCCTTCGACTTTTTCTCATCCCACGACTTCTTCTTTCCATTGGTCCCTTCTCCTTCATTGTCTCCTACTCCTCCATTGTCTTCTTCCCATCATTTCAATTCCTTCTTCTCCCTCAACACCTTCTCCTCCTTCGTCCCTTTCACCACACTGACAGAATCTGATTCGATGCTTGAATGGAATGAGCTCCGCTTAACCTCAGTTTCAACCCGTGATCCAAGTTTGAAAGGACCACGAAAAATGAACAGAGCGTTAAACACTAAATTCAAACCGAAGAGGACAACGAACGAGCTCGAGGTCATGCCACTCGGACAAGGACAAAGATGGGGCGGAAAGGGGAGGAAATATTGAAGAAGGATGTAAGAGGGTGAAAGAGGTGGAAGGAAGAAAAAGGTAGGAAGAGCGGAGGAGAAAGGATAAAAAAGAGAGAAACCGAGAAGGAAGGAAGAAGGGAACCAATGCAATGGTAACGTCATTATAACCGACTTGCTCCAGCAACAACAACGATCGCCTTATGCACACGAACGGAAGTACGCCCCAAGCTCTTGCCACAGAATGCTTCATAACGAGACTGGTGCGTGTTCCCTCGCACGACTCATCCACATTTTCCCCTTCACCACTACCTCTCTCGTCTCCTCGATGGTTTCCTATGATATGATGCGCTACATTATCCTCGAATCCTTGCAATCACAGCCACTCCTCGTTCGTTCGTTCGTTCGTTCGTTGGTTACTCCATCGACGTTCGATGCGTCGCAAGGGTTTCTCCGAGTGATTAAGTTTAAGTGCAGAAGCCCCACCTCAGTATCCTCCCATTACAAATGCCTCGATGCATGGAATTATTAATTGATGGTAAACAAATTGTTCAGCACTCCCATCGTAGGACTCTTCATTGAAGCGATTGTACTCTTCAGGTGGAGTTCAATATCGATGGGACTAATATGCATTGCACTTCCCTTTGTCCTTCCAGATAGTGTGGAAATCAATGAATCAATTTAATACCAAATCAAAGAATCACTTTAATCCCAAATCAAGGAATCGCTTTAATACCATATCAAAGAATCACTTTAAACCCACTTCAATATTCAAAACTCGTCTCCTATTCTAATAATTCTTAAAGCACTTCGAATTGAGGAAATCACATTCGATAATAGGCAAGATTGTAGAGTACATCGAGGTTTCGTTCAATATTCCCCCCAACTAATACTCTTCCACTCTTCTATTGATTTATTTCCCACATTTAATATTCTGGCCCAACCTCGAGTGCTTCACGAAATTTGGCTCATAAATAAAATGAACTCCATCGTTGGGCGGCCGACGGACGGACGAACCAAGGCTGGTCGGGTGTTGAGTATCATAATCGTGATGGTGATGTTGATGTTGATGACGTTGGTGTTGTTGTCGTCGTTGTTATTGTTTCTATTGACAACGACCAATATGCTATTGTATTTGTTGTAATCTGCGGCCGCCCTTAAAAGTAGCAATAATCGAATGTTAATCGATTGTTTCATATTTATTCAATGAATTTCTATAAATATTTGATGATTGTCGGTCTTGTTGATACGAGATTTTAACGTGAGACGCTATACATATGTATTCTTTGTTTGTGTTATTCATAACACATGTCTACATGTGTGTGTATGTGTGTTTTTGTTATTGAAATTTGATAGCGTCGTGATAAATCGTGATCGTTAGACAATGTCCTTGAGAGTTGTGAAAGTTCTGCGCATATTCCGATGATTTGTTTGCGAAATTTCAGACAAAATAATTTTATTATCCTCCATCAGTTATCGATAGAGAGCGCCAGACAAAGAACGATTACCGGTGATGATTCTTCCACATATCCATAACCCCAAGGTTTCTTCGAAAACAATGTGAAGTTAGCGAAAGTTTTTGTCTTCCTAAAATTAATTCGTTATTTCCTGGAAAATGCGCATGGAAAAAAAGTTAGAAAAAGTTGGAGAAAATAAAGGATGTCAAACATTGGTGTCATTGCTCGAGGGTTGTCGGGATGTGAGGAACAAACAACATTCATTAATATTGAATTTCATTGCTGACAAAGTTTTTATGAATTTTCATTTGTCAAAAACTCCCGCTTCGACGACAGACTTCGGAAACCAAAAAAAAAAAAAGAAAGTCAAATTAAACGCGTGCAAATACGAGTTGAAATCGCTTGTTATTTAAATTCCAGGATTAGAGGACTTAACTTCGGTGTTAAAAAAGCTAGTGTGTGTGTGTTTTGTGATGTTTGCACATTAGCCTACAATAAAATATTACACACCATATTTAATTAGGGGATCAGAGGGATTTACTACAGAATAGGATTTAGCCATCAATGACCTTTTAATTGCACTGAAATATAGGTAGATTTTTTGAATGCAAAATTAATTACAAAAAGTTCCTAACATTTAACAATTTTAAATAATTAAATTTAGGGACTAAATAAAGGATTGAAACTAAGAATAGTTTTTATTATTCTACTCTTTTTTTATTTTTATTCTTCTCCTCCTTTGTTTGAAAAGAAAGTTATGGATCTGAAAAAAAAAAAAATTTAATTAGAAAAATATTACATCCTTTTCTTCTTAGCTCTACGTGCTATTTGAACATTTCCTCTGACTCTCACTTTCTTTCCCACTCGTTCTTTCATTCGAACCTACTACCTCAGTCTACCTTGCCAGCCTTCTAATAAATCCATTTTAAACTAAGCACGCACTTGTTCACTCAAACATACCAACATCCGTTTGTTTGTATGCGCACGCTCACACGGACACTTGTTAGGACTTCCATGGAGACTCCACACACACACAGACTCAAACATATTCTCAAGGGACGTGTTTTTATTTGTTATACGAGGAGAATTGCTAATTAACTAAAGTTTTCCCATCGAGCAAAGTTCTTCGCTAGAGACAAAGGAGTGAAAACGAGAGGGAGAAACAAAAGTGAAAGAGAGAGAGAGACAGAGAGAGAGAGACAGAGAGAGAGAGAGAGAGATGGTAAGGATTTCCTGTTCCAATCGTCAATTCCCTGTAAAAACGATCCCGATTCGATTCGATACGAATCGCTTCACTTTTGAGTTCAATTCAGTGGGGCATTTTTTATTTTTTGCTTCAAGTATTCGACAAAATCATTTAATTTCAATGCTTCGATAGATCCTTTGTATGTGTTCCGAATGTCCTGTGGATGATGAGAGTGAGAGAGAGACACATCTGTCTGTCCTTACATCTGTGTATGTGTGTCCTCTATGGGTGAGTGAATGTGTGTAGTACGAAGGAGGCGTTCGAGAATAGGATATCGAATGAATGATTGATTCGATATAACCACCTACATTTGTGGGATATCCAGGATACGACCTCGTCGTCTTCTTCTTCTTCTTTTTGTGTGCCATTGTCATTCCCGTTGTTGTGGGCGTGAGTATTTTCGGATTTGAAGCATGGGTTTAGTCTCCATCTTTGTACATCAAAATGATAGCAGCTCATATCGAGATTAACTCAGATTGAAACCAAGATGCCTCCTCACCTTAATTGAATGATGGGGATGAAGAATGACAGAGCAGAGAACTCCAGGATCTCAGCATCGAAATCCCTTAAAGTCCTCTGTAGAACGATGTCTTTAATTTAGAGAGAGAGATGGAGAATGAACCTCACTACAATTGAGGGCTGCATTTTCCGCAGAACCCGGCCTGACCCGATCCGACCCAACTCGACCCGGCCACTGGGAGGTAATTTTTTAAAAATTACAATAAATTTCCTTCACTCAACTATGCGTTAATTAATGAGCTCAACGCGTCCTCGATTGCGGAATATGAAAGTTCCGGCGAGCGTTTTCCGCGAATCGCATTCCGAACTTCCTTTGCGGCAACTCAACTGCCGACAATTGCACCCAGTTCTGACCCGGCCCATGGGCCACCGAGGCCAACCCAGCGGAGGAGGAGGACGGCGGCAACTGTGGACAACTGGGTCAGTGGGAAGGAAATTAAATGCCGTCATTAATTTTCGAGTTTCCAAAGAAGCCGCAACGGCAACGGACCAACCCAACAGGAGCCGACGAAGTCGCTGCATTCCCAAGGACACCTCGTGAATTGATGACAACTCGAGCAACGTTGAGCGGAGAAAATGGTGAAAAGGGGAATCAATAAAAGTCAAAATCAGTCGGACAAAGCCAGCGAACATAGGAAAGCGGAACCATTGTCTTGTCCAGACCACAAACAAATCTCTTCAACAAGACCGAGATAGAGTGAGAGTCTCTGCATTCGTCTGAGTTTTACTGGATTGTCCTTTTCGGTCGTTTAACCCCCGCAACCGCCTGAAGATGCTTCAGGACGACAAACGCGATCCCTCGGAGTTCCCTGAACCCTGTTCGGAAATGTATTTAATTGCGACCGAACACGCAATTCCACGAAATATATTTCAGCTTTAGTCGGGCTTCACTTGTCTTTGAGTTTCGGTTTAAGTTCCCGCTCCTCCAGCCACCAAAGAAGTCCCTCCGTCTTTCTGTACGTCCTTCCGTTCGACTCCCTCCATCGGCGCCTCTGGGGGAACAAATGGAGCTCGCTCGCCGCTTGTTTGTTCAGACTGCGTGCGGTTAAAGTCACCATCGTTCGCTCGCCCGCCCTGGGCTCCAGCGAAAAGAGCCATCAAGGGATTGAGGCAGAGTTGCCACATCGTTTCATTCGAAGGAAGTCGACGGCAGCCACAAGTGTTCCTTCACACAAGCAAGAGAGTCGATAGAGAGAGAGAGACGTAAGAAGGCAAAACTTGGGCAGGTCCCATCGGTGCTTTTTGGGATGAAGAGCCGAGACAAAAGAAATATTCAATGGGTTTAAGAACCTCTCATTATTCATGGGGAGCTCACGTTCAGCCCAAATCCACGGTCCCACATGTATTGATATGATCTCTGGAAATGATATCACTTTTTCCATCGCTTCTTGACGGCCCTCTGGCAACTCTGCGAGAGAGGCACTCGTAAGTTATTGTTGTTGTTGTTGTAGCTCTCTTGTGTTTATCTATCGTTTTGTCAACTTTCGCTTGAGTTCTTAGTTAGCCACACTCTTGCTGCCGCAGTTGGTCCCTTAGCACAAACACATACACACACTGACACTCACACAGGGCCACGTAAGACCATCACACACACGACCGAACTTACACGAACACAGACACATAGACAGACATTGCTCACACTCTCTCATCCTGGTCGTCGCCATCGCCTCCGTCTTCGTGGTCGTGTCCACAGAATTCAACATGTTTTGGATTTAACGTTGCAATCACTTTCAATTCGCCACAGTGTTTGTTCATTTCCGGACCTTTTCCTTCTCTCCTTCACCCCCCCTTCGTTCTTCTTCGTCCCCCCACCATAATCCTTCCTCCATCCCTTTTTCCACCCCACAGCCTCTACCGCTCGACTCGCTGGCTTTCTCGTAACGAATTGACTTTCGACACGCAGAGGAAGATGGAGCTCCATCGTATTTGTTGATTGCTTCGCAGGAAGTGCTCACACACATACGTACTTGTTTGAGTGTTTGAATTGGTCGATGGCATCGGTGAATGAGAGACAATTGCAGCCACTAATTTTATGATGAAACTTTTGCACTGCGCCCTCCCCCCCCCCCAAAACATATTCTCGAGAGCGCAAGCTTTAAAGTTTAAATTTGTTCTGAAGAAGAGAGAGAAATCAATAAAACCCATTTTATCCACAACTCGATCTCATAAATCAATTGGTGCTTTTTCTCACTCGATTCCTTTTGCCTCACTTTTCTCTGCCTCACTTTCCCCTCCCTCTGCCTCACTTTCCCCTCCCTCTGCCTCACTTTCCCCTCCCTCTGCCTCACTTTTCTCTTCTTCTTCCCTCCTCTTTACCTCTTTTCCATCTCTCTTCCATATCCTGACACAATGTCTGTTTCCTCGACCAAAAATTGTCAAAGCACAAAGCCATCGTTTTCTTGCTCGCTCTCTTCTCTCGACATCGCTGTCACATTCAAATGTTGACCCATTAAAGCATGTTGCTATACACAATAACAATAACAACAATAACAACAACACGACAACAACCACAACAACACAGCGAGCAAACCGAAAATGCGGTTAAATTTAGAATCATCATCAGAGAAGCCGTCACTCGAAAACGTCCAGCCAGGGGAAGATCGGAGAGGGTTGGTGGGGATGGTAAGGGTAATTCATCAGTCCGCCTCTTCCAGTCCTGACGGCTACTTCCACGCCCCCCGCCCCTATACAGCTTAGAGACAATTATATGTTTCTTTATCCCGAGGAGCAGAGCTTTTTAATTAAATGGTGCTTAAATCATTTATCTTATTTTTGAACCAACAACAAGAAGAACATAAATGATAATAACAAAAATTACACTGAGAATAGAAACAACAATGAGAATAACAATAACAACAGGAATAGCAACAACAATGAGAATAGCAATAACAACATAAATATCAACAACACTAAGAATATCAACAACACGAAGAATAGCAACAACAATAGCAACACCAACACCAAAATGCCGAGCCTCGTTATTCAATTTGTTGAGTTTGACAGTTGAATCCCCACGTTCAGGCGACGACTCACACACACAGAGAAATAACACACACACACACAAAGCAACGAGGCCTCAAAAGCCGTCCGAATCACAAGAGGCCGCAGGGTATTCGTTTAGTCCTGTTGTCGTTGTCATTTTCAATGTTGCTCCATCGTCGGTTTCAATTTTTGTTGGAGTATTTTTAACCCAAAAGCACTTCAAACAAAAAGTCGGATAGAATTAGACCACAACAACAAGAGTGGTATGCGGCGACAACAATAACAGTATGGAACAACAACAACAAGAGTGGTATGCGACAACAACAAGGACAAACTGTTCCGCATCTCGGCCTAAAACATGCTTCGCGGTAAACTCCAGGTCGTGAGTCGTGACCCGAAAGCCGCTGGTGACGCTTGGGCCGAGGACTTTTTATTTTCTCCCAGAGGTGTCCATGATGTGGATCACTGGGTGTAGGGGTGTTGGTCAATGGGGCGGGGAAGTGGCGCCTACGTTGACGAAGGTCTTGCCACAGGCCTACAAACCCATGGCCCATGGCCGTCAAGCGCCGAACAAAAGTTATGCTAATGAAGAATTAGTACGGGCTTTTGGAAGAAAGTTCGACTGATAGAAGAACACCGAAGAGGAGGACGAAAAGAATAATTAGCTTTGACTGCAATTAAAAGAATTTTTCATTTTTCCGCATCACCGGGCAGCATTTTCTCTCTCTCTTTCTCTCTCGCTCACCTTGGCTTCCATCTCGCCTTCTTTTTTGTTTTCATCTTGATTTTGCTTTTCGGCTCGCCTTGTGTTTTGGTTTTGCTTCCGTCTCTCCATCGTTTTCGTCGTTCTCACGTTTCCGTTTCCGCCAACTGCGGGGTGCAACAAGCGAAGCTCGCGTCCGGTTGTGGTTAAAGTCGCGAACATTCCGCACTTGTAGTTGCCTCCAATTTTCACCACACACACATACATGAACGATTCACACACACGCACAAACATTGACAACTTACTCATACACACACATAGCCGGGTACGCACGCGGACACCCCGCTTGGACACGTATTCCTTCGATTTCTCCAATCAGCATTTGTACCCAACCGATCCCGATCCTTTCGACCTCCGCCGCTCATTCAATCGCGCCAATGTTGCTGCCGGCAGTATGTTCATGTTGGTGTTGGTGTACGTGTGTGCGTGAGTGTGTGTGTGCTTGGTTGACCAGGCGTTTAGCTTCGCTGTGTATTTGTGCCAACAACTGCGTGCTTAGAGCGTTGCATTCTTGGCTTCGATTCGCTTGTTTGCTTCTCGCTTGTATACATGCGTTGAAATGTGTGCGTTTCTATGTAAGTATGTATGAATGTATACATGAGTATGTATGTGTCCCAATAACCGTTCTCCCACACAGCTGAGTCCACGTGCTCTGCATACGAATGCGTCATTTGAGCTCTAGTCTCTGGTGTTCTGTCCCTTCCTCTGTCTCTGTCCCTTCCGTTCTTCATTTGCTTCATTCATTCAGCATCCTCGGCGTCTTCTTCACCTTCATCTGCTTCCCCATTATTGTTGTTGATATTTTTACGACGCTGGGGTTTCTTTTTTTTGCCACCGCTGCGATGTTGCTATCTTTGTTTATTCTCATCAGCAAAAAGTCCCCGTGTATGTGTGTGTCTTATCGTGGTAGTTGCAAAAATTGCAAACACAATGTTGCAACTGCAGCAGAAATGTTGCGAAAGGTTAAATGTTATGTCGAAAATTTGAATTTGTACGAAATCAACATTATGGACCTCAGTTGCTTATGAATTAAAAAATTAAACATTGTCTTTTAATTTGAATATCAAGATAAAGGTAAAATCTGAAACTACCGAAAACTCTCCAAGAAATAATAATAAATAATAATAATCAAATTCTTAAAAGTTCACGTATCCCAAGAGATACGGAAAGAGTCCCTCGTGTTGGGAACACGAGAAGTAGAAAACATATCAGATATGTGTATATGTAAAATATGTCGTGAGTCATGACATCTCTACGCGAAACACAACTGCGAGAGAATAAAAGCAATTTTGCAATATTTCACATCACAACAATGTTTTCGGAAAATGACAATAATTCGTGTCACATGAATGACTTCCGCAGAAGGCAAAGGAAAGGATGCGAAAAGCATGATGCAGTGACATTTTACGCAAATGAAAAAAATAAAATAAAATAAAATAAAATAAAATAAAATAAAATAAAATAAAATAAAACACACCCCAGTGAACCGTGGGGATTTCGAAGACATTCGGAGAGAAGTATACGAAGATACAATGGAGTTCTCGCTGAATAAGATAGAGTCTAGAGAATAGAGATAAAATGAAGACTCATGGTAGAATAAAAATATGATATCGTGAGTAAAACTGAAGTTCTAATAGAGAGAGAGAGAGAGAGAGAATAGAGGAATAGTTTAGAATAGAGTGGAGAAAATAGAAATAAACTAGAGTCTCATTGTATATTATGCAAATTACTTCAAGTATTTTTTGTTCTATGATGAATCACAGACTAGGAAATATTTTAGTTGATTGTACCGATTTTATGTTGGGTTTTATTGTTGGTTTTGTTTTTTTATTTCATTTTGTTCGATTTTTTCGCCGCTGTCCATCTCTAATTCCAACGAACAGGTGTGTCCTTTGTGTGTTTCCGAAATAAATTTTATTCGCTTCTCTAAGCTTATTTATGCCATGATTTTAAACATTTTCGGCATGACTCGGCACGGCACACGAAAAGAAGACACGCCATATCGTGCCGTGCCCTGCCACGCCCCTCGACTTACGCCCATCTCCATCACCTTCACCATCGCCTACACTCGGCCCGTTTCCGTTCGCAGACTCGGTCGCCGTCGCAGTCCCAGGCCACGTCCTGTCTGTCACTCCATTCAGTGTGCAGTTCATTCAGTCATAAAAAGCACCGGGCTGCCAAGTTTACTCCCGGTTCGAGAGGGTGTCTCCCCGTGTAAGCATGAGTGTGTGTCTGTGTATTTGTGTGACTGTGTATGTGTGTGTGTGCGAAAGTTAACAATAAAAATGATGATAGTCAGTCGTAAAAAAATGTTTGCGCGAGTCAAGTGCAAGAAGTGCCACCAAAGGACACCACGAAGTAGACGAAGACGACGACGAGACGAGTCGAGAGGACAAAAAAAGGACGGACGGATGAGGAGCCAGCCCAAGACGCTCAGTTTACGAAGCAGCCCACAAGATGATGTGTTATTTTTCGAGTTCAAGTTCTGCTTTTTCCCCTCCTCTCCTCTCGTGCCTTCCTGTCGCCTTTTGCTTACTTGGCTCGCTGCTCTATTTCAATTCCTTCCGCTCTCTCATCGCCGCTTTGTGCACAAGTTGTGCTGGAAGTGGAAGGTATTGAGGAAGCGATCAAGGTCATTTCAAGGATGACGCCAATGCACAATCCCACGCACAGACAAAGAGACTCACGGACAGACAGAGAGACAGACCGACCGACAGACAGACAAACAGAGAGACAGACAGACAAAAAGACATTCACTAACTATATGTATAAAAAAGGAAGCTTCATCTTCTCGCTTCTTTTTCTTTCAATATTCTCCTGAATGGAATTATCTGCTTATGTGTTAGTGAGAACTCATGTCTGTGTGCCTCCGTCTATTGTCCTTGTGTGTGCGCCGCCCATTGTGTTTGGGTGTGCGTGCGTACGCATGTGTGTATTTTTTCAAAATTTGCATGAGCTTCGGAAATTGTGCAAGAACCCGGAATGGTGCGAATTGAAGTTTACGCTTCACTTGGATATTCGTCCCAGGACACCGTACAAAGGATGGAAGCTCGGGTCGAGCTGGATCGACAAGGTGTGGATCGGATCGAAGCGAATCGAATCGAATGGAGTCCTTGGAACCTTCGACGGATGGAAGGAAGTGAAGGCGGAACTGACATCGAAGACATCGATTTTCCTGTGTGGGCTTCGCTTTTGAGGCGAGACACAAATGAATTCACAACATCTCCTGACAGATCGAAGAGGCTCCAAAGGACCTGGACCTTGTGTTGTTGCTGCTGCTGGAGGAGGAAAAATGCAAATCGCAGGAAACCCCTTGAAATGGAAATTCACTGACAATAATAGTAATAATACTGAGTTTGACCAACGGAGGACGAGACAAGGAGTCAATTTCGATTTCAATTTATTCCAATGACTCGAATTTCGTATAGAACGAGAGGACATTAGCACCAACATCACCATAACAACAACAACACGAGGGCTCAGCGATAAGAATAAGTAGAGCTTTGCCGGCGCTCGTCGCAACTCGAATTTATTTCGACACCGAAATTCCATTAAAAGGGAAATCCTATTAAATTCACACCGAAGCGTCCGCCGCTGTCGACCCTGCCCCTCAACTCTCTATTCCTGTTTAGTTTGTTCTGATTTTCAAAAATCCCCAACTGCACAGGATGTAAAAGCAACAACCAACAAAAAATACAACAACGTTCAAGCAATGAGCTAAAAAAGTGTTTAAAAAAGCAACAAGAAAAATAAAATACACCACCAACCTGCGACAGCGGTGGCACCAAAAAACAAAACATAAAAAACACAATTTTTCATATAACTCCAAAGTTTTTGCTACTGATGTGATTCCGAGAACCAGACCCAGGTGTTCGTAGAACTTACCGCCCCTCACCTTCTGAACCACCCCCCACTGATCGTTCGTGCTCATCACTCGAAGGCGCAGAAATGCGAAAAATTACGACGCTGAGTCAGCAGATAGTTGTTGGAAACAGAACAATCGCTGGGAAAATATGCTTGATTTTTCACTTCGAAGTCCAGGGTGGGGCAACTGCAGGTGGAGTGGGCGTGGGGAACTTGTGGGCGTGTGGGGTTGAAGTCGTTAGAAGGTGACGCTCTTAAAAAAATAATAAACATGATAATAGTGGGAATGTAGATTAGGTTAATCCCTAGTTAATCTTCTTTAATCTTCTTTAATCCAATTAATCTTTTGTTAATCGTCTTTAATTCAAAACACAAATACGATATGGTATTATGAAAGATTTAAATGATAAAAGGTGGAGAAGATTTTAGACGAATATTTAAAATTTTCTTCTCGTGCATTTCAAATTTATCAAGACATTGCACAATTCGACCGTTATTATTAAACTTGTCGTTTTTCTTCTGATGCTCCGACTCTGAGGAAAAGTTTCCGCAAAATTTAACGAAAAACGAGTGCCACCGAAATGCGAACGAAAGAGAAAGGTGAAATGCGAACGAAAGAGAAAGGTGACACATCGCGTAGAAAGTCAGATAGAAAGAGAGTGAGTGACAGAAAGTTTGGAGTGCAAAAAACAATTTTGAAGATATTATTTTCGAAGCTGCGCCTCCGTGAAATCTTTGAAAATCAGTTTTGATTTTGAAAAGTTTTCGCAATACTATTTCCGAGATGAAATATCTTACTTGATAGTTGGTAGTCATATGTGAATTTTCAAAGAATTTTCTAAAGATGCTCTGAACAGCTATTCGGAAATAGGAAAAGGCTTAATTAATCATTGGTTACTCAGTTATATGCTCGATTAAATGTCTAACCGTTAAAAAATCGTGCATTAGAGAGATGCATGTGGTTGGTGGAAAATTGGAAGCCAGCTTTAATTAAGCTCAAATAAACACACACACACTCACACACGTCAATATCGAGTGCCAGAAATCGCTGATCACTGGCTGCGAAAGCTCGTGTTTGAAATTCGCTGAACAAACGACGGCTGACAGATGTCCTTCGACGTCGAACGTTCGACGTTCGGAGTTAGAAACAAATTAACGAGTCGCCGATGGTAAGTTGATATATCGCAAGAACAACAACAACAGTAAAATGCAGCCGCACACGAGCCGCCAACCACAGCGATTGAAGGTCACAGGAGGACAGACAGGCGGGGGGGATGGACAGGCAGGGAGGTGGACAGGCAGAGGGATGGATAGACAGCGGGATGGACAAGCAAATAGGATAGACAAGCAGGCAGGACAGACTGATAGACAGACAGACAGACAGACAGACAGGAAAGCAGGAATTTGGGCTTGTCCCCGGACGTTGCTTCTAATTTGACAATTGCAACGCGATGCATGCGGCGGCAAGTGCTTAACGGATATGCCGCCATGTGTGTGTGTTTGTGTGAGTTAGTGTGCGTACGTATGTAAATACGATGTGCGGCTGGGGGTATGTGTGTGTTTATTTGTCCCTGCCACTCCTGTTGGCATGCGTAAGCGAGCGAATTAAGCGTTCAGCTGGATGTAAATGTTGCATTCAATTAATTACAATCGCTGAATAATTCGCGTAGTTGTGTGTAAACTAGATTTACATACATATCCGATTGTGTGCATGCGTGTGTGTGGTTTAGTGCAATTACCATGACGCTCGACTGATGTTGTTAATTGTTTAACTCGACTGGGCTAATCATGGATTGCATTTCGGTCGGATGCGGAACATTTTGGCGAATTAATTATGCATTCCTTCACGTTCAGTTTCGCATTCGCTCTCGCTCTCGATTTCAAAGGCAGCCACCGGTGGACCTGCTGTGGCTGCCACTGCTTATGTGCGACTGCGGCTGTGGTTGTGGCTTTGGGACTCTGGTTGACAACGAGCGGACGAGAGGACGAATGTCGGGACGATCGAACGGAATTGAATGCGAAAGTGTTTGCGGGCGCAATGTGTGCTCTGAATGATTTGTGGCATTGGGGAAGAACTCAAACATAATCGAAATTTATATTCATTTAACCACCGCAAAGTGATTTTGCATTAAGGTTAAAAAATTCGTTTCATTCATTCGTTTCGTTTCATACATGTCGTATGAGTGATTATCTGAAAATCAATTTGGGAGCAAACCTAATTCCTTAGCTCTAAATTTCCTCTCAAAGATTCACACGCATTGAATAGAACAATATTCTCCATCAGCTGTTCCTGTAGAATTTTCTTCCAACAATAATAGAAAATATTTTCGTTCATCGCTTAGACAATCCCACTGACTCTCATGCAAGAGGCGAGAAGAATAGAAGCTTTAAAGAATTTTCACTTCGCTTTTCCAAGCGTTTTCGTTGTGTTCACCATGGAAAATGCGTCGGTTGCATAGAAAGAAATTCCGTCCATTCTTGCGTGCCTTCGAGTATTTATTTTACAATTTCCTTTTTCTCTTTCTGTTTATTGTTTTCCTCATTTCGCACTCACGACCAGATGACCAATGGGGGAAATGGAAAAACTGAAAGAGAGAACGGAAAATCCAGTAAGCTCCGTTTTATAAATTGATATTTAAGTTTGAACATTGCTCTTAATAATACAATACACCAAGTCCATGATAATACAATGCAGTCCATTTAATTCTATACTCATTAAAGTGAGCCCTGAAAAGTCCTTTATTTTGTTGCGTTATTTTCTCGACTTCAAGGACTCGTCAATTCTTAAATCATGGTCATTCTTGATCGTTAATCATTCGCTACCCAATCGTACCTAAATCGACACCCTTTGTTGATTGAGGTTTAATCGAATGGCCAAGGTCTGGTATTAAAGACCACCCAACCATGAAGTTCATGGCGATTGGTGATTGTATGCATAGCTCACATGACACAAAGATTATGCAAATGATTTCGTTGGGAAATCTCGTACATAAATTGGACGAAATCGTTGTAAACTAATTGAAAACATGACATTGCAAGAAGAGAATATCCAACCATAAGAGCAGCAACAAAAAGCGCTCTCACTTGCAGATGTGAAATTTATCAAACCAACAGCTGACATCAGCTTGACTGCGTTGGCTATCTTAACTTTTGCCTTTACATACATACATACATACATACATACATACATACATACATACATACATACATACATACATACATACATACATACATACATACATACACGCAGACACACACACGCGCATACATCCTCACACACAGTCATTCGTCTCTTCGTCGCCGTCCTCATGTGCTTTTTCACGGACCCGTGGATGCGGCGAATGAAGAAGGAAGACTCAGCGAGGAAAAGAGAATAGTTCGTTTTATTTCGCAATTCAAATTGAAATCGAAGTCCTTGCACACACATACACATAGAGCACTCAGAAAAACATATACAGATAAAAGCTCATGTGCATAGTGTGATAGATGTATAATTGAGCGATCCAGTACGGAGGATTCGAAGCATTATTTGCACAGATCAAACAAGAGGAGCGAGGTCGGATGTTGGAGAAGGAGATTTATTTTAACAAAATAAAAGAAATATTGGAGTATTGGAAGAGCAACTTCCGTAAATTGTTCTCCACTCTCGATGGAAGTGGCCAAGGACGCGAAAGGACGAGGCATCGACAGCCATTTGCATGACAGCGCCTTCTGGCGTGATTGATATCTAATCTAGTGGCAATTTGGCGGCCACTTCTCGACACCCCCTGGATTGGGATTCGGAATCCCGGTGATAATCGGAATCTGGTACGCGACAGGGGGCGGAGCCACCCGCTGGCACGCCTACCAATCGATAAATGGTCACAGGACGATGACAGGCGGGAAGAGGGAGAGAGGGAAAGATAGATAGCAAGAGAGGAAGACAGATAGAAAGTGAGAGACAGGCATAGAGGGAGAGATAGATAGTGAGGGAGAGCGAGAGAAACGCGTTAAAGTGATTATCGATTGGGAGCAATACACACGAATCATAATATTTATGTTATTCCGCTATTTCACTCTCCATCTATCTTTCTCTCCTCTCGCTGTCCACCTCTCTCTCTCTCTGTTTCTTTCTTTTTTTTCGTTCTTCTCGCTCCATGTCTTCGATTTCTATTTCACGTTTTTGCGCCTAAGGATCTCGCCTGGTAATGCGCAAGGAAATTGCCTTTTTTATGTGCGGAAGTTATGATTCGTTTATTTATTAAGGCCGAAGGGCTGTTGGGTTCATTCGTTAACGCGGAGGGAGGGAGGAGGCTGAGGCGCGTGTGAGCCGATGAGGAAAATTGCTTTCGTTTTTTATACGAATGCTAATTTGACGTACAATTCGTTGGTAAATATTGTTGTTCTTGTTCTTTTTTTCTGGTCGGGAGGTTTGTTCATAATGTTGATTTTTTTTCTGATACCAATTTTGTTGTTTTTGCTACTTTTCTGTGCTGGGAAAAATTAACAGCCGTAAGTTATGTACGTCGAATTAAGAAAATTCCTCGAATTTGCAAATAGCAGGAAGTCATATATTAAATCAGAAAAAAATATTTATCCAAATACATTTCTTGGTGGACAAACTTTGTAGATATTTCATAGAAACCATAGAAACATTAATCTCAATAACTAACTCCAGTATCTACGTAACAGTAACAGTTAAAGAGCATAAAGTAACACAGGTAAAACTGTAATAAATCAGGCAGATCATTAAATTTCGGAACTGTCTCTCTGAACTCATAATTTCCAAGGAATCCAAACTGGAAGTACATCGACGATAGTCGGGATAATTTTTTATATGTCATTCCATTGCTCTGTGTGTAGTTGGGGTACAAAAGACTGCACCTCCGGATGCATCGCAAGCATAACAAGTAATTAATTTATTAACCTTGATTAAAGGTACTTATACAATATCTTGCTTGACCTCGTTTACGAAACTTCTCAAGTACATTATAGAGTCATTGTGATGCTTGTAGAACCGAATGATTTCGGACATTTTCATAAAAGACAGCAATGTTAGTACTATTACTCGTTCCAACACCCTGATCAATGGAGTATTAATAAAAGGTATACAGGAGAGGGTAGAAGCAGCCAAAAGTGCCCCATCCAAAGAAACCCATGACAAAGAAGTCGATTACGACGATGAATCTGTGATTTCACTGAATTTTCATTGACCAAGTGTTCAAGATGTACCAGAAGAACCAGTTCACATGGCAGGATATTATCAGCGAATCCAACACCATAGTCGCTGCCGTGAGAAACTTTAAATTTATATTATCCTCTTATCCTTACCTCGTTTTATATGTACCAGGCATCTGAGACGACAGGGAATGCGATCTCCTCTACCCTCGTTATGCTCGCGATGCATCCGGATGTGCAGGAGAAGCTCTACGAAGAGCTTCTCGATGTGTTCCCTGAAAAGGATTTCGAATTCGAATACCAACACATGGAACAACTGCCGTATTTGGATCGTGTGATCAACGAGACGTTGCGTTTATGCCCTTCGGCTCCTGTCATTGGACGACACCTAGAACAGGATACTCAACTGACAGAGAATATTCTTCTGCCTAAAGGTCTGGAGCTGATGATTTCAATATTTCATCTACAACGTCGGCCCGAAATTTGGGGTCCGGATGCGGATAAATTCGACCCGGATCGCTTCCTGCCCGATAACATGGAAGGCAAACACTCTCACGCCTTCATTCCCTTCACGAAGGGCAGTCGAAATTGCATTGGTATGTTCTGGATAGGGGGGAAAGGCGGTAATAGAGAAAGTTGATCGATCCACACTTGTCATAGGTTGGCGCTACGCGATTTTGTCTATAAAGACGATAACCGCAGGCCTGGTGCGTAACTTTCGTTTTGCGACGTCCTTCAAGTACGAGGATCTCGAGTTCGTAGAAAGTATTACCTTACAGTATCACGAGGAGCCCAAACTGGAAGTACATCGCCGATAGTCGGGAAAAGGTTGTTTATGTAATTGTGATTAGTTCTATTGCTCTGTGTGTAGTAAAAACTGGGGTACAAAAGTGTTGGCCAATTTTTCTGTATTTAACTTAAGTAAAGAAATATATGTCTAGCATGTATATTGAAAAGTTTGTATTTTTCCACAAAACTGTAACAGTTTTTTACAGTTACAGAACACTTTATTTACTTATGTGCTCATTAACTAATAAACTGAATGGAAAGTGAAGTAAAAGTGATTCTTATAATACCAGGAAAAAATCACTTTCTAGCATTCATGCTAATTCCGAAGTGAGCGTTTTTAATACTTGAATATTCATATGTACATATAAAAAGCTAATCTAAATGACTACACATAGCTAATAAGAAGAACACATAGCTAATAATATAGAAAAGAAACTGTAGGTCTATGACCATATAAACAGTATAAAATGCATTTCCATTGAAATGGGTTCACTCGATCAGAGGCACCGCCGCCACTTCAATTGCTTCCCATTTCTGAATCGGAATATATCAGGCAGATACTTAAAGTTCTGAACACCCCCTTTCATAATAGCCCTGGATTATGTATTTGTATATGTAAAATAATATCATACGTTTTGAAATATTAGTATTATTCGAAATTTCTAAGTATATCGAGATAACAGCTCGTAGAAGACATTGACCGATCGAGCCAGTGTCTGATGTCTGTGGTTCCGAACATAATTGGAATTTAGCCGAGGGATTTGTAACACACATAAGTGAAATCAAATACACACATACGAAGTCGTTTCTATCCCTCCGATTGAGCATCCACTGCCGCTACATCCAACCATCATTCTTAACACGATTCCCAGGGGTAAAGTTAATTTGCGGATTTTGGCCCAAATCGCTCGTAATGAGCTAAAATTCAATTTGCACCGAAATTGAATTAGAAAAAAGAACACAGAGTTACCGAAAATTGCAAGAGCAATAACAGAAATTGCCATTTAATTATAAGATCGATCGAGGCGCCAAAGCGGAAATTGATTTGGGAATTCAACTTGAAGCGGAAACGGCTGCACAACGGATGCAGCGAATTAATGAAACATGGAAAAACATAAAATAATAAACACAATCGATTGAACGCGGAAAATGAATCGAATATAAATTTTGCCCACTCCAGCACACGCAATCACACACGCACTCCCACATACAGCCACCTGTTGAACACCGTTATCGATGACGCCACGAGCGAATGAGGCCCAGGGGGAGGTGGTGGTGGATGCGCAGTGTAAAGTCTAAAAGTAGGCAATTATTTACCATTAAAGCGCGTTGCCAACTCGTGCAGACTTCGGCGACACATTGTGGCTCTTGGTCTTTCCATTTCCGGCTCCGTTCACTCCATCCGTTTGTCGCATGACAGCGAAAACGAAGAGAGTTCTCGCTCTTCCGCCCATTTCTCGTTCTCTATCTTGCTCTCGCTCTCGGCGCCCACGACCCACGATTGGGTGGCAACTTTTATCCGCTGTAATTTATTTATTCAATTAAAGCGGCAGCACGACGCGAGATCATTAAGAAGCAGGGAGCGAGCAGTGCGAGGCAATCGAGATGCATATGGGGCAATAATTCAGTGCGATAAGAAGTTAATTGAGTGCGCGTTGTCGATGATGTGAGCACCCATTATGCCGGAACTTAAGCGGCTGACAAATTATACGAAACCCTTTCAATGCTTTGCACTCCTCATTTATATTGAAAACATTAAATACGTATACATATTTAATTAATCCTTTTTCTCCCGTTCAGGTCGATTTTTCTTGATTCAACTTCGATTTGCGGACCAGCTTATCGGAGACCAAAGAGCTTTTTATTTTTTCCTGCAGTGTTTTTTTCTTAAAAATATTAATCTTCTTAATGGAAAAAAATTATGATAAATCGTATATTAACACCGTCTGAGAGAAACTTCAGTTTCACAAGAGCAGAACCACTAAATTGCATGGAAATTTTATTGAATCATAAGTTGCGATGAAGCCAACAACTCGATCAGAGCGAGTTAACTTTCGCCGACTCTGCCCGTTGACCTTCGTCGTCCCGAAGTTTTCGCTCTCTCCCACTTTTCCCTCGTCTATTGTGCGCCTTCTTCTTCTTATTCTTCTTCCCTTTACATTCTTTTGCTTTCCTCGAAACTGAATTCACTTGAAAATTAACTTTTTTATTTGAATTCCATGTCGTAGTACGAGATCCCTGTGTTCTTATCTTAGCTGGGGTTGTGTAGAAAGAAAGAAGAAGAAGCAAAGAGCACAACAACAATAATGACAACAACAGAAATAAGAACAATGACAGTGGCGTTGGTGGCAATAACTTTGCGAATCAACTTCGCACCCTTCGCTGGCCTGAAACAATAAGCAATAGATTAAGTATAATCGTGTTTAACGCCACAATGCATCGGACAAAGAAATTCTTTTATTTTAATTCGCTGACTTTCGGAATGTGGCTTCGCGCGAGTTCCAAGGCCAGGACATTCTCTGCTTCCTCGCCCACTGCCCTGGGATGAGACGGGGGTTTCGTTGATTTTCATATCAGAGAAGCACGAGTACCCGGGTACAATATCCAAATCTACTTAAAAATATCATAAACTCTCCAAGCCAAACGAGAATAGCTCGAGCAGCAATCTTTAATATTCGGGTTTGCTGTGATTTCTTGAGATATTTCACTTGGTTATAATTTCGAAAGTTTATGCAGGAATCGAATGATCCAGATCTCTAGACTTCTTCCGCTCATGAGAATCATAAATCTTAAAATCACGCTAGCGCCTAAACAAGAATAGCTTGAAGGCCCAAAACTGGACAAGAAATATGTTCAATTCTCTCATTCTAGTATCAATCACATCTGAATACTCGCATGCACTGTTGCTTCGAGATACCCGGATAAAAATCTAAAGCTCTATATCAAAGCACATATATAGAAATATAGTTATGTATGAATATGTATATATTTTGTGAAAGTTTCCCAAATGAACCACAAATGATTGTCGTTTTTTCCGGTTCATTTTCTTAATTGAGTGCGCAATTAAGCGACACATCAAGCAATGTGTCAACCACAATCGGAAGCCAGTATTCATACCTACACACAGAAACATACATATGTATGTGTATATATAATTGTTTGCACCTTCTCACCGTACAGATTGACACGTTAATATTTAATTGATTTTTCGAGGCGTGAACAAAGAGAAAGGCTTTGTAATTAAGTCGATGGGCGCTAAGATAAGTCATTAGTTAACTGTTACCCCATTCGGTCGCAGGATCATGTGAAGGAAAATTTCCAGACGATTTCCCTTAGGGTTCTATAAAAAGAGTTACTAATTCGTGACAAACAGAATACAAAAATGGATAAGAAATGGATATTAATAGAGTATTTTAGGGATATTGTATAAAGAAATGCCCCTTTGATTCGGCTTTTAACACGTGATTTATTTTTACTATCATTTATTCATCAGCCAGAAGTCTTTTGGAGTCAATTTATCAAGAAAACAGGCGATACATCCCGTATAGGAAATATTTCTTTCAAATAAATAACTTTCCTAAAAGTAATCTATATCTAATTAAAAAATTAATTTAAATGAATTTGCTTAAGGATTATTAATTTGTTTAAGATAATTATTAATAAGCAATGGAAAATCATATATTTATTTTTATTAGCTTTTATTTTATTCAGTTCATTAATTTATTTTGCGACCAAAACCATGTCTTGGTTGGGCCAATACACGGTAAATACCCATTTCGGTTAAATACACAACATTCTTACCAAGTATTTACCCAAATGGGTAAAAATATGGATATTTTAGTATTGGGTTTTCATAAAAAATAGCCTGAATTTTGAAATTTTCGAACATTTACGTTACGAATTAACGTCCTTTTCGCGAAATAACGCGTATTAGCCGAGATATGAGATTTTCATTTAAAATTGCATGAATTTTCAAAAATTTAGAGGTCGTTATGAATTAACGTCCTTTTCGCGAAATAACGCGTATTAGCCGAGATATGAACGATTTAAGATTTTCATGAAAAATTGCATGAATTTTCAAAAATTTAGAGGTCGTTACGAATTAACGTCCTTTTCGCGAAACAACGCGTATTAGCCGAGATATGAACGATTTAAGACTTTCATGAAAAATTGCATGAATTTTCAAAAATTTAGAGGTCGTTACGAATTAACGTCCTTTTCGCGAAATAACGCGTATATGAACGATTAAAGATTTCCATGAAAAATTGCAAGAATTTTCAAAAATTTTGAGGTCGTTATGAATTAACGTCTTTTCGCAAAATAACGCGAATTAACCGAGATATGAACGATTAAAGATTTCCATGAAAAATTGCATGCATTTTCAAAAATTTAGAGGTCGTTACGAATTAACGTCCTTTTCGCGAAATAACGCGTATTTACGGAGATATGAACGATTTAAGATTTTCATGAAAAATTGCATGAATTTTCAAAAATTTAGAGGTCGTTACGAATAACGTCCTTTTCGCGAAATAACGCGTATTAACCGAGATATGAACGATTTAAGATTTTCATGAAAAATTGCATGAATTTTCGAAAATTTATAGGTCGTATTTACGGAGATATGAACGATTAAAGATTTCCTTGATAAATTGGATGAATTTTCAAAAATTTAGAGGTCATTACGAATTAACGTCCTTTTCGCGAAATAACGCGTATTAGCAGAGATATGAACGATTTATGATTTTCATGAAAAATTGCATGAATTTTCAAAAATTTTGAGGTCGTTACGAATTAACGTCCTTTTCGCGAAATAACGCGTATTTACGGAGATATGAACGATTTACGATTTTCATGAAAAATTGCATGAATTTTCAAAAATTTAGAGGTCGTTAGGTATTAACGTCCTTTTCGCGAAATAACGCGTATTTACGGAGATATGAACGATTAAAGATTTCCATGAAAAATTGCATGAATTTTCAAAAATTTAGAGGTCGTTACGAATTAACGTCCTTTTCGCGAAATAACGCGTATTAGCCGAGATATGAACGATTAAAGATTTCCAATAAAAATTGCATGAATTTTCGAAAATTTAGAGGTCGTTACGAATTAACGTCCTTTTCGCGAAATAACGCGTATTTACGGAGATATGAGCGATTTAAGATTTCCATGAAAAATTGCATGAATTTTCAAAAATTTGCTTGAATTTTCAAAAATTTCGACGCGACGAAAAATTCCTTTTCGCGAAATAACGAGTATTAACCGAGATATGAACGATTTAGGATTTATATGAAAATTTGCATTAATTATGAAACCAAATTTTGTAGGAGAATATCTCTCTTAACATTATTTAAAGACCTCCTTGGTTAATGTAAAATTTTTTAGTATAGGTAGATAAAGGGACGAATTACATTAGAAATAAAATTGATGGACTGCTTGCCACTAACCCAGAGTGCAGTTGATCAATTCCCGAAATCAATTTAAAAACAATTTGAGATGTCATTAGAAGAAGAAGAAGATAACGCTCACATTAACGACAATGCACAAGGAATGTATCTAAATAAAAAACGTCACACAAATAAATCATATCTGACATCCACATGTCGCCGACAATTTAAATGGCGTGCAATGAGTTCCCATGCATCTGTCTATCTCTCTGTCTCCTCGGATATCTGTCTGTCTAACTGTCGCACGTAACGGTTCAGACCGTCTTCCTCGACGAGACAACATTTCCATTCCGTGCGAGTTTCCATCTGTTTCGACTATTTAATTCACTTTACGTCTCTCGTACATGACGCAAGGCGGACGAGATGACATTTTGTGGCGTTGCCAGACTTTCAATTTGCTCAACATGAATTGTAACGGCGAAATTCGTCTCGAAACATAAGGATCAGAAGAGACCATGATTGTATTCAAAGGCAAACAACACGATGATATTGAATTAAATTTTGTACTTTTACTTCAATTTTTTTATGCACAAACATAAATTGAACAAGAGACCTCCATCGACTCTTCACAAGCCCGAACTGCCGCCCGAGATGCCCAGAACGTATCGGCTGTACATGAGGTTGAACTGCTCCAGGAAGACGAAGGTCAACACCGTGTGCGGGCCCAGGCGGCAGAAGTAGGGCGTGAAGCCCTTCCACAGCGCGAAGACGCCCTCCTTGCGGATCACCTGCTGCAGCACGTTCAGGGTGCCGCTGTACTCGGGCTTCGCCCCCGCCGCGGTCTTCATGTTCTGGATGCGCGTCTTCGCCATGTCGACGGGCATGGAGGCGAGCGTCGTCAGGAAGCCGGAGAACATGCTCGCCACGAAGTGCAGCTTGATGCCATCGGGCATGTGGTGCTTGCGCCGAATGTAGCCCTTGGCCTGCGAGTACGACGCCAACTGCGTCATGTTCACGACCATGGCGCGGGCCACCGTCGGCAGGCAGCCGCTGAAGAGCGTGGCCACGCCCTCCTCGCGAGCGATGCGCGCCAGGGCGTTCGCGACGTTCGTGTAGTTGCGTCGCTCCGCCGGCGGGCTGCGTCCGTCGGCCGACATCCGGATCAGGGCCACCTCGGCGGGCGTACCGATGACGGCGCCGCACGCCCCCGCCGCCATGCCCATGAGGATGAGCAGCGGCAGGTTCGGGTCGGCCTGCATCTTGGCGCGATACCTGTCGTTGAGGTACGTGTAGACGCCGAGGCGGCCCGTCGTGTAGGTCGCCTGCCGCAGGAGGCCGGCGCCGATGCCCTTATAGAGGGCGAGCGGCCCCTCCTTCACCACCACCGACTGGATGCAGTGCAGCGAGCTGCGGTACTCCTTCTGGCCCCCGGCCGTGGCCGACAATTGCATGCGCGTCTTGACCAGGTCGAGTGGCTGCACCACGCAGGTGGCTCCCATGCCGGAGACACCGCCGAATAGGAATTTCATGCCATTCGAGATGGTCTTCTTCTTCTGCTTCGTGTCGTCGTCGTGGCCACCGGACATCGTGATTAAGTTATGTGCATTTTTCGTAATTTAGAGACCAGCATCAAAATAACCAATCAATCCTCATGTGAAATTCCTCGCTCCACTTCACCGTCCACTTCCGAAAAGTTCCAAAATAAACTACACAAGGAATTTATATCGTCGTTTGATCGAAATTTCAGCGTTCACCGAAAATGTTTCACAACATTTTTGTATCGTTGAGTGAAATTTGAGACTTTTTTCGAGTATCGTCATGGGTTCTACTCATTTTCGTTCTCGAGGAAAATAGTTTCGCCCCAAATTGTGCAGCGAATTTTCCGGTAAATCCTTCGCCATGATAGTCGTCCACTCACCGTGCTCCACACTCCACACGTGCGCTCACGAAACCTAATCGTGGATGTCATTGATCGTAAATATGTATGTAAATAAATCCATGCACTTCTTGCCTTCCTTTCTTTGGCCCTTCCGCCATCGTTCGCCCATCTCGTGAACCTTCGGCCTTCAATCTATTTCAGTCATAGAACGAAGCACAAGCAGCAAGGCGGCGACAGATATCGCTGCCGGCTGACAGCTGTTGCTGTCCCTGTCACGGTATCGATATGTGACCGACAGCCGGACAATCACCATGAAACGTCCTACCGCCTGTTGGTTCGTCCTTCTGTCGCCACGGTCGCTTCGTTCGTCACTCGGCCTATCAATTTATTTTCGGACTGACGGCGTAAGACTTTCGATAGCCAGGCTTAGGAATGCGTCGACAAAGGGCGGCGACTGGGCGTATCGGAGGGCTTATGATGGAGGTAGTGAGTGGCGGAAGAGGATCTGTTTTTATCGCAGGGAGGAACTTACATTCCAGTTCTTTTGGATAGAACACTCCGGCGCTCCGTCCACTGCTATCGCATCAATCGAGGAAGGGTTCGCTTCGATCGTTGGATACTCTGACTGAAGAGAGTGGATGAAGGAGAGAGTAGAAGATAGAGGGAGTGGAAGAAAGAGACAGAGAGAATGAAATATATAGATAGTGAGGGAGAGATAGAAAGGAAGAGGACGATTCCCTTACGGTCTCTGCGATTTATTTATGGCATTGCCAATCTAATCCAATTCAGGCGAACACATTCCAACGCTCCACTGGGACTCACACACACACAAATACACTAAGCCACACGACACACCCAGCGATGTCATATTCTCCCATCACTTCTGTCTCTCTCTCTCTCTCTCTCTCTCTCCCTCTTCTTCTTTTCTACTTCACCCTGCCCCTCATCCTACCTCAACGGTGGCGATCCCTGCTGGCAATCAATAAAATTTCACGCTGTTGTAATCAAAAGCTTTGCCATTAGTGTAAAGTTGAATGAATCTCCAATGTGCTGCATGGTGTATTCGTTGAGGGATAAAAACAACAACAAACAACAACAACAATAACCAAGAATTACAATAAAAATTATAACCAATAACAAAAGCAACAAAAACCACCTTCTGTTATCTTTGGCTCAATGGCTGGCTGAATAGCTGGATAGCAGCAAATGAAGGTTGGTCGTGTAGAATGCTTGGGAGTTTTGCAAACGCGAGCAGAAGCAACAGCAGCCACAACAAAAACAACAATAGCAGCAACAGCAACATCATCACCACCAGCATCATCTCATCGGGAATGTGAACCGCCGTCTTGTGGTCTATTGTATCGGAGTGATTCTCCTCTTATAATAATCAATACCAACCGACGGATGGATGGATGGATTCGCTTGTCAAGCCAAAATCCACCTGTGAGCAGGAACAACCGCGAAGCAGAGTGAGTGAGACTGTGTGGGTATCTAAAGCAATAACAACAACAACGTTTGCGACTGAAGTTATTTTCAGATTGAATGGCAAATTTGTGCATGTGTGTGATGCGTTGTAAATGCGGATGAATTTGCGATGTCGAGTGTGGCGAATCGATTCATTATGCGTTCCCCAATGATCCCACAGTGAATGAAGGTCTCCGAAGTCCCCCTTTCTTCGGTATCTTTTGGCATATTCCTTTGACAAATCACGATAGCAAATGGTAATACCGTACACTAAGGGAAAAATCTTCATTTAAATTTAAAAGTGATCACGTTTGAATTCAAAGTGATGGAATTTAAAGCGTTTCTCCACAAAATTGTAGATGGGAATAAAAACGTATACAAATTAAAAGTGTTCAATTTTATTTTCAAAGTGTTCGCTTTGAATTTTTCATTATATCTGAGGAAATATTCCCTTTGAAATTAAAAGTGTACACTTTTAATATTCGATTTTCTCACTTTGAATTTCAATAGTGTTCACTTTGGAAATAAAAGTGAACAGTTTGAATTTTGAAATTTGTCACTTTGAAATTAAAAGTGAACACTTTTTAAATAAAATAAAACATTGTAAAATATATAATTTCAAAGTAAATTCTTCAAAAATCATAGCAATCGTGCCTTCAGTTGTTCAAAACTGAAAAAAAAATAATCATAAATCATAACAGCACTTAATCTGAATCGGTGACCAGGTGAGTTGATATTTCGCTTTGTATTAAATAAATTAAACCATGTTTTCTCCCTCATTCTAGAAAGATGTCCAGAAACTCGAATGGTTGGTTGTTATCGGTGTACCCCCAGACGCATCAACATCGGACCACCTCTCTTGTATTTAGAAGCGCCATCCGAAAGACAGGATTTTGGACATTAGTTAGACCGATCCAGACCAAATGAACTCCATAACTTAATGTGAAACTTATCAGTATCACCTACAACTATTAAACATAATGTAGAAATATAAAATGTAACATATACATACATAAACACGTAATAAAATAACAAAGAATATATTCAATTGTATTTTAATTTAAGTCATTTTATATTGAAAATGACCACTTTTGAATTGTTATCAAAAGTATTCACTTTAAATTTCAAAGTGATAAAATTCAATTCAAATTTAAACGTGTTCACTTAAATTTCAAAGTGAAAAAATTCGATTCTAATTTAAACGTGTTCACTTTAAATTTCAAAGTGAAAAATTTCAATTCAAATTCAAAAGTGTTCACTTTAAATTTCAAAGTGAAAAATTTCAATACAAATTTAAAAGTGTTCTGTTTTAATTTTACTATTTTTCTCTTTGGCGCCCTTTCATATTTGAACACTTTTAATTTTAAAGTGTTTTGTACTGAAGCTTAAAGTGTTTTTTCCTGTGTGTACCAACTGATGAGCGAAATTTCACAATGTGCATACCTTTGTTGACTATTTTTAAAATAAATAATAACAAAGTTCCGTCCAATAGTTCCAACTCCCTTGCAATAAAGTTCTAAATTTGATGGCATTTTGTGACAGTGAAAGCAGGAAAAGCGGAAAATCTCGATTTACTTTTCCTTCCTTCTCCACCTAGTTCTTCTGGCTCTCATTGTCCTCCCACATTCAACTTCACTTCAGTCCACTCCACGTCACAGGTTCAGCTCCGGTTCTCTTCATGTCTGGCTGTGTCTGACGCCCTGGTCGTTCTCGTTCTCGCGCAAATTTAAGCTGCTCAGCACAAAGTCCTTAAAGAACACAATGAACGCCGCCCAGTTGCCTGCGGCAGACGCAGCGGATGTCTGAGCCGAAGCAGAAACAAGGCGGAGATAGTTTAGGAATTTATATAAAATAAATTTTGTTGGTCATGTTGAAAGTAGTTCAAGTGGAGAAGAATTTGCAGACGACGAGCGAGAGGTGCGTCCGTATACGAAAAATAACATGGAGAATATATTAGTGAAGAGCGTTTTTAATTTAATAAAAAACTTATGCATTCCATAAACTTTTTAAAAGCTTTCGCCGTAACGAGAAGCAATCACAAAGTATAAAATCATTTCATTATTTTTGACACGAAAATATCACCGTAAGAATTTCACATAAATTCATCAATGTTTCATAACATAAGTATAAGGAGATATCTCCCCTCCCTCTGATGTCTCTCATGTGAGTATTTTATCACGATGTTTCCTCTTGAGACAAGAATAAAAGAATGGTAAGAAACAGCGTTTTAATGAACTTCTTAAAAGTATTCAGTGCTGATAAACGGGAAATTGCTCATTGCAACAATGGAAACAACAACGACGGCAACAACAGTCGGAAGAAGTGCGGTTAGGGGGAAAAGTTTCCACGGAACCTGCCAAGTGATAAATTATAGGCGACGTGTAAACTTGCGTTTGCCGAACATGTTGAACGAACGCCCTTGAGTAATATTTCCACCACATTCAGGGGTAAATGAGAATGTCGCGAGGAACAGGTGGGCGGCTGGAAGGAAGGAAGGAAGGAGTGTAGACAAAATTTATCAGGATCACCTTGAATGATAAACACCACATTAGCAGAGGGGTGAAGACAAACTTTTCCCGCCAAACTCCTTCACACGACGAATATTCTTTATGCTGGTTGGCATCGGTTATTGACTCTAACGTACACAGCAACAGCTTGAGTTAAAAACAAAGAGTAAATTATTCAAAAGCTCTTTAGTCCTTGAAGACCCCACAAAGATATGCCCTAACGATAACAAGTACATGGAAACTTTGTTGATGGTGGTATCAAGATCCTCCAAATGTAACATTAATACGTTTACCGAATGGAGTCACAATAATGGGAGAATAAAAATCAAATTCTGGCATTGCAATATGTGCAGAAATAAACAATAAGAGGGTCATACAAAGAGAGTGCTTGTCTGGAACGCTTTGCACAACATGAACGAGGTCTCAGTTTTAATTCTTGCAGCGAGTATCGTTTTAATCGCCACTTTTTGGCTCAAATTTCTCGTGTTGCATTTCGTTATAGTCGGTTGAGCATAACGCATAAAGTTCGCAGTACGGCATGACGCGGTATGAGCCAAGACCCGGGGGAGCCAACATCCGGAGGCGGCAACACCCGGAGGGGCCAACGACAACGACAACAACAACCACCCAGGGGATCATCTTTCACAGCAGCAATAATATTCCGCTTGGCGTAAACCCGATTCCCCAGGGGAAGCTTACACTTACGCCCGACTGAGTTATCTACGATGATGCAGAAACTGCAACACCATCATCAACCTCATCATCATCGTTATCATTGCCAACAGCGCCATCAGCACCAACAAAAACTGCTATGAAAATAAGAGAAAACAAACTAATTGATAACTTAAGACGAAATACGAGCGACCACGACGACAGAGAAATAAATAAATAAAGCGAAATAAAAAAATAAAGAGAATGTGATAAAAGAAAATAAATACAAATAAAATAATAAAAAAATGTTATTATGAAGTATAATTTTTATAATGACATAAAATAAGAGAAATCAACGAAAAAGGAAATAAAGAAAACTCGGGCATTAAGAAGACGTGAGTCTTAACCATATATTGAGACTGCAATCAACGCATCTCGCATTTGGGGCGGAAGCGGAAATGAAGGAATTCACTTGGAATATGAAAACGTGCACTCTCAGCAAATGAGTGGAAGTTGACGCAGATGCAACAGCCGTAGGGAAAACGAAGATGAGAAACACAAGTGACGGACATGGCAGGCGGACAGACAGAGAGACAGACAGTTAGACATAACTGAACGACCGACGATCTCAAGGCGAAACATGAAAATTGACTCTACGTGAGCGAGAGAGTGAGAGATAGAGACAACGTGTGTGTGTGTGAAAGGCAAATAAACATACTGCGAGATAAAACGAGAAACAAAGAGTAAGAACGACAGACAGACTGAATGGGAAGACAGTCTATCAGGCTGTTTGTGTGTGTGTGTGTGTGTGTGTCTGTCTGTCTGTCTGGCAGGCAGACATTTGCATTTGAATTAAGAGTGGAATTACAAATAGCAAATGCTTGGAACTACACAGATAGAGTGAGATAGCAATACATAACGACCATATCTTCCCAAGGATGATAATTACGACCGACAACTGCGTTTATAACATTTACAACAACGGAGCTTCTTCTTCGTAAGCTGTTCTAAACAACCACATCCCAATTACTATATAATCAGGATCAAATGACGCACGGCAAATGGATTTAAACAGACGGAAGAGCAAAAGTAAATTGAAGAAAGGATGCCGAGCACGAACCAATCTGAAGGGGAATTAGCTTAAATATCGTAATTAAGGAGAGGTCGAAGGTTGGAAAGGAAAATTTAAGAATCGTTCACTACCTGAGAAATTATGGAGTGCAGAGAGACTGCAGATAGAAAATCACATTGAATTCATAATGTACCAAGAACAATGGAGTGAACCTAGGGTGGACATAGGTCATGATGATGAGAATAAATTTTCATACCAAATGGTAATATAAAAATAATAAAATGAAATCATAAAATAAACCTCGATTCATTTTATCTCTTTTTCCATTCCTGTGGTTGATATGGGTTGATTTTTTAGACATTTTTATTCTTGCTCATTTATAAATTCTGTAAAAGTAAACGAAAATAAAAACACATTCAAGGTTTTCCTGCAAAGATGACCTTCAATCTTTTAATTTTAATTTCGATGTTTTATTAAAATGCAGATTATTGAAATTATTATTGCAATTTGTATACTTAGCATACAGCAAATACTTCTCCACTCGTTCGAGTGAAAAATTGAAAAATGTTCTACTGCCTGGAAATATTTTATTACTTAAAAACAATTCGCAGAACAGCTATGAGTGACTTTTTAATAACAAAGCAAATATGATATTTAGCCGATGGCGATTATGTTTTATAAAAGGACGATAGAGCGTCAGTTTGTCGTTTTAATTGTTCTCTCCCACCCAGTTGGAATAAATGTCCTAGTTGCCGCCACTGAGGTCGTTAATTTCGAGAAATCACAATGCCCAACTCAAAAGTCAATTTGTTTTCCCGATTCAATTGAATGAACTCGCGGCACGATACGAGCGCCACGCACGCGACAGATCCGGCGTCGTCGTCATCATCCTGGGAGTCGGAGGCGCCCATCAAGTTCTTCTGTCTCCCCCACTCATCGGCGTCGGGGTCGGTTATCCAAGGATGTATAATTGTTATTTATATTTGTATTGTATTTATTGTGAGTGTGCGTTTTTTTATGGTCTGTGCGTGCTCGACTCTCAAGAGTTTCTCAAATTTTATCGAAAATAAATACAAATAAAAGCGGCAAAAATAAACAGAAAAACGCTACGAATGACAAATTATACGGAAGAATTCTGCGGCAATGTATGTGCGTGTGGACAGACGAAACAGCAAACAGATAGGCAGACAGACAGAGAGGCGTTTGTGTGACCGAGGGTGGGGGTTGTGGTCAAAGCAAATTAACTTTCTCTCCGTCGCCGATGGGAGGTCGGCCAAAAAAATTTACATTTATATAAAATTCCGCAGCTTAATTTAATTCAGCAACCATAACGACGGGTGTTGTTGCTGTCGCCCTATCTCTCTCTCTCTCCCTCTCTCTGAACGCTTCTAGTGGTTTGTAATCGAATTAAGGCTGTTGATAAATTCAATTTGTAGACCAAGAGCATGAAATTATTGATAATTGAATATGGAATATTTTCTATTTTCAGCAGTTTCCCAATTTAGTGATCTCACTTTAAAATTTGTACGAACATTTTTTCCAACAATTCTTGTTGCGGCTGCCGTTGGCCATGGAGTAAGCAGCTTCTTGAATACAAATTTATGCTCACCTCCGGTTGATGTTATTTCAAGCAATTTTTATTTCGTTTCGTTCTGTTCTCCTGTTTACCATCAGGCCCCGATCCGATCCGGCAACAAGCGCTCTTCTCGCATTTGCGTCTGCGGCAAATTGTATGCACATAAATTGCATTCCAACAGAACGATTTTCAAGCAAAACATTTATGATGCACACAGACACCGACCGACGCACACACACCGACAAGACCAAGAGCAATAGAACCCCACAGACAAACATACAAATACCCCAATCCATGCACAAACACACATACATATACACATATGTATATGTCTAGAGAGATATACGCTCACGTTGATATTTGCTGTGAACACTGGATATCTGGGGAAATTTATCAACAATTCAATTTATTTTCTTTGTTCCATTGCAGGAAAACTACAAGAATATAAAAACGAAAAATAAAAATAAAATTAAAAATAACTGTATTTCTGATTCTTCTTAAAATACAAAAGTATTGTTTTTGTATTTTTTATTTTTTTGTTTGTTTTTCTTTTGACCCCACCAGATAAAACTCTCTCGCATTGATTATCATGGAAATGTTAGTTCGACGTTTTATTTCTTCCTGCTTGCTTTTAAGTTCGCTTTATTCAGAGAAAAAAATCGCACAACTTGGAAGTTGGTCTCATCAAATTAATGGTATAAAGATAACGATATTTTGCTCCCGAATCCTTCGATTAATGTGGATGTAAAAATAAACGGAAATAATAAAGCTTGAAATAGTCGTGAATATACGTATCAAGTCGCGAAGAAAACGTTATTGATATTTTTATTATGTTTATCGAATATAAGCCTATAATTGATGATACCAAAAATTCCTGTCCCGCGGGTTCAAGCAACATTTCATCCTCTCCGACAATGGGAAACAAAATATATAAAAAGGACATCGCACAAGTCCCGCGATTGACCCTTCTTGATTTTAAAAATAACTTCACATCCTTCGTGCGTTCCAGCGGTCGCTTATTTCGGGTGCTTCATCAAAGCAAATCAATCTCGTGGCCAAATCAGTCGTGCACGATCAGGTAAACATGCACAAATTAATGAACCGTCTAATTGAGCAACCTTCGAAGCTACGACCCCCAATGATGATCATCATGATGATGATATCGATGAAGTGAGCCAGGGGCCAAGGCGTGCTGAGCTGGTGACCTACAGGGTTCAACCTCTCCCATTTATAGACGCCCAGAAAATAGAAGCCTAATTATAGCAATGGCTTAAAGCGAGTCGTTCAACTCGTTGGCCACGGACGAGTGAAACAAGTGAGTGGAGTGACGTGAAGTGGGGAAAGCGAACAAAAGAACGGCGAAATCATATCTTCATTCTATGCAATTTCCTTGACGCGATTCAGCAACATTAACTTTGCCAATTATTCTTCGTCCTGCGGCGCTTATCCCCAAGGCAATGGTCATGGAGGCGATGAAGACGAGGAGCATCTTTCACGAGAGCATGGGGTTCCGTTTAAAGGTTTTGTTGGTTTCAGGCTTGGTTGGGTGGCCGATTTCGCAAACATGGCCAACGGCCTCCGCTGGGCGGAAAGTTCGCGCGCGTGATAATATCCAACAACAATGGGGAGGGGGGCAACACAAGGGCACGCAACAAACGGAGCGTCAAAACCGTCAATCGGAATGGTATGAAAGGGACTCACTTACTGTCTTACTGGTGGGGGGGACTGACGAAATGACTGACTGAGTGAGAGAGAGAGGGAGCCGATGAGATGGGACACGCACACAAACTCCATGTCGCTCGAAGCTTTTGCGGGAATCTCCAGCGATTTTCGAGTGCAATAAAAATAAATTCATCGCCTTCGTAATTGTGTCCTTTTCGTGCCTCGATGATGACACGATTTCCGTCGCTCTGTCTCGCTTGTTCGTTCGTCTCTCTCCGCCTGATTCATTCGCTCATTCAATTGTTTGCTTGACAACGAGGCTATATCGCTATGTGATCGTGTGTGAGGGTGAGTGTGAAAGGCGTTGGAGGGTGCGTCGAAATGCGTTTAGCACGAAAACCAACACAATCCAACGAACACACACACAGGCAGACAGAACGACCGACAGACAGACAGACAGACAACGGATGGATTGACAAAACAAATACGAAATTACGCAACGCAGTGACAGAGAATCCCAAATCGCATTTCCCCAAGATTAAATGCGCGCGATTTCGCCATCCCCTCGGCTCGCAGGCCAGCGTGCTGGGGAATACAACGCACACAAGGGCGTTCCATTCTGCTTCCGGGAGGCACTGAACGGATGGCGGAAACGAAACTAGCATTTATTTTAAACCATGTCATCGTGCGGTGGGCGAAGGCCAGGGAAGGGAGCAGACAGGAAGGGTCTGTCTATCTGTCTGTCTGTCTATGTAGTTTCATTCCGAAGGACGTACTCGGAATAAAATTAGAGAAATTGCTTCATTTTTCGAAATGAATTGTTTATCGTTTTGATGGAATTTCCGATTACTTTCACATTTTATTGTACCCTGGAGATTTGACCTTCCCTCCATTGTGTTGGACTCCCTGGTAAGCAGTTTCATAAGAGTTGTTAAGGCGATCGTAAAAATCATGTGATTGGTAACCCCTCATCACAACTTCACATTGATGGATAACAGACATAAAATACGGAGATCAGATCGGAGGGATACAAAGAAATGTTCTCACAAATCGCAAAAAAAATAAAGAAATAATGTTCCAAACGTAATCATTCCGAACCTTCAATACACCTCTAACGCATAGTCAGAAAATAAAAGTAGTAATTTCAGGTACTACACATTCATTTCATCAAAAGGTAAGAAACTCATTGGCAAATAATCCCAATTAAGCTCAAGTGTTTTCAATAATGCCGAAAAATATGCAATCAGAACGAGTTGATAAGAGCTGTACAAGCCCAGTGGCAGAAGCAACAACAACATCGAAAGCCAACAAACAACGAAGCCAACGAAAAAATATGAATCGCAATCTTCTCATGATAGGTTTGATTAAAAGCATTCAATGGAGATTGCAGCGTCCTTCAGCCCCTGCACCCTCGTCACTCCGATATTGACGGCGTCCGTTCACTCTCCGCATCCTCGCTCTGCCCACCATCTCCATCTGGTCGCCTTTTCAATTTACACTCTGACTACATTTCATAAACGCCGTCGCACTGAGAGGGAGCGAAAAATAGGGAGTGCGAAAGTGAGGAAGTGAAGCGGCGACAAAATCCGCGTTTCGACATTTCGAATTCAATTCACCACTTCTTCCATTCCACTCTTCATCCCCAGCCCAGGGACAAACCGTTCTGGGAGAGGTGGCAAGGAGAATGAATGAAAAAATGATTGAAAAATTGCATTCAGCGATTGAATTTCCAATATCGATGAACGCAAAGAGGACTCGCAAACACACACACATATATACGCAGTGGGGAACGTTAGGGGGGGAGACATCGGGGGAAATTCATGAATGAAATTAGTTGTGGGACGCAGATAAATCGGCAGGATGTCGCTGGTCCTACGGATGGTGTTCACTGGCCAGGCATGAGGATGAGGCGATTAGCCTTTGAGCGTAAATTGCTGAAAATTGGCGACACAGGTTGAACGGATTTCAGCACAGATTTGCCTCGAATTATTTCGCTTAAGTTTTATTGCGAAGTTTGTCTATTTTCGAGTTCCGTTTGCATATGAAATTTGTAGAATTTGATTTTACTTTTTACTACAGCACAATTAAATATTTATTTAACCCTAGGATGGATGGGCAACACACTCGGAGGCGCTAACATAACCTACTGGCCCATGCGAATAAATCGAGAGTTTGTTCCTTTTATTGCATGCTATTGTATAGATATGTGTGCTATTAATATCCTACGATATCTTATATATGATCTCTTATAGATTGTATATATTTTTGGCATATATTTGTGCATAGTTAGTCCTCCCGAAAAGGATAATATGAAAGGATGATAGAAAAAAAATATATAGACTACAACGAGAGTCTCTGCCGAAATGAAGAGGAGTTTCAAAATTTATTATTAGTCATCGCCAAGTACAAGAAGCAATTTCCAACAAGCGAGAAGAACCAAATGGTCTGACTTTTATATAACTTTTTGGTATATCTTTCATAGCATCAATAGCAGTATTTAATACATGAAATCCCATTTTAATGAGTTTTTTGTATGGGGACCCCCAGAAGGGGGGCAGATAGGGGGTCGGTATGTATTAGTAAAATATTGGGAGTTGAATAATAATAGGACCTGGTAATACATTTGACCCCTCTACGAGTCTTCCCGGAGAAGCTATGAACGATTTATATGAAAAGTTGCGATGCGCTACGTTTTACCCCCATCGGATCGGGAGAAAAATTTGGCTCAATCATATTTTTACCGAACTTAACCAAATTTGAAAGTGCAAGCTATCAATATCTAAATAACGCGCACTAAAATCAGGCTAAAGACACATATATGTGGACTGGGCCTACTCAGGCCCAGTAGGTAACTTTCGATGTTGACACAGTACAAAAAAAATTGTCTTCTACCAACTAAACCCGATTGACTCGATTTTTTTTTTCTGTACTCAGGAAGCATAGCGGCAAGAAGTCATAAGATCGATTAATAAAGAAACAAAAAAAATATTCATGCTTAAACTCAAAATGGGCCTCATCAGGCCCAGTTGCCCATCCTAGGGTTAAATTAAATGTGCATACCTCATACGCCCCGGTGCATGACATGAAAGCAGATGAAGAGAATAACTTCATATATTAAGAAGAAAGAAAAGCAAAGAACACAAACTCAATTCAGCATTTAAGAAACTAATTTATTTCGCTGAAACTCCTAAAAAAATATCGTAAAGATTTTCATAACTTTTTTAATGTCTGTTGAAATGACCGTCCTTCTCTCCGTCCGCACTTCTCTCCAGCCATCCAACCGCCCAATCGACCACGCCATTGAAACTCACTATCGAACCCCTCTAGTTAAGAGTACTTTTTACGAGCTGCCGCCTTTAAATGGTCAACGACTGAGCGATTCGAAATGCGGACGATAAATAAATAGAAAAGCCAAGGGAAATATTAAGTTTAATTTAATTTTTAGAACAGTTTACTGCTGCTGTCGACAGCTATTGCTTGTTGTGCTTGTCTGTTTGTCAGCTGTTGGTCTGTTTGTCGTTGATTTGTTTATTTTTTACAGCCAAATTCAAATTCCAGCATTCGCCATTCAATCACGCACACACAGAGGCGAAATAAATGGAAATGAATGGTCGGTCGGATGGTTGGTTCGGACGAGGTCCGCCATTGTGCCTCGTTCCTCGATCCGGTCCCTCTCCTCGTTCGACCCAACTGAACTAACCGACTATCGGACCGTGCAACGTAATCGTAATAAAATTTGAGCCTTCTGATTGCATTTGCATATTACAAATGTATTTGCATTCACTACAAGCACACAAATACAACGTACAAACACACATACATACACACACACATCCTCAGATTGGTATGCATGTGAGTTTAATTTTCAACTTTTTGTAATGACGTCGTTTCATCATGTTTGTATTGCAGCTGTTTTTGTTGTCACTACCATTGTTTGTATAGTTTTTTTTTTGGTCGTTTTCGATGTTATAGTTGTTTCTCTTGTTATTATTGTCCAATGGTTGTTGTTCTCAATGTTGACATGGTTTGCATTCTTGTTGGTATTGTTGATGCAATTGTCATTATTGCTGATGGTGTTCTTGTTTTTGTTCAAGGTGTTTCATTGCACATACCATATGTGACGATAACTACGTGATTTCCCACACCTAACCAAGATACTTGACTCGTTACCAAGTGAAGCTATAACCACCTGCATTCATAGACTCCCCTGAAAAGGATGCAGATACGACTATCTCCTACTTTTCCTAAAATCAATTACACACTTCTTAAATAGTCAACAGTTTTGTATTGATTGTCTTGAATACACGATCATTGTCCGCAAATGCAAGGATATCTATTCGTATCGTTTCATTTGGTTGAGAACCTCGTCGTAGACATAGAACTTAGCCTCAGTGCCCCAGATGAAGTCCAGATGGGCCCATTTCTCGAATGGCACCAAGTAGTCCAACTGCATGTTGGGCAACTCATCGCGCAACTGGCGGACATCGCCCACGTCACACATCCAATCGTTGGCGCCGTAATACAACATGACTGGGGCCTTGACATTGCTGATCTTGTAGTCTGGTGGGTACAGGCTTCCGTTGTACTCGTAGGGATTGCGCACGATGCTGTAGTCGAACTTGCGGAACTTCTTCGAGTTGTACTCCTGGCAGAAGTGAATGTTCTGGTTCACGGATGCTCCGGCCGGAGAGGTGGCCTTAATGTGTTCCAGGAGGTCCTGAAACGAAAATACAAACACATTGAGACTACTTATATCTGATCGCTGAATTCTTTGAGCATACCCTGTCCAATTGTTCCGAATCGTATCCACCAATCAGGAAGATTTCGTTGGCGCACATTTCAACGTAGGGCGAGTCGGCCTGGCACATTTCAATGCCCAGATCCTGTTTGAATTCATTGCTGGGCATGAATTCCATTGAGCCTACAAGTTCGACCATGGCATTTGGTAGCCCCATGATTGGGGCGAAGGCCCTGGTGAGCGGACTCTTCATGTTGCCCATGTAGGCAGCGGGACCCAACAAATGGGCCGACTTGATCTTGTCATTGTACGAGGGCTTCTCCGACATCATCACCAAGAACACAGTCGTTCCCTGGGAGTGGCCAACATAATGCAATTGCGACTGTTTGGTGTAGTCCAAAACGTAGTCAATCATGTTGGGTACGTCGTAGATGCCGATCTCGTGCCAACTGAAGTTCCAGAAGATTTGCCAGTAGGTTGGCCAAACCTTGTGCTTCTTGGAGTAGGTGTTGCCACGAGCATTGCCCATCCACACATCGTACCCGGCGTCGGCGAGAATGTAGGCCAAGGCCTTGTTGGGTCCCATCAGAACCCAATCGGACGAAGAGCTCAACATGCCGTGCATTAGGAAGACCACAGGGCGATCGGTAGTATCGGCGTTCTTCGGCGAGTAGGGAATACGGTGCATGGTCAGGATGTAGTTGTCATCCGTGGTCACGGTGTGCCTTTCCATGGGATATCCATCGTCCTCGATTCGTTCTCCCTGTTGTTCACAAGTGTGCAATTATTTTCAAGAGACAATGGGCATATTTTTCAGACTTACACAATCCGATATAGGTCTATCACCAGCAAAGACACATGGTGCCAATACTAAGGCCACCACTGAAGTTAACACTATCCAATTCATTTTACAATTAAATTCTAAAACACGGTTTACGCTCTTTTATACAAAATCTACGATTGGAAATCATAACTAAGAAAGCTTATGATAATGAAGTCAATACTGGGTAAAACGCGGTAATTTATTGTCCACTGATAAAGGTGTTAAGCGTCCTCAAGTGTGGGACCCATTCAAAGAGAATAACTAAACTTTTCAATAAATAAATATGTGCTTACGTATGTATATCTCTTATTTATAACTTCGCACTTGTTTCTGTTATCTCTCATTCTAACAAAATGTAGGAAATTAAAATGAAATGATATGTTAGCCCGAGCTAACATTCTCTTCATCCTACTTCTATTATTGGAAATATCAGATAATGTTATAATTAGAATGTTAAATTTTTAATATTAATTTACAACGTAAACATATAGAAATATTAGTTAAACTTGTGATAATTGATGTCGTTTTATGCGCACGAGACATGTTCTCTACGGTGTTGATAGCATATTGGCAGTAAATTCAAAATAAATAAATAAATAAAAAATATTTTTTTTCTTTGAGTTTTCAACTGTTTACCCAGAGGAACACTGAACTCTTTTTTGTTAATAAAAGTGGCAATATAAGCCGACCCCTATTTTCCACTTGTTGTTTTGTGTTGGGCTGCAAATCAAGTTATTCCAGCACCTGCGATTCAATTAATTACCTGAAGAAAAATTAAGCTGTCAGCGAGGTAATAAATGCGAGAAAGCGATACACCACCGACACCGGGTTTCGAGTAATTGAAACGAAAGAAGGCTCTGTGGTACCCCAGGGATCCGAATCGAAACTTCAGCAACAATTGCCTTCGAATATTTCATTTCCGCTTGACGCTGTTGCTGTTGTTGTTGTTGTTGATATCATGGCTGATGCTTTTGTAAACAGCGAATGTTTTATTCCTCATTTGAGTACGTGAATTTTCAATTACATGTATCTCCTGCGGGGATATAAATTCCAAATGCACTTCAACTGTGTTGGGAATAAATCAGCAGCGTCGCTTTTGTTAAATGAATTGCAATAAATTCCAAAAATCATTTAAATTCTTCGTGCTCGTGCCCCTCGTGCCCCCACACCTTAAAAGCACACATGCTGAAATTCAAAGCATACGTTTGGCTACGGGGAATATTTGCGAATTTCACGAAACTTCTCCCATAGTCGTGCCCATCAAATCTCTCTTTTCACCATGCCCGAAAGAGGAATAAATTTCCTCTCCCTATCCTATAGCTTAGAGAACGAAAATTAAAGTAACGGAACGTAATTCTTTCTTCTTGCGAACGTCGAAGTCGATGGAACATGGAGCGCGCCAAGCACACCTATAAGACCCACACTCACACCTACCTTGAGGCACACACACACACACATACATAGCGCTCCATAACCACGTTTTGGCGGCTTCCTCGTTATATCGGTCTGCGGCGAGTTTTCGCCGGTTTCGCTCCACGTTTCAATAATATATGTATGTGGTGAAAGACGTTAAGGCATTTTAGCTCACACATTTATTGGATACCGCACACACACACACATTTAACCACATACAAATACTCTTACATCAGCAGAAATGGCGGCGGTCTACCATTGCATATCAATTTCAAAGCAATTTCGTGCAAATTATCGTTTTTGTAAATACAAACAAACCGATGCGTGTCTTTGCCGAGGTCCCATTACCGTTCCTATATATTTGTATCGTCGGCATGTGTTGATACTGAGTGTAGATGTGTTTGTGAATTGATTTCCTTCTCGGTATGAGCTTGTCGACACCTACGGCTCGAATCGGCATCGAATCGTATTTATTTGTATCGCATTTGGTTGTTGTTGCAGCCCCGAAGTCAATGTACGCTGCTGTTACTGGATTAACGTGATTATAATACGCAATATATCGGGCAGGCGACAAGGCGCGAACGTTTAATATTACTCTGGGGAGCGATAAATTTTTCCAGTAAACGCGCCAAATATCCCTATTAAAAAAGAGTTCTTCAAAAATGATTTATAAGTATTGGATCAGAATATGCGTGCCACGGTACTAAATGCTTTAATAGGCTAAACAAAATACGGGGAATTTCTCAATAGATTGGCATCATCTTGAGATATGAGGGATAAACGAAACGATACAGTTGAGCAATAGCCCAAAGTTTTGTCTGTAATATGAAAATAATATTATACATCGTGGCATTAGCGAACTTTCAATATAAAAGAGCTTAATTTAGCATAGATGTTTTTATATGACAATCAAACGAAGAAACTTTCGCCCGAGTCCTCCGTCCCACCCCTAGAATTGCCATAAATTGTTGGCAATTATCATTAAACCTATACGAATTCTCACAAAGAAAGACCAAACTACATACATTGCATAAGGAAAATGAAAGGAACAGAAAAAGTTTGGGAATAATTTGCTTTGGTTTTGCTTAGTTTAGTTCTTGTTGGTACAGCCCCTTTCAGTTCCAGAGCTCAAATAGCCTGCCAGCTGCAAGACTATTAAACGAAACTTTAGCAAAAATCACGTAAAACTAATTGTTCTTTGTATTATCATTAAGTGTAGCTCGAGTAGAGAACGAGACTGCGATAGCTAGAAGGAGTAGAAGACTTTTCTGGTACATATATTTAGTGAATGATATTAAAGGTATGAGAAAAAAGTTTTTAGTTACCAATTTTAATCTTGAACATTATATGAACAGCAAAAGCTCAGTAAACTAATTGTGAATATCTCGCTTGAAAAGTTGTGGGTGGCGAACGGAAAATAACGTCGATTTGTTCGTCTGTAGGGTACGGAAAGCTCAATGGGAAACTTTTGCTCATGTCTTGCATGAAAGAATGAGCAATTAACTGGACAATTTTGCGTTAATAATAATAATAACCTAGGAAGCACGTGGAAATCATGGCGATCGTAAATGTTAATTAAAACCATATAAAAGGCTGTACGCGTACTCAGTACACCAAACTTGTGGTTCTCAGAAAGCGATTCAGAAAGCGAATGCAGCAGAAACAACAAATGTAGCCAAACCATAAATCACACCTTGCGCAGCCAGCCAAGCAAAGGTTGACACGGTAACCCACTGAGGGTCAACATGTGGCAGCTCGGCAAGCGGCAGTGCGAGCATAATAATGTGCAAATTTATGATGCCTTTCCAACGACATGCATCGCACCCAAGAGTATTGGAAAGCGAAAAACACTTTAGTCAACTTAAGAATTGTTAATATCTTGATGTTGATAGAAGTTCTCTGCATGAAATTCAACAGTTTCTCATTTCAAATATCCCACCGCCCACTGAATCGCATGCATTGCTCTCAGCTGGTTCTATGGAGCTCGAATATAAATTTTCAATTTTCACAGTTCACTTGCAGGCGTTCGCTTGAAGGGCCTGGTGAAATGCCGCAAAGTATTTGTTGTTGTTCCTAGTAGCCCACCTCCTAAGGAGTGGAGCACAAACAACTCCCCGTTCTTGCTCGTTCAGAAATCGTAATTGAATGCACGCCAAACTTAGACTTTCCGTGGAGTCGAAGCGGGCGCGCTAATGCATGCAATGCGCATCGCATTGATGGATTTTTAAATAAACTCCATTTCCTGTTCCTCTTTCGCATGGCGGCGGCGTGGTTGAGTGTGAATGTTTTGATGTTATGTATGAGTTGTCGGAAACCTCTTTCTGACCTTTGTGTTTCCAACATTCTCTTGTTGCCGCCGTTCCCATCGCCTGTCAGCGAAGTTTGTTGCCCATTGAATTGACGTTTACTAATCAGCCTATGGCGCAAACCCACCACAGAGACAAACTGCTTTCAATGAGATTATCTTAGCTGAGTACAAAAGCGCAACTGATTTCATTGTGATTATCACAACTGAATTTAGAAAGCGCAACGTGATCTAATAGATAAAAGTAAAAGCAGTGACTTACCTTATTTTGGCTAGTGTGGATTGTATCTTTCCCTCATGGAGCACAAATTATTCCATTTATCAAATGTTCCGGATCATTTCATTTTCTTGGGTGAAACGGAGGAAAATTCTTGATAAACTTCAATGTGACGTATAAAGATCGATAAAGTGAACTTCATTGATGAATTGCATATATATTTTATTTGTTTCTTATAAACTTGACAAACACGAGTTCTCTATAACTTTAAATAGATTGGTCAACAAGATCGTAACCATAAGCAAAACTCATTTCATTCATCAAATGTTCGGGAATAAATATTGTTTCTATAATTACTGTTCGCCATTTTCCGTCTATGCGCCAGTGACACCCACATGGTAAAATTGAAATAATCGGACGAAGAGTTACCAAATCCTGTTACTGTTGAAATTTCAAGGGCGAGGCAGAGGCCGTGTCCATCATTGTTTGCTGTATGCCATTTTCCGTCTATGCGCCAGTGAAACCCACATGGTAAAATTGAAAAAATCGGACGAAGAGTTACCAAATCCTGTTACTGTTGAAATTTCAAGGGCGAGGCAGAGGGCGGGTCCATCATTGTTTGCTGTAGGCCATTTTCCGTCTATGCGCCAGTGAAACCCACATGGTAAAATTGAAAAAATCGGACGAAGAGTTACCAAATCCTGTTACTGCTGAAATTTCAAGGGCTAGGCAGAGGCCGTGTCCATCATGGTTTGCTGTAGGCCATTTTCCGTCTATGCGCCAGTAAAACCCACATGGTAAAATTGAAAAAATCGGACGAAGAGTTACCAAATCCTGTTACTGCTGAAATTTCAAGGGCGAGGCAGAGGCCGTGTCCATCATTGTTTGCTGTAGGCCATTTTCCGTCTATGCGCCAGTGAAACCCACATGGTAAAATTGAAAAAATCGGACGAAGAGTTACCAAATCCTGTTACTGCTGAAATTTCAAGGGCTAGGCAGAGGCCGTGTCCATCATGGTTTGCTGTAGGCCATTTTCCGTCTATGCGCCAGTGAAACCCACATGGTAAAATTGAAAAAATCGGACGAAGAGTTACCAAATCCTGTTACTGCTGAAATTTCAAGGGCTAGGCAGAGGCCGTGTCCATCATTGTATGCTGTATGCCATTTTCCGTCTATGCGCCAGTGAAACCCACATGGTAAAATTGAAAAAATCGGACGAAGAGTTACCAAATCCTGTTACTGTTGAAATTTCAAGGGCGAGGCAGAGGGCGGGTCCATCATTGTTTGCTGTAGGCCATTTTCCGTCTATGCGCCAGTGAAACCCACATGGTAAAATTGAAAAAATCGGACGAAGAGTTACCAAATCCTGTTACTGCTGAAATTTCAAGGGCGAGGCAGAGGCCGTGTCCATCATGGTTTGCTGTAGGCCATTTTCCGTCTATGCGCCAGTGAAACCCACATGGTAAACTTGAAAAAATCGGACGAAGAGTTACCAAAGATCGTAACCATAGCAAAAATGATTGCATTCATCAAATGTTCCGCATAATTTTATGTTCTTGGGTGAAACAGAGGAAACTTCTTGATTAACTTCAATGCCACGTATAAAGTTCGATAAAGTGAACTTCATTGATGAATTGCATATATATTTTATTTGTTTTTTATAAACTTGACAAACACGAGTTCACGAACCCATCCGAAGTTTTCCGAAGATCACTTGCTGTTTAGATCACATAGGTGATATAATTTCTATTCAGATCACAAAGGTGATAGTTCTTTGGTCTTTACTTTACCACACCCAGCGCCAAATCCATTAATTTATATGTCAAATGACAGTGTACATTCCAACCAAAAAAAAGGTTGGGGCGGACTCATTTGGTTTGGCCATAAAGTGAGGTCAAAGGTAAAATTAATGACTTTTTGAAATAGCCACAAATGTTAACCGATTGGGCAATACAATATATCAAATTAAAGGCAATTAAAAATACTACAAAACTGTTTTGGTTTTTTAAAAAAAAGTTATTAATAATAAAAATAATACCAAAAAACAAAAAAAAAATAAATATTTTTTAGGTTAAATAATTTTTTTACGTTATAAACCATATCTTTTATAAATATTTTCTGAAAGCTGATTCAATTACCTTTAAAACGGTGGTACATTATATATACCTTACTCTTCTTTACATATCTAATTTACCATTTATATGAGACTTTAAAATGGATATTTGTACTGAAATTATACATTGGGATACTTTATGAAGATACTTTGATACACATGCAGAAAGGACTGGATCCCGGAAGTACTATTGGACCGCGTAGCCGGTGTTGGACATACTTGAGGGTTAAAACCCCTAAGCGTGGCCGAAGGCCGCCACGCATAAAGGTAACTTGAATGCAACAAATATATTAAAAAAAAACAAGTATTTTAATACAAATGATAAATTTGGTATGTAAACTAAGAGTAAAGTATTTATAATGTACTACCGTTTTAAAGGTAATTGAATCAGCTTTCAGAAAATATATATAAAACATATGGTTTATTATATAAAAAAAATTTAAAAAAATTATTTAACCTAAAAAATTATTTATTTTTTTTGTTTTTTGATATTATTTTTTTACTAATAATTCTTTTTTATAAACCTAAAAATGCAGTTTTGTAGTATTTTTAATTACCTTTAATTTGATGTATTGTATTAACCGATCGGATTTGGTAGCTATTTGAAAAAACCATTAATTTGAACTTTGACCTCACTTTATGGCCAAACCAAATGAGTCCGCCTCTATATTTTGTTGTTGAAATTTTTTTTTTTGACGTGGGTGTGGTAAAGTAAAATTGTTCCGAATATTTACTGCCCCAAACACATTTTCAGTGTTTTTGATTTTGTGACGATTCATTTTGCTGCCGTACGAGATTTGCTGCCATCTCCAGTATCAGAAGATTCGAAATCTATTCGAATTCGATTCGAACATTTTTTGTAATATTGTGATTCTTTTTAGACGTGGTCTTAATCTTCAAGCTAAACACCGAGCCTTTCCATCGCATGCTTGTGCCGATGTCCAATAGTAGGTCTGTTAAATCATTTGTTTCAATGTAAACCCAAACAGACAAAGATTCCGAAATCAACTTATTTTCGTCGACCCACTCCACTGACCTCAAAGCAAACACCTTTCTTCGAATACCTTTCACACCTTTCATTGGACGACTTTATCAAACTGGAGCCATGCATTTCAGGCGCTGATTTATGCGCAAATTTAAATAACAGCCCACGAATAATGAGCCTGATTTCCGCAGGGCGGAGCCACAACCTCAACTGGTTGCTTCAACGCCGCACGGCATGTGGGGGGCATGTGTTTGTTGTTGTTGGTGTGGAAGGAAACTATTTTCCTCTCGCTGTACGTGAGGCTCTAAATGTACACACATACACATGTACATATGTATGTATGTATGTATGTATGGGTGTGTAGGGGGATGTTTGTTTGTGAAGTTCACATTTGAAAATCCAACAGCAAGTTTAATGAACGTGATTTGAAGTTTGTTACAAAGCTTAGCAACCTGATGTGAAAATCACTGCATGTAAGTTTTCACTTTTGACGTGGCATCGAAGCACGCAACTTCATCTCTCGCATCCCTTCCTGCTGGCGTGTCCCATGACGAGGGCGAGCGCAAACGGGCCAACACGAAACAGTTCATAGACACACATACACACACACTAGGACCCCGGCAGGCAAAGTCTGAAGTCTGAAGAGGAGCAAAAACAGTTGACGTAGCAAAATTACGAGGTGTTTTTAAGCCAGATGAAAAGTTCCCTCCAGAGATAGAAGACGAAGGGAAGAATGAACACTATGCAATTGCCATGATAGTAAAAAGGTTCGACTCATTCCCAGCCCTGGGAAGCACGCGGGGGGGAATCTCTCGCAAACTATCCCCATCATCATCGTCATCGTTAATTTTAAAGGCTCCTCCAGAGGACCCTGCTGAGCTTACCACTCAACGCGTGTTGGCCCTATTTCGGCAACTCATGCGACTCGTTCGCACTTCCTCACTTCATCATGCCGTCCTCGTCCTCCGGGCGAGGAAGACAAATGGGCAGCGCAGCAGCATGAATCTAAATTTGACACAACCTGAACACCCCGGCATTCATTGCGTTCGATCGACGGGCGCTCGGGTTTCGGTGGGTGGATTCTATTCTCGGCCCCCACTTGCCTCGACTGCTCAATAAATAAATTTGTTGACAGCCATTTGTGCGCTGTCTGTGTGGGAATCCGCAAAGATATTTAGATTCAGTCCGCACACCACTGTGTGACATTTATTCTTGAAAAGGGTCCTCGTGGAGTAAATCCAATAAAGCTTGTAAGTGTTTTGTATCCCTTCTTTGGCCGGCAAAGGGAAACGAAGGGCACCATTCCAACTGACTGACTGGCTGAATGAATGAATGAATTCTTTATGAATAACTGATTGGCAACAATGCGCAGCGAAGGGTTCAACTAAATAGCTAATTGGGGTTCAACGGGGAGGCTGTTCGGTGTTCGACGAGCACTTATCTGGAAGGCTGAATTTCAATGAGGACGACGCAAATTTTGACAGGCTGTTGTCTGTTCAGAAGTTACAACAGGACGCAGCTAATAGAGCGTCGTGGCCACATCCACTGTCAGGTCTAATCAACCCGTCAACAGTCCCTCTTTCAACCGCCCCTCGCTCCCTCCATCGCTCATCTCAATTCGACCCTGTCTCAGTTCTGCAGTGACTTGTTTTCCCTTGTCTACAAGACGACTCAACCAACTCCCGGCTAATTGTACAAATAATTTAATTCCACCTCGTCGTCGAACACTTCACTTCGCACACTGTTGCTTCGTCCTGTGGAACCTGTGGTGTTTCAATCGTCATCAATCTTCTTCTGTTAGTCGTTTGTCCCCGATTCGTTGTGGGCCAAATCAAATTGCGTTGAGTTAATGTGATTGCTGCACAAGTCCGCGGTCTGGTGGAAAAGGAAAGAAACAACGTTTCGATGAATCGATAAAATCAAGGAAACATTTTGAGATTATCGAGGTGGAGTCTGAGATTAAAGATCAGTTAGACGAACAGGGTTTATCGTCTGATTTGAGAAAAGAGCAGAGAAATTAGTTCAGAGACGGATTTGGTATCGTTTGGGTAGGTTTGGTGTTTTTAAAGCCACAGCCAGTTCCGAAGAATCTCGCGGAGAGAATTCCCGTGTTCCGTTCCTTAAATAGATCAATCGAGTTCGTGACGAATGAATGCACAGCCCAGCCCCGATTTCAGAACCATGACACTTGGTTTTATAGCCCACTAGCGCACCGGGCGCACCGGGCCCCTCACCCTCTTTTCCCTCCACTTCTTGAACGAATTGTTGGATTGGACCTCCAATACCGCAAATGAAAGATGAGGAGATCTTCTTTCTGGGCCAGCACTCTACCTTCACTGAGACAGATGTTACGGCAAATTATCTCCAAAAAACTGTAAACGCCTCTACAGGCTAAACGGGGCCTCTGATCAAAAATCCGACTATATTTTTGAGGACTTAAAAAAATTAAATTTTTAAATTTTCATTTTTCCATGTCCACTTTGCTGGCTTACTGCGGCTAAAGGTTTCGCCCTGGGCCAGCTCTCTACATTCACTGTTTTTTATTTTACAATGTAACGAATTAATTTTTTCCCCTTAAACAAATTGTTTCAACCTTAAACCATTACGGGTGTACCGTCAACAACTCATCAAAATTTCCTCCCAATCAGATGAACGATGCGTGAGTCTATTGTATTCGATTTTAAGATAGACGAAAAGATCCTCACTATTTAGGCAAATTTTGAAGAAAATCATATATCGTCCATAAATCCGTAAATACCTGTTATTTCAATAAAAGGACCTTAATTCGTGACGACCTATAATTCTTTGAAATTTTCTGAATTTTTTTTTTTTCTTGATATGTTCATAATTTAGCCAAAATTTTGAGGAAAATCTTTAATCCTAACGATTGAGTAAAAACATTGTTTGTTTATTTAAAAGAATCTAAGAGAAATTCAAGTGAGCCAATCACACTCACACACACACACACACACACACGTTGGTGACCCTTTTTTGACTTGTTATCCTTTGTTTTCCCTTCTCTAGTATCGACTGTATCTCTATCCGCAGTCTTTATTATTGTTGTTTTTATAACGATTTAACTAACGCAATAACATTGTGTGTGTTGGTTCATCATTGTTTGTTGCCTCTTTTTATTGGATCACTTTGTTGTTGGTTATTGTTTTTTCATTGTTGTCGGTTTTCGTTGCTACTTTTTTGGTATATTTTGTCCCTGAAAAGTTTGTGGAGGTTAAACGATCAATTTATTATTTTGCCATTTAATTTTTCGTTGTATCCCCTGTTGTCGTTGTTATTGTTATTGTTGTCGCCGATGTTGAGGGTGTGAACAACGATTGAGTAAAACACACACATACACACTCACACCCGGTATCCCCGCATGTGTGAGTGGGTGTAGGTGTAGATGTGTGATTGTGTGTGTGTGGTAATCGTTTGCGCCCGTTTGAAAAATGTTGCGCAAAAATTCACAATAAAAACTCTTCCATTTTTCAACCTCTTCATCCTTCTTTTTGGCCTCTGTCTTCTCCATCCTCATTCTTCGCCATTTCGATCTCCCCTTCGATCCCCTCCCTCTCTCGCAATCGATGGCACCGTTTTGCCTTCTCGACCCAGTGCCCTTGTACATTTTTGTCGCTGCCATCCGATGTGTCAATATCTTTGTTATGGTTTCGAAAATCGGGTTTTGAACGAGGGGGCGGCGGGGCCCGAAGGTTCTTTCCTGTGTTCGATGGTGTTTTTGTTTCATTTCAGCAGCTCGTTTCACGGACGTTCAAATAGAAAATAATTTTGAAAAATACTATAAATCATGTCTTTCATTGCCCTTGTTCGTTGTGCGGGCCACAGCGGTAGCGGAGGGTGCAGCAGGGGGGATGCTTTATTGGCTGGGTGTCGTTGTGTGTGTGTGTATGTGTGTGGTTGTGAGAGTGTGTGAGCCCCATATGGAGGCATGTGTGATGTTCTGTGCCTTATTTTTGTATCCACCCAACCTTTTTCACACGCCTCTCTTTCGGCTTCGTCCGAAATTAATCGGAAAGTAGAGAATTTCATCTCATCCTCTTCTTCTTCTTTTTAAATATGGACACCCCTGGTTATCTCCTACTCGTCCTGCCTGTAAAACCCTTTTCATTATGTTACCCACATGTTGTTAACCGCATGTCTTTCGGGCTAACACCAACGACAAGAGAACAAGGATTCCACCAGATAGTTTCTTGTTTCCGGGCATCGAACTGAAATGGTTTTATAGGTTGGTCAAAAAGGATTCACCACCAATACCACATAATATACACACACACACACGGGCGAGCGAACTCCCTCAGAGGCAACCTGAAAAATCGAATCAAATTTACTTTCGCTCTTAATGAGCCCGCTGTTGGGCCTCCCCATTTATCTCCAACGGGAGTCTTCACGCATGATTTGGGCTCGCCCCAATGGTGATATAAAATGTTAATGTCCCTCCCATTATACATCATACATACTTTCCCACCACCCGCAATTAATTTCCCCTTTGATCGCAATAATAATCCCAGCATGTGTTTGTGAAGGCCACAACATTCCATTCCGCGATTCAATCGACGACGACGACGTGTCGGAAATCGGAATAAATTTGTTCATGCGAAACATTCAATACATACACATGTACATGTACATGCCTTCAATATGAGTCAAGCTCTCGCACAATCTTTCAATCCACACATTAATACATGAGGAATTGAGTAAGTAGGTGCATGCATGAAGTGACAAACAGCTGCCTTGTGTCCTTCCCTTCCCTTCCCTCCCCACTCCACCATGTCTTTGTCCACGATTTCTCATCGCCCATCATCTTCTGCTCAGAAATTATTACCAGATTATCTGACGTTATTACTGTTATTACAAGAACCCACCGAGGCAATCGTAAAAAGTGCGTTTCGAAAAATCACCCCCCCCCAAAAGCCCAAGGGAAGGACGTGGAGGGGGGGGGGGGGGGGGTTGCCAGCAAGGACAAAGGCTTTAATAGACGTATCATTGAGATGGGCACATATTTTATATATATATATTTATATATTTGTCTGAGTGTGTGTATTTGTTTGTGTGCACCGAAACTCATCGGTGTGTTTGGATTTGTGCGTGCTCTGCCATCGCCACAATGTGTGGGGCCAACTTATGTTGGTTCGGCCGCTTAGAGTCGGTCGAGACCCCATTTTCCCATTGTCCTGTATCAGTGTGTATGTGGGAGCCTTTCTTTGCCTTTGTCATCGGAGGAATTATTTATGAGGACATGTATTGCAGGCACCTGGGGGGAGTCGAAGGACTGCTGCTGGAGCTTTTGCTGTTGGTGCTGCTACAACAAACCACAAGCATTGTTGTTATGGAGAATGCTATTGTCACTGTTGCCAGTGTGTGTGTGTGTGTATGAGTTTGTGTGTGTGTGTGTGACCTTAGACAACACCGTCGAACCGCTTGCGCTTGGTTTTGTACTTTTCTCTCGCTTTTTTATATAGTTTCCAAAGCCTGCGACGTCGAGAGAAACGATGAAATCAAAGCCCAGCCACACGATATCCTCACCATGTTGGGTCTCCAGCTTCCAGGCGCCATCCCTCGGAACCCTGCTAAGTACCAGGGCTACTGTTGTTGCTCCCGGGAATCCGGAATCTTCACGCCCGACACCGGCGCCGGCATTCGGGGAATTCCCAGGCAGACACATGTGTGCGCCCGGCTGTGTCCGTTGTACTATGTTGGCATTGGCCAAGTTATTAATTTCTCGCACACTTGGCAGAAATAAATTGCCCAGTCGACACCAACCCAACAGCAACATCATGATTCAAATTCATTCAAATTTAAAAACAATTCCGATAGCTGAGCGTGAGTGAACTGAAATGTGAAAAGAAGTATTCCTAGGATCCCAGAGGGCCATTGAAACGATTTTTAACAACGCAATTTCCCGGTACGATGGGACGAGGTGCGTTTCATTCGCCATTAAGCTGTCTATTTATTATCTAAAAATTTCGGCTCACATTTCAATTTGGAGCCAACATTTATGAGGCATGAGGCCGCTGAGGGAGGCGTAGCCCTCATAAACAATAGAAAGCTCTCGAGTGGATTCGAATTTACGCCCAATAAATTCGTCGGCGCTGCTTTCGTGACGCATACATTTTCTACGGAATTCACCTGTTGTGGAATTATTATCGCCTACTTGTCAGCTGTGGCGGGTCTGGTGGCAATCATCAGCATTCATGGGGCTATGGAAATTTGCAGACTTCAGCTGAGGGGGGATCGCCATAAAATACCAGGGTCCAAGAGATTAGTCGTGTAAGTTTCAACGATTTTAATGGCCTCGGCTTCAGTTGTGGCAACGGTAACCGGAAAGAGAGGACCCCGGGGAGATGGAAAAATATCGAATTTCCCTTGGATTTCCACCAATCCAACACTCACAAGGAGTTTATTCGATAAATATGTTCAGGGTCGGAGGGAAGATTGAGTAGCATAATCAATGCAAAGTTAACTCCCGCAATTCCGAAGCTAGTTGTCTTCGTCTTCTTCTTCTATCGCCGATCTTCTATTCTTCTTCGCTCCACGTAATTCCGATGATGCCTTCAAGTGGTTAACGTCGTGGTTAATGTGTGTGTGTTTCTGAAGCACAAGTTTGCCGTAATTCATGCCCAAAACAATGCAAATTTGTGTCTGTGCGAGTCGTAAATGGCTGCGAAAACTTTTGTTTATTATCATATCAAAATTGCGTAAACTATCATAGTATTGTGGGGCGAGAGAAAGAGTGAGAGAGAGAGAAATAGAGTGAGATAGTGTGAAATGTATATCGCACGGCAAGAAAGGGAGAATTAAACCATAAAATTTTATCGTCGACGCCACAAAGTTTCCGATTTCAATGACAAAGTTCTTCTCCGTCGAAGGGTTTTCAAACTTTTGAATATCATTAAATAACTGAATGTATGACTGACTGACTGACTGACTGAATGGTTGAATGACTGACAATGGGACAGACATACAATGATACATCGCACAATGCTGTCGTTTGCGATTTAATCAAGCAATAAATTAAATTTATCTGCATCGAGATCGGAGAAAGGAAATGCGGCCCATTGGGGTCCAAAAAGACATATGCAATAAATTGTTGCGTAAATAAGACATAAATTCAAGACAATATATTTTTTTTTTCACCACACGGTATTGCCGTTCTGAGAAAGTCTAAACATTTTATTGACGTCCCAGCTCCTCCTGTTGGGCATATTATTTAAAACAGTTTCATTTCATTCCAATTGCGATTCTTCGCCTCAAGGGGCCAAGCAAGGAAAAATCAATAAAATACTTTTCGGAATATTTATCGAAATACTTTTTCGTCTTCATGGAAATTTATCATTTTCAAACAATTTTCAATTTGATCGCTTCTCGTCGCCATTCATTGGCCTAGGCTAGGATTCTTCAGGAGAATTACTCAATTAAGTCTAACTACCTGTGAAGCCGGATGAGTTATCGTGCTAAATGGGAGAGCTTGTGAAGCTCAGTCTCAACCTCAATCTCTCACTCAATTCCTCACTCAATCTCTTTCTCAATCTCTTTCCCAATCACTTACCGTTCGATTCATGGTCAAAAACTTGTTTGTCCTGACTTCAGTTGTGATTTTATCGAATTCCCAACAAATTTTCATTTTCAACAGTTTCTCTTTGTCTGTATATTTTACTCCATCTATCTCCCACTCTCTCTCTCACTCTCTCTCTCACTCTCTCTCTCACTCTCACTCTCTCTCTCTCTCTCACTCTATCTCTCTCTCACTCTGTCCCTCTCTCTCGCTCTGTCTGTCTTTATAAATAGTTTCCTCACTCCTTTTGCACATTCCATCTTTGCACTCACATATCACATTTATATTTGCCATCATAATTTCTTATGCCTGACCAGAGCCCAGCCCAATTTCTAAAACCAAAAATTTCTCGTTTTGGTGTCTCAGACAACAAGAACGCCAGGCAATGTTTGGCAATAGTCGTCAGCTCTGCATTTTGTGGTCTGAATAATCTACTGGGACGAATCTAAATTGAATCTTGGGAACTTCATTCCAGGTGTCGTTTCCAACTTTAACTTTTCCAAGCTGTATTTAGAATAGTTTCAAAGAATATATATCTGTTTATATCGATTTACGAAAAATTCATTAGGATTCCACTACGATAACGATAATCGTTGGAATTATCAATCACAATTTGTATTCGTTTACATATGTACAATGTACATATGTTCAACTGTATTGTGAGATTTCATTTTAACAAACACGAATTATTTTCCTCTGGGCGACAAGTGAAACCAGCTGCATTGCGAATTCCCATTGCTGCGAAAATCAAATCAGAATCACGGAGACAAGCACACACACATACATGCACAATAAGTCACAGCCACAAATACAATGGCAGAAGGAGGAGTTGTTGTTCATTGATTGCGCACATGTTGCAGAAAATCGTGCTGATTACATGGGGTTTACGAGGGAGGGTCGATGGAGATGAAGGGCAAGAGGAATGAAAGAAGTATTTAGTTAGGAAAAAAGACTAAAATGTAGAGAATAAGATGCAAGTGATTGTTGCGCATGTTTGGAACACTTACTACAAAGACACACGCAAAGATTGGATGCCACCAACATGAAGACAACGCACGGCAGATTCAACAATAAGAAACAACAACAACTTTTGAATCGCCAAACGAAAACTTTTGAAAAACAATAACTAAGAAGATAAGAACAACAACAAAACACTCGTACGACACGAAAGCGAAATCACAATAACAACAATGATAAAAACAACAACAATAACTACTGTAAGAACAACAAAAACAACAACAACATCATCATCATCATCATCAAGAAGAACAATAACAACAAAGCATGCAGAAATGAGCAACAATTGTGCACCTCACGGGAATCGCAATTGAGGACCAACCAAGAAGATGTTCGTATTCGAACATGTGTGTGCGTGAGTATGTGAATGCGAATGCGTATGTGTGTTTGTGTGTGTAGGTGAAGCAAACATCTCTGCGATTGCAATGCTCCGGGGACTGGCGCGAATTGTGGCCGTCATTGTCTTTTATTTCATCCTCTATTGTTTTCCTCTCAACCTCCTCCAACGGTCGCAATTGTTTGCCACATGATGCAGCAGGTTCATGATCAGAGGGGCAGACTTCAAGGGGGTGGAGTTGTATAATTCAGAACGTGCACGGCTGTATGGGAAATTTAGGAAGTGCTCCATCAATTGCGGTGGATTTGAATTCCAGTGAAATCACACAGAACTATACAAATATCAACTTTGATGCAAACAGCAATTAAAAACAAATCATCAACTTAATCGAATAGTATGAAAACATTCGAATTCTAACGCTTGTCGAACGAAAAATTCCCCACTGTTAAACGTGTGTACTAAACGTAAATTCCCACTATTCTACGCATAAAACCGGGGGCACGAAAACTTTCAAAGCTCCTCCTCTGGCCGAGAAACATTGAACTTGACTTTGATTGCCTTCCACACACTTCCGGGCTTTCAGATTTCCGTGGAAGAGACTTTGACTATTGGCATTCGGTACCTTGTTAAGGAATTCCTCGGAATTCCCATGCACTGAGAGTGAGTTCCTAAGGAGCGGAAACTGTGGCAACGTGGCATTCATGATTCGACAATTGAACCATCGATCAAACTCGAAGCAAAACCTCTAAAAAACAGACATGCCATTTCAAATGTTTGGCTCTTGATTTTCACAGAAACAACGCGACTTTCAAAGGAGTTGATTTGATTTAGAACAACTTGATTTAGAAACAAAAGGAACAAAATTTAAAAAATATAATGAGTATAAATAAAATTTTCCTACGTTATTATCCTCCCGGTAAGCGAGTCTCATCACGAAGTGCATCTCTTTCTTTTTATCACTTTCTCTTTTTACCCTTAATACGACTTGTTTTGAGTTTCTTTTCATTATATTTTCGGATTCGATCAGGAATCGCCTTGGGCTATCAGACCGGTGAGGGTCGCGAGGAACTGAAACACATCGACCTGTTGGACTTGAATTTGAAGTGAGTGCCACACGGCGTATGCGTTACATTCAATTCCCAGTCGAATTGAAAATGCGAACGAAGAACCATTAATTATTTTCCACTCCTCGCCTTGCCTCGCAATTCCCACAGAAGCTGTCCGGATCAACTGGCACGTTCGATAAGCGCGACGACGATGCCCGGGCAGGGCGGGAATCCTCCAGCTGACAGCGGCAATATTGACCATAATTGCACCCAATTTGGCGCCAACGGCAGCAGCGCACCCGCCTCGTCCCCCGACACAAGCCCACCATCGGCCTTATTGCCAATATCGGCCACGGCGAATATTTCATCTTCGTCATCGCTGCCCCTGAGATCATCATTGTCAATGCTACCACCGAGACCATCATCATCATTAGCATCAAGAGCATCATCATCATCGTCGTCGTCGTCGTCCCCATTGTTGGCGGCTCCGAAGGACATCCACACCGCCCTCAAGCGGGCCATACACAGGCTGCAGCAGAAGTTGCGCGAACCAACCAAGAAGAAATTCTATCTGTACAAATGTCTGCAGACGCACATTCTGCCGCTGACGAACGTCTGCTTCGACCGCAGCGGCGAGCGATGCCTCACCGGGAGCTACGATAGGACGTGTCGCATTATCAACACGCACACCGCCAGAGACGAGCATATCCTGGGGGAGCATGATAATGTCGTTTTCTCAATTGGTTTCAATTTTCCAACATGGTAAGTGTGTCAAGCCCAGTGTGCGTGCATGTGTATTTATGTGTGTGTGTGCTTGTGTGTTTGTGCGCCTTTATGTTAGCGTGTGTATGTGTATTTGTGCTATGAACCATGTGCCATCATTGGGCCACACTCCAGGCACTCGCTCTGCTAGTCGAATGCAGCTCACATCACGGCCGATTTAATATGCGAATATTTGCCAACCGTTCCCAGTTCCTCGCGGCATCGCCACGAAAGGACGAAGGACGAGCGAGAGGACGAAAACCCATATCTCCTCCTTCAACGAACTTCTTATTTCGAATTTGAAGTGACCCCCGTCCCATGCGAAATCACAGCATACAAACTAGAGTAGAGTCTTGGTCTCGGATGAGTACGAGATGGGGGCTAATGGAACTCCCCTACTTATCACGCGGTTGACTTTTACATACATATGACGTCTATATATGCGACACGAAACAACTTAATTTCCGTCCTCGCCAACTCTGCACCATAACTAACGAGTACTTTTATTGCTTCTCTCCTCGCTCCCGGTGCTCCGGTTGGGTTGGGTTGGGTTTGGGTTGTCGTGTTGTTGCGGCCGGCTAGCGATAGAATCGTGACCGCCTCCTTCGACGCCACCGCCAAAGTGTGGAACGCCGCGACGGGCCACTGCCTGAACACGCTCCACGGCCATTCGGCCGAGCTGGTGGCCGCCGAGTTCCATCCGCTGCACTCGGACACGATTGCCACGGCCTCCATGGACGGCACCGCACGCGTATTTCATGTGGAGACCGGCCAAGAGCTGCGGACACTCGACGGCCATGGGGCCGAAGTCATTGCCTGTCGATACGATCGCTGGGGAAATTTATCGCTGACCGGATCCTTCGATAGGACGGCGGCGATTTGGGACCATCGTAGCAAAGGGTAATGAAATTGCGACTACCGATAAATCTGTTACATTGAAAGTCTCCATATTTTCTCCATATGTTTCATGTCACCAGAATCGTTGCCCAACTACGCGGCCACACGGCCGAATTAAGTAATTGTATTTGGAATTTCGCCTCCGATCTGATTGCCACATCCTCGCTGGACAACTCGGCGCGCGTTTGGGACGCTCGTCGACTGGACCGGAGTTTATTCCACATCAGCGAGCACAGCGACGAGGTGCTCGACATCGCATTCGATTACACGGGTCGCCTGCTGGCCACCGGCAGCAGTGATTGCACCGCGCGCGTGTGGAGCGTCCGCGGCGAATTGGACTTGGTGTCGCTGATGGTCGGCCACGGCGACGAGGTGTCGAAGGTTAATTAGATTTCCCTCTGCCACTTCACTCCGGCCGCCGCTGACACATATCCTGGTTCCAGGTCTGCTTCAGTCCTCCCGGTGGACTATTGATGACAGCGTCCGCCGATCACACAGCGCGTCTTTGGCTCACCGACAGCGGGCTCTGTTCGCAAGTGCTGTCCGGACACGAGTCCGACGTGTTCTCCTGCGCCTTCAGCTATGCCGGTGATGTGATTATCACCGCATCGAAGGACAACTCGTGTCGCTTGTGGAGATGATACGATTGGTACACGGTCAACGCAAATGTCGGTAGCTCGGACGCTTGAGCGCAGCGTGTTTGGTGCATTCGTTCATCGGGCTGTTGGTCCCTGTAAGTAACTAAAAAACAAACCCTTCTCTCCCCACCCACTACGGAATGATAATGTCCTCCTCGAAAGTAGTTCATTTTGACTTTTCATTTTTAGTTTTTATTAACATTTACTACAAACTCGAGCGTATACCTTGCTCAGTTTACAAATATTTTGGTTTTCATTTGATTTGCTTTTTGTTTATAGTTAAATAAAAAGGAAATTGTGAAATCATCACGTGTGTAATAGGAATTGTTTGTTGATGATTTAACTTATATGTAAGTAAGTAAAGATATTGTGGATCATCATTACAACAAAAGAACAAAAAAGATGTATAACGAACAATAAATTATAATGCGTGATAGGATTTTAAATAATTAAATAATCAAATCAATTCAACTCCAGTACAAGTATGTGTGAATGTACGTTTTTAATCGTTTAATATTAGCATTACAATAAGTTTATTACAAATATATTATTGTTATTCTTGTTGTAGATATTAAAACTTACAAAAACAAACTTAAAAAACTTAGAAATCGTAATACGTAAAGTTAGAGAACAAGAAATATATATGTGTACACATGTCGTTTAAGAAACAAAAGAGGTTCAGCGAATAATAGGTTTAATTATTGGTTGATTGGTTGGTTGGTTGCTTGATTAATTACGGTCAATCTTACAAGACGAGAAAGCGTATGTGGTTGTTGTTGGAACTTAATTTATATTGTTTACCGTACCGACTGAAAACTTGATGTACATTACTCTTTTGTTGATTATACAAATGTTCACATCTAACGTTTACTCAGTATGTGTGTGTGTTTGTGTGTGAAACAAAAATTTTAATAACAAGAAATAAATTTATTTAGTTCATACAAAAGAAGGGAACATATATCATTATATCATTTAGATCACTATTACAATTACAATACACTTAAATATAGTTTTGTGTGTTTGTATGTATGTATGTGTGTCATATTGGGGGTTTTCATTTATATGTTATTCACTTTATTTTTTTAAATTTAATTTGTTTTCTTGGTATTCTTTCTGTTTAATTAGTTCTTATGTTTAATTTATGTTTTTCTGTTTTATTTTGTTTTTTGTTTATAATGTATTTGGTAATTTCAGTAGAATTTTGCACTTTATTAAAGTTTTGTATGTGACCGGGTTTCAATGCGATGAACGCTGAAAATACGACAGACGAGAAATAAACAGTTTTAATTACAATGCTGTTAAATACAGAATACAGAAATAAAGAGTTTTGAAACAAATTAAGATTAGAAGTAAGTAAGTATATAAGCACTAAGTAGTATTAGTATGCGATGTTTAAGTGAAGTTGGTAGACTGAAGGAGCGATGGTTGCAAAATGAAGAACTCAATTATGATATTTAGTTTTTGGCTAAATTATTGAAATATTTCAAGGGAAACAATGAAAAAGTTAAAAAAACAAATAACCATTTGGGTTATAACAGCAATCAGTTGTTCTAACGGGTCGCTCCTCTTCACGTCACGTACTCTTCTTCATCCTCCGGTTTGAGCTCATTGTATATTCGTTCTATAACTGCATACCTGTAAATGTCAATGCACGATATATATTAGGATTTCATAATTAAAGTCATGAGCTATACATACTTTGAGTACAAACCACCGCCTGGAGGTAATCCTGGGATTTCTTTCTCCTCAAGAGTCTTGAACAATTCTCTGATATGCTTGTTTTCATTGCAAGTCGTCAGTTCCTCTGCAAATGAAGGATATATTTCTGATTAATCATTTTATGAAAATTAAAACACATATTCAGCTAATAAAATATGGATCTAGTGATTCTTTCATTTAATATCAAAATAATGGAAACCTAATGAATTGCATACTCAAAATAAATATCATATCATACTTAACAAAAAGGACCAAATATGAGGTTTTAATTAGTATGGAATTCCTAGTTAGTTGCTCGATACTTTTAACAAAATTATTTCTACAGTTAAAAATGTGGGAATTTAACTAATACCAGTAAAATAAAAACCATATGTTCAAATATTAAATAAATAATGTATATATTACTAGGCATGCATAAAGAACATTCCAAAATTCGTGTTCAAATGGACAGTTAAATAGTAATCAAAATCAAGCTAAAAACCAAACATACCTTATGCTCACTCATTAAACGCCATTTAAAGTTTTCGTGTGCTTATTATTTCAGAAAAAATAAATACGATTTATAATTTAATTTTAACAAAATAAAAATGAAATGAAGATGATACACACAAAGTTGTGAACAAATTTAATATTAATTGATGTTAATTGATGTTTATTTTTAGTGAGTCCCATTTGAATTTATTTGAACTTGTATTCAATTTCATTAAAAACTAATTACATTGATTGTAAGTTTTAATAAACCTATAATGTGTTGTTACATTGCATGAGCTAGAAAAACATATTCTTATTTCCAACGTTTAGTAAACTTTTGCTTTTGTACTAAAATGTTATTAACCAAGCAATTAATGTGAGCATAAGGTTTTTACTATACATTAACACTTTTATAATTTAACACAAAACTAAAAAAGCATTCAGGTCTGTTTTCTTCGACTGGGTTCTAGGTTTATAAATAAATTTTCTATGGCGCATTTGCTATCAGTTATTCTCTATATAGTTCATGAAATATTGTTTGATTTACATAATTCAATAGAAAACGAAACACAAAACAGAAGAGATTATAAAATTCAAGTTTAGATTAAATTTTATTCTTGAACTAATGCATTATTCTTCAATCCATGAATCCATGATCATGACGTTTTTATTGGACTAAATTTAGTAATTGATTCATTGTATTAATTATTCATGGTTTAATTTTACCCTTCATATTTGTGGCAAAACGTCTTTGTGAATTGGAAAAAAATTACAAATTCTTTCATTTGTTTTTGGCAAAGATAGTTCATAATCTTATTGCTTTGTAGAAAATGTTCATTAGAGGTGTTATTAGTTAAACCTACAACTACATTAACGTAATTTATTAGTTCTTGTTTATCAATCACAACTATATATAAAATTTAAAAATTTCCTTCTCGTTGAATTCATAGCAGTAGAAGTAGAGTAATAGTTAGGTACATCTGACTGATTAATTGGGATATGAAACTTGATCTTATTAAAATACATATTTTATGAATATTAATAGTGACTATAATTTCTCAATTCACATATTGCACTGCTAGGTTCAAAAATTGGTATTTTTAAATAAACTAAGACTACAATTCGAATAACTACAATAACTAACGACAATGGTCAATCAATATAGCAACCAAAGTTGTACATTAACAATGTCAATGTATATTAATACTGCGAATATTAATTTTAGAAACTAAATAACCGTCATCCAGCAGAAAGGAATATTGAAATAAAAATATCAACGTAAATGAGTATGGATAGCTACCGCAATCAAATACCAAAACCGTGATTAGTAAATAGTTCCACTAAGTTAATACTAAAAGCAAAATAGTCGATTTAAACAACCTCTTGTGATTTCTTCAATGTGTTTTTCCAAGCGGTTATCGGCCTCAATGTCCTCTTCTCTTGGCTTAGATGCAGCAGGGAAAGTAATTATTATTATGCTCATATTGTCTCGACTACCCTGTAATCAGAAAAACCATATTAGAAATTCAATATGATCACATTATATTTATCACATTATTATACCTTGTATAAACACGTATCAATAACTTGACTTGCAATATTCACCAAATCATCAGTGATTTTCAGCCTCGAATCAATAAAACTACAAACGTCCTCATTGCTCATAACATCCCATACGCCATCGCATGCTAACACTAAAAATTCATCAGTATCGTCAAGATCATTGGTAAATATTTCCGGTTCCGGTGAAACCAATTGTTCGCATTGTCCTTTCGTCTTGACATTTTTGAAATCATAGTCACCCAGAGCGCGAGAAACGGCCAATGTTCCATTTACACGCTTCACCATCACACTACCGCCGGCATTGTTGATACGCCTCTTTTCTTCGGGCAAATTTGGCTTGTGATCGACTGTGGCGCAAGCTACCTTTCCATTCCGAAACAGAACGGCACGCGAGTCGCCACAGTTCGCCATGTAAATTTTGTCCGGTGAAATGAGTGCACACACAACAGTTGTTCCGCCGCATTTCTCGACATCTCGCCGCATTACTCTATCGAGATAGAGGAAGCCCTCTCGAATTCCATCAACGTAGGAGCCTTTTTGAAATTCCTCGGTCTCGACAATGCACTGCAGTAGATTTTGTGCACAAATCTGGGATACCCGGGAGCCAGCGTGACCATCGAAGACCGCAAAGAAGCTCCAGCCTTCTAAGCCTTGTTCCTCCAGTTGTTGCACAAAGTATGCATCTTCCATTTCACAGCGCCATCCTTGCATCGAACTGACGCCATATCGTAGCTGCTTGTAAAATCCATGATCGGTGATTTTATTAATTTTCGGTTTGTCCAAGAACCCGCCCATCGCCTCTTCTCATGCTGCGTGTGTGAGATCCGTTTAGGAGACTAAAATCTGTTCTGCTTCTATGATGAGATCAAATAATTGAAATCTGAAATATGAAAAGACAAGTTTACTGAGTAAATATTTAATTGGAAGTATTGTAAAGTCCAAAACCAACAAGTTCCATAACCAGAACATAAACTATGAACATATGAAATTAAACATAAATCGAATTCATAATTTAAGTTGATTATTAGCTATTGCCAGAAGAAAGCACGCAGTACATTTGAGAATCATTAGAAAATTCAATGATTACACAATTAAAAATAAAACTACTAGATTCAAGAACCAAAACCATCTACCAAATACGCTAACGCCAGCCAAAGTGTTCAAAGCACTTTCTTTGGAATAGAATTTAGTTAGCTGCAACCCATTCCACACTCGATTCAATAAATAGATGTACAACTTATTGTCAATTTAAACAAATTGGCCAATTTCGAACAAACATGAAAACATAACCCCAATGTTTTCCCACGAAAATAGAACTCACAGAAATGTGTCCGTGATGCTCGTTGGCCAAATTTCGCTTTTTACGCTTCAACCTTAGTGTTACAGATTGTCAAATCGTTTTACACGAATCGCCCAATTGAAATTAACTACTGGGAAGAGTTTGCCATAGGTTTGATTCAGTAAATTTAAATTTCTTTCAAATGCGAATTCGACCAGATGTAAGAAGAAAATTCTGCGTGCGAACAACAATGAGCGGCAAATGAAAAACAGAACTTCGTTGCTTCGGATGCAGTTTTCCGTTGTTTGGCTCGATTGCTGAGAGTTTGAAGGAGAGAGAGAGAGCAATTTACAAACTTGTGAGAGAGGCATTATAAATTTGTTTGAATAGTAACGAGCTATAAAGCTGCCACCTTCTTGTAACAAGTAGCAAATAGGAAAACACTTGTGAACTTTTTCATTAAAAGTTTTGAAAATTACAAAGACAACCTACATTGTATAACGAAGTAATTAAATATTGATATCGGCAGCTACTGCGTTAAATTAAAACCTTGCTATGTAGAAAATTCAAAATTTCTACAGTGTCTCCAGTGATTTCCTATATTAGTAATGCTTTCACATTTGGCTACAATGATCTCATGTCTACTTCTACACGATTGCAATATTGCATTAGTCATTGTTTTGAGTTTGTTGGCCCATGTTGTGTAATTAAACTACTTACTTCTAAAGAGTTATTAAACAATAAACATGTTTGGCAGTAGCTTTAAACCAGTAGCAGTAGCTTCTTAAAGAGAGGGCCTTCAAAGGTAGTTAAATGGAAATAAAAACATCAACAATTAAAATGTTTTCAAATACACGTAGTGTTGATTTCATTGTAATGCAGCATCCTGAACTAACCGACGACGATACTTTACTCGACTCGATTGAGATAATTTACCATTTGGGTTTACGCGCATGCCATCAATGGACTGTTTGTCAAATCCAAAGCTCAGTTGTCAATGCACGATGCGCAATGAGTTTGCGCGCTCTTTTTCCCAATTCTGCCCACTGAAGCACTCGATGTACTCCCTCCCTCCCAACCACATACACAATACAGCACCGAACCCCAATAGGAACTATGACCAATGTGAGCTGGGGGGTTGAGGGTTAACAGGGGGTAGGTAGGAGTTCGGAATGACCACCAACAAACAACAAGGAGTAACGCAATTCACTTGGAGCAAATTACAAACAAAAACAGCACAGAGACAGACAGACAGACAGACAGACGACCGACCGAAAACCCATGGGGAGTGAGCGAACTCTCTTTTCATTTTGTACAATCATTCATTCACTCGCTCAACTCACAATATCGTTCGTATATTGTCTAATTTTAGAAAATTTTATGACAACATCGCTGGCCAATTGAAATAATGCACTGCTCCACCGTCTGTCGGGAAGACTGGGAAGAATACGACCGCCGAAGGAGTCTAAGGATATCCGTTGCAGGCTATGATTTATTCACACAATGGCACTTGTTTCTTTGGCCCCATCAGTAGTAGCCAAACAGACTTTATTCTATATCGGATTTATTTGGGTCGTTGTTGAAAATGTTGGGTTAAAGGCGCAATAAACCTCGCGGCGGCGGCGCCAGCTGAAGTTGGAGAACAATTTCCCATCACACCGTTTCTATTCACGTTCAAAATGATTGTTACCCAACGCGAAATGTTGCAGAAAAAGAAGACTTCTTTAAAAATACAAATTCTCACCTCACAGGTTTTCGTTCTTTTATCGATATTATTGCGTCTTCGTCAGCGTTTGTCAGAGGAAACCCTGAAAAAAATTTGCGAATATCTCTGCTGCTGCCTGGGGTCACTTTAAACTGGGAAATGTAGATGATGGTGAACGCTTTAAGGTAGTTTAAGAAGCCGCTAATGAGACGTAAAATGGGTTCGCACAGTTAAAAGAAACATAACAAATCCGCACAAATAAAATTATTTGCAAATACGACGACGACGACTGCGAAAGAACGAGCTGCCAGGGTTGGAACTTACTACGATCGTACGATCTGCTTCACTTTTGAAGAATTCTACTCCGCCACTACTTTTGAATAATAATCTACTCCGTTTCGGATTCAGACTACCTGCGTTGACGAAGGAATACAGAGATGTTCATGGAAATGTTCATTCAATTTCGTTTCAATTTTCGTTCAATGTGGAAGAACTGGGACGGTAAAAACAAAGTAAACAAAGAAACCGACATTTTAAGATTTTTTATCTCGGCAATGACCGATTTTCAAACTGTACTATCTGTCTTGTTCTTCTTTATACATTTGTATAACCAAAACTGAAATCACTTTTGATGAATAATTGTTTGTTTTAATGAAGAGAAAATCGCTTTTATACAACTTCAATATGAATAATTTTTCTTTGAAAGAATTATTTTCGTATATATGTATATCATAATAATGTTAGCTAATAAACTCTAATGTTAAAAACTGATAAGTAGCAAATTGTATTTTAAATCAAATTTGTATATATATATATATTTCTTTACCCATACCTCAAATTCTTCTATTGCTTCTGCCACAAAAAAAATATTTTGATGCTATAATTTGACAGAAATCTACCGATTTGACAAACTGGAAAACGACGACTTGACCTTGACTCTTTTAGACATTCCCTGTAAGTTGTTTAGTTGTTGGTGTTTTTGCATTAAACGTCAGTTTAGACGGTTGGTGTTTTTTTTTTATTCGCTCCGTGTCAGATTGTTTTTGATTACTTAAAAATCTTAAAAAATCTGTATTAATTCAGAGATTACAGTTAAATTCATAAATTAACTGTTTATTTACATTAAACTGGAATCAAAACAAGAGCGAATGTAATTCCGACACAGACTGCGGCGTCAATCAGCGTAAAAACAAATTCCCAAGAGCGTCAACTCCATATCCCTGAACAAACCACGATGCCAGACATCAAAGTAACTCCTTTGGGTGCTGGTCAGGATGTTGGTCGCAGTTGTTTGCTGCTCTCCATGGGTGGCAAGAACATTATGCTGGACTGCGGCATGCACATGGGATACAACGACGAACGACGCTTTCCGGACTTCTCTTACATTGTACCCGAGGGACCGATCACCAGTCACATTGACTGTGTGATCATTTCACATTTCCATCTAGGTATATTTTCTCTCTCAATAATAAGTACTTTAATTTCAAGTAATTGACCTTAACCGACTTTCTGCAGACCATTGCGGTGCCCTGCCTTATATGTCAGAAATTGTCGGCTATTCGGGCCCTATCTACATGACCCATCCGACCAAAGCCATTGCTCCCATCCTGTTGGAGGATATGCGCAAGGTTGCCGTGGAGCGCAAGGGTGAATCTAACTTTTTTACCACCCAAATGATTAAGGACTGCATGAAGAAGGTGATAGCTGTAACCCTGCACCAGAGCGTTATGGTCGACAATGATCTGGAGATAAAGGCTTACTATGCAGGACATGTTTTGGGCGCCGCTATGTTTTGGCTCCGTGTTGGTTCTCAGTCTGTGGTATATACAGGTGACTATAATATGACGCCGGACCGTCACTTGGGGGCTGCATGGATAGATAAATGTCGACCAGATCTTTTGATCTCAGAAAGCACTTATGCCACAACGATCAGAGATTCGAAGCGTTGTCGTGAACGTGATTTCCTGAAGAAAGTCCATGAGTGCGTGGCCAAAGGTGGAAAAGTTCTCATTCCAGTTTTCGCCTTGGGCCGTGCTCAAGAGTTGTGTATTCTATTGGAAACTTACTGGGAACGAATGAACCTCAAATATCCCATTTACTTTGCTGTCGGGCTGACTGAAAAGGCTAACACCTATTATAAGATGTTCATTACATGGACAAATCAGAAGATTAGGAAAACATTTGTGCAACGCAATATGTTTGACTTTAAACATATCAAACCTTTCGACAAAAGTTACATAGACAACCCGGGAGCGATGGTAGTATTCGCCACGCCGGGTATGTTACACGCTGGACTCTCGTTGCAAATATTTAAAAAGTGGGCCCCCAATGAGAACAACATGGTTATCATGCCAGGGTATTGTGTGCAGGGAACAGTGGGGAACAAAATTCTTGGAGGTGCCAAGAAAGTAGAATTCGAGAATCGACAGGTTGTAGAAGTCAAAATGTCGGTTGAGTACATGAGCTTCTCGGCACACGCAGATGCAAAAGGTAGGAAAACAGACCCCGTAATTGAATAATTCATAAATTTATATTTGTTTTTTTCATACAGGCATTATGCAACTTATACAGAACTGTGAACCGAAGAACGTGATGTTAGTCCATGGAGAGGCGGAGAAAATGCAGTTCCTGAGAACCAAAATACGAGAAGAATTTAAAATTGAAACCTATATGCCTGCTAATGGCGAGACGTGTATCATTACCACTCCTGTTAAAATACCTGTTGATGCATCCGTGTCACTCCTAAAGGCAGAGGCTAGAATGTATAATGCTCAACCTCCAGATCCCAAGCGTCGCCGGCTTATACACGGTGTGCTAGTTATGAAAGATAATCGAATAATGTTACAGAACCTGACCGAGGCACTCAAAGAGATTGGAATAAATCGACATGTAATGCGGTTTACTTCAAAAGTTAAATTCGACGATCCAGGTCCAAGAATCCGCACTGGCGAACGTCTGCAAGCTCTTTTGCAGGAAAAACTCAACGGATGGACCGTCACTCTTCAAGAAAGTTGTACAATCGTCGTTGAGACAGTCGAAATAAAAATTGAAGAAGATGAAAAGGATCCAAATCACAAAACCATTCTAATCACTTGGACCAATCAGGACGAAGACATTGGCGCATACATTCTGAATTTACTGCAAAATATCAGTTAGATTTTCAAATTTATCATTTTTGAAAATTTTAGTTTTGATAAATCATGTACTGTTTAATTTTTGAATTGAGTCATGTTTATGCTATTGTGTACTTGTGTACATTGAATTTTGTGGTTCAGTTAACACAGTTATTTAGAAAGAAATTAATTTTATTGTAATAAATACATTTTATTGGAATTAAGGAATTGAAATATATATATACTTTTTGAAAAGTCCACGATTTTCAATAAATTTAAAACAAAAAACATATACTAAACTAATTGGTTTTCAAAGAGCTACTCATCTCTTTGTGTAATCTTGTTATAAACGATAAATCTAAATTATTGTAAATACATTAAAAACTAAGGACTAAGACAAAATAATCATTGGAAAATTATCAAAGACTGCGTTCTATTCTAATGATTTACAAACTAATGAGAACATATGAGGACATGCACTGTGCGGTTCTCTATGATCGACGTTTCGCTTTTTGTCAATTATAAATTATGATGTGCTGTCGCTTGTGCGGCTGTCTTGCCGTGGAAAAATTTTGAGTTTGCGTGCGTAAATAGCAGAGTATCGACGGACGGAAGCACCTGATGTGTGGTGCATTGTTGAGGTTGCATTAGAAGTGGCATGCTCATCGTTATGGGCACATACAGATGGTTGATAAGCGCCTGAGTGCTGGGAATCTGCTGTCGTTGTTGCTCCTGTTGTTGGTGCGTTGGTAGTTGTTGTATTGATTGCAACAATGTTCCAGAGATTCCATTGGGTGCAGTTGTTACTGTTGAAGTGTTCGTTATAGGGGAGTTCATGTTTGTGGCAACTGGACCTGAATTAAGTCTAAATGAAGGCATGTAGTAAGAGGAAGAGGATATGCAGTGATCCGAGGCTGTTGTTGGTGTGGCAGCAGCTGCACTTGTCGTTACCACCACACTGTTTGAAGCGGGAAATTCGATAGATGCCGGTGATGAGTACGGAGAGGATTCCAAAGACGAGCATAGCACCCGATTATTAGCTTCGGAAAGGGAAACTGAAAAAACAAGAACATTAGATATTTGTAAAAATACATAAGCACATAAGTTATAAGTTATACTAAATAAAAAAGTGAATAACTTACTGAATTCTTCTTTGATGTCAATAAACTCATTTTTAATTTGAAAATGCAATGCTGCTGCAGACTCTGCCGATACAGCATTATCCGTATCCAAGCCCACTGAACTGCTGTGAGCATCATAGAGTCCACATTCTTCCATTTCAAGCGCTTGCTCCATGATCAGCTCTTCAGCTGATGTAATGCTAAGGCAGTGTAGATCTCGAAAGTTTGTCGATGTGGTCGCTTTAGTCTCTTCAATTGTCGTGGTTGTGTCATGTCGTGTCGGGTGCTCTGTCGAATCAATTATTTCCTTTTTAATTGCTGGTGGAGTTGGGGACTTCTGCACTTGTTTCGGCGTTGGTTGTTTGCGTTCGCGTTTAACTTTGGTTGCTTTTGTGGCAGGAGCGGTGGACACAACGGATGTAGATTGCATATCTGTTTGCAGCGTTGGGTCACTGGAAACAACAGGTTGAGGCTCGAGAGGCGTGTTGATCTTCTTCTTACGTTTCGGTTGGGGCTTTGCAACTGTTTCTTCCTTCGGTTTATCACTTGCTAAACTTGTTAGTTCTGATACCGATGGATTTGGCACTGCTGCAGGCTGAAGTTTTTCCGCCTTTGCCGCCGTAGATTTAGCAGACTTCTTGGAACAGTATGAGGGTATGTTCTCTAAATGTTCCCCAGTCTTATGATCGACCTTGTGACGTCTGCGAGTGTGTTTTAGCCAATTCGGAAAGTTTGTGAAGTCCCGTGGGCAGTAGTTGCATTTAAACGGTCGTTCGCCAGTATGAATATTTGAATGTTGCTTCAGTTTGGAGTTGCTGATGAATGACTTATCGCAAACATTACACGCGAATGGTCTCTGTTCCAAGTGCACCAAATTATGTACCTTAAGGCAACGCTCCGTTTTGTACATTTTTCCACATTTCTCACAGCGATAAGAGCGCGTCTGAGCATGATATTTTTGATGACGCTGCAAATGTGACCTTTCTTGGAATCTAAAAATAAATACAAGACATTGATAAACTGCACAAATTTATGATATGTAAGACGTACCTTTTTTGGCATTCTGGGCATTCGTAAGGCTTCTCTGACGTGTGCATCCGCGAGTGATGAGTAAGATTAATTTTCTGCACAAATTTTTGTCCACAAATATCACAGCCGTATTTCTTGTTATCACTGTGGATTTTGCGATGCATCCACATGCTGCCAAGTTTCAGGCATTTGCCACAATCTGGACACTTCTTCCACGCATCTTTGCGCGACTCCACAGACCGATGCGTCTTCATGTGCTTCTTGAGACCTGCCTCATTTTCGAAATCCTTCGGACACTCGTTACATTTATAGAGAATTTTATGGGATGCCGACTCATGAATCGCAAACTCTTGTAGGCCATGCAGAACTAATCCGTTGCAGTCTTCGCACTTGAAGATCGGCTCCGGCGGTGGGGCAACCTGCTCATCCGGTTGGGTCACTGGCGGTAGATTCCTCTCGTGTGTTGTGGAACACACAGTCCCATCATCGGCGATGGTCGAAGAGGAGTCGGCGGGAATTTCTTGCGATGTGCAAAAATTCTGCTGAGCACTGGTTGTACTATTGTTGTTTTCTACTGGTGTCATAAATATATTAAAACTATGATGTGAGATCGATGGGAGGTGGTTCGGGCTGTTGTTGTCAATGAATTTGTTGGTCTGATTATGGTCGTCGTTCGCCAGAAGCTGTTCTGGTGGCTCCTGTTTGACAAGAAGGGCAATCGTCGTTTTGGGTTTCTTACGTTCCACCGGACGTTGGTCAGCAACAACAACAGTTGTATTCGATTTAGTCTTCGGTTTGCGTAACTTGTCTGCCTGCTCTGCCGGCAGAGACTTCGTGATCTTCTTTAGCGGCGAAACGGACATCGTCGGCGGTTCCGGACGAAGGAATGTACCACTGAACGAACTCGGATTCTCTTGTTTGACGATGAGAGGCAGCGTATGCTCCTCCAAATTGACCACAGTGGCCATGGTTCCCTCGGTGGTGATTCCATTTGAAATTTCTATCAAGGATGCGGTGTTGTTGCCACTGCCGCCGCCGTCATCGCTGCTGGTCGTGATGTCCAATTGGCCGGGATTTTGGGCACTCTCGTCCAGCACGCGCCAAAAGTCATTTGACGACAGACTATTGCCGTTCATCATGCCCGACGTATCGGCGCTGATAGTGACACATGCGGACAAATCGATGTCCAGCGACTCATCCTTGATGCTGGATATCGAATCGAAGTTGTTAATTCGGAGCAGCGTGCTGAGGATTTCATCACTCGTGGGTCCTCGCGTGTAGCTGCTGTTGCTATTTTTCACTGGGGTTCCACCGCCTGCTCCACCAGATATTTTAGGCGGCAATTTCTTAGTTGGCGCTTCTTCTTTCATTTTTGCCTTTTCTTCACTTTTCTTTTGATTTTCGCTTTGCATTAGAGGTTATGCGGTCTTTGCGGATTTTCACTCTCGATTTTTTCTATCACACACTAGATTTCTATCACATTGATGTGCGCAATACAATATTGCTTTACTTAATATTATATTGACGCATAAATTGTTCGATTTGCACAATTTCACTTGGAGGAATTTGAAAAAAATTAAAAATAATTATGAAATGACGCTTTGTTTACTCGACACGCCATTGTTGTTTTCGGTATTTTTCATTTTCGCCTTTGCCTTCGCAGCGAGTCTCGAAATCGGCCATTTTGACAACTCTGCAATTTTGTATTCTAATGTTGGTACAATATCGCTCCGAACTGTCCATAGAGAGCGTTGCAAACACTTACAATAGTTATTCAAGACACTCACCAGACTGCATTGTACTTTTTTTTACGTTTAGATGGCACTAGTACCTAATATCACAAATGGTTTGACACCTCGCACATCTCCATTATTTGTCTACACAATGCAGGCAGGGATGCCGCGCGACATTTTTGTACCGAAGTGTAAATATGGGAAAAGTGAAACCTTTTGAATCAGCTGCGAAATATGGAATTTTTCATGTAAGCCACTGGTGGTTCTCAGAATGCAAAAAATGAAATGTTTTTCAAAAAAGTGCAGTCCGAATTGGCCAAATAAACCGGAAGAAAAAAAAGTGGAGTAGCGGATCAAAAAGTGAAGTACACTTCAATCGAAGTGTACTTCGACAGCCCTGAGTCAGGTGTCAGTCAACAATTCTACAGTTTTCATTAAAAAAAAATTCGTTGACGGATGTGAAAAATTCGATCGAGATTGTTGAAAATTTGTGGATTTTGTGTATTTAATGAGTGTTTTTCGCTAAATAAATAAATGTAATGATGTAAAATTCTATAGTTTATGTTGTTAACAACATTGTGAAGTTTAATCGTATAAAAAACCACATCAATCAGTTGGAGTACACATACATATTTTTTAATAAAACCTTTACGAGCTAAACAATTATATTGCTCGCGGATATAATTATTGTTCAATCTATTGCAATCCGGAACAGAAACGCCTCGAATCGAGAAAACTCCAAAGCTGCTCAATGTTAACCAAAGGGTAAAATTCCCCCACTCACTTTACAATCCCACACACTATTTGGAGCACCAGGGCTAAAATCGGAAAAATTGAAAGTTAATTGTTAGGAATAGTTGTTCTTTGTACATATATTTCCGTGTCTTATCCGTTTTTGGGCCAAAACCCCGACAACTGACTTCCCAAGGTTTTCCAGAAGTTGACGTTTGTGAATTTCAGCCTTTTCACATTTTTTTGTTGTTGTTGTCTTTGACGTCGAGTTCGCAGCTGCAGCGCAGCGTGACGTAGGCTCTGTTTGGCTACGTCGGTCGTGGGAATTGGCGGGGAGGTTGTCGTCAAAGCAAGGTCCTCCTAATGATTATGTGTTAAATATAGACCTCAAAAAAGTTCCTATATTAAATATTTTTCTCCTCATATTTTTCTCTTTATCTTCCCCAGCCATTAGTGCCAATTTTCTACAGGACGCCTACGAGTGTGAGTTCAACAGCCACATCAACTTGAGCGAACGTTTTGGTTAGTTGAAGACTACCAACAACAATAACCACTTCAGTTCCCTTCCGCGTCGTCGGTGCTCGTGCAAAAACCTTTTCTATGACGCATCAGAAGCTGCAAACTTAACGTTGATCACAAAGAAGAGACTTGCTTGACGCGCTCGTGCAAATTGCCGGAATCACTTGAACGCTAACAAAGGTGAGTGCCTAGAGGTGGTGCAATATTCAGCTGTGTTTCAGTAGCGATCGTTGGTTGTCTTCTGCAGCAATACTGACACGCCACGGAATGGCCAACATCCCCTCTGTTCCACCACTATTTTGCAACACCCCGCCACCGATCGACTTCGGTGATGAGGAAGACGATGATACCGCATTGCCGCCTGCACTGACTCTAGACGAGGAGGATGACGAGTACGGCGAGTTCACAGCTGCCTCTCAGGCGATTGACGATGGAAAAAACACCGATGGTAACTTCTGAGCAGTTCTTATTCCGAACATTGTATATATGACATACTTGTTTTCACAGTTCCATCTCTACCACGCACTCCTGTGCCATTTGAAAATCTGAGCTCCGCGACGACGACAACAACAAGTGGATTTGGTGATGACCCTCCGAGTTTTGAAGATAAAGCATTTTCTACGTCTGCCCCATCGCCTACCAAGAATCACATCAATCAAGATGCGCCTGGCGTCAAGCCCGTTGAAGCATTCAACATGGTCATGTCACCTGTCATCCTTGATGGAGGTAGTCCACCGCCTTTGGACTTGGACACGACGATAACCGAGGATGACTACGTGACAGATGACGTGGACGACTTTCAAGAGTTTTGCGCCGCACCCTTGGATAAGGATCCTGATAGCAATGCACTAGAATTGTCTGAGGAGGAGGAATCGGGCACAAAGAATGAAGACAACATCAGTCTACCTTCTCTGAAGTTCGATACATTGAGCATATGTTCGGAAAAGCACAGTGAAAGTTCACCTCCTTCACTGTCGCCATCCATGCCAGATGAAGATATGCGTGCGGGGCACAAAGGCAAGACTGTTGAGCAGGATCAGACCAAAGAAGATAATGAAGCGCTATCCACTGGAAGTGACACTCCGCAAACAGACGTACCAAGTAATACTGTTGTGTTGGAAGATCTTATGGACGACAGCAGCGATGACGAGAGCTATTCACCCAAAAAAGTTAAAAGTCTAAAGACCGATGAAACCTCAGCTGATTTCTTCGCCATTCAAGCGATTAATGAAGAGCAACAGGAAGAAGTACTAACGGTCACTAGGAAAAATTCAACTGCTGGACCAGAATCACAGTCCACTAACAATACGGTTGAAATATCGTTCGAAAAAGAATCTGAGCCAACCGAAGAGGTCGACTTCGATGATTTCACAAGTTTTGCTGATTTCCAAAGCAGTTCCAATCCTCCTGTGATGAACAATGAAATTCTGAAAACCACACATCAACCGCAGCTGCCAAATCAAGAGTTCGTGTTCGATGCTGATTTTAGTCAATTCGGGACAACTGACTCGAACCTAGTCAATAAGAGTGATACATTGGAAGAGCAGACGTTCCCACTTGAAACCAATAAAGAGATACCGAATAATCTTGATGATAACGACGATGAATTCGATGATTTTCAAAACTTTAGCGCTGCACCAGTGGCAGCAAGTGCGAACTGTGGTGAAGAAACTAAAAAGGACAGTCCACCAATGGAAGAAAGTATAGGCGAATCCTTAGTTGCCGGTGGAGAGGAAATGTGCACAGATTCGGATGATGAATTTGGAGATTTTTCGGAAGCAGCAATAGTACCCAGTGATAACAAAGCATCTACAGTTCTCTCTGATGCCACTCCAATTATCAGCATAAATAACTTGAGCACTAAACTGAAACCTATTTTGGATATGATGTTTCCAAGTATATCAGTTGAAGAATTATCCACTGACAATACAATTGAAACGAGAGAACGTTTTGAAAATAGTTCTAAGTCACTAAAGCTGGAGTCAATTGATGCCGCTAAAGCTTTGGAATATCAATGGATCAACTCGGAAGTTCGACATTCATTGATAAAGTCTCTCGGTATTGACTCTCGAAATATTGTAAGTAGTTTCTTTACTAAATTATACTATTTATATACTAAATGAATTATCTTTCATATAAACAGCTTTTCGGTGAGAAATGGAACAGCTCTATGCCTCGGTTTGCAGCGAATCTTAGCTTCAATCCATTGGAACCATTAAAGCCCCAGCCAGTGAGTCATTCAACTTCAGAAACATTACATTCGAATTCGCAAGAGACATCAGCAAACAGCATAAGGACGGAAGTTCCTGCCGTGGAGTTCGACTGGAACAGTTCTGGTCTAGTGAATCCGCTCGATGGTAAGAAATCTCGTTAAAAATTGTAAACTATCTGCAACACCACTTTTAATACTTTTTGGCAAAAAAAATAAGTGCTAAATTTATCGCAAGAACAAAACAAATTTATTAACGCAATTTACAGGGACAAGGGGAACATTTTATTATTAAATATAACTCGATTATGGTGTTGGTTTATGTTCATATTGTTTCTTCTTCTTTCTCTATAACCAGTTGATTTGTTTTCTTGCCATAACAAGTGCTTAAAGCTTATTTTCTGTGAGTTAAAATTAGTGTGCCTAACATTTGCAGTCGCGTTATGCAATATATTTTTGTTTTGTCCATTTGTTGAAATTCTGAAAATGGAAATTGTTCTAAGTAACAATTCTAATTGTTTTGTGCTAACTCTCAACACTCACCGAAAAGTCATCAAAATTAATCCATAAGAACACATGTTCATCATTTTATAATTATATTTGATCCTGTTTATTTGTAAAAAGGGAATGTTATTGATTTACATTTACTATAAGTTTTAACTCAATATTTTCTCATAATTTTGCTTACCAAGCGATGAAGTGCATGGAACTTTCATTTGTAACCAATCATCAACCAACTGAAAGATTTCCAGTCAAAAAGCTTCTACTTTTACTAGCTCAAAAGTGAAACGTTTTCTGCTTCAGATGATTTACGTTTTCATTTTGCCAGCCTTAACCTTAACAAAAACTTTTATTTTGAATCAAGAAACAACATGTGGTATGTTTTCGTTATTTTCTATATTATCAACATTGTTTTCGGGAGAAATTCTAATTTTTTCGCTAGTAAACTCAAGCTTACACCTTTTCCAAATTATAATAATTCATAATTGAGGTACAAAATTTTTAATTTTTGTGTAAGCCCGTCGTCATAGTATGAATAAATTGCCAAATAGTTAACATTTGATTTACACCAATATGAATTTTTCATACTTCAAATTATGATATAAAAGATCGCAATTTTTCTCCTACTAGTATGATACGATAATGAAGCGATAAGAAGAAGATGGTTTTATTAGTTGTTTTGTATATCTCTTCATTGCTTCTTTTTTTTCTTTATTGTTGTGTTCTTCTATATTTTCTTTTAACAAAAAATACTTCTCTCATTTGATCCGATATCTGATGATGAATTGTGTCTAGCATCACAAGTACACACTTTACTATTGGACCTAGACCAACTAGTGGTGGTGGCTAATCTTGATAAAATAAATCTTGATTCCTCCTCCTGTTGTTCCTCCTCCTCTCCATGTACAACATTGGTGACTTCATCTACAATAACAACAACAACTACAACAACAAAAATAACTCCGAAAACTACAACCACAACACTACCAATAATCTCAACGAACCGGTCACCGTCATCGTCATGGTCATCCTCACCATCAACTCACCTCGCTGCGGATGGCAAAAACACAACAACCGATACCGACACGTGTTTATTGCTCATCGATGGAATCACATCGCCACCGACGACGAACTTGTTGGATGTCTCGTCGCATAACCACGATCCATTCGATGGTGATGGTCTTCTTTGTACACGCACTTGCACCAACAATTTTAAACTCACTCCAACGTCCTCTTCTGCAACAAATTTCAATTATAATTGTTTGAAACCATTAATTACCAATGCAACAACAAAAACTACGACATCCAATGCATTTGCTTCCAACACTTGCAACTTGTTATCTACCGATGATTTCGCTTGCTATTCCACAAATAATGCAATTCAAACCAACACTACTTGTACAATGAACAAAACCTTTACCACTAACAATACAATATTAACTACTACTACTTCTACTAACAACGTTGATTTAATTGATAATAATAATCACAACTTTGCAAACTCCAACTACAACTATTTTACATCATCCGCTCATATTGATCCAACTCCAACTACTAATTTCAATGCTGTTTATGCAAACCCATTTGGAATCAATATTGTTACAATCAACCAATATTTGGATTGTAGTAAGTTTTGTTCTTTAATATATTAACGTTCAGTTTCCTTTCTATTTGCTTCTTAGTGTGTCCTCAGTGTGTATCTTACTATTCTTTAGAACTATCGACCCCATATTAAAAATACTACTTGACTTTTTGATTTCTTTGCAATATCCTTTCACTCTAATTGTATCTAAACATATATTTGTAATCAGAAGTAGATATTTCCAATGTTTGTAACCGAAAAAGAAATAAATAATAATAATTGCATAAAAGTCTTATCGTTGAAAAATAATTGCAATAAAGTAATAATATCATAAAAAATTAATTGCAAGATAAAATCAAACTCTATGTGAATGCAATTTTAATTTGTAAATTCCTAACAATACGCCATAAAAAATTTCTCATTAATACATTTAACCATATTTTTATTTTGTGCATGATCCTGCTAGATGCTTATACATTCGCTTTACTTACATATTATATTTTTAATTTATTATATTATATATTATATTTCCTGTATTATCGATGGTGTAACTTGTTGGTGTAGATGATAATTCAGCCTTAAATGCATCACTCTCCCATGTTCTCTCGCTCATAGGTCCCAAAGAGAACGTCACACACGCGCGAGAAACTGAAACGCTTCACCCGTCGCAGCATCGGCAACCTGATGCACCCGTTGACCAGCAGCAATCGCATACAGCCCTCGAGAAAGGCGACGGTGACACTGCAGACGATGCCGATATTAACGCCCCAACAGCGCCATCAGCAGTTTTTAATACAACAGCAGCAACAGCGATATCGTCAATTATATCAACAGACTGCATCGGCAACAACGTCGACGCCAATAGCGACAACATTGATATAAGCGTCGGTTCAACTCCTTCAACTTCAGACCAACCGCTTGCAAATATCCCTTCAACAACAACTGCAATTATACACAACCCTGGTGTATTAGAACCACAATCATACCAACCGTCAACATTCACCACAGAGAATGTATTTGGCAACAGCAAAGAAACCGATATCGACAACGATGAAGTGGTCACGACCTCGACATTTGCCGGACCACTAAAGGAGACCCACATATACACGCCCTCGAAGAGTGAGTGTGCGATATCGAAGACGACGACACTGACGAAAACATCACCAATCGATTTCGACTATGAGATCGCGGCAGCTGGCATCATAATCGATGAGACAGTTGTCAAGAAAGAGTATCGTGACGTTGAATATAATCCTGGTTTTAGTTTAGAATTTAACCGAACGCAACAAAACGACTTCATGGGGAGCGAAAAGCCGGCATTAAATAATTTCTTTGGAACCGTTTCGAGTGGGGATGTCCTTCAGGATGTAAATGGATCATCCCTGACCAAGGATAAGGATACCCTGACAAAATCACCTATAGCCCCAGACAATTCTGATTTTGACGATGAATTCACAGACTTTCAGTCAGTACCACCACAACCCCAGACCACAGCAATAAGTCAAGCTCCACCGCATCTCTCGGCAGCTGTGATGAGAGGAAAAGAAGCCCCCAGTCCCAGTCGCACTTGCACTCCCACATTCGGTGGTAGCGAAATGATACTCAGCCCAGCGATTCTTCTGCCACAAGCCATATCTATCGAGAGTAATAAACCAAAGATTGAATGGGGCGACACAACTGCCAACATTAATCCGGACGAGCTGGCACGCATTGAAGAATTGTTTCCGCAGCCGAAAACGGTCAAGTCACCGGCAGATGGATCGCGATCGCAGAAAGCTTCTCCCACAAACAACGGCTATCAGCAACAGAAGCAAAACTCACTATCGATAAGTGCTACCATAGCGCAGAAGGAGCTAAGTGTGGCCAATGATGACGATGATTGGTCTGAGTTCGTATCGGTACCAGTACCGGAAGCCACAATTCCAGCTAAACCCAAAACACAAACTGCAGCCACAGTCAACCACCATAACAATAACAACAATCACAATCACTTGACACAATTTGTACAAAAGAACGGTTCATTGAATATGTCACCAAATCACCGAAGGGCACCACAACAACGACAAACGCCAATGGCTTCTCCGCAGAAGAGCAAAACATCTGAATCAACGTCAACTTCTAATGATGAGGAATGGTCGGACTTTGTTTCTAGTTCCCCAGCCCCAGTTTCGGCTTCTCAGTTCAGAGCAGCACCGATGGCTGCGCCGCAATTCAACAGCGCCGCGTGGCAAAACGCGAACTTCTACAACAATCCTTTGAGTTTCTATCAGAGTCAGAGCCAGCCCAATGTTGTGCCAAATGTAGCTGCAACATCAAAGCTTCAGAATAACAATAGCACTCCCAGTAATTACAACAATAACTACAATCAATATTATATGCAGCAACACCTCCAACAACAACAACAACAACAGCAGCAACAACAACAATTGCAACTGCAGCAACAGATTCACATAATGCAAGACTTCTCAACAGCTCCGCCTTATCGCATATCACAGGGCAGCCACATGGCAACCAACGCGACAAGTAACACTCTGAACAACTCTCAATTCCAGTTGGGATCTGCCAAGGTAGCGCCAAGCATTTCGCTTATACCGGATCTGGGTTTTGTGGCACCGGCTGCACCGACACACACGGCATTCATCAACTCATTGCCAAAGCCTAGTTTTAGTACAAAGAAATGACGTTTGTTAAATTATGATCAAGCATCGAGTCGTAGTCCAAACCAGAGCAGTCGCCTGATTAAAGGCAACAATAATCAGGAGTCCTCTCGGAACGCGTACGGTCTCAATCGAAATCGGCGCAGTTTCGTAGGTGGCGCCGGCGTCGCCAATTTATCAAGTGATATTTTAACATAGAATTTTCTTTACTTATACACCTACTATATTTGTTAGTTTTATTTAATTGTGAATTTTATTTTTATTATTGATAGGACTTTTACAACGTATTCGATCACTTGAATACCTTCTATACTGCTCAAATTCTACGAAACAAAAATTTTTAAATCATATTCATAAATTTACTGTGCAATAATTAAAAATTGTTTTCAAATAATTCGATCTGTATAAAACAAAGAAACTATTGCGTCCATTTTCGATTTCCAATCCGAATGTATATTAATCGTTGAGGCAGAAAACAGAAACAATAACGTCTAGACGAATAAAATGTAAACTTATTAACTACTTACTCAGGCTTGATCATACATTAACAACAATTAACGAAAAAGAAGTCCGTATATGTATATGTAAAAAATAGTCGTTAAAATAAATCACTGCGAATTGTCAACCGAAAAATATCAAGTTAACACAGAAACATATTTTTTGATAGTGAATACCTTTACGTAAAGCATAAAGTACTACGCTGCAGTGAAATATCAAAGACAGTCACAGTTCACAAAGAAAGTTGAGCACCACTGTTTAATGGCCCCCCATCATTAATCTATATTTATTGCTTAAATTTCAAGCTTGATATTTATTGATATTTTCATAAATCATACATTCCATTCGTAAGTTTACTTATGACCCTCTCGGTAGCCACGATTTCCTTTGTCTGGTTTGAATGAGTTCTATATTTCTCAAAAACTCTTTGACTAACTCAAAGTAAGTGACTTCAATACACGACAAATCCTAAACAATATGTTTGTGGTGCAAGCATTGTTTGCATACATTTGGGTTTACATTTATAGCTTGATTGGAAAATTTAGCAAGTACCTAACTAGCATTACAATGTAATTAGAAGAGATAAACTATAACATAACTGTATTCAAATAAATGACAGCAAATAATTAGTTTCGCCAGGAAATGTTAGAAATACAAAAACTACATTTTATCGTACTTAATTGTTATGCATAAAGCGTTTATCAACTGAATGTTGAAATTATCATTATAATTAAACTTAGAATAATATTTGTGTTCTATAATTACTTTCACATAATTTATTAAGTTGACATTGATAGCAAGAACATTCACGGTTTTCTTTCTAATGTTCGACTGTAATTTGTTGAGTGTATTAGGCTCTTACCTATACAATATATCTATGTACATGAGTGTATGTTATTTTAGAAAATTAATGTAACAAAAGTATGTATTCAAAAACTAATAATTTTAATACAAGATATACAAATACAAATTAAGAGTTTGGCAAAAAGTCTTTTCAGTGGTACAATATATATTTAAATAATTTAAACAATTAGTTTAAATCTAGGTTCCTTACACAGAACACAAAAACGTTCTGGTAATTACCTCTTGTCTATCCGCTTTAATCATTATATAATGATATTTAAATGATGTCCACATCCGTTTCATGTACTTGCCATTAAAACGCAAGTATCTGGATGTAGATGATATTTGCGAAAATGCGATAACCATGCTATTAACATCAATAAAGGGATGGATGGATATAAAAAGACTGATTGATTCGTAAACAATTCAGTATCAATTCTCACTGAGAAAAGTATCGTATCGTAATGGCTGTCGTAACTATTTACGTATTCGCAGTTATCTTTTTGCTTAACGTCCTTCCGTATTCGGTAACTGCGGATGATGAAACGGAGTATAAGTTTGTTCTGGACAAGCTGATTAAAGAGGTCGAGTCCGAGGAGGTTCTAAAGGTAGACCTCACCCTGGACAAGCAGGACAACGTGGTGAAAATAAGTGGCGAAGTGAAACAATTAATTGACATTGACAATGATTGGCAGGTATGTAATGGAAAATATGTCGATACGGTCCTTGTTGGTATATAAATAACTGCAGGTGGCCATCGATGTGTTCCGCGCAGAAGAATCTGGGGGAGAGTATAAGAAAATGATGACCTTGCCCAAAAAGGGAGTGTGCGAAATTATGACATCCTACTACAAAACATACTTCTACGAATCTTTGAAAAATCACGCAAACGCACCTGATCCAGAGAAATGTCCGGTGACAAAGGAAACCTACGTAATCAAGGACTACCCATTGGACTCGAGCAAGTTCAAGAAGTTCATGAAACCTGGACATTATCGTGTTGTTGGCAGTGTTCTTAAGGACGGCCAAGAGAAAATGAAATACGCTGCCGAGGGACATGTTGAGAAAAAGGAATAGACTAGAATCTCTTGAAATAACCAGGAATTCGATAAAATTCAAATCAATTGGTATTAATAACAATCATTGTGATATGTATAAAAACAAATAAAAATATTATTTTTTGGCACCCGAAATCGTTTAATCTTATCGAAGATGGGAGGGACTCTATTTTTGCCCCATTTTTAATTTCACAGGTTTTTTCTGAAACTCACCGTCCAATTGTTATATTATCGTATAAGTTAGTAGATTCATTGACAAAGCAATGCGACACTAATTGGAACCATTGTTAACATTTGGAGAGAGTTGAAGAGCAAGTCGTGTGTTGAGATTTGAAGTGTGACTTGAGCTGATTAAGTACTTGTGAAAAGATTTTTTTGTTTCTTATCAACAAAATCACACAAGTTCCAACGTTTTATTCAACTTATCAGATTAAGACGGTGCTCAAGTCGTATAAAAATATCCCCTTGCTGATAGATATAAAACGTTGTACGTTGTGTGGAATTTAAATAGAAGATTTTAATCAATCATTCTTTATTCATAATACACAATTATTATTCGTGCTTTTTCATTTGGTTGAGAACCTCATCATATACAAACGACTTGGCGTCAGTGCCCCAGATGAAGTCCAGATGAGCCCATTTCTCGAATGGCACCAGGTAGTCCAACTGCATGTTGGGCAACTCATCGCGCAACTGGCGGACATCGCTCACGTCACACATCCAATCGTTGGCGCCGTAGTACAACATGACTGGGGCCTTGACATTGCTGATCTTGTAGTTTGGTGGGTACAAGCTTCCGTTGTACTCGTAGGGATTGCGCACAATGCTGTAGTCGAACTTGCGGAACTTCTTCGAGTTGTACTCCTGGCAGAAGTGAATGTTCTGGTTCACCGATGCTCCAGCAGGGGAAGTGGCTTTGATGTGTTCAATGAGTTCCTAAGTATAATATAAATAGGTTTTATGTAAAGTTTGCCATCACCTGTAAGATATCAATGGAAAGGAAACAACATACCGGGTCTAATTGTTCAGTATCGTATCCACCAATCAAGAATATTTCATTGGCGCACAGTTCAATGTAGGGCGAGTCGGCTTGGCACATTTCAATACCCAGATCCTGTTTGAATTCGTTGCTTGGCATGAATTCCATTGAGCCTACAAGTTCGACCATGGCATTTGGTTGGCCCATGATTGGGGCAAAGGCCCTGGTGAGCGGACTCTTCATGTTGCCCATGTAGGCAGCGGGACCCAACAAATGGGCCGACTTGATCTTGTCATTGTACGAGGGCTTCTCCGACATCATCACCAAGAACACGGTCGTTCCCTGGGAGTGGCCAACATAATGCAATTGCGACTGTTTGGTGTAGGCCAAAACGTAGTCAATCATGTTGGGTACGTCGTAGATGCCGATCTCGTGCCAACTGAAGTTCCAGAAGATTTGCCAGTAGGTTGGCCAAACCTTGTGCTTCTTGGAGTAGGTGTTGCCACGAGCATTGCCCATCCACACATCGTACCCGGCGTCGGCGAGAATGTAGGCCAAGGCCTTGTTGGGTCCCATCAGAACCCAATCGGACGAAGAGCTCAACATGCCGTGCATTAGGAAGACCACAGGGCGATCGGTAGTATCGGCGTTCTTCGGCGAGTAGGGAATACGGTGCATGGTCAGGATGTAGTTGTCATCCGTGGTCACGGTGTGCCTTTCCATGGGATATCCATCGTCCTCGATTCGTTCTCCCTGTTGTTCAAAAGTATTTAAGTATTGGTTAGCGACATTATAGTCATAGTTTGAGACTTTGTTTCGAGACATAGTTTGAGACTTACACAATCCGATATGGGTCTATCAGCAGCAAAGACACATGGTGCCAATACTAAGGCCACTACAGAAGTTAACACTATCCAATTCATTTTATTACTGAATTCACAACTACGGAAAACACTCTTTTATACTGAAGCGAATTACTTCCAAACTGTCCAAAACTCTTCAATTGATACTATATTGTCAATATACATAGTAAGAGATAATAAATGGATTCGTAGTAAATATCGAGACCAGAATATTTTTACCTACTGATAATGTTCCATCTACAGTACTTACGTCAGGGGGGTCTACTCGTATTTAATCAGAGTTCCAAGACTTTTTAATTAAAAAATATATGTAAAATATGAACTTTTTTTATGGTTCTTAAAATTAATATTTTTCACGAATTTTATCGTCTTTTATATGCATAGTTCTATTATTTATTTTTCTGGAATGTCCATTTTTTTCACATGAAGCGAATAACCCAGTCTGATCAAGCACATTGTGTTGCTCAGAAGATTAATTTTCCTCCTGATTTTCAGCATATTTAGACCACCGATTCGAAGATTCAATCGTGGTTTCGAGTCGCAGTAGTCGACAACAATTACGTCTTAACATTTATATGAAAGTTATTATACAAAACAATATTATTCTATACTGTAAACATTTAAAACCATCTATCAGTGATGTACTGAAAGAGAAACCATGATAGTCGACATACATATGTACTTCATCCATATCAATCGATATCCTTTCTATCAACATGATAATAATAATGTGAAGTGATCTGATTATCAATGTTTTTAAAATGTGTGTTTTTTTTTTTAAGTACAGCAAATCAATTAAAAAGATAAAAGTCAAATACCGTTTTTTCATATTAGTATTACAATATTCATAAATGCGAGTTTATATTATTCGTTATTTTAAAAATTTTAAAGGACGATATTTGAAAATTGTCTGTTCATTTTTTTATCTTTATGTTTATCTTTTATTATTTCTGTATTTTATTTCCAAAATATCTTCTCTATTATTATTATTACTGAAAACAAGGGTACCCTGGAAATTGCGATGAGGATCGCTTTCACGGTATTCGATTTGTATGAATTTCTAGAGAGGCATTATTTTGGCCAATAGAACATTTCTGGCTATACAAAAAATGTGGTAAATTTGAATAGCTATGAGCGTCGATTTATTATTGTTCGATATTGATGAAATTTTTTAAAACTAATTTGTTGGCTAACGGAAAATTCTGGCCACCGAAGGCCAATAGAACATTTCTGGCTATGAGCGTCGATTTCTTATTGTTCGATATTTATGAAAGTTTTTAAAACTAATTTGTTGGCTAACGGAAAATTCTGGCCACCGAGGGCGGCACAAATTTCGACTTCTAATTCTCAGTGTAATTTTGCCCTACCCTAATGTATATACAAATGAAAAATAGTCCCGATGCGTGCAGAGAAATTTTTATTTACAATTTGCAATTGATCTATGAGTTGTTCACATCCTCAATTACTTTCTTGTAAAGAAGTTCACCGACATCCAAGCCCCACAAGAAGTCCAAGTGATTCCACTGAGGGTAAGGCATCCTGTACGATCCCTTCAGGGAGTTCGGATCCATGGTATACATCAGTTTGTGGACATCCACCACGCTGGAGAAGTAGTCGTTGTCGCTGTAGTACAGATAGGTGGGAACGTCAATGCTCTCGATGTCATAGTTTGGTGGATTGCCGCTGCCGTATTCGATCTTGTTGCGGATGGTGCCATAATCGAAGTACCGGAAGTATCCGGAGTTGTATTCCTGAAGGTAATGCATGATTTGATTTATCGAACAACCGGCTGGTGTTGTCGACATAATTTCAGGAATCATAGTCTACGGGGGAAAATGCAAAATATCTATAGAAGTACATCTGTAATTCAGCATTTAAAAGTTATCAAACCGTATTCAGATGTGGGGAGTCCCAGCCACCGATCAGGAACAGTACGTTGGAACACATAACTTGGGTGACCGATGAATCCATGCAAAGTAAATAGCCCATAAGTTCCATGGCCTTGGTGTTTGGCATGAACTCAGCACTACCGAAGAGTTCAACAAACGCATTGGGTTGTCCAAGCAAGGGGGCAGCAATTTTGGCCAATGGGCTCTCCATGTGATCCATGAACGCAACCGGGGCCAACAAGTGAGCGGACCTGATGCGGCTCTTGAACCTGGGAATCATAGAGTTCAACACGAAGAAGACGGTTGTGCCTTGGGAGTGACCGAAATAGCGGAGATTTTCCACGCCTGTATTGTACAGGACATAGTCAATCATGGCTGTGACATCGTAAATGGCGATTTCATGCCAATCGAAATCCCAGAAGGGCGACAACAGAGAGCTCTTGGTGGTGTGCTTCTTCGAGTAGGTGTTGCCACGGGCATTGCCCATCCACACGTCGTAGCCCTGTTCGGACAAGAGGAAGGCGAGTCCGTTGAGTGGGCCACCGAGGACCCAATCACTGGAAGAGCACAAAAGACCATGCATCAGGAAGGCCACTGGACGCTGCTTAGAGCGATCGGGATCGGATGAAGGGTATGGGATACGGTGCATGGTCAGAATGTAGCCATCGGATGTTTGCACTGTGTGCTCCTCCACTGGATAGCCATGACTTTTGATAATCGACGACTGGAAAAAACGCACACAATACACACAGATTTAATTACAGTTTTAACTACCGTTGAATTTCATTCATGACATGTACTAACCGTGGTAACCGAAGTGCTTCTAGACGAAGAGCCCTCCGGCATGCACAAAATCGCAACCGGAAGTGCGACAAATATACAAAACACTGTAGCGAATTTCATTTTCGAAGTTCTTTACTGGCGAGAATCCTTCGAACTGCCATATTTGCGGGCGGGTCACTCCTTTTATAGTAAACCTTCGTACGTCATGCCGACCAAGCATTTGTACTGCAAATTTTCGATAAGGATTTATAAATATTTCGCATTTAATTCTACAACAAATCAAACACTTTATCGGTTCGAAATCAAAAACACAAAATGTCGTGTATTCTTAAGGCATTAGCTGACAAGCGTTAGCCAATAGGTAATATTTACAATTTCCTCGAAAACAATACATATGTACGTATAATTTTTTATGTTAGAAGTATGCCAAAAAATTGCAATTATTATTTCGGTACATTCTGATATCATAGATGGTCGAATCACGAAAATAATAACATAAATATTCGTAAATAAACAAACTGTAGGGTGCTTGGTCAACATCGTACACGCGAACGAAAAATTACAATCTTATCTGAATCTTAGTAAATGGACAGAATAGAATCAATACCGCATAGTAAATTTAACGTTATAAATTTACAACCAAATTTGCCTCCCATGAAATCGATCACTGGGGGTAAGTTATCAATTGCGTTGCATATATGTATGTATGTCAATTATATCAGTCTGTACCGTGAAAGTTTAAAAATATTCCACATCATAAATGAAGCTTTCGGAGGGTGTTAATATAGAACAAAAATATAATGATCCTTTAATATGCAATATCAGCATACGTATGTATATAACGGCTTTTTAGTTAAGAGTCCGATTTTGTTGGTTGATATTCGAAACGTTATCATTTAATTTGTACATTATGTCATATTATTTAATATAATCATGTGAACTTGTTGACGTTAATACAAAGTATCAACGACTGGCAGAAGGAGATAGCTCGTGTGCTACGACAATAGATTATCCTAACCACTGATCCAAATGATAGTAATGACTATAAATAATACTCCTTTTTAGATAGTACTATCTTTAATTTATCATTTTCAATTCATATTTCGTATTACACTGGTATACAGCTTGTCTCTGATTCCTGTCGCCCATAAAAAGTCTAAATGATTCCATTTCTTGTCGGGCATTCTGTAGGCCAATTGGACATTGGGTAGCTCCAAAATCAGTTGTGCCACGTCCTCGACCGCTGACATCCAATCGTTGTCACTGTAGTACATATATATTGGTGCAGTTATATTGTCCAATGCATAGCCGGGTGGAGACGGTTGCCCGTATTTCATTTTATTACGAAGAAGACCATAATCGAATCGGCGGAATTTTCGGGAACGTTGCTCCTGAAGATAATGCATGAGTTGATTTACAGAGGCTCCAGCCGGATGTGTTCTCATGATATCGGGAAGCAGCGTCTGGAAAACAGAAGGTAAATCAAATATTGCACCATATAGTTCAGAGATGTGATTGTTATAAACCTTATTCATATTGACGCTATCGAAACCGCAGACCAAGAACAGTGAATTCGAGCAAATGGCTTGAATAGGCGAGGAATCCTTGCAAGCCTGTGCGCCCAACAAACTGAAGAAGTGGTTATTCGGCATAAACTCGGCACTGCCCAGAACTTCAACCATCGCATTGGGTCGTCCCATGAGCGGAGCCAGCGCTTTGGCCAATGGACTCTTCATGTGAGACATGTAGGCGACCGGGGCGAGGAGTTGAGCCGTCTTGATCTTGCCGTTGTATGGCGGGATCATCGATAGCATCACCAACAACGAGGTCGTTCCCTGAGAATGGCCCACATAGTGGAGAGAACTTTGGCCGGTGATATACAAGACATAATCGATCATCGCTGGCAGATCGTAGATTCCAATTTGATGCCACTCGAAGCTCCAGAATGGCTGGAACAGAGGACTCATGGTGGCATGATTGCGAGAGTAGGAGTTGCCGCGACAATTCCCCAACCAAACATCGTAACCGGCGTCTGCCAGTGCAAAGGGCAAGCTCTGGTCAGGATCGCTGAGGACCCAACCATCAGACGAACTCAGCAGACCATGTAGGATGAAAGCCACCGGGCGGGTCTCGTTCCTGTTCAGATTTGGAATACGAAACAATTGGAGAATGTAACCGTCCGATGTTTGAACTTTGTGTGCCTCCGCCGGATATCCGTTTGCGCGAATAATGGAGTCCTGGCGAAAAGAATATATCGTTGTTGAAAGATATGCCTTTCGTTAAATTTATCACTTTACCGTTGTTAGTTTTGAACATGTTGGTGATAGAGTAAAATAAACAAAAATGCTCGCCGTTATTATGTTGCGGAAAAACCACGATGAACCCATTACTATAACTTCCTCCTTTTACAAATCCCAACTAAAACCATGTTGAGGTGGTCAGTTTATTTATAATTTAGCCTTATGGGGCCTTCGAACATTGTTTTACTTACGAGAGATCTGGAACGTCACATTTCAATGTAACATTTAAGCCAGATAAGACTCACTGTTCTCGATTAGATATTAATGTGAATTTATGGGCACTCTTCATTTCATTGAAAATATAGAGTGGACGACCAAATTACTTCACCTTCATAGTTACTTGTAATTATCATTATTTATTAAAACTATAAATTTATTTTTATTGAATACTTTATTATTGAAATACTTTTATTATTCGTTTTCTTCTGTTCTCAAACCGTATTTAAATATGGTATATAGAAGGGCATAAATCAGGGGTCCGAAAACGTTTTTTTTTTCAAATCTTTCATTAATATTTATCTTTGAAGACAATTTTATATTTATCTTAAACGATAAATATATGTTACGATAAAAAAATTTTTCTCGCAACAGTTCTTCATCGCAAAGATAAACTTTCGTTCACGAACAAAAACCATTTTGTACGCAAACAAATCCTTTTATTTTTTTCGTGAAAATAAAAATACTTGTCGCGAACAAAACATTATCTCTACGCGAACAAGTAATAAATATTGTCGGCGAACAAAGCGTTTTTTTCTCCGCAAACAAAACAAAATGTCTACGCGAACATGAAGAAAATATCTTTTGCGATCCAACCCTTTTGTTTTTTTCGCGAAAACGTTTTGTCTCCTCGAAAACGTTTATTCTTCATCTCGAAAACGTTTTTTATCTCTACACGAAAACGTTTTTTATCTCTACACGAAAACGTTTTTTTTCTCAACGTTTTTTTTCTGTAGAGATAAAAAAAGTTTTCGCGAAAAAATCGAAAACGTTTTCGCGGAGGACAAACGTTTTCGCGGAGAAACCAAAACGTTTTCGAAGTGAAAAAACGTTTGTCGCAAAAGATATTTTTTCTTGTTCGCGCAGAAATATTATTCTGTTCGCGAAAAGTATTTTTATTTTCTCGATCAAAAAAAAAAAAAAGTTTTTGCATAGAAAGAAGTTCTAGTACGCGATCGATGAGAATCTTACATGATAAAAATATTTTTAACTGCTAATGATAAGTTCGACCGCGGACAGAACTTTTTACACGTCGCAAACGATATTAATTTTTTTATTTGCGATGAGAAACAATTGCATCGTTCACGAAAAGAATTAATTTTTCATCATTGATGATAGTTTTTTTATGGTGAAAAACCAAAGATTAGAGTTTTTGAGAGATATTTTACGAACCCTGGCATAAATGCCTTTGGCGATCTGTTAAATAACGGCAGAAGAATATAGACTAATGATAGTTATAGTCTTTGTTCAATAATATTAACTAATATTAATAATATTCGGACAAATATTAATTTTCAACTAGCTCAGTTTAAATAAATCAAAAAATTAAAAAAAATAATTATTTTAATGGATTCAACTTATGTCATATTTTTATATATAACATTATTAATTTTTTTATTGTTTTCTAGTATATAATTACTTTCATAAATACTTTTCATTTTTAATTCATTGTCATGATTTTCTCACAGTATGTGTTTATGAGTTAATTCATAAATATAGCTGTATATATCCAAATTAAGTATGTTCTGGAAAATCAATACATCTCCCACAAATTAATATGTATTCTGTAATTTTATATTAGATGTTACCATATTCTTTCACCATTAGTTCAATGTAAAACAAAGTATGTAGTAGGTAGGCCACGTCTTATTAAACTGTAACCAAAGCTACCGGAAGACTCGAAACCATAACAGACAAGACACTTGTAATTATATACAATACTTATTACAAAAAATCAGTAAACAATTTGTCGTATCGACATTGAGGAAACAGTAACGTGTCCTCTGACTTCATATGAGGACATACATTACTTCATACCTTGGACATTTATTTAAAGGTTCAAAAATATAAAAATTCGACAAAATGAAGCATCAGCAAGTGGTTGTAGATTATTGGAATATGGTAAAAACATCCTGTACTTGTTTACTTCTAGCATTGTCGGGTTATATTTTGATAAAGTACGACATTACAAATCAAATAATTGAGAATAATTAATGAGGTTTCTTTAAAATCCTAGAATGGTTCAAACCATATTTTGGTTGCCGGGGTATTTACAAAATAATCAAAAGCGTCTGGAAGAGTTGGCAGCACAATATTCAGTGGAATTGAACAAAAGTGATAACGAATGTAGCGAAACAGCCACAGAGGCAGAACATTTACTATCCGAGGAAACACAACTGACGGAGCTGGACGGTGAAACGAAGCAAGAAGAAAAAAAGGACAAATGAGTATGATAATATGCTTTTCAATGTTAAAAGTTAGTTCAATGTTTCACATTTTAATATAGCTGTTTTTAACATTCATTCATAAAGACAAATATAAATAAATCAGTTCAATAGTAAAAGTTTTAAATGTGTATGTATTTACAATAATGGTATTTTTATTTATGATCATTATTCTATATTTTCAATTACAACAGGCATATCTTCAGGATCATCATCGAGCAGTCCATCAAACTTCCAGCTCATGACTTTTAATAGCTTCTTCGACAGTCTTTCAGCGCTAACATTGAGTCCACCCAAACTCAAGTTCACCAGCAACTTGCGCACATCCTTATAAACGGTATTACGCTCTGTCGGTTCCATTAACTCCTCAGGCAATCGGGGAAGTTGATGGGCCAAAACTTCGCTGTACTTCATATAAAATAGCTTATATTTTCCCACTGCCAACTCAGAATTCGAAAAGAGATTGAGAAACTTTCGCCATTGAGCCAATGATTCAACGGAATACCCAACTAAGAAGAAAGCAAATGCCAATTGAATTTCCTCAATAATTTCATTTGATGTTGAATATCGTGATATTAAAGCATCCAAAGCCTCGATACAGTCCATACAATGCCTCGAAATATCAGCAGGTTTAGCATTTTTAGGTACTCGCTCTGGGAGTTCTGTAAACCGGGGAGCTGTGCCTTCGATTGGTTTTAGGTAGGGCAACAAATCATTTTCATCTGTAATTAGTGCGTTGGCCAGTTTCTGATGACTGAACTCGGAGCGTGGTGGTCCTCGGGGGCGTTCCGAATCTGGGCACGACTGTAATTCCACGTTAGTCCGGATGGTTCCTAGCGCTGGTCGACATCGCTCCACCACCGCTTCACTTATTGTGTCCGTCAGTTGTTTCCAGTCACCGACATACCGATAATCGTATGGTGCCAGAAATTTCTCCAACTGCAACAGATTCTCACGTATGCGTCGTTTTTCCAATTCGGGGTCTTTTATTTGACGTTCCCGCAGTTCTTCGTTTGCATAGTCCCATTCACGGACAACGATTTCGTTCCCCTTGAAGTAGTGAATGAATCCGACGCGAGGCGCTGCATCTCCATAAGGTCCCTGGGAAGCGCAATACACGTAGTGTGGGCCCGGGGGAATCATCTTGACACCCCGAAAGTTCTCGCCAATTGTGTATGTGCAGAGATCGATGCCGAACTCGGTGCCCACTGGGACACCGGCTATGATGAGAACCGCACCCTCGGCAAATAGTTTCTTCGCCAGTGCTGGATCCAACTCCATGGAACTGTTGTCTACGTTCATTTCTCCTAATTCTGCAATTCCAATTATATAGAATATTTATTTCAAACTGTTTATAAACAAATACGTCTTAATTCAGGTTTGCCATTCAGGCGATTGTCAATCATTCGGTATTTTTCAGCGTTATGTGAAAAAAATATTCGTCGCGGCAGCGACATTGCGTCCAACGTCAAAATATTTGTGCGTATGGAGACGATATTGAAAGCAACGCGACGACTAGCTTAAAATTGTCGCTGTCGTACACACAGATTTCATTCTAATTTGATAGATGACGACATGCATAAAATTCGAATTTTATGTTTAATATTGATTTTTTTTTTGTAATTATTTAAATAAATTAGTTGTGGCGTTCAAAAATGTCACTATCTGAAAGCACGACGACATCTCTCTCCGACGCCATGTTGTCGCCGTGTTGTGGTGTCGTCCGTCGCGGACCGAACCGAACGTCAATTGATAGCACCTGATTCGACGTAGTCACACTCGCCATCTTCTTCGCACACACGAGCAGCTGATATAAGTTGCTCGATTCTAGCAGGCATTATTTTTTTTCGACCGCTGGTGGTGGAGCAGACAACGGACACGGGAAGAGAACAATTCGCATCATTCTCCAATTTTGTTCGCTCGTCCCTGCAATTTTGTTTTTTGTATTGTTTTTTTGTGTCTGCTTGTGTGTGAACATAATTTGCACATAATTACAAAAAGATTATTACGACGACGAGCGACGCCATTTTCGAATAAATTGTGAAAATTAAGTGTGGAAAATACAAAGGACGCAAAATCGAGTAGTACTGAAGGCCGCACAGAAGAGGAAACAAAGTGAAACTCCTCCAATGAGCCTGATCAATTTTCTGAATCCCAAACTCAAGCCTTCCGTGGAATGCGACGCCATCTGCGAAGATGGCCACTCAGCTGCGAATCTTATCGCGGATGACGCAGAGCAGCTGTCGCGTGGCTTCATGGCCTTCTCCGTGACGAAGCCACCGGTGGACATTGTCTTCGAGTTCCCCAAGGCCATCGACCTGAAGGTCATCAAGTTGTGGAATACACACGGTGCCCTCCGCTCAACCGCTTTCGAGATTCACGGCAAGTACGAAGGCATTTGGGAGCGCGTGGCCTACGTCCGTGAACTCCCAAAGGCCGTTGACTCGGTGACGTTCTGCTATCAAAGCGATTACAGTTCTCGCAGTAATGCGAATGCTGCCCAAATGCCGCACACCGAGAAGGTGTTCTTCTTCAAGACGGCCCATAAAATCCTATCGAATTCCAACTGCATCAAGATCACCATTCGGGGAACACTTAAGTGTGCCCCGGTGCTGCGTAAGGCACAGGTGTGGGGCCTGCCTGCACGTTCGCTGGAGAAAGCCGATCGAGAGTTGGTGAAAACAATTTGGAACGAGATAACGAACCCTTATGATGGACAACATTTGCAAAATCAACAAAGTGGTCAACGGTCTCCATCTCGCAATGTGCCCGAGCTGACCGAACATTCTACCCTGAAGATACCCGAGGAGTTTCTCGATGCAATTACGTGGGAGCTGATGGTAAGCCAACAAAAGTGTACTGTTTTGGAAAATCGTTTATGAATTGTAATTTTCCGTAGATATTTCCTACTGTGTTGCCCTCGGGCAAGGTAGTCGACCAGTCTACCATCGACAAGCACTCGGAAGTTGAAGCCAAATGGGGTCGACTTCCCTCTGATCCTTTTACAGGCTTAGAATTTACCTCACAGCGCAAAGCGATCCTTGACCTGGCCTTAAAAGCACGCATCGAAAAGTTCCTGATGGAAAATTCTGAGCAATTCAAGACGGTGCCACGCTCACTGGGAAGCTCACGGGTGCGTCGCAGCAAAAACCGCCACGCCTCGCAATTTGCCAGTCTGTGTCAAAATTACAGTTCCGCCACTGGAACGTATTCAAAATTGTCGGCAAGGGTTGCAAGTGCAACCTACACATCGGGAGTGGCCTCCACACTGCTGTCGACTCCACCTCTCCCTAAAAGACCAAAACTAATCCAGTCATCAGAGACGGCACCATTGAATGCATCAGCTCCATACACACACTCCACAGCCACACAGACAACTGCCACTCTGGGTGCAACGTCACTATCTTCGTCTTCCATCACCTCATCCTCTATTGACAGTGTCATACAGAAGGCTCTAGAGAAGATCACACGCTTTACATGTCCGCCGGCAGAGACGAAGCCCGCCATGTGCGTCAGCTGCAAGTCGGAAGACTTCTCGTATGAGATACAGACATGTAAGCATCTGGTTTGTCGCCAATGTCTTGTGCAGCTGACGAAGGAGCAAATGTGCATATGTAAGACTAGCTTTCGCAGCGCCGACGTAGAACGGTATCATAAGTTTTAGTAAGCTAATCGCTCTTTGGAACTGAAGCACCTACAATTAGTCATATTTTTCTAGTTTATTTTTTGTTTTTATATACACCAATATACTTAGTTTAAGTTGCATATTGCATCGTTGGGAATTCGTTTAAGTCGAGGTCTAGGTGGAAATTATTCCGTGCAATTTTGTTCATTCAAAATCCTTACCGCAAATGAAACTTGGAATGCATTTTGTACGTCGGCTGGGAATGACTTTATTTTAATTTACAAATGTTTTCGTAGTTGAACACCATCTAGCTCACGTTTTCAACGATTTTTGTTTATAAATTAAAATGCACAACAACAACGCCACCGCATAATATATTACGATAATTTTAGTTTATAATTAAAACATTCACTAAAAATCATTTCATTACAAAATTGTTCTCATTGCTCTCCACCATCATATTAGTAACCTCGAAAATGATCATGTAATTTCCTATTTTTGGAATTAAAACTGAAACCATTTAATTAATTTTACATGTTTTTTTATATACTTACTCAGATGGGCATATGAACTGTGGGTCGGTTTTGAACGTGACCGTTGGAGATATCCATTTCTGACGATGGGATTCCAAAGTACCACCGAATTAAGAGTTATCATTCGTTTCACTAAGCTAACATTCTTGATGGTGGTTCCGAAGTAGACGAAGACATCATCCTTTGAAAATAGTCCTGAAACTCAGAGACATTTACAATTGATATTAATTGTAGAAATGCACAGGATATTCACAGAATTAAGTGGATTTTGATGTTATTTACATATTCCTTACTATGGTTGGGGTTGGAAATAGGGTATATTAGGGTTATCATAAGGATATCCTTATTCTTGCTTATATCTGCATTGAAGGGTGTTTTCAATAAATTGTGCTTTAAGGGATCAAGCAATGGGTTCACTTTTCGTTCGTACTGTACTTGACTGAGTTGAACTCGTAGTTTTTGACAGAGCGCTCGCTTCGTTTTTGAATTTTGTTATTAAAATGGATTTTTCTAGATAAAATATAAATAATTATTTTTCCAAATAAGATGTCGGATAAAGGCGAAGAATTACGAACTCCTGAAAAAATACCAACGCGCCTGGGTCTGCGCAAATCATCCAGGCTACAGCGCATTCTCAACAATCAGGAGGAATCGATCGCCAACAAATCATCATCGCAAGCCCCCAGTAGTGATCTCAGAATAAACTATAAGTGTTTAGAACAAACCGAAGAAAGGAATGACCACACAACGGAATCAACAAAAGAATCTCCGTCCACTCCTTGCAGCTCCGCTCTGGAGCGTTTGGCGCTCTCCACCCATTGTCGCCCGTACACGTTGGCCCTGAGCAAACGGATACGACAAAGGGTGACAAGAAGAAAGTTGGAGTTTCAGTTGGGAAATCAGCAGATGAACTGTGAAAGTCACCAATGCGTTGGTGAAACCTCAAACAGAAAACTCGATTCATCTGGGGACATTTCGATGGGATCTGCCGGGAAATTTATAGATGAAGCAAATCCTCAAGGGACAAACAGACAGCTCTAAAATGCATTTTACGTACAATTTAAAACTTCCCGAGGTTAGTTCATAAATACAATTAATCGAACAGTATGTATTTGCATCAAGCTAGAGCGATCGAAAATAAACAAATTAACTAAGATCTAAACTAATATTTGTGTGGACGAATCGGCCTCTCGGGATCGAACAATTTGGGATCTCTGAGGAAGTCCAAGTCCTTGTGGTAGCTGGGCATGAAGGCACAGTTCTGTGCACGTATGATGGCCTTCTCGACTTCCTCCTGCTTTTGCTTGCATAACCCCGTTATGTGGCGGCCGTAAATGCGGCCGGTGTACGGCGACTGGAATTGGGAGAGCAGCTTAACGTTCTTGTAGCTGGGCGATATGTCGTGTTTGCACAGGATGCACTGACGCTTCTCCTTCTCAAAGGGGTTGGGCATATCGATTGGGGCGTCGGGATCCACGGCGGCTGCATCTGTCTCAGGTGAAGTCGAGGCCGAAAAAGCACGCCCGTAGCTCCCCACAAGATTGGTGACAGTTGCTGTAAACACAGATAAATATAATATTTTGGATTTATTGTAAAACATGTGAAATAATTTTACCTCTCCTTGCAACAAGCTGCGTAAACTTTAACATTTTTATTTACAAAAATTATTTTTTTATTGAACTCCTTTGAAAACCACGGTGGGGTCGGTCGCAGGGTTGCCGAAGTCACTGCAATCACTCCACTTTTGACTAAAATACTCCACTTTGGATCAAAACACTTAACCAATTCACTTTTGATGTGCGCAATATATTTATAATTTATATGGATGGTTGGTAAATTCAATTGTCATTTGAACAGAACTTTTCTAACAAAACATTTTCGGATCTAAATGTATCAGAAAATTAGAAAAAGTTGTACCAGTGAACCAAATGAAAAAAAAAGTTACCTATTTGGTACAATTCTACCGAAGTGGCAACAGTGATTAGGAGTATATTCACAGCTGTTCTGAAAATAAACTTTTCCATGCGGCGTATAGCATTACTAAGATTTCAAATAAACTACAAGCGGCGTGTAGCATTACTAGAAAGACTGGAATGCTGCATTTTCACTTAGTGACATATACTGAGTAGTTTTTGTATCGCGGAGCTTTCAACAAAGTTTTGTTAAACTGTTGTATCAACTTTGCGATTTCTGAAATATCAGGACCCACACCCTTTTAACGTTTACGTTTGGTTCGTGTTCCTGATAAAGTTCATGATATGTCCCTGAAAATCCTCTTCTCACGAACGAAATTTAAAATTTTCAAAAATCGAAAAATTTATTTGGAAAAAAAATATTTGTATTTACCATTATTTGTTTGTTGATTAGTAATTGTTATTAAAGTTAATGGTGGGGATTGTTTTTTGCTTGTGAGATGAATTTTGTAAGAAGTTAATAAAGTTGAATTGATATATAATAGTGTTGGAGGGAGAAAAATATATTATTTTTTATTTATTTGAAGAAAATTCTATAATTTATTAGAAAGTGTATTTTAATGATTTTCACTACAAATTGTACGAACGACCATTGTGGAAATATAAATTAGAATAACAAACAAAATACATATGGAAAGAAAAAAGTTTTAACTTTTATTGACGATTTCTATATTCGTCTTACAGTAAATAATAATAACAGATAATAGGTGAATTCACAAGAAAAGAAAAAAAAATTAAATTTTTAAACTTTTTCGTTAATAGCCAAATTTAAAAGATAGTTAGTTAGTTTCTTAGTATGAAATGAAAAATGAAGGGAAGTAAAATACTACATACTTTTGCCTCCCAGCTTTGACTTCTCAATCTCCTTCCCACCCTCCTTATTCAACCTCCCCCAACCCGACCCCGTGCGCGCCTTTATTTGCCATCTAATCGCATTAATGCTGCAATCAGCCCGACAACAACTGTATTATCCCCGACCTAATCACTGAGCATGATGAGCACGCCAAAGAACTGAGTCCCGCACACCAGCTTCAGGACCCCTTTCGAAACGCGCACACGCCCCCACCACGCGAATGAGGGGCGGCGGAATGGGAGGTAAATTCAATTTAATGCAACCTGTAATAAATTTTCATGCCTCCTCCAAGAGCGGGGCGAGGCGTGCGTCAACCCTATCGACTATCAGAGGCAGCCCTATCTATCTACCACCAGTTGACAATCCACGGTTTGCTTTCGATTTTTTCCACAAAATATGTAAATTTTCCGCCAAAAGGAAAAATCAACCAACTCTTGTGCCGTAACAAACAAAAACAACAATACAAGATCAACGAAGAGCAGAGGAGGAAGATGAAAATTGTTATCAATAGCTTCTCATCGCGATTCCCTTGTGCTTTGGCAACGCCGTAATTTGTTGCCAACTCAATTTATTTGCATGCAGAATGACGGCATTGACACCGTTTCATCGTCCTGTGGGTGGTTTCTCTTTCTCCTTCTTCTTCTTCTTTTTCTTCTTCGATGTTGTTCCCCCTGATGTTTTCACTTTTTTTCACCCCATTCGATGCAATTTACATCATAATAAAAATAAAGTTTTATGCACAATTCGCGAAAAAAACGTAAACAACAAAAACTACAACAGCAACATCCGGATCCGCCATTTCGTCGTGCTTCCGGTTGTCAGGTCAAAGAAAGACGCCGGAAACGTCTTTGCGTCTCATGTCAAGATGTCATCCTCTATATATATATATATGTGTGTGTGTGTGCTTAAGAGTGTTTGTGTGTGGGAGTTCGAATCACTTACGCCCGGGCAATAAATCTTGCAGCCCCCATTGTTGGTGCTTCTCCATCCTCCCCTCTCCCTCTCCACACGTCCCTCGTCTCGATCTCGTCCTTCGTCTGGTGCTGCGAGGTCGATTGAAGGCGACATTCAATGGAGTTGCCAATTTCAAGCTGGCGGAGACTTTAGCGAACTGTGGCATTGTGAATTGATTTCCACCTCTCGGCCTCACTTTGGAATCCTTGTCTTAACCCTTTCTGTCGTTATTTCCACAAGCATCACAAGCTCGATCGTCGTCCACGACTTCACAATTCGCATTCCAACTCCCACTTCTCTTGTTGAGCCCATAAATAAATCACCTCAATCGATGTCCCGTCGCCGCGCAACGCGTTCTGCACGCGTTGACCTCGGGGTCCTCCCCGCCTCCCATTCTCCCCGTCTGCCCGGAAACCCACTCCGAACCTCTCGAAACGCTGCGATCGACAGCGATTTCAATTTCGTTCGCCATCGATGGGCGCCACAACAATCAGCATGTGGTCGCATATCCGGGATACTCCTTCCTTTTTTCCTCTTTCCTCCCCGTTCTCTCCATCCTTTCTGTCCCCTTCCTTTCCTTTTCTGCCTCCGCATTCGCAACTATTTTTAACCCTTTTTCTCTCTGGGACACGGCCATGTTTTTCGTAAATCAAAAATTATATTTTCCATATTCGCCACTCCGCCCTCCTCCTACTTTTCTTCCCTTCGCTTTGCCCTCGGTCCTTCCGACTCGGACGGAAATCGAGTTCAGGACCTCGTTCTGCCCATAAATCTCGCATAGTTAAATATTAAATTATTGCAATTGCTGCGAACCCTTTCTTTGCTCGCATGGCTTCGCCTCGTATTGGCTGAAAGTGAATCCTTTCTTTCTGACCCTCATTCGCTCTCCCTCTCACTCTCTCCCTCTCTCTATCTCCACCCATCATCTGAGGGCGATGACAACTTTTGTTGCTTATTGTTGTTGCCATTATCCTGGTTGTTTTCATTGTCGTGGCTGTTGTTGGTTGTTGACTTTTTTTTCGGTGTCGAAATCGAAGCAGAAATTATGAGCGGCCCCTCGGTGTCCTTTGTGTTGTTCTTGTTGTTGTTGGCACCACACAGCATGCGTGCGGAATTGAAATGTGATTTTGGGGTCTCCTCGCAGCGTCCTGCGATGCCCGAATATCCTGTCTGTCTTTGGCCATATCTTGTCCGTACGCCCCTTTCGTTCGCTCATAATGAATAGTTATGCGCATCGCTTTATGGCTGTTTAACATCGGGGGTTGTTGCTCGATTCGTTCGATCGTCCCTCGCATTGTCCTCGCAAGGATAACGCGTGATTTGCTCTATTGACATGCGATTTCTATTATCGAAAGTGTCCTCTTTCGCCATTGTTTATGTTGCTGTTGTTGTTATTGCTGTTGTTGTTCGGTCTATTGCCAAGTCCTCGTTACCTCTTCCTTCGTTCGTTCGTTCGTTCGTTCGTTGGTCCTCTGGCAGAGATTATTAAATTCATATTTATTGCATTATACAGGATACACGACCGCCAAGGACATAATTTAATAAACGCTAAAAGCACGAGGAAGGAGAATGGGAAAATTTCACTTATTTCACTGCGGAATTTCCGAAATCCTTTCAAGCACTTTTTTCTCTCTCAATCCATGTTTCTCACTCGTACCATTGTCTATTGTCGTCCTTGAAGAGGTCTGAGGTAGCGAGGAGTCTGGGGTGAAGATTTGAAGTGGGGAGGGGAAGCAGTTCCAGCAACTATGCATAAATATTTTTGTCATTTCGAGTTTATTGCGAAATCATTGTGACAAATGTCCACGCCGTGGCCAACTCATTGTCCCGTACCCAGGATGCAAGCGAAGCGGAAACATTTCGCCCTTCGGAAAGACAAAGGCCTGAACAGACAGACAGACATAACACACCGTCTGTCCCGCCATCGATGTATGTGAGCCAGTCGACGTACCGACGGAAATGCAATAAAGCACAGCGGCGACCAGAGACAGACAGGACACAGGACATTTTGGCAAAGCAAACACTACAAGAACGTGGAGAATAAGGACGAGGCGGAAAATGAGGACGAAGAGGATGTCGTCAAATGGTCCGGGGTTCTCGACACGACTCGAAACAACTTGATTGGAAATTCGTTACGGATATTTTGAGCTATTGATATCGATATGTCTTGCTTTTGTTCTTAGTTCTATGAGATATTTGTTGTTATTATGAGTGCTGCTGTTGTTGCAATTGTGATTGCTGCTTTGTTATTACTGCTTTTGTTGTTATTGTTATTACTGCCGTTCTGCGTCGTGTTGTCCTTCACAACAACAACAACAACGAAAATACACAATAACAATAACATTAGCACTAAGACAACAATCCTGTCAAAGCCATTTGTCAAGATGTTTGTCGATCGTGCATATTTTCGCCGCATTGATATTTGCTCTCCCCCTTCGACCTTTTTCTCCTCGATTGGACCATTAGACGAGACTCGGTGTCTATTAGTGACCATCGAAGGTTGGCGTGAAGAGGGAGTGGGTGGGCCGTTGGAGGGCGGAATCCTGCATCCCGCATTATGAATGACTATCATATGCGGCCGTAGATGCAAATAACGTCCCTTTCTTTTGTCTCATTTCACTGCTCAATTCCCTTCTCTCCACTTCATTTCATCGGTCGATTTATATGGATTTCCATTGTGATTGGACATTTTTTCTCGAATGAATGAATGAATGGATCGTAAACATTTTGTGCTTCGACTGATACCAAAGCGATCTATTAGTTTCGAGGACTTCTCGATGGGGTGAGTTGTGGACGGACGGTTGTCAGGATAACGAAATCCTTTCTTTTACCCTGTTTACTTCGATGTTTCTTTTCATGAACTATGCGAGATTGTTTTTTTCATGAACTATGTGAGGAGAATGAAGGAATGAGTGAATGAGCGAATGAAGTATCGTTGGAACGAGTCTTGAGAGCTTCGATTTTTCCAAATTAAGATCTTCTTTCGAGGTCTCCTCGGAGAGGTTCCAATAACAATGGAGGAGAACCTCGTCCTTCTACCAGATTCAAAGGACCCTCTCTGGTGTACTTCTGGGGCGGCGACCCCTGCTCGGGTCTTCTTCTTCTTCCTCGCAGGAGACAAGTTTAAATTTATAGCCACCACCCGATGGCTGCCTGTGGAGCGAGGGGGGGGAGGGAGGAAATTATTTAATCGTGTGTGAAAAGCTAAAATCTCTTAAGTTGCGAAAAGTATCGCGATTATGTTTTTATGATTTGTTCAAAATCACATTTTAACAATGAGAACTAAAATCCTTCATGTCCTGTCCATGATTTATTGCCGTTAATGGAAAGCGTTCGGTTAATGTTCGCCTGATGCGTTTAAAAGGAAATAAATTTGATTTATGAAAGAATAGAAATATAATTCCTTCTATTCTCCCTCTTGTCTCCCTGCTGTCGTTTTTGTCTACTAAATCTCTCTCTCTCTGTCTGTTTGTCTATCCATCGGTCTATCCATCCAAGTTTCGTTGGAAGGATGAGTCTTTTCCTCAGAGGATCTTCCTCGAATTCCCTCGGATCAACGTCAGGTCGGCTGTCGTTTGGTGGCTTCAAAAGGCCAACCTTGTTACCCTGATTAACGCCTCGCTGGCAACGCCACTACAACAACAACAACAACAACCCACCCCACCTCCTCGCGTTGCCATCTGCATGCATTACCAATGGATACCGTGGCAATTGTGGAAATTGTGAAAATGTGTTCAAAAGTGAAAACTCCAATTCATTTACTATTCATTTATTCATCTTCATTGTGTTGCGACTACCAACGACGACTCCCTCCTCCTCCTCCTCTTCGGCACTTGTCGAGAGATATCTTGACTTCTCTCCTCTTCATCCTCATCATCGTCGGTTGGTCGTTTAGTTATTTTGCTGTTTGGTTGGTTGGTTGATTCATCTGCCTCTTGGTCCGCGTGGGTCTCGGGAGACTTTCGTTTACTTTGCATGCGAAGCGATTCAATTAGATCGGCATAAATTATGCGCCTCTTCACCTCCCCCCTCCTCTTCGCCTTCCTTCTCCTTTGCTGCTCTCTCCTTCTCCTTGACGACTGCTCTCTATGGCTGCCAAGCGCCTCTTTTGCTACTGCTTCACGATTAGAATCCTTGGCGTCGAGCTGACGGACATAAATCAATTATCTACGCCTCAGGAGTCGCATCCTTTGGCACTACGGCTGAGACAATGGCGAATTCGAGAGTCCTGCATAGCTTCTCCTCGACATCTTGTCCGGAGTCTCCTCCGCGAGAGGCGATGACTTCAGGTACCTTCGACTAGCGGTATTAAAAATTCGAATTCCGCTTTAGAGAGGGAGGGGAGGAGAAGGAAACCAAAGAAGCGATATGATGTTGAACCCCTAGAGGATGATCTCACACACACACACAAACACACTCTTACACTGACACTACCACAGTAGCCCATAAATCTCTCGCAGACGACGGAAGTCATCATAATTCTTACAGTTTACAATTTTCCACAATATTTCTGTGCGTTTTCTCAGTTTTCACGCTTTGTTCGTTCGCTACTTTTGGATGAAAATGCAAATCGAATCGAACCAATAACAACAAAAAACACTACATACAACAACAACAACAACAACTACATACAACAATAGAAACCACATCAACAACAACAATGGGAAGAGGAAAAACATTTAAAAAAATTTGTATACGATTAGAGAGGAAACGATGCCAAGGGCGAGGAGGAGAAGGAGGAGGAGGAGGATGAGGCGATCGATGGTGGCGGAGGGGCGAGAAACGCAATTTAAAATTAAAAGAGGGCAACAAAACCGCCCCTCAACGTCGCCTGAGTGGGCCGTGGGCGGGGCAGGCGGCGTTCCCACGAGAGCCAGAGCGAGATGGAGCGAGTCAGGAGTGTTTCTGAATTATGAGTTTTAAATTCTAAATATCTACGGATTAGCGACGGCTCGAAAGTCTTTCGCCACGAGTCCTGATGATTCCTCCTCCTCCTCTTCGTCCGCCCATCATGTTCTCATCCTCCCCCCAGGATATACAATTTCAAAGCAATAAAAATCGAACAACAGCCAGCGAAAACGAAAGCGAAAACGTGTTGAAATCACACAAATCAATGCCAGTTGCCACGCCTCGTGCTCTCCCCGCCCCTCCCCACCATCCAGGCCCGTTGAAAGGCGTGTCCGCGGAGCATATTTTTTCGTTAATTTTCTGTCATTTTAGTTTTGCCTTCCTTCTTTCCAATTTTTCGTGCTTTTCTTTGTTTTTGTGTGGAAAATATTACGAGCCCACCAGACCTCGTTTGGATTTGGACGCCATTTAGCACCTCACTGTTGTTGTAGTTGTCCTTGTTGTTGTCGCTCCGTCGCAGTGCAAGATTTTTATCGTCGTTCGTCGTCCTTCTAATTGCCTCAGCCAGGATTCTTCTGGTCCTTCGGACCCTTTGTGTCCTTTGATGTTGCGGCCACCTCGTGCGATCCAATCCGAAATCCGATCCCATCACATCCGACCTGTTTGTAAATCACGCCTTCGCGCCCGTCACGGCAAATGGTCAATTTATTCAAATTTCGCGATAAGCGAAGACGAATGGAGTTGGCATTCAAATGTCTGTCTACGATTGGGAGCGGATAGAATCTTGCGGATTTGGACATTTGTTTTGGGATTCGGATTTGGACATTGAAATTTAAGGTGTTGCTTGTATGTCCTGGAACTTGAGCTTCAACTGATCTTGAAATTCATGACTTTTGAAGCATCAACAGGAACCCGCCATGAATCAGTTGATTCGTTTTGAGTAAGGTAGATAGAACATTTTCTTATCAGTTTAAGAAGTTTTATCCGATACTATAGATCTTTATTTATAAGACATCGGTTCCTAATCATCCTTTAGTCCACAGATGATTTACAAAAAGTATGCGAACCCATAAAAAAATTGCAAAAAATGGATTGTAATTTTAAATTAAAATTGATAACCTTCATTTGGTACAATTTTTTTGGGACATTCATTTATTAAAATAATTTCAATTCTTTTACACTAAATATTCCTCAAAAATAAGGTTAAAAAGTAAAGTACAAATTATAAAAAATTTTCATTCATCATTCTAAAATGTACAATACTACAACGATTTCTGCTTCTATTATTTGTTTTTTTGTATATGTTCAAACCACTGTCCGCCCTCGAGAAGTCCAGAATTAAAAAAACTGATCTCTTTTCGATTGAATGTGAAAACCATGAGAGACTTCCAGTTAAATCCCATCCATGTTCATATTCGTTCATTTGTTCATATTCCCTCCCCACTCCGTCTAGTTTTAACAATTAGAACCCCAACTTGAATACGATGAAAACACTTGGGAGCAGGCGGTACAGGCCACAAGTCGCACGCATATTTTACGCACTTTACGGTTACCCGCAGGGGCTCCAACCACGTGTTTCCTACACCCCCCCTTCCCCTCTCCCTGCCCTTCATTCTTCGCGCGCCCGCCCTTCTCAACCCTTCGTCCAATGAGCGAGAGCTCGCAGCAAGTGTGGCAATAATTTTGAATATTAATTTAAAATTACGTTGTCATGTGCGCAAAAATGATTCCGTTTCCCTCCTTCTACGCCTCCCCTCACGCGCTCACAACAACTCAACCAAGGCGGGGGCAGTGGCAGAGAAGGCGTTGCCAACATGATTTCGTTCGTTGGTTGCTCAGCCGAACAATACATTTTGTAGCTCAAAAATTCATTAAAAACCTAGGCATTTGATGTAAAGCCCGACGGTCTCCCGTCCCTTTACGAACCACGCCCTCCGCCCCCAACCTCTTCTCCCCCTTCGATTCCGAAAATCGTGAGCCTCGCACAATCATCGCTGCGGCGAATGAAACGCGAAAATTTTAATCACTTGGTGGAGAATAAATTTCCCCCCTCCACCATTGGCGGCGGGCGATGAGGGCTCACTTGAGCCTAAAAGTCCCACTGTGCAGGGTCGGTGGAGGGGGTTGAGATGGAGATGGAGGAGGAGGAGGAGGCTGAGGTTCAGGGACTGAAACTGGTTGGGTTTCAACAGCGAGTCTCGTGGGGAAACCCAACAAAGACAGAGAGAAAGAGTGAGAGGGATATTTAAAAGAGTTGGAGGCGAGAGATGAAGGGGTTGGGGGCGAGAGAGAGAGAAGGGTGATGGCAGCATATAATTATAAAGGATTTTTATGTACTTTAATTAATAAACGACTTTTGACGCCTCCATTTCGTTCGACGCTCGAACGGCATTCGAACGTTGTCTGGGAAGTTGTTAATTTCATTAATTATTATTTATGTTTCAGGAGCTTCGTTTGAACTTCTTCTTTATTGCCACTTAATGGTATTAGGGGATTTTTCAGAGGGATTATTCAGAGGTCTTAATTGCCAAGATATCCCGTGGTAACTGTTTTTCAAAAGAAAATATACATGATCTATAGATAATTGTGTCTAACTGGTTGATTCATATTCGATATTTTATCTTAAGATTTATTACCTCAAGTTGGTTTTTAGATCCAGGTTAAAGTGATAGAAAAAAATTAAAGACGATAAATATCTCTCGCCTCCGCCTCTTTCTTTCGGGTTTCAAAAAAAAAACCCTAATCAGTGTCTGGAACAAAAAGAAAAAAGGATTGGATTTTTTACAAACGTCGTTTCTCCAAACACCACGATGGTCTCATTTGCCCCTCGCAGTTGTTAACAAATCGGGAGAACATTGTTTTGAGCCGCGTTGCCAACCGCCGCATCGGACATAAATCTCCGGCCGAGACATATGCATATTTATGTCCTCGCCAGTTGGATTGTCAGGTAGGACGAAAAGGATGCAGAAGTGGAAAGGAAATGAGAGGTGGCGGAAATGGATGGATGAAGTAAATGAGGTAACTTCGCATTAAAAGCAGGCAATTAGGGTTAAAAGGATGCCCGGATGGATCCGCCCACTTCGGTCCATATGTATTTAATTTTTAATTCCTTTTGAATTTATTGCGACAGGAAATTTCACGGATATTTTGTTGTTTTTTTATTTTTCCGTTGGTTGTTGTGTTGTTTTCTTTTTCCTTTAGTTGTGATGTTTTTTCTTTGTGTTCTGTTTTCCTTGCTTCTTGTTTTCTCTTTTCTTTGCTTGTTTGTTGTGTCTTTGGGTTTACTGGTTAATGTTGTTATTATTGTTGTTGTGGCTGTATTAGTTGTACACAATCGCCGTAATCCTCCGCAGACAGAAAGGTAGACAGACAGACAGACAGACAGCGCGAACTTCGCAGGACTCAGCGAGGATTTCCAAAGGACGTTCATGGAATTAAGCCACTTTCGCTGGATCTCGTCCTGTTCCTGCCGCCCAGAGCTCTTGCGGATCGTTAAGGGACCCTTGCGAGACAGACAGCAGAGGGAGACAGAGAGATGGAGGCTGAGAGATGGAGACGCGAATAAAAACTTTCCATTGAAACCATATTTCTCGTCCTGCAGTTAATCCTTTTAGAACGCCATAAAGAACCAAAGTCGCCGACTTGTCCGCAGATCTCTCTCTTTCTCCCTCTCTCTTTCTCCATCTCCCTTTCTCTCTCCACTCTCCCTCTCCTTCGTCCAGTCGCGTGAAAAGGCTTCAAGTTTAGTTTTCCATTCCATTCACTTGTTGTTTCGCGAATTTCTCCTTCGTTAGCAAATGGAAATGATGAAAGAAATGCGAAGTGCGGAGAGAAACTTTCGAGGGAATTCGTTAAAAAGTTTCATTTCTGCAGCATCTGCATTTGATTTCATTCATTCCGCGGAGAGCGGGGAAGCGACACGAAGGACGCCACCAAAAAAGAGAATGAAATTGTTACTTGCATTAAAGGGATCTCCGTCGTCCGTTCGCCCCCGAGGAGCGCAGCACGTTGTCTAATGTCTATCAGTGGAAATCAAAGAAAACTCAATTCGCATTCTTTGCCCGCCCTGCGTCGGGACTTGAAACGAGTGTGAAAATGGCCAAAATGCCGGGGCGTCGACTCGAGATGGCACGACGAGTTCCGATTCCCTGTCCACACTTTCGATCTCTCTCACTCCCTCTCTTCAAATTCCGTCTTCCTTCCTTCCTTAGTTCATGTCGCACTCACGTCCTCACGGTAATCAGGGGAGTGATAAGTGCTTTTGTCCTTTGGCTCTAATCCCAACATGTCCTGTTATTGTTCGACATGAGAGCAAGTGGTGAGAGAAAGTTATGGTAGAGAGGGGGAGTGAGACAGAAATTTAGAGGAGAGAGGGGAGGGAGAGTGAATGTGAGGGGAGAGAGCGCGTTATGTATGAGTCTCATGCGTCGTTTTCGTTTTCAATCAATCAAATGTGTTTACAACTTCTCGTTACAATCATTTAGTGGACGTCCCCTATCCTTCCGCCTCGTCTTCGACCATCGACCATCATCCTGAGCCATCGTCCTCCTCGCAGAACGATGACGCACAGGACTCGAGCACGTAATCTCGATTTGCTGCCAAGGTGGTTCCGTCTCTCCCGTGGGGGACCCGGAGCTGTTGACTGCGACGACATGACGTCCACGGAACCTGGAACGAGACTCAAGCCGAATGCCTCCTTTGGAACTGCTTTATTCGGACGTTAAGGAGTCTGGTTGTTTGTTCCCAAAAGGATAATGCTTTTACGAAGACGCTCCTTACTTGTTTTCATTTTCTCTCTCCCCATTAGATCAATCACTCAATCCTTTCGTCCATCCACTGATAATCCAATTCCCAAATATAGTTCTGCACTTTTCCACATCTCATTCTCAGCTTCCATTATTTATGTATTATTTTTGAATGGCTAATAAATTCACAATCTAGCATATTGTTCCCTCATTCCAAAACTTCTCACCACCCCTCAATGTCCTGCATCCCTCCTGGGGTTCTCTTTGTCCAAGGCTCCTGTAAATTTCTCTCATTATTTTTCTAATAATCAACCCAAAAGTATCCTGCTTTATTGTTTATGGCCCATTTGTTCGTTGCGCCAGCAACAAGCTCGACGACACGCCTCCTTCTCATCCCTCTCCTCCCTCCCCTCAACATCGTCCTCTTCCTCCTCCTCTGATACTCTTAGTCCTCTATATCTCTGGTCGTTCTTTGTATTTAGGTCTCCATCTCCTGTGCAAGCTGTTGCTGACCCCTGACCCTGGCCGCATGTTGCGTGTGACTTTTTACCCTTATTAGTGACTTTTGGTCCTTCGTCCCGCTCTCCCCGCCAATATCCACCAACTCGCTCCTCATCTACGCCTTCAATTTGCATAATTTATCGACGCTTCGCCTCAGGCTACGCCTGCTGATGTCGTGCCTTTTTTTTCATTAAAATTTCGAGGAAAATTTACCGTTTTTTAAAACAAATTTTATACACATTTCTCATAAATATTCCGCCCTTCCCTTCGGCATCCTTCCCTCTCTCTCTCATTCTCTTCCTCTGTCTATTCCCCTTTGGAACGATGTGAAAATTATGCTTAATTAAATGAGCGAACACGTCGAAGCAAATTCAACACAATGAAACAGGGACGGGAGTTAAAGAAATGGCGCACCATTTCCGGGAGCAGGCCGGAAGCGGATTTGCTCCGCTTCGCATGCGTAATGAGCAGACTTCAGACAGAGATCATTAAAAGCCCATAATAAAGATTTTTAATGTGGCTTTTTTTTTTATTTTCGATGTTGTTGTCGCTCGCGGAGTTTTTGGGAATATTCACACGTTTTTCATAATTGTTGATTTTATGTCCTTGAAAAGGAGTCGCTCCATTATTTCTTCTTTTTTGTAGTTGCTCCGTGGGTTTTTGTTTTTTGATTCGTTTTGGTTTTTATTTTTTTGTAGTTTTGGTTTTTATTAATTTATTTTTTGTTTTGTGTTTTTTTCATTGTGTTATGATGTTTTTTTCTGTTTATTGTGTTTAATTTTTTTAATTGCTTTTCTTTTTTTTGGAAGTTTTACGACCCCTGCTTCCGACTTTGCTCAGATCGCAGGATGTTGACGACTTCGTCAATTGCTCTCTAATGATTGAGGTCACATCACATCGTCCCGGAGTTGCCTCGGTTCACTTGTTGCCCGTCGTCCCTGGGTCTCTGCCTCGTCCGTCGTCCTTTCCCTCGTCCCTTTCGTCCTTCGTTCTCGTCTTTGGTTGTTGGCCTCCCTCGTCATCGTCCTCACCGCGTTTATGGCTGCCGCTAATTAGTTACGAAGTCACTCACAGACCTTAATTTTAAGGACTCATTTCGTTTTACAGTTATTGTTATGGCGACGGCAACTGTTCGTCCTCCCAGGATTCGGCACCCTGGAACCTGGGTCTGGTCGGTGATGGCGTGGGGTGTGTAGACAGAAGTTGGAGTTGGTGACTAATGAAGAAACCGCCACGAATCGTCGGAACGTCGTAAGTTTAATTTTTATGGCATAATTTCTGGAGTGTCTCGGGAACTCAGACACGGATGATCGCAAGGATTAAGAAGGATTTATCGGCCACGACGGGAGGGGGGCGTCAGTCGATGGCGTTGATGATATGTTGATGACGTGCAGAATCGCCGGAGCCGAGGGGAGTCCATTTTAATTACTCCTCGAGCTTCTGTCCTTCGGTGGTCGCCTCCTTCAAACCCGATCTCTCTCTCTCTCCATTCTCTTTGACTCGTTATCTCCCAAAGTTTTTCGGTTCTTAATATTTCCCCTTTTGTACCACGAACTCCGGCGCTAAGGGTTGATTTTTGACTCCGTTTAGTTATTGTTGTTGGAGGGTTGGACGCGAGTTTTACGCATTTTTCACGGTGCCTTCGCGAACGCCACTTCCCAGTCAAGAGTGCGTGGATTTTGTACAGTTGTCAACTGTGCAGAGGCCGCGTCCATGTCCTGGTTTCAACAGCCGCCACCCCACCGACCAACCGACCGAGAGATCGACCCCACCCCCTGTTGATCAAACCTCAATCGGTTATAAAACAAGACTGACATAATTCACTTCCGTCAACAACCGGCCGCCTCTTCACCGTCCCTCCCCGGTCGCTCTTCCACCCCTCAGGCGTCGTCTTCTCCTTCCTCCAGCAGGATAACCATCAGTCAGCGGACTGTCCAAGAGACCCGAAACCGAACCCCAACCCAGACCGACGCCCAGGATTTCAATTTCGTGCTCGGTGTGTTCGGAATTTTGAAATCTCCTTCCAATTACGTTTGAAAGCCCTCCTCTACACACATCATTCACATTTTCGCACATAAATCAATTGATGAGAGATGCTGCGACATTATTATGGCCGCAGGATGTGTGCAACGACGGCGGTGGGCGAATTTCAAAGGACATTCGAGATGGTCCTAATGCCTGGTCACTGTTTCTCTAAATTCCCGGTGATTGTTCTCTCCTCATCATCGCCATCGTCGTCGTTCTTCTCATCTTCGTCGTCCTCATCCTCTTCATCACCTCACTATCGTCCTCCGTCTCTTCATCATCGTCCTCCAACTCCTCTTCATCGTCCTCCTCCTCTTCATCGTCCTCCTTCTCATCACTTTCCTCCTCTTTCTACTCACTTTTTAGTTTCATCTCGGCGACACATGGTCGGTTTTTTCAATCGGCGTTGGTTTTGGTGTTGAGGCCTTTGTTCTTGTTGTTGTTCTTTCTGGTTGTTGTTGCTATTGTGGTTGTCTCTGTCACATCAAATATGACACACAGACCGACCGACAGACAGACGGACAGCTCGTGGCGATTTCGTACAGCATTTTTGTCAATTTAATAACTTTTCCCCACGATCTCGATATCGAGGGTCAAAATCAGGCCATCCTCGTCGTGTGTGGAGTGGATGAAGTGAGGTGGGGTGAGCTACGCCTCAGGAGATCCTGGTGACGGAGGGGTGCAAAAGTATGTCCTTTGCAAACACCACGTAATCTCATTACACGATCCCCGATGCGATGCGAAATTGAAAAATTGTGTCAATTTTTGAATTTGTCAAAAATGTTACAAAACAAAAAATAAAAACACATCATCAGAGGATTTTCTTCCCTGTCACTGATGTAGGCAGGACACATGTGGTCACAGATGTCCTCCACATTCGATGGAAATTTCATGTTCTCCTTTTCTCTTTCGAATCGTGGATGACCCAGATCCAGATACAGGACAACCTCGTGAGGCGTATAAAATTAGCTAAATTTTTGCAAAATTTTTCACAACTCAATTTAGTCAATATTTGATTAGACTAAAGAAAAAACAAAAATCTGTCCCACTGACGTGCGACACATGTGTCCATATGTGAGGGAGGAGGGTTCCTTGTCAGAGGTGGGTGGGTGAAGAAGAAGAAACAAAACCTTTGTCGATGAAATCCTGGTGTAAAACCTCCGGCAAGTGTTAAAACGTATTTACATTGAGGCTTAGCATATCCTGGCCGCGACCGAGCGAGAGTGAGGAAGGAAGGATTCTCTTCGAGGGTCCTTTTCAATCAGTTGGTGTGTGTCTATGTTGCCAACAACAAAAATAACAACAACATGTTTTCCTCGAACTTAAATAAGATTCGAGACAAAGCCACCAAAGCCTCCTTCGAAATCCTCCATCCTGGTTTTCTCCGCAGGACTTTCAGTTGATTTATATCGCTCGACTTTCGTTTTAAATTTACGACAATGGGTTGAGGCCTACGGTATTGTTCGGTCCAAGCAAAGGGTGCTCGTTCGATACACAGTAATAATAACAACACCAGCAAAACCAACAACAACAAAAACACAAGAAACAACAACAAGGAGAACTTCCTTCCTTTCGTGGTACCCTTTCTTATGGCCAATTCACCAAACAATGGCGAGGGTGCAACCAAGGAACAGACCCTGGAGGAACTTTTATTAGCCTCCCCCTCCAACCGCTTCGATACTTCAGTCGACATGTTCTTATTTATGTAGAACATTATGACGCCTCGACCAACTACTTCATCTTCCATTATGAGGAGAAGGCGCTGGACAAGAGAGGCTGGCATTTAGGGTCAGGGAAGGAGTTGGAGTTCTTGCTTTCAGGCGTGCGAAGTCTTCTCCATGTGGTTTTCTCCATCTCGTTGTCATAATTATGCTGACTCTGCCCTCGAGTTGGTCTTTTGTTTCGTCCAACTAAATGAAACTAATTATAAAGGAGTTTCGGTTGTTGCATTGATCGTTATTTATGATGCTGACCCCATAGTTTATAACTTCGAATAGTTTACAACTTTGAATTGGAAATACGACCAACCAATCTATATCTATCTTAATTTCCGATTTGAGATTTCATAAAATTTTGTTTTGGGTATTTAACTAATACTTATCATAAATATTTGTATACATACATTTTTATATATTCTAATTACATTCTGAGCTTAAAATTAAAAGGGCTACTGACAGGCAACTAAAAAAACTTCAATATTTATTAACAAATATTTTAAACTAGGAATTACCCGCTGCCTCGCAGCGACTGCTTCGCATCGGATACAATCTAATCTAAATCTAAACCAAAGGTACCATTTTTACCATAGCGTGTAGGAAATCGTGTTCTAATTATGTAGTATGAATTGTATATCCATTAAAAATTGCTGAATCATGACATTTTCGAAAATTATCGAATTAAAGTCATTTTTGCGAAATAACGCGTATTAACGGAGATATGACCGATTTAAGATTTCCATGAAAAATTGACTGAATCATGAAATTTTCGAAAATTTAGAGGTCGTCACGAATTAACGTCCTTTTTGCGAAATAACGCGTATTAACGGAGATATGAACGATTTAAGATTTCATTGAAAAATTGACTGAATTTTGAATTTTTCGGAAATTTGGTGGTCGTCATGAATTAACATGATTTTCACGAAATAACGGGTATTTACGTGGATATGAACGATTTAAGATTTCCATGAAAAATTGCCTGCATTTTGAATTTTTTGAAAATTTAGAGGTCGTTACGAAATATCGTTATTTTCGGGAAATAACGTGTATTTATGGAGATATGAACGATGTAGGATATCCATAAAAGTTTTGTTTTTTTGAACGGTGTGTGATAAAAAATTAGTTGCACTACAATGGTTTTGTACTATTTTTTATGCATTAAAAACTTATTAGAAATTATTAGACTGGTTCTTCCGTATCTCCGTCAATTGGTAGTATTTACACAGAATTATACGTGTAGTTTCATCGTTGTGTTGTGAGCTAATTTATGTTCGAAATTTCTGGTTAGATTTAGCCGATAGGAATGTCGCAAAATTAAAATCCACCATATAATTAAAATGTGTTGAATTTGTCTTATCTTGGAGAAATTTATGGTTTTCATTTTTTCATTCTTTGCCCAAAAATATTTCATACAATTTAAATTATTTTTTATAATTTCAATTTTCACTTTTATGTCATTTTGATGTCAGTTTTCCTTTTCGAAGTGTATTCAAGTTGACGTTTAATTCAACCGAAGGAGAAAACATGAAATATAGAATTATTTTTCAAACAAAAAATAACGACAAAAAACCATGACAACGTAATATTAGAGAGAGAATTTTGTATGAGAAAACTCTTTTAATTTTATATAAATACCTCCATGGTTAATGTTAAATTTATATATATAATTCTGGTATGATAGCTAACCAGTAAAATTAGTAGTCGAACATACAACTTTCTTCTTTTATATATTAGTATTGTAATGGCGGCGGCAAATAGGCGAAATAATAAGATTATTTTTATTATTTTTTAAATATTTTATTATGCTTATAGTTTATGAATGCTTGTGTATGATTATGTATGACAATTTGTGTGTATGATGTTGATGTTGTTTTTTAACATTTATTGAATTTATTGTTATTGTTGAATTTGTTAGATTTGTTAGATTTGTTAAATTTGGTTGTTTAATATTGATGTTAGATTTGATTTGCTGTTGATGTTGGCGTTGTTGCTTTGTTGTTTTTTGCTGTTTTTTGCTGTTTTTTGCTGTTTCGCAATTGTATTGCGTGTGCTCCCGTCCGTTGCTCTTTCAATACTGGCGTTTGTTGTCAAGTTCGAAGAAGAAGCGTGACGATCAGCAAATTTTGAAAGCTGCAAATTGGCGTGAAGCTGGTTGCGATTTGTGGTTGTTTAGCCGATTTTGCCAGGGTACCCTAACACTCCGCCCCCCGTGAATTCCCCGAGGATTCACCATCAATCGCTAAGATGGCTAATCTTGTGGCTGGGCGACGTAGAAGTCCAGTTGCTGTCTTCACTTCAGCTGTCCGAATTTGTGAGTCCTTGCCCGGGAAAACGTTGGTGATACGGCCTCGTTTCCACTGACTTCGTGGTTGCATCGGGTCACACACCAGAACTAGATCGTTGACTTTCAAAGGTACTGCCTTTTCATGCCACTTGGGACGGCACAGAAGTTGAGGTAAATACTCCAACACCCACCTCTTCCATATCCGGTCCTTCAGATTTTGAGCAATTCGCCACTGCTTCCTCAAACATATGTTTGTGTCAACTGGATGAGGCGTCTGAGTAGAATTCACACAACCCAGCAGAAAGTGATTGGGTGTTAACGGCTCGTCTTCTTCTGACGCTAGAGGTATATCAGTCAGCGGGCGTGAGTTGATGATGTTCTCTGCTTCAACCAATACTGCTCGGAGAGTCTCCACCTTCGGGGCTTCTTCATGTAAGGTCTTATGGAGCAGGCGTTTGATGATTCGAATTAGACGTTCCCAGCATCCACCTGAGCTGGGGTTGGCAGGGCAATTGAAGGTCCACTCAATATTGCGGGTTGTGAGCTCGTCACTTATACGATCTGTATCTAAAAGTCGTTCAGCATCGTTAAGTTCCTTTTGCGCACCGATAAAGTTGGTGCCGTTGTCGCTTCTAATCTTGACTGGGGTCCCACGGCGGTTCACAAAATTTCTGAGGCAAATGAGGAAAGCATCGGTGGACAAGTTTTCAGCGAGCTCCAGGTGTGCAGCACGAACGGTAAGACAGGTAATATGACTGCCCACCGTTTCTCCCTGCGGCGGCCTATGGAGACGTTGAAAGGGCCAAACAGATCTACACCTGTATAGGTAAATGGCCGGACGAAAGGCGTAAGACGGTCAGCTGGCAATTGGCCCATCAATGGCGGCGTCGGTTTAGCATTATCAAATTTACAGGCAGGGCAGTCTCGTTGAATTTTTTTTAAAGCTGATTTGACATGTGGTAACCAAAATTTTTGCCGGAGCTCGTTGATTATCACAGCAAGGTTTTGGTGATTATACTTTTCGTGGTAGTGGCGCATGATAAGCTCAGCGACTTTATGCTTTGATGGTATTAATATGGGTCGCCTGGCATTCAGAGGCAGACATTGAGCCTCATCGATACGACCACCAATCCTCAAAGTGCCTCGCTCGTCAAGATATGGCGTGAGAGAATAAAGCTGGCTTTGTTTTGGTATCGGCTTTGCTTCTCTCAAGGCGGCAATTTCCATTCCGTATACTTCTCGCTGCACCAATTGACATATACGCTCCTCTGAGTCGTTCAACTCGTCGACAGTGAGTGGACCTTTCGCTGACAGCAGTTGATTCTTCCGGGCTCGATTCAAAAATATGGCTGATGCACGTAGCACCCAGCCCATCGTCCTTTTGAGTTTCAAATATGACGAAAAACGATAAATATCTATGTTCCAGGTACTTGCTTGTGACTGAAGGAGCAATAAAGGTTTCACTTCTTCTTCTGGCGGCGGTTGCAGTGGCGGCTCGCTTGCCGCAACAGGCCAGTCTTCAATGTTCATCTTAAGAAACTCAGGCCCGGCTATCCATCTACTATCAACTTGAAATCTCGGCGGAAACGTAGGACGGGTTGCGACATCAGCTGGGTTTTGAGCTGTCGGAATCCATCGCCATTGCGACGGAAGTGAAATATTCTGGATCGCAGCGACACGATGACCGACATACGCCTTGAATTTACGCTCGGAAGAATTTATCCAATAAAGAACAGTACGAGAATCACTCCAGAATATGACGTCAGCTTGGTCAATGTTTACTTCGTGATTGCGTCGAATTAGCTTGCTGAGACGAGCACCTAGTACTCCGGCTTGGAGTTCCAACCTAGGCACGGACATCAATTTTTGAGGAGCACAGCGAGTTTTCCCAGCTACGAACGCGACGTCAACTCCTGTCGAATGAGCGATACGAAAGTATCCGACGGCAGAGAGGGCGAGCTGACTAGCATCGACGAAGATATGTAGTTGTATACTTGCTGATTGTTGTAACAGTGGCGAATAACATCGTCGTATGTAGAACTCTTCCACCCGTTGAAACTCACTCCACCAAGCCTTCCACTTATTTTGCAACTCGTTCGGAATTGGGTCATCCCAGCCAATCTTGCATTTCCATGCCTCTTGTACCAATAGTTTTGAAAATATCAGAAAATCCGCAAGCAGTCCGTACGGGTCGAAGACAGCCATGACAATGCCGAGAAGCTCTCGTTTAGTAGGTGCACGTAGACTCTGCAATACTGATTTTGGAATACGATGGAATTTTGTATGGAACCTGAACATGTCGGTATTGGTGTCCCAATACATCCCGAGTACCTTGTCCGTAGTGGCCTGCCTTTCCATACTAACGCCTTCAGAACTTATCACTGGTGCCTCGTTCATCGTGGTTTGTATTCGATTAGAGTTTGATATGAAATTTCTTAATTCGAAACCTGCCTCGGCATGTATACGAACTACTTGTTGGCAAATTCTGGCTGCATTCTCCTCATCTCGGAAGCTGCAGACGAAGTCGTCGACATAATGTTTTTCTACGATGGCGGCCACGGCATCAGGGTACTTCTCTTGAAAATCTTCAGCATTTCGGTTTTTGATGAATTCTGCACAGCAAGGTGAACATATGGCACCGAAAATCATGGACACCATAGCGTAATGTTGAAGTGGTTCGCTCTTACCCACATCTCTCCAGAGAAAACGTTGAGCCTGCTGATCAACCTGGCGTATCTTCACCTGCGAGAACATTTCACGAATGTCGGCGGCTACTGCGACTGGCCCTTCTCGAAACTTGAAGAGAATACCCAACAGTGGTTTGGCTTGTTCTGGTCCTTTGTGCAGAGTAGAGTTGAGTGAAGTTCCGGCAACGGCGGCAGCAGCATCAAAAACAATACGAAGCTTCTCTGGTTTGTGTGGATTCTGAACGGCAAAATGTGGCAAGTACCAAACAGGGTGATTCTCATTACTTAACTCTTCATCCGTGAGTCGTCTCGCATATCCCTTGTCAATATATTTCTGTATCTCTATACGATACCTATCTGCAAATTTCTGATCTCGACACATTTTTCTTTCAATGCCGACCAAACGGTTTTTAGCCATCTCGAAACTATTTGGGAGTTTCGGCGGATACTCTTTCCAAAGAAGGCCAGTTTCAAAATGCTTGCCCACACGTTTTGTTGTGTCTTCAAGAATTTTGCGCGCTTGTATATCTTCGTCCGATTCCAAAACTACAGGTTGGACCTCCAGACCAATTCCGTCGTCCGCAAAGTATTCCGCTACTATTGTGTTTAACTCGTTTAGCGATCGTTGTTGACGAATGTGCAGTACTACTGGGCGTATGTGTGGCGTTTCATCGGTTGGCCCGTATGCGACCCAACCAAGCTTGGTTTGGGCGGCAACTGGGTCGGCGTCGCCGGCTTGTACAATTGCTGCTGTTATGCTGAGATGCACATAGTCCAGCCCGATCAGCATAACAGGTTTCACGTTGACGTAGTCGTCCAATGGCAAATGTTCCAGATGTTTGTGATCCGACCGTCTGAATGTTTGGACCGGCAGGCTTAGGTCCCGGATCGTGCGTATATTTTTTAATGAGAACTTTGTACCCTGATCCTTTCCGGCTACTTCAACCGTCACTCTCATTGACGTTTCGGTCTTTACTTTTTCGCCATACCACTGAAGAGTCAAAGGCTGAGACTGACCCTTCAGACCAAGCGCGTTCGCCATTTCCTCCTCTAGCAACGAGATAGCCGACCCATCATCGAACATGGCAAACGTGTCAACCTTGCCGTTTGGTCCAAACAATGTCACTGGTATGATTTTGAAGAGTTGACCACTTAAACCCTTCGGCAAACTGCAATTCAGCACCGGCTTCACGACGACGTTTGATGTTGACTTGGAGGAATTTGTGATTGGTTCTTCGTGTAGACATTGATGATGATGGCGGCGACATCCATTGATTCCACAAGGTCTTTTGTTGCGACAATTTGTGGTGTTGTGTCCCTTGCGCAGACACGAAAAACATAATTGTAGGCTCTTCACTTTCTGCCAACGCGACTGTACGCTCAGTGACTCTTGAAAAACTTTACACTCGGAGATCATATGCCGCTCACCACACTGGAAACATTTCAACTCACGTTTCTGAACATCCTCATTAACGTGCATCAAGCGACGTGGCTGCTGTTGCTGAAGTTGTGGAGCGGTGCTTCGATGTTGTGATGACGATGAAGTTGAGGCAGGCATTAAACAAACTATTCTGGCCAGATCACCCAGCCATGTTGCAAAATCGTTAATCGTGGCAAATGGCTTGATGGTGACTGCGTGCCTGGCCCAGTCAAATTGCTTATTTGGTGGCAACTTTGACACCATCTGTTCCAATAGTGATGGGTTCGCCAAGTGTTGCTGGCAACCGGCAGATATCAAGAAAGCAACTACGTTACGAACCTTCGTGGAAAATGCGATTACCTGGTCCAAATTTCTTTCAGCTATGACCGGGAATTGTTGTATCTTATTTAGCTGATGGCGTACTAACACGTCCGGTCTGCCAAAACGAAATTCTAACTCGTCCATGGCATTGGGCACATCGTGTGGGTAAATCAGCATAGAGGACACTGCTTCTCTAGCTTGCCCAGTCAAGCACTTATGCAAACGCATCAGATTTTGTCGATCGCTATATCTGAAGGCAGCAGAGGTGTCCTTGAAATTAGCGAGAAAAAGAGGCCACTCCTCGGCATTGCCCGAAAACATCGGCAGGTCATATAGTTTGGCGCTTGAGTCACATTCAGGTGGAAGTATCGTGGCAGATCCAACTGACGACGTCGAGCCATCTTCCATCTGCACTTGTGTAATTTGAGTATTCGACTGGCTATGAATCTCGTTACGAAGTCGTTCCACGTCCTTTTGACTCTCGATGGTGCTGTTTCTTAGTCCTTCTACCGACGATTTCAGAGCATTAATACTGGCGAGTATCGTAGCCAACTGTTCGGCGGAGACTCCCGACGGCTCTCCTGTTGCCATGATTGTTACGTCTAGATTCGACTCTTCGTCACTGTCAACTAATTCACCTTCCGTACGATCCGAGCTTCTCAAATTATAATGAGTCATTTATTTTAAGTAAAGTTCACTAGCTCGTGACAGGACAGGGCCCAACACCAAAACCGAACACGACCGCTTCCGAAATGAAATTCAAGCACCAAGTCTTCGCAAGAGTCAATTCAAATTACATATGCTTGTGGCAAAGCAAAGGACACAAACCCGAAACCGACACGATGGTACAGCTTCCGTACTGTATTAAAAACACGAAAGTCTCCGCGAAGCGTCAAATCAAGCTTATTGTGCGGCACTAAGCAGGCGGCAGAAAACTAACAAATTCACAAAGCGGTAGTGAATTGTTTATGCAAATGTTCAAAATGTTACTCCACGTGTTGTCACCAACCGAAAATGCACTCGCTTCTTCCACGCACGTGTGCGACCAAACTAAGCCAAATGTTCAATAAGCGGGCGGCACGACACACTAACCCGAACACTATGGTACAGCTTCAAACTGTCTTCAAAACACGAAAGTTTCCGCGAAGCGTCAAATCAAGTTATATAGAAATACGGCACTAAGTAGGCGGCAAAGCTCAACAAATTCGCAAGGCGATAGCGAATTGTTCTTATAAATGTTCAAAAATTACACTCTGAAACGACGCGACCGAAAGTACTTGCGATCTCCAACGCACCTCGTCTGCAATTGATGTGAAATCTTCAGCTCATGGCAGAGCAGGCGACTCGAAGCATTTCACCAACACACTTGACGACAACCAAATTGTTGCACAGCTTCGCAGTTGCTCGTGGCAGAGCTGGCGTTGCGAAAAAACCGAAGCCAAGGCAAAGGCACCGCGTTAGAAAGAGACACAAATTTCGAGAATTTCACAATGTCTCTTGGTGACGCGGAAAGTTCTTTCTAGAACTTTTCAAATTTAACGCGATTACTCCGATCCCGATTAAAATGCAACAACTACCGGGAGCACTAAATTGCGAAAACGATGTAATGGCGGCGGCAAATAGGCGAAATAATAAGATTATTTTTATTATTTTTTAAATATTTTATTATGCTTATAGTTTATGAATGCTTGTGTATGATTATGTATGACAATTTGTGTGTATGATGTTGATGTTGTTTTTTAACATTTATTGAATTTATTGTTATTGTTGAATTTGTTAGATTTGTTAGATTTGTTAAATTTGGTTGTTTAATATTGATGTTAGATTTGATTTGCTGTTGATGTTGGCGTTGTTGCTTTGTTGTTTTTTGCTGTTTTTTGCTGTTTTTTGCTGTTTCGCAATTGTATTGCGTGTGCTCCCGTCCGTTGCTCTTTCAATACTGGCGTTTGTTGTCAAGTTCGAAGAAGAAGCGTGACGATCAGCAAATTTTGAAAGCTGCAAATTGGCGTGAAGCTGGTTGCGATTTGTGGTTGTTTAGCCGATTTTGCCAGGGTACCCTAACAAGTATAGAGTATAGATATAGATACAGGTAGAAGTATAGATATACATAGATAATCTGTATTTCATGCTCATTTCTCTTTTGAGTCCAAAATGCATAGGCACGACTATCGAAAGGCGATTATCCTTATGCCCAATTGCAAACTAATAAAAGTTCGAAATGAATTTCAAATGAGAAATCAAACAATGTGCAATAAACGTATTCAAAACCATCATCTATGAAACTATTTGGTATTTTGTGGTCCAAATTCTCCACTAATCTGCGGACGAACAAAGTATTTTATTTCGCTCTATCTGCTCCAGCGCGAACACATAAAACCGACTCTGATGTTGTCTCTGTCGCTGTCCTTGAAGAATTTTTAATTAATGGAAAAAGCACTTTTGAGTTCCACAACTAAAAACGTGCTCGACATATTCAAGCGTCTGGAGAATTTTTCATGGCATAATCAGTAAGAGAGAGAGAGAGAGTGGATGATTCCCATCATCCAAATTCCTTCGACCAACCGCTTCTCCACACAGATGTCCCCGTTCACCCAACTGTCTGTCTGTCTGTCCATCCGTCTGTCGACACTTCAAAGTGTCAGTGGACTTTTGAATATCTGTGGCACTAAATTCTAGTGTACGAATTTGGCTCAAGGACTCTCCTTTTCCCCATTTGAAATTCATTAACCCCTTTCTAGTTCCCTTTCTCAGTGATTGTGTGTGTGTGTGTGTTTGTGTTGGTGTGAGTGCAATGGTGTGTGTGAGTGGCACTTGAACGAGTATCCGGCGGCGGGTTCATGAAATTAATGAATACCAAAGGCAATCGTTGAAGGAATCTTTGACCAGTGGTCGTCGTCGTCGTCGGTCGGACGCATGAATTTTTAATTACAATCAAGCGATGAGTTTGAGCGGGGGTCGCAGGATGGATTCGAAGGGGTGTCGAAGTGTCGATTGGCAACGCAGATGGGTGGGCTGCACCCTACACTCGACCTCGCTGTTGGCTTTTACAAAGCAAACCTTTGAAAATTTACAAATTCTACTATTTTTAATACCTGGTTTAATGCTATATTACTTTATTTACCTTTCGTGATTAGTTTCTAAAAATGTAAAATATGAATCTTAGCATGTTAAATTGGTATAAAATCCACCATTTATGGGTCGTACATGCCAACTATTCGATTGGCGATGGTCTCAAAATTTGAATGGTCCAATGACGAGACCCGAAGGCACATCAGAAACCCGATTAACCTCGTTTCATAGACCGTTGGTCACAACGAAAAAGGGAGTGACTGGAACGATATCAGCACTGTTCTTTGTCCTTTTTTCCATCCGGCCTTTTTTTGGCCCCATCCAAACGACGAACCCCTTTGGCAAAACACCACAACAACAATGACAACAAAGCAAAAAAGCATCTTTTCAATTCCACAAATTGGCCATTTCATGCATGTTTCAATGAGTTACAGTGAAGTGTCTCCTTGTGTGAGTGAGGAGTTATCTCTGTGTGTGAGTGAGGATATCTCTCTGCGTGTGAGCGAGGATATCTCTCTGTGTGTGAGTGAGGATATCTCTCTGTGTTTGTGTGTGTTAGGGTGACCATGGAAAGTCCATTTACACGGAAATAATTGTTGAATACAAAAATCGTTCATGGTTTTTCGATTTTAATTGAAATTTCTCTCTCCACCACACGCCGCATTTTGAAGTTAATGGGGAAACAGAGAACGAGGAAGACTAGGAGGACGAGGAATATGAGAAGGGTAAGAGAAGTAGAGGAAGAGAAGAAGGAGGAGGAGATGGAGGAGGGTGGGTTGAAAAGGGTTGTCAACTCGTGTGTTCATTTGGAAGAGTGTTAATGCGAAGTATGACCAGAGTTTCGGAGTTTTTTTCTCTCTTGTTGGCGCTTCGACAACGGCGCGAATGGTGTGATTTATTACGACGCCATTTGAATTTATTGTTTCCCCCTCTCCGATTAGCCAACAGATCGTTCGTCTCATCCTTATCGGCGTCCTTGGTACAGATGCAGCGAAAGCTGAGTTGAAAAATCGAGAATCGAGGATCCCGAAACGAAATCGTCGATCGACCGAAGTTTGGAGGACAATCACCGAGCAGTCGATGACTTCTTAGGGCCACCGTGAGAGCGACGTCGCTTCCGTTTCCTCATTCCATCCTTCTCTCCACTTTCGTCTCTCTCTCTCTAGCTTTCGCTTTCCAATTATAATTAAGATAAGAGCGTGTACATTTTAATAAGATAAGATGGCAGAATCTCGATTCGACCGGATGACGGCAGACCGAAACGATACGATAGTAAAGTGAAAGGCGGACGGAGTACGAAAGGAGAAGAATATAGAAGGAGACAGACAGACGGAGGCGTCCCCAAGGGCTCTCAATTGTATCGGAAGCACCGTCTGCTCCATCGTCGTCTCTGGTGAATCCTTTGGCGAACATTCGTTGCAGATTAAAAAGGACACTCACTCTCTCTCGCTCGCTCTCTCTTTCTCTCTCACGCACTTAGCCCCCACTCTTTCTTTAGTGTACATTGTTAATTTTCCTGAAACAAGGAAAGTGAACCCAAGTTCTCTGATCCCACCCTCATTCAAGGATCGAATCTCGACTGCTTCGCAAAGGAATGCAGCGAGACATCGTTGTTGTTTTTTGTTAATTTGTTGTTGTTGCTATTTAATTGTGTTGTTTTTTCGGTATAATTTCTTGTTGTTCCTACGATTGCTTTTACAGTTGTTCTTGGTGTTGTTGTTGTGTTCTTTATAGAATTTTAAAATCTTTCACGGTCCACTGGTCGTGGATAAACTTTCGTCCTTTGGTGAGGATTCGATGAAGAAGTCGGGGGCTCCAAGGTCCGCGGGTTCGTTGTCGTGGGTGTTAATTTATGTTATTTGCATTAAAATTTCGTGAAACAAAGAAACAGAAACAAAAAAAAATATAAACAACAACAACATTCTCATTCTTTTGTTGCCTCGAAAAGCAAATCAATTGAAAACGAGGGTTCTGGACTGAGAGAGTCCTGAGGGTTTTTGCTACGAATTTAATTCGGTCAGGATTCTGAATTCAGTCGTTAGCCGAATTTACGAGAGCTTAATTAATGCAAGTGGAGCTAATTTACGAGATGTTGGAGAGGGAGGTGGAGAAGACAAAAGGAGGAGGAAGCAGGTGGATGAGGATGATGGAGAAGGAGGATATGGAGAGGAAGGAGAGGAGGATATGGAGAGACAAGGAAGAGAAGAAGCGTTAGGTCAACGATTGAGAACACAAAGATACGTTGGAAAGGAAATGCATAAAGAATCAAGAATAAGTTGCCGCTGATAGAGATAAAGAAATCAATGAGAAACATACATATAAAAACATATTAAATTATAATCGCCAATTTATTTAAATATTTGTTCAAAAATTAAGTCAAACATTTATTCAAGAAGTCAAAGTCGAAAACTTAGTGAAACGCTTAGTTTAAAAACAGACAAATAAGTTCCAAAGCCTTTGGCAGGAGACTCCTAAACCACACAATCATGAATTACTGCTGACACCGACAGACGCTCCGGAAAAGCCAACATTTAATCAAGTTAATGCATTTGGCCAATAATTCGCGGTTCGGCCAAGGTGTTTCCTCCTTCAACCGGAACGGGTGCAGTCGTTAATAATCGACGTCTCATCCCAGAAGAGTCGTTTTCGCCTCCTCCTCCTCCCTCACCAGTAATTTTTAGTTACACCACCTCCTTCCTCACCAGTCGTTTTCAGCTACGCCTCCTCCATCTCCCATGCTCCTCGCCCCTCTCCTGTGCCTCGCCCACATTAGTCCAAATTATGATCCATTGGCTTTCCATTGCCGGAAGCACATGCGTCGCCATTCGGTGTGTCCGAAAAATGTTTATTGCGCAATTAAATGGGTTTCGTTGTTTGAATATCCCACTGTCTATATCCTTCTGTCTCACTGTCTGTCCGTCTGTTTCACTGTCTCGTGATCCCCTGTCGCACGTGGGATCGAAATGCGAACGACGCAGTGCCTTAAAATCGTCGCTTTTACGCCGCAACTCATTTAGCAGTGGATGGAGAAGGAGAGAACGAGGGAGAAGGAGTGAGCGAGGGAGGGTCAGGAACGTAGAGAAGTAAAAGGTGGCAGGACCCGGTGTGGCCCACCTCTGCTGCAACCAAAGAGCCTCGTCCTTCCTTCCCTATAATTTCAATAATTGGATGCGCCAACGGAGGCGTTGAGAGGAGGGGGTCAGGTTCCGGAGGGCATTCATGTGTGTGTGTGTGTGTGTGTTTCCGATGACAGGACGAAACTCAGATGTGTGTGAGCGTGTGGTTTGTTTGTTTGCCTACCTGGCTGTCGTCTCTCTCTGTCTCTCTTACTGGCTTTCTGTATATCTATCGCTATTGAAATGTCCTCTGCTGGTGGCACCCTGGAGATTTGCGCCAATTAATATTGCGTGTAGGCCGCGTTAATGTGTTGCGTTATGAGATGGAGATCGAGTTGGGGGCCATGTGGGATATGAGGCCCAGACATCCCATCATCATCTCCATCCGACGCGTGTCCCGAATGTCCTGAAGGCGTCAATCATTGGGCTGGCAGCAAATGCGATTAACCATGGCAATCGACGACTTCGTCTTAGTCAACCCTTTGTCGTCGTCGTCGTTGTTGTTGTTGTTGTCGTCAACCGAGAAACACCCAATGTGAAACCCAACAAAACCCGTGGAGAACGTGACGAAACTATCGAAGCCCTGGATTGTTTGCTTAATTGCAACACATTAAAATAGTTTCCCCCACCTCCTTCGCAGATGCGATGACTGCTCGGTTGACAGGATACGGATACGATGGGACAGAATGCCGCAGGATCGACATCAAAAAGACGGTTGCCATCGGGATTTATGCAAATCATTATAGTTACATGGACTACATTTTGAGAGAGAGAGAGAGAGAGAGTGGAAGGAGAAGACCATAGGTGTGTGCCTGTATGTGTGTTTGTGTTGGTGTTTTACCAAGTGAGCGTGTGTTTGTGGCATAAGGCGAGAGGTGAAACTTTGATGTTTCCCGGACGATTGTTTGCCTTCGACTGGATTTCATGTTGACAAATTGGAATTTCTTTAATGAAGTTAGTTTTAATTGTGTTAACGCGGAGTTAGTTTCCACATACAAACATCTATATATAATGTTATATTATTGTTGATAAACATATATATCGATGTTATCCTTTCCCATATGTGTGTGGTTGATTCTGAGTGCTTGTGTTTGTTGCTTAGTTTGGTGTATGTGTTTGGTTAGCTTGAGGAGGTTGAGCTGTTGCTGGTGTTCAAGCTTTTATCGTTTTTGTTGGTTGGTTCTGCCTTTTGATGTGCGTCAACTTCAGTGGGACGTGAATTTCTAATTATTACTCGTGTCGAAGTCAATTAAGATTCCCTCGCCAAACACATTCTCCCCCGAGGGCCACGAAGATCTCTCAGGAAATTGTGACATTTAGTGAATATTCCCCGAAATATCGAAGAGGAGATGGAGACATCATTGAATGGGAATTTCCAGCTGAAGAATCTCTTCAAGAAGGGAGTGTTTCAACTTTAAAGTGATGAATAGCAATCAATCTGAATCGGTGTTGTTGGAGCCTTTGTTGAAATGAATGATCGATGATCAATTCTTAAACTTAAACTTAATACTTCTAGTCAAAGGTTTCTTATGGGCAACTCTAAATATAAGATGTCATAAATCATATATCAGAAAAATCAAAACTCGAAAATTGTTAAATTTCTCACTTAGATTCATAATTGATCGAAACTGAATTTAAAAATTACAATAATAGAAGGAGGAACGAATACAATGGGATGTTATTTCTTCAACCCATCTCATCGGGTTCTCGCCTTGGACGTCACCATTTTGAGGGTCAACGTCCTTTGGGAGGGACCTCATTGAAATCCAGACAATCGTCTGGAATGAACCTGGTCCTTTGTCTGCCAGGTCACCCATTGTGACCTGTGACCTTTTCCCTCGTATCGCCGATTGGAAGTCTAATCGGGGTTTTCGCTATCGTCGTCGTCGTCCTCCCACCAACCTCCTCCTCCGGCTTAACTCAACAAGCCCTGAAATTGGAGGACTCTCGTTGGGCGTATCCAGCGCTTAATCGTAGCAATGCGTAACCCGAACCGGAATTCAGAGCGGAATCCCCGTGTCCTGTTAACGTCCCCGTGGCCCGCGTGGCGAGAAGTTCATATGCAAATTGTAATGACAGCGAATGATTTATGGTGGTTGGCAACGATGCATGCCAGCCAGTGATGCCGTATGATGGAGTCGGAGTCGGAGTCGAGTTCACGATGTGTGGTACTTGGCAAGAAGATTTACGACCCGCTCGAAGGACACGCTCTAAGTGTGTCCCATATGCGAGGTCCTGGCGAGAATCGAGCACGAGCTCAAGCGCTTCGGGATGACGTGGCGAAATTCTATGCATGCACATGTGATAAGAATGCCAGTCTCTGTGAGAGTATTAGTGTGTGTGTGTGTGTGTACGATTGGTTCCAATTCTCGACGGGATTTACGAGGTCGCCCAGTTCGCAGGTCGTGAGTGACACACGTTACGGGTCGCGACTCCCGGTCGACTCCCGGTCGACTCCCGGTTGACTTCGTCGCTTTGCCATCAGACGCAGCGTCGACCAGCTGAACCTCGTCTGCTGACGACACTCGTGTTGATCCTGACACGGTTCGGGTCGGGTCGGATCGGGCTTGTGACGTGTCGAGCGACGTCACGCACTCGTGGCCTCGATGAACGATTCCGGATGTCAATTAGGTGCAGCGACATGCGAGAGTCCATTAAAAGCCCGCGAGAAGCGAGCGGAATTTAAAACTCTTCAAGGAGCTTAAACTGAAGTTGACGCCCCCCCAACTCAACCCCTCCACGGTCCACTCAGGGTCCTTCAGCCGTTGACACTTTTATGGCGGCCGATATCGTCCAGTGCTGCCAGATTTATGCCTGTGTTTTGGGCAATTAGCTGTTCACTAATCGTGGTCGTAAAAGAGATAAAAAGATCGGCAATAAACGATTCTCGCAACTCCAGAGGGTGGGTGGTGAAGGAGGATGGAGAAGGAGTGAAAGGAAGTAAGAAGGAGAGAGCGAGAGATGAGAATAAAGTGAGAGAGAGAGAGAGAGAAGGAGAAAGTGTGTGTGAGAAGGAAATCGACACATTTCCTCTTCGTGTTGAGACGATGTCATAAAAATAACATCCACTCGACTATTGTCGTCATTGTCCTCATTATCGGCGACAACTGTAACAACAACAATAACAACTACATATTGCTTAATAATATTGGGGACAATAACAATAATAACAACAACAATAACACAAGACAACAACAATAGCAAAAACTACAACTCAAACTAGAACTATTACTATTATAGCAATGAGGAAATTACCATTAAGATATCGTTAAATTTGTCTACAGCTGAGATTCTATCGAATGAAAACAACAACAACAACAAGTACAATAATAATAATAACAACAACAATATGGAAGAGCCACAACCAGGAAGTGAAAAGAAATGTTGCTCTCTCTATCGTTAGCCTTATCGGCATTGATGTCAGTGTCGCCATTTGTTGGAAGATGGAACGGAAAGAAAATAAAAGGAGGAGATCATAAAAATACTCATGTAACAAAGAACAATACAACAACATAAACACACACATCACAGAAACACACACACAACAGAAACAACAACAAAGCTACTGACATCAAGGAAGAACAAAAAAAATGTTGTTATTGTTACAACAGCTACAACAAGTAGTTCCATTTACGCCTTTGTCTGCCGCTAATAGTCTCGTTCCGTGGCATCATGTCCGAGCGAAATCATTTTTATTACGACTCCTTCCTGTCCTGCCAAACACCTCTCTCCATCTCTCTCTCTCTCACACCGTGTCTTCCCTTGAACTGTCAGCTTCAACATGTTCGTTCTCTTTCCGGATCCCTTCAGTTCTCTTGATCTCTTCCTTCGCCTTCTTTCGATGGGACCCTTTGTCCTCGGCTCTGGTGGTCCTGCGCCAAAAGCGATCAAAGGAAAATCCACTCAAAACCATACGAATCCACTGAAATTGCAATGTTCTTCCAGCTCCTCCGTTCACAGACTCCTCCTGACTACTTCTAACTTCTCCTGACTCCTTCTAACTCCTGATTCTCCTGATTTCTGCTCCTCCTCATTCCTGTTCCTTCTTACTTCTGGTCCTCCAGACTCTCTCTCTTCCATCCCTCCCTCTCCACTCCTCCATCCAGTTGTTTTTGTTCCCGTCACTGCTCCTAGTTTCTTATGATGGCAGCCGCCGTCATCTACTCCACGGGAAGACTGCCAGACACACGAACGGACGAACAGACAGACACACAAATGGACGGACGGACAGACAGACAGACAGACAGAAACACCGACAGACAGACAGAAACATCGACAGACAGGGCAGGAAGTCGAGACAAGAACTCCAATAGCGAAAAAGAAAGGACTATGATTAAAATGAACCTCTCAGAGATTTCCTTTAAGCGATATTAATATCACTCCGAACAACGAGAGACAGATGGGAATGAGAACTGAATTGAACTCTGATTTCGAAATGGAAAATCTTTTGGGGATCCATTGGCAGATGAATGGATGGCGTTGGAGCTGGTTTTGCTGCAGTTGCTTTGGAAGATGTTGAAAATAATGAGTTAATTTTGAAGAAATTCTCAATGTGGCTGGAAATTCGAATGGTATTAATTAACTCGAATTTTAATTGACCCTTACACATGAAATGAGTTCATTCCAGACTCGAATCCGAATTCTCTTTTTGTATAGCTCGAAATTCAACATTTATAATCTCAAAGATCAACAGTTAGGAAAACATTCTAATTATAGAAGATGTTGACTCTGAAATCAAAAAGCTAAAAAGAAGTTAATTTCTCAATTTGTCAAGAAGGATAAAGATTTACAATTAAAAGTCAAATCGAAAGAACAAAAATAAATTCAAAAAAAATACAAAAAACCTTCTGTAAACACATCCAATATAGGAGGAGGAGGAGGAGAGCAAGGAAGAGGACAAGGGTAGGAACAGGAGATGGAGTAGGAGTTCGAAAGAAAGCAAGAGAGAAGAGAAAGTTCGTCCAAACCATGGTTAATGAGAAAATCAAATAAGAAATTCAACTTCTTTGGCGGAAGCGGGGAAATTCAAATGAAAAAACCCCGACAAATTAAAAACTCAAGAGTGAAGACAGGAAAACAGCAGGAGAATTAATGACAACAACAAAAGCAAAGTTCATAACAACAACAGTGTTAATAACAACAATAGCATGAGTATTAATAACAACAAAAAGTATGCCGACAACAAAAGAATCTAAAAGTTTAACAAGGGAAGGTTCAAAGAGTGAGGCGAACAAAAAAAAAATAAACACAATAATTACACGTTTAATTGAATAGAATCTTAAAAATATGTTTCCCTCGCTCATTTACCCCGGATGGCGGGAGGAGGGACTCCAACAACAACGAGTCCAACAACAATAAGTCCAAAGCTGAAGATGAAGGTGGGTCTTGGGTTTGGTTTGAGTTTGGGTTGGGTTTTGGACGATGGAAAAGTGGTGCGTTCGAAAAAATATGCTAATTTAATAATCAACGCGGCGCATAAAAATCGGCGGAGAAAAGAAAAAAAATAAGGAAACAACAACAATGAAGAACAGGATTCTTGGTCGTCCTTAAGGACTCGCTAATATGTCCGGCACGTAATGGTATCCGGAGGTGGAGGGGAGTCGGAGGCCGGGTCCACCTTCTTCGCCTCCGTTTTCCGCTATTTATTAGATTTGTTTCAATTTCCTGTTGGCGTCGTTGTAGTCGTTGCATATTTATGCGTTCTCATTGTTGTTGTTATTGTTGTTATTTTTGTTGTTGCTATTGTTGTTAATGTTGTTATTGTTCTTCCTTCCTAAGGACATTATTAGCCCCTCTACCCAAGGATGATGAGCGGAATTTTTAAACAGTTTTTTCTTCGTTGTTTTCTCGAATTTTTTCCCCCCAACTGAATTCATAATTCAATTGCTGCGTATGTGTGTGTGTGTCTGTCGTTGGTAAGGAGCAGATAAGCAAGGACTTTTCAGTCTTTTCAATACATTAATTAGTCATTAATGAATTCTTTCCATGATGGATCGGTGGAAGCTCTCGTCCACATTGTCAACTTTTGCCTTTTGGCCTCCGTAGATAAAGCCCATTCCAAGATGATTAATTAATTGAGCTGATGTTTTAAGCCCGAACAGTCGAAGATCTGGAGCTACTTCGATGGTTGGAATTTGAGGCGATTTCAGGCGAACGCCTTCGCGACAGAATGATTTCGGACTTCGTGACTCAAGTGGAAGCAATTTCCCCTAAACAGGATTATGTCCTGTCGCCCATCAGATCTGCGACATCTTGTGCGATTCTCACGTTGACCCCGCCCTCTCCTCACCGCGTCATCGCCCATATCGGGTCGGTCACAGTGATGAGTATCACCATCATCATGATGCTGATTATGTTTGTCATAAAAAATGCAATAAAAAGCGAAAGAGAAAACGATCAAAATTATAATAAAAATGTTGAATAAACATAGAGTTTTATTGCGTTTCTGCTTTGTTTTTTGTTGCTGTTGGTATTTTTTTATCTTCTTTTTGGCAAAAAAAAGTCTCACAACTCGGGGTTGATCCCGGAGTGAAGTGATGAATGTGAGAGATTTATTGTTCTACAATATATTGTAATACATTGTGGGATTTCTTTGTTTATTTCTTTTCTTATTTTCTTGCAGTCCTTTTATTTCGTCTCATTGTAATCTCGTGAAACTGTGAAGAATTACATTGATATCTGCAATAAATAAAATTCGCATTCTCGCCGTGGTTTTCTATTTCATCTCTTTGAAGTGATATATTTTGTCATTATTTCTGCATATACATAGAGAAAGTGGAATGGATATATAGAAAATGAAATAAATATAGCCAATGAAATGAATAGCGCAAATGAAATAAATATAAATCATAAAAAAATATATAAAATAAAAATGAATATAGAAAATAACGTATAATAATAATAAATAAATAAATTCATGAAATTAAATGAATATAGTAAATGAAATAACTTATCAAAAAGAATATAGAAAATTAAAATAAATTTAGTAAAATTTAAAAAAATATAGCAAATGTATTTATTATAGCATATATTAAACTAATTAAAAAAGATATCATAAATTAAACAAAAATACAGCGAATTAAAATACACATTAAATTAAAATAAATACTGCAAATAAAAATAAATATAACAAATAAAAATTAATGTAGCAAACTGATATGAAACTTAATATAGCAAATGAAATGTTGAAATGAAAATTGCATGGAAATTGTAAATAATTCCATATACCAAACTGGAACTAATAGTTCGTATGGTGGAGCTATAATATTCGACATATAATTTACAAATTTCCTAATTAATTTCGTAGTTATTTTCTAACAAAAGGGCTTCCGGAAGTCACGTGTTCCACCTTCGATGGGCCGACCACAGCCGCCTGTTTCCGTCAGCTGAGAACCACGACTACCCATGGCCATGGTCATAAAAGGGACCCGTTTAACGAGCCGAAAATTAGAATCGCCAATAGGAGTATTCTTCCAGAATAGCTCGATGTATTCATAGTTGGTCACTTTGTTTGATGGGAGGCAGCGGCGGGGGGCGTGGTTATTAATTTTAAGAGCTTTCTGCGAGTCCTGCGAATGACAAAATAATTTATGAATCGCATCGTTAAGAAAATTGTTACCCGAAACGCTCGTCGAGCCCTCCGATGGCGTATTTGATCCAGCGAGGTTCTGTTTGTGGTCTGTGGGCGACGACGAAGGCGGCAACGAGGGGCGTAACCGTAAAGCAAACGACGATGGAACCATAAAAATGCAGTTACCACGGTTCCTTATTATCTCGCGAAAGACGCCGCATCGTGAGGCCCGAATCGTGAACGCCTCTGGAGCCTTTGACGATGGGCCAGAGGAGGAGGGGGCGGCCGGAGGTTGTGGATTGTTTTTATATCGCGCTGCGTTGACGTTTTATTCTTTGTAGATTTGGCTTTTACGACGTTCGCCCGTTATTGCGGATCATATTAATTTCTAATTGCATAAATTTGGGCAGATCAAATGACACAATTCGAACGAGCCTCGTTTATGGACTCCTTTGTGATGCCTGAGGTGAACATCAATGTCTATCTTTTGTCTCCCTTGCTTACTCTCTCTCTGGCTGTCTCTCTCCCTCTCTGTCTGTCACGGGGCGTGCGTGCGTCTGCCACAGTCGAAAGGGGGCGGGGCAGGGGCGTGTGTCACCGCAATTTGATTTTTTATTTCGCACACGGCACAAGTTGTAAAAACAACATCAAATCTCGAGTTAAAATGTTTTATTTTGACGACAATTGAATATGGTTTTCGCTTCTTCTCATTCTCATCAAGAGTCGCATTGTTGTTGTTGTTGTTGCATACAATATATCATATAGGAAGGCCTAAGGTAGTCTCCGGCTGTATCTACAGAGATAAACTTGATGTCGCGAACATAAACATTTACCATCACCAGGAGGCAGGAGTTCGTCAGAGTTATTAAAAACTCAATTTAATGAGTTCCCCAGGCTCCTTTTGAAGGACTCTTTCGAGGGATGTTTCGATCGATAGATGGATGGATGGATTAATGGATGAATGAATGAATGCGAATGTGAAAGTAATCGCCGATATATAAATCCACGCTTGATCCAATTCCAGATAAGGTTGGGACGAGTTTTACAGCGACGGAGCCCTCGAGGGAATTCATTGCAGGAGCAATGAGTCTTCGCTTGAATTCCCGCAGAATCTCTTTGTCTCTCTCTACCTCCCTCTCACTCGTTTTCGCTCATTCTCTGACTTTGTCGCACCATCGTCTGGCGGCGAATCCGATCAGGAGTTAGTGGAAACTTTTCCATTAACACGATAAGGACGAGAACGTGCCACGTCGACTCATTCGATATCGACTTGAGACGAACGTTATCCGCTTCCATTTCCGATTTTTCTTAATTCTTTTGCTATTAACTAGACTTTTTATTATGATCATTTATATAAATTATCATCTCGCCTCAAAAATTAACTTTATGACGAAATTAAATAGGAGAAATTACTCAAATGGTGAAATTTCTCAGATTTTTCTCCGACTCCGACGTGCTACCATGTAAAAATGTTCTGTAATATAGACAGACACATATGTAAAAGTCTATCTTGTATGTATTGATATAGGTGCATATTATATTTCCGTACTCGAATTCAATATAATTTACTTACGAATTACTAAGATAACGTTACCCCTGAGATAGCAATAACAAATAATCTCGGTTCCTCCATAATCGACACCAAGTCAAACTTCGGACAGAATAATTCGTAGAATAAATATTGCATTTACATTTAGCAAAATATTTTTGAGTGCGAAGGAAAAATCATTGTAAATCGATTAATTTATATTCCACAATCACATGGTTCGGTTGCTCTCTCTCTCTCTCTCATATCTATGGGTGGTAATTAAAGGATTGAATGCGGTTCCTCGAAGGTATTTGGGTGGTTGTCAACGAACCACCAAGTAATGGAGAAATTAATTGCGATATTGGATCTTGAGGTGAGAATCGGGAGACTCCAAAAAAACACATGGCGAAAAACGTGTCGACCAATCGTCGTAGATTTTGCGCATCGTCCGTCCGTGTGCGGTGAGTTCATGTGTTGGTAGTTGGGTGTGTGTGGGTACTTTTTCTTTGTCTCCCCATCTCTCTCTCTCTCTCTCTCTCTCATACTATCTCTCACTCTCTCCCTCTCACAATCTCTTTCTGTATAAAAATGCATTGTCTCGTCGTGGAACTTTACGTAAATCTGCTTATCGCGAAAAGTTTTCTACGTGATTTGTCGCTCGGCACGAAATCACATCAGGCACAAAGCAACAATAACACCATTACTATCGACTACAATAATAACAATCATATTAACGACTAACTGATAACAGTAACAACGACAACAATAACAACAATAATAGTAATAGTAATAACAAAAAGAAGAACAATAGAAATAAGAACCACAATAACAACCAAATGGATTAAAGTTTTCATACGAGTTCAATGCTCAGTCATCGATCGATCGAAGAACAACCATCAACGACATGGAATTATTTTTGTGTCGACTTGACCAAAGACATTCGATGATGGTTCTTCGAAAAAACGACAGTGACTTTAGAAATGTCTTAAAATTTGAGATAAAAACATACGTGAATATACGAACATCGAAAGACAGATATTTAGATAAAGATGGAATGTTGGAGGTCGTTCACTGATGACTGGACTTTTTCGCCGGGAACCTCGTGGAAGGTGTTGCTAGGCGAACCTCCAGAAGGTCAACGGGTTGTCATAATGGGGTGGAAGAAGGGGGTTGAAATGATTTTAATGGAATTGAATTGGTTTCATGTGCTTCTGTTTTATGTGCTTTGGTTTCGTGTGCGTTGGTTTCATGGGCTGTCCTGGTGACTTCCTGGTAATCGCTCAATCCATTTGCATTACGATGGTGCATCGATATCTCTCCTTCTCTCTCTCTCTCTCTTCCTTCCACTGACACCCCATTATTTTCTCTATCAAAGATTTTCCAGCTCGATCACAATAGGTTGGTCTCCTAAGCTCATTCGCTTTCATGTGCGCGGAAGTAATCTAAATATTGCATGCACATTTCGTGTACATTCAGATGGACAGAATGTTGGTTGAGCAGACAAAGAACAGCACAGTGGGCAATGAGTGTATGAGAGGGGCGTGTTCGAGGTCGTCTAAGGGGGCGTGTGGAAGGCTTTCATTGTTGTCGACCACCATCGATGTCGATGTTCTGGTCTCTGTCGTAGTCGCTGTTGTTGCCCATGAAGGATATCCTTGGATGTCGTTTCTGCTGTCGTCGGGTTGCAGCTAATTTCCTTTTCTTATGTCATCAATGCAGCTGTGCCGCCAAGGGTTGCCAACTGTCGGCAATGAAACGATACGAGACCACAAGAAAATACTAAATACTGGGAGAAGTGCCAGAGAGATTGACAAAAGAAAAGCTGGACATTGAGGGAGAAGGAAGGAAAGAGAGAGAGAGTAAGGTAGAGGGAGGGAGAGTGGGAGAGAGAGGGAGTGAAAGAGAAAAGAAGAGAGTAAGGGAGAGAGAGAGTGAGAGTGATAGCGAACGAGGAGCCGGAAATTGAATGTCGAAACTCGGAGAGAAATTCATTTTTAGTCACAACTACCGCGTCATCACCAGACGCTCCATCGAAGGCAAACGAGTCATGGATACGCCCACTTCCACACTCGCTCTCACTTCGTTGCCGCCCATCAAAGAGGACGATCGGCGATCTTCGATGACAAAATGACCTTCGACATTATCTCCAAAAGTCGATTTTAGTTGGAAGATTTCTTCAGCCTTTGATGAGGATCCCGATGCCACGCCCACCCTCCGCCTTTATTGGACCCTGTCGTGCCTTTATGAGCCACTTCTCGGTTTTCGCTTAATTGGCAGCAATCGAAATCAATTTTCGGATTTTGTTGCTCGGAAAGAAAAAAAAAAAAAAAACAAATCCCTAGAATCGAAGTGAGAACGGACAAGGGTGAGGCGTGTAAAGGAGTGTTATGAGGTGTTGTTGTTTTTGTTGTTCTTGTTGTAGTTCCCCATTAACTTTCACTACTGAGCAGCTGTGTTTCAGCTGCACGAAGCACGACGGACAATTGGCCATCAACAGAAGGACATGCGGGGAGAAGATGAAAGAGAGAGGGAGAGAGAAGCAGATGTAGGGAATGATATATGAAAATGGAAATTTTTATCGCGTTAGCACGGTTTATCTCCCTAACTCCAACAACATCCTCCACCTCCTCCTCCTCCTTCTCCTCCTCCTTCTCCTCCACCTTCTCTTTTTCCTCGACCTTCTTCTTTTCCATATTCTGCATCGGTTTCATGTCCATTTGCAGGAATTTCGCTGGTCCCGGCTTTTGGGATCCGACGCGAATCCTGCAGCAATTTCGCGAAGCTGCGAAATGCATGTCCGACATCGTCCTTAATTCGCACCAGGCCAGGCCAGGCCAGGACGACCCGATGCCATCCGCCCCGCCCCTTCGCTTCGGAGCCGTCAACAACAAGAGTTTAACTCCCTCCGAAGCCGTCGTAAATCTGGTTGGCGGGGATGGCGAGGGTCGGCCGAAGCTACGAGACTTCGTGGGGAGGCTTCGAGGGCGTGGTCGTGGTCGCGGGCGTGTGACGACGTCGCTTAAGCGTCGGCGAAGCATTTAATGGGGCTTTTTGCATGCAGCGGCGCCATCTAAGCGATTGTTATTGCAACTAACTAACTAGCGAGGAGTCGTCGCCATCAGCGTCGCCATCGCCGTCGGATGGAGCAAAATCCCATTATCTCGGGAATTGTCTGGCTGGCAGAGCGACGGGAAACCGGATTAAAGTGTTTGCGGTTGAGGGCGGTGGCGGGGGCGAATCGTGGCAGGAGAGACAGGCGGACAGACAGACAGACAAAGGAGCAGGAAGGAAGAATCGACCGTTGAACATTTGGGGGATGCTCGAGAAACGCACGATCATATAGTAAGATATTCAAGAATTTTTAAAATAGAAAGTATTGTGACGAAATAGTTTATTTCAAATTTATAACATGATTGGAAAAACATTTAATAAAGGGTTTGTGTAAATCAAACAAAGATCTGAAATTCAGATCCTCGAAAGATCTCAAATTGCTATGCTAGAAATCTTTAAAAGATTCGAAATTTCAATGCTTCGAATCTTACTGAGATCTGAGCGATTTCAGCTCGAATCGTTTCGACCAATGGCCAGGAATCGTGGACTCGCAGTGATGACGATCGCGACAACGTCGTCATCATTCATACGCGAATCACATCGTGGATGAATGGATTTGGAGCGATTGTTCCTCCACTCCAGATGGCTGCGAAGGACTTCACACCAGAAATTCTTCGTCTGTCCTTCGACCGTCTCTCGCCCACTTTCTTCACCAACACCCAGCCACTGAAGCTAATTAATTGCAGCCCTCCTCGTCAACTGCCGTCTCCTTCACTTTCTCCATCTCTTCCACTTTCCCCACCTCTTCCTATTTCTTCACCTTCTGAACCTCCTCCACCTCTAGCAATTTTCGGCCAAGCCTCAACCTTCGGTGGCTGAAAACAATTGCGGTCGATCGGCGAGATCTCTGGATTTGTCTGATGATGTTGTTGTTATTCCTATTATTGTTCTTGTTGTTTTTACAACTATTTCTCCTCCTCCTCCTTCAAAACGAAGGCATTGAAAACTTCATGACGTCGGCTGGCGCGTTCTCGTCCACGTCTCTCGTCATCCTATTGTCGTCGTTGTCGTCATGTGCGGCCGAGCGCAAAGCTTCGCCATAAAAAGTAACGACTGCAAGGTCATAAAGGACATGACGTTGATTGCTTGCATCGACAGAGACTCGAGGAATACTCGCTTCCTACCTTCCTCCTCTTGCTTCTCCTCCTCTTTCTCCTCCTCCTACAATCTTCCAATTTGCCTTTTCCTATTCTACTCGATTCCTCTTCGACTTTTCGTCGACTTTTCCTCGACTCTTCCTCGACTTCTTCACGACTTTTCGTTAACTTCTCTTCTCCTAAATTTTTCCTCCCAATGACTTTTCTTTTTCTTTTCTCCATGCGTGACTTCTCCGCTTTTCTTCTCGACCAACTTGTTTCGTTGAAATCCTCTTCTTGCTTATTCTGTCATTAAAATTGACTTTTATTGGAAGCGGTCGGCGGCTTGGTTCCCATTCCCCTCTCTTCTTATTTCACCTCATTCCACGCCACTCATTTCAACCACTTCCCACTTCCCCCTCTCTCCACTAATTCCATCCCTTTCCCACTTATTTCATCTTCTTCCCCCAATTCTCCGTCGGACTGTCCTTTGATTAAAATCCTGGGCGCTCAGATGCGAAACCAATGTCGAAATCCCAATGAAACAAATGAAAATTCATTAAAGGATCGGTCAGGACTCGGCCTACGACGAGGACTTCCGTCGTCCTGGAGATGATGGCGACCAACGATGGCGACCAACGATGGCGTTTAACAACCTCAAGGACCGATGGACGGACGGACGGACGGCGCTGATGGTAACGACTTCGAACGTCGGTCGCTCCGACTCTCGGCCGATGGTCGGTCGTTCGGTCGTCCTTCGTTCGTTCGGCCATTGCAATTAGCAGCGTGTTTGGGTTTTATGCAAAAATAACGGTATCCAACGGTAGTTATTGCAGTTAATTTTTGCACAATTAACGCTCAGCTGAGTTTATGTCCCTTTTGTTCGGAACGACAAAAGGCAGGATGAGTGGAAGGAAGGAAGGAAGGAAGGAGGGAAGAATAGAAAATAAAAGGACGATATTCTATCCCAACAACAACACACCATATCGATCCTAATTACAACCAGTACTTACGTCTGTCCACCCTATTTCGATGTCAATTTTATGCATGTCTCTTTATTTCTCTTTTCCTTATTCCTGTCTCTTTTCTATATTTCTGACAATTTTTTTCTATTTTCTTTATTTCTGTCTATTTTCTTTCTTGCTCTTTTCATTCCCTTTGTTTTCTTTACTTCTTTTTTCTTCCTGTCTCATTCCCAATTCCTTGGTCCTTATTTGGACCAAGGTCTGCGTCCGCAAATTTCACAAAATCCTCTTCCTTCCGGACTTCCTCGACGTCTCACGGATTCCTCATTTTCTTCTTCTTCTTATTTGTTCTCCTCGGCCAAGGAATTCCCTGGCTTGTGTTGGAGAAACTTTTCATCAACTTCTTCGGGGGAATCATCGTGATTGGTCTTTCAGGGGGTCAAAGATAAGAATCGAAAAGTTATTGGCAACAACAAAAATATATTGCGATGCTCGATATTCGATGGCTGAAGCTCGATATTCGATGGCTGAAGCTCGATATTCAATGTCTGATGTCCACTATTCGATTTCCGATTTCCGCCAATGGACGTTAATGAATTTTCGATGAACTTCCGCCTCGAACGCCCAGACGAAATATGTAGAAATGATGATTTATTCGACTTTAATTTGCAGCAAATTGCGAAAAACTTTCTCCATCACTATCTCAGACGGAATCGGCATCGTTCCGGGTTGGCGAAATCACCGTCCACCCCTCAGTCGTCGTCATCGCAACCCCCCGCTCCCGACCTCGCCATGAACCAACCCCGACCCAACTCTGACCCAACCCTTCTCGCCGGCAACGAATGCGTGTCCTGAGCTCGAGCCTTCGACTCGTGGTTGAACTTCTGAAAGCAAATTTTCCCCCTTGCATTTGCATATCATCTCACCTCACCATATCTCACTAACCTCCCCTCACCACACCATCCTCTCCTGCCCTCATCATCGACCACCGACTGCCGACCGTTGCCCACGTGGCGAAGACGAGGAGGGTCGGCGGGGTGAAAGAGCCAAAGGATGATGATGAAGATTCGCTTGGTACAGTTGCGTTTTCTCTTGTTGTTACTGTGGTTAATATTGCTATTCTTGGTGGAATTATTATTTTTTGTTGTTGTTATTACTGTTGTTATTGTTGTTGTTATTATTGTTATTGCTGCTATGGTGTTTATTTTCTCGAACAAGGATTTGATCACTTTGAAAAGTAGATGTCAAAGATTTCTAGCAAATATTTTCGAATATTCATTTCATTCATATTCATTCCAATTCTACATATAATCCATCCTCATATCAATCTGTTGATTAATGCATTCATTCATCAATCCATCGGTTCCTCTGGCCATCCGCGCACTATTCCATCAAGTTTTCAAGGACCGAAAGGTCTTCAGTAAAGTAAATTTTTGCGAATTGATTTGGCGAATTTCGACAATAAGAACAACAACAAGAATATGACAATCACAAACACTCTTGGTCTCTTCGGTCTTCATTAAAGTGGAAACCGAAATTATTTTCGCATGCAAATGGCGAAAACTTGTTCTGCATGAAATCCTTGGGATTCTGGACATGTGCCCACGACACGAGCGGTGTGCGGTCGTGGAGGAAGAGGAGAAGACGGAGGAGGAAAAGAAGGATCTGCCCGCTGACCTTGAAAGGCCGATTACCATACGAGACTTGCGATAGCAAAAACAACACTCCCTTTTCTTTCGTTCTCTAATTTTAATCCCCTATTGCGAAATTCGATTTCTCATTGTGGTTGTTGTGATTTTCGTTGTTATTGTATTTATTTTCGTTGTTGTTGGAGTTATTTTCATTGGTGTTGTATTTATGTATCGTTATTGTTGTAGTTATTTGCATTGTTTTTTCGTTGTTTTTCCCCTTCGGCATTGAGAATTTTGCAAAATTTTAAATTCGTTGATTTGTTATTCATGTTGTGTTTATCGTTGGTGGATGGATTGATATTTGTTGTAGTTGTTGTTGTTGTTTTCGTTATTGTTTTTGCTGTTTCTATTTCGATTCCCTTTTGTGGCCAAAATTCTTTGGAGAATCCGCTCAATCGGTCGAACCGGAAGCGGAAATAGAAATGGGGAAATTTCACAGTTGGTGATGTTATCAAAAATGTTGATCCTCTATTGTGTTGTATTTTTTTTTTGCGAATTTTGACAGCCAGCAGCAGAATAACAATAACAACAAGAAGTGGACAATCACAAAAACTTCTGGTCTTATATAACAACATCGTGTGGCGGAAGGGTCGAGAAAAATCCATTAGGATTATTTTGCAGAATTAGGTTTATTTCCGGTTATCTGATAATCGGATCATGAATAGAATACAAGTCAAATGTAAGTTGTTTTGTTTTTGTTTTTTTTTTTGCACTCGTTCTTTTCACTTTTCGAATTTTGCAAACAGTTGTCGATCGATCGATCGATCGATCTCTCGATACAATTGATATCGACAGTGGTGGATTATTTCAAGAACTCTATTGGCAACAACAACATGAACCACTCTCCCTCCATATCTTTCTCTCTCACTCTCCATCATTCTCTCTATCACTCTCTCTCTCTCTCATTCTCTCCCTCATTTTGTTTCTCTTCGCCTAAAGTCAGCTGTTAATCTCCTCCAATCGATCGATCGATCGGCAAAATCTAGCAAAATCTCATAAGCTAGCAAAATCCTTTCAGGATCAGAGGATACAACGAAACCCTTGTTATTGACTTTTCCCCCCGCCCCCCACGATTCTCATTCCATTCAATACACACACACACATATGTCCTCTTCCAATAATATTCCTATTCCTAATATTCGCAATTCCATAAACTATTCGGGGGATATCCAGGAAACTATATGTAATTAGCAGTGAACGCATGCATTCAATGGGTCCACCTGGCGCCATCTGGCGTGCACGCCATAATTTTCTGATATAATTTGTAATTTTATAGTTTTCCTCTGCGTATTATTTACATATACATGTATATACATATATATGGAGTCGAATGCAACCCTTTCACCTCGGGATGGGATGAGGACACACAGCCATACATAAATTGAACCAAATGTGCGTCTGATGTTTTCCATGGTGGGGCGGAATTTTGCGTTGTGCTCGCGTTGCCAAACTAATGGCCGAGCTTAGGGCGAAGTCGTTCCTCCTCTCCTTCTCATTTCCTTCTCCTCTCCTCCTCTTCCTGGCGACCCTTGGCAATTTGTATAGTGCTTAATTTCGCACGGAGCTTGCGAAATAATTTCCACAAATTCAGCTTTAATTGTGAGCGGAGTCAGAAAATTGGTCACTTTATCAATTGAAGAGATCTGGCCAGAAGCGAACAATAAGCCCAAACTATTCGGGAATAGAGTTTTGGACAAAAGGGAGTGAGATTTTGAGGAAACGTCGTCTGTGATCAAATGAGGTTTCGTTCATCGGCCTTCCAATGAGGCGGAGAAAAGTTCATAAGATTTTAATTCCACGCCTATTATACAGACAGACGTTTCTCTCTCTCTCTTCTCTAATTGCCCACATGAGTCCCAATCTCCGAATCGTTTCCTTCCCTCACTCGAGCCGCAGCCAAATGATGACCAGCCGCACTTTTATGACCCACAATTGCTCTGTGGCCGAGAGAGTGAGAGGCAAAAAGAGAGTGTGAGGAAGGGAAATAGTGAGTGTGCGTGGAGGGAGGGATAGAAAGATTGTGTGTGTATGTGTGTGTGTGTGTGTGTGTGTGTGTGTGTGTGTGGAGGGAGGGAGAGATTTTGTGTGTGTCAAATTGTTCGTTTGTCCTGTGAGAAAGGGACACGTTTTAATCACGGCAATTAATATTAAGTGGATTATAATTTAATGGCCACCCACACATGGAAACACGCCCGTGACCGACCGACAATCGAAAGGGATTCGGCAATTGTTGCTGCTGCTAGTTGCCTTGTTTGTACTCATTGTCGTCGTCGTCGTCCTGAATCGTTCTCGTCGTCCTTTAAGGATATGATTATGACAACGAGTTGCTCTGATTGCGCCATCGCACGCACTTATGGCTGGGATTTGATGTTGGTCCCCGATGAGAAGATGAGATGTCGGCGGGGAGATCGTCATAAAAACACGCCACCCCCGGGTTCGTGGGTCTCCGTGCCAAATGGGCGTTAGAAGCAATTCAATAAATATATTTTCTAATTATAATCCTCCATCGCATCCCATTATACATTATACTCTGACCTCCACTTCTTCTCCTTTCCATTTCCATTCCCACTCCTTTCTTTTATTCTCCTCCTTCTCCTCCGCCACATAATTTCCTGTATTCACCTTTTCTTACTTCTCATTTCTCACTCCCTTTTCTGTCTTCCACGTGTTCTCTATGGGTCTGTCTGATTACGATCGGCTTAATGAGTCCATGGTATCGAATTAGACGTGAAACCCATGGACATGAGATGACTTTGGGCTATTGATTTCTCTCAGACATACATACATATTTATAATATACATATATATTATCATATGAATCATATATTATCATATGAAATGAAATAGAGTGAAGAGTATTCTATGAAGTGATCTACGAAGGATATTTCTCAAGAAAAAACCTATTTACAGAATATTTCATAATGATTTGAAATTTTCTGGAATTTTACGTCTTCCGTTTAATTTAATACATTTCATCGGGTTTCCCCCATTGTCTTGGCGTATCAACAATTGTCGTTTGGCCACGTATTATTGCAATTCCATTGTTGTTGTATTGCAAAATAACAACAAAAGGCGAACGATGTGTATTCCCAATGGCAGTGGAGTCAACGAAGGTTCCACCAAATGATAACGAGATCAGGATGGAGGGACGGACGGACGGTTGGAGTGAATGATTGTGTGAATGAGTGCAGTGTGCAACAATTGGTTGACGAATGCAAAATATGAATCAATAGAAATTTTCCAACGAAACGACATGCGATTCATGGGAAACTAGAAAAGGAACCTATGGACCCTGGAAGAGAAACCGATGGGATGGTAGAAAAGGAATCAATGGAAAGTTAGAAAAGAAACCTAACAGAAGCTAGAAGAAAAACCTAACAGAATCAGCTAGAAAAGCAACCTAAGTGATGGTTGAAAATCAATCTTTGGGAGCTAGAAAAAGAAACGATAATATCCAAAATTTCACCCCCATCGTCCCCCAGTTACCGGAGATCACGAAATCATCATCGGAAACGTGTTGTCGATATTTTTAAAATCCTCCAAGATAATGGGTTTTATTTTTAGATCCATATTCGAAGATAACAACGATCGACTTCGGTCGATGTGAAAAATCACGGCCACCTGAAGTTATCGCAAGTCGTTAATTCCGGTAGTCGCCATTGTCGCCAAGATGGCGGCCGGCTGACGAGACGCCCCAGTCGGATCGTGTCGGTGGAAGCCCTCCAACTGGAGACGGGGTCTCGCCGTGTGCAGCGACGTCAACCACGTCATCGTCATCGTGGAGCAGCTGACGCCGACGTCTATCGGAGAAACACTCGGGCACTCGTGTGCCGAGTGCTCTTCTTGATAACCAGCACTCACTCACTCACTCACACATCCATCTATATCTACTCACCTATAGATTGATGCATATATGCATGTACATAAGTATGTCTGTATAATTGCGATCGTAAACAATTCGATTCGATCTTTTGCATTTCGACGAGGGGTTTCTTTCTTTGGTTCGAATTAGATTTAGGGTTGGACCCGTCATCGGTCCAAGGTTTCTTATGAAATGAGCAAGAGATCCAGTTGAGAACTAAGGGTAGTTCCCGGAGTTGATCTTCTGATACTTTACCAATTACGTCATTTTATCAGTACATACAATTTTCAAAAATAATGGTAATAATAACAAAAAAAAAAAACTGTTCAGCTTTCAGTTTTATGTTTTTATTATACTAATATCAAAATTTTCTTTTAAATCATTTATTTAAGACTTCAAAAAAAAAAATTTCTTAAAAACAAAAAATAAAAATTAACGTTTTAAAGAACACAAATTGGTTTTGCGATGGATTTTGCATTAAACAAAACTTTGTATTTTATTATTAAAAAAATGTTTAAAATAAATAAATGCAAAATTCAACTATTAGATCTTGAATTATTGAGAAAAAAGAAAATAAAAATAATATTTTAAATCATAACCATATTCCAAAAAATTTTAATCAAAAGTTTAAAAAAGATCTTTAATCAACAATTAAAAAAATAATTTATAAAAAGTGAAAGAAAAATATATTTTTATATATCTAAATATTCTCTAAAGTCTGGATTATATTTTTAAATCATTCCCAAATCCCAAACTCCCATATCCCGAAAATATTTTTAAGAATATTACACACACAAATTTGTTTTTATTTTGTAATTTATTTTCGAGTAATTCACAAGAATAAACAAAACAAAAAAAAGTAAGACCATGACTTTGCACAAACGCCAATATACCATTCAAAAAAACAACATTTTCGCCATAAAATTAGAACACGTGAATGCGAAGAGTCAACGAGAGCGAAAGCGAGAGAAGAAACCACTCGAATTATCTATCTATCTATCTATCGCCCATAGCCAAGAGACCAACGACGAACCTATAACAGAGAATCAAAATAAACCAGAAAAAGAATCATCATCATCTCTTCGTCGTTGTTGTCGTATTCAACCTAAATCAATGGGATGGGGAAAAAAATGCGATTGTTTTGTTTTTGTTAGCGGCTCTCGCTGTTTATTTATTATTGTTTATATTTACTTGTATTTGGAAATAATTGGCTGAAATTATCACAAACGAACTATTCATATTTGTATTGTAATTGTTTTTAATATGAAATAAACTCAACAAAACGCATTTACTGGCAAAAGATAATCGACCAAAGGAAAATAATGATCAAGAAATAGAGATATAGTCAGCGAGAGCTAACGTAATACTAATCGATAATGATATTTGGATGAAATGAAGCTTGAGCACAAGCCATGCCAACTACGGAATATGCAATTATTTGAAATGCTCTCACAGGAAACGAATTTGTATTTGCTAGTATTATTTTTGCTGAATTTCTTTTACAAATTTAAACAAGGAATCTTCGAATTGATTGCGGCGGGCAGCACCCAACGTGACATCGTCGCACCGCTTACTGCTTCTGCAAGTACTCGTCGAACAGATAGAGGGCCAAGGAAGGATCGGCATTGCCGATCATCTTGGACAGATCGTTGGTGTAGCCCGACAACTTGCGGATGGTGTCGGCCTGCGAGGCCAGGAACTTCTCCTCGATGAACTGGGCGGTTTCGGGGTCGCGCTTGCTGGAGTGAATGGCGCTGTTGTGTACCGTAATGGCTTCGTCGGCCAACATCTTCTCGTTGTCGAGGGCATGGGCCAGCGAGTGGAATTCGTTGACTTCCAGGGCACGTTCGGTGATGCGGCTTGTAAGCCTGTTGAAGTCGACGGCGCCTCCGCGGCGAGTCAGCTGCTTGATCAGATCGATGGTCAGGTCGAAGGAGCGATCGGAGAGACCCTGGAAGAGCTTATTGAACCCGGGGCGATTCTTCTGGTACGAGTTGAAGTGAGTGGCCAGCAAGAGGTATTCGTAGGACTTGGCCAAATGCGAGTTGATGTAGGCCTGCATGTCGGACTCGACGTGGTCGATACCGCCATAGCGAGAGTTGCAAACGCCCGTAGCTGTGGGGGAGAGAAGAAGAAGGGATACCAGATAAGTTCAATGTTTGTTAGAATGTGCTACGGACTCGAGCACCCCGAGTCCGAACCCAACCCGAGAGCAACAACAACAAGGCGAAACTTACCAGAGAGAGTTTTCGATTCGCACGTTCTCACGACATTTGTGTGACAGACATCCTCGGACTTCGCCACGGCGCAAATGGCCGCGAATAATGCAATTGCGATCAAGTATTTCATTTTGTTGCGTTCTTTGTTGTTATGACACTAGGAATTTTTCTGAAAAGTAGAGGGAATTGTTTTCTTAGTATTATTTTTTGACTTTTCAGACGACGTTGATTTTTATTATTTTCAACAATTATTTCGAAACAGATGCGAGTGAGTTCGCGATGATTTCGTATTCAGGGAAAAAATGCGTTTTAAGGTCTCGAATGGTGTTTTCTTTCGTGTTTATTTGTTTTGAAATTGAACTCTCGCTACTCGTTGGTTTTGCAGTCACCTTGTCTCGCTCTCGTCTGTCTGTCTACCTTTTTCTACGACGAATTTTCTTCGATTTCCGCCTTTGTGTTTCACGCTCGAGTTTCGTTTCTGAATTAATTTATTTCCCGGATGGTTTTCTCTTTAATAGGTCCTCGCCTCGCTCGCGATGACCACCCGACCGAATATTCGATAAGAAATTCGCCTACTTACTTGCTCTGAATTAGTTGAGATTAAAATGTCTTGTGTTACTTTTCTTCTCTAATCTCGTCTTTCTGTGTGCTTCGCGAGTAAAATCAAAATGTCAACTGCTGTTTATACTCGCTGTGAGCCCCGTTTGTATCGACCGAACTGTTCCCGTCCGTCCGTTCCCCCAACGTCCCGCACGGAAAAGAAATACCAATACACTTTGTTTTTGCACTCGTTGTTCGCTCTCGCTCGTACTCTTCATCAAAATCAATATGGCTACTCGTCCAACATGGCCGCTATCGCTCTCACGACTCGCTGACTCATACTCTTTCTCTCTCTTTTTCTTTGTGCATGGACAGTTCGAGAGTTTGTAGGGTTGTCGCTGTCATAGAAAGTTCTCCAAATTGTTAATGAATCGAAGTTATTCCAGTGCAATGCACATCGGATTTGTTAATGCAAAACTCGCTTATCACTTGTGATAACTGTTAAACAATGCATTTTCAATATGGCGTTTTGCAACATGGTCTTCAATGAAGTAAGAGACCATGGAGTGCAATTGTTATGAAATTGGATGATGTCATAAATGGAGTTCCTAGTAGAATTCACTATTTCTACTTAATTCCACAACTGATATCTTCGAAAATTTACATATCGACGACATCATCAAATGGTATTTTTCTTTTAAAATACATAGAATTACATTGTCAGCTTAACAATACAGTGAAAAGGTTTAACCATATTTTGTTCAAAAGGGTTCATAATTACATTCATAGAACACAGCTTGTTGACATGAAAATCCCTTTTGATTTCAGTTATGTATAATAAGCCAGCTAGCAACTTACAAACTACTCTTATTTTTAATAAAGTGATGAAATAAGCCTCACGTGATTATCGTCGCATGGCAACTCTGTGATTTTTTTCACGAGCGAGGCGCCGAGAAATGAAAACAAGAGAAAACAAAAACAAAACTGTGTCTACCATTGCCGCCATATTGGATTTGCTAGCAACAGCTGACGACGCTGCTCATCAAAACAACAAATGACGAATCTTTTGTACGGAGAGCAACGAGTGCACACAAATAACGATAGGTCAGCCGAGCGAGCGAGACGACGGAGGAATTTAGAGTCGTGTGAACAAAGTACTTTCTTGGCGTCGTTATCGAAGTGGTCAGTTTTCAATAGAGTCGCCCGAACAACAGCAACAACAACAATAAAGAATTATTTAATACATCGAGGCTGACGACAAATACAATGATAAGAAAACGTGAGAGATAAAGCGGCAACGGCGAGCGAATGAGTGAGCGAGCGAGCGAACGAACGAGGAGAAACATTTAAAACGGTTTACACGACTCGTTGGACGACAGTTCGCAGTCAAATTGCAAACAACAAAGAGAACGACGAGCGCTCAAAGAGGATTTTCCCTTCAGAAGAAAAGTAACTGTCAGACAGACGGACGAGTATTTAATTCCACTTTCTCAGCAATCGTTGCGGTCGCCTTCTATACCAGTGCGTATAAAGGTTCGTTTGACAAATTAAATAATTCAAATCATCGTCTCTGACTTAATTCCAACAACAAAAACAACACACAAAATCACAATTCGTTTATCTGGCGACTTGTTTAGTAGTGCTGTGTAAAAATTGAGCATACAAAAATTGAAGGAAAAAAATTTTTTTTTTCGTTCGAAAGCATTTATATTTAGTTGTGGTACGCGAACGAAATTAATTCATTTTCTTTTGTGCATTTAGCGAAGAAGAAACTAAAGGGCGAACAACGTTCTTTTGTGAAATAAACTGTGATTTTATTCCAAATCGATATCATTCGAAAACCAATCAAGCAACCAACAAACTCAAACATGATGGTGAAATCAATTGCTGCTCTGTTGCTGGTGGCCATCGCTGCCACAGCCGTCTACGCCGATGAAATGACATGTGAGTAGAGAAACATATAGAAAGTGATTTTTCCCTCCAAACAAATTACAATCCAAATCCAGTATCACTTTTCGAAGGAAATTGTGTTTTTGTTATTCCTTCTACGCATTTCCAAATTGGAGAATTCTCTCGCTGCGACGCCACTCGTTGCTGAGCGACTGCGATGGAGAGAGAGAGTTCATTACGACGAGTACGAGGACTCGTTCTCTTCTTTCGGTCGTTGTCTTCTCTTCAACTTCACCTTCAAAACATAAAAACAAAGGCTTGTTTTTTCAAACAAACATAAAAACCTGTTTTATTTTTTCTTATCATGTCTTTAGTTTCGATTTCTAACCATCTATGATTTTTGTGTCACTGTTATGAAATGTGTGAACTTTAAACTTTGATACGAATTCACATCAAGATTTTGCATGTCATAAAAAAACAAGCATGTATAATTTTACCGGACACAGTTATAATTCAGATTTTACTGTTATATTCTGGCCCTGAACAACAACTTTTCATTTACTGTTTGGCGAAAACATAACTTTGTTCTTGTTTTGATTTACTTCCTTGAACTGAAATTTTCCACTACTCGCTCGTTATCTCAATTGAGAACAACAACAGGGATGCAATTTTGCGTTCGAGAGAACGAGAGAGAATCAGAGCACAGACCATGTGCAACACGTTAGCGCATTTCAATTGGAATCAGTGCGATTGATTGAAATCCAAGGGAATCATGTTTTTTGTCTTGTGATGTAACTTCAGCTCAAGTCAATATTTTTCAAACGATTGTTTTCGTATGAAAAAACATAGTAGCATGAAATGGAAACTTCGATAATCGACTACAGTTGATCATCAACGATGCGCTACGAATTTAAACAATGAAGTTCTTGGAGCGATCGCATTCTCCCCTTTGTTCGAGGCGAAATATGCGAAGGCATCCGCTCCGAGAGCGGGAAAAGTTGAACTCGGCTGAGAGAGAGAGAGAGAACATTTTGCGCACGGCACAACAGCAGCGGACGAGGGTCCCTCTCGGCGGGGTGTGGTCGGGGGGTGGTGTGTTTTGGGGTCATCAGGGCAGAGGAATCGGGGGAACCGAGGAGACGATGCGCACTTGCATTTATCCCCGGCCCGCTCTGGGGGATTTTGTTTGAGGGGGGGCCCAAGTTTAGGGTTTCCCCCACAGCTGGAGAATCGCACGGCACTCGATCGACATCTTGAGCCTGTGAATAGATTTCAGCAGCAGCATGTCTGCTTCGATACGATAACCTCTTATCAGGGCCGTCGAGTGCTGATTGTGGTATGATTTAAGAGTCTCCGCACATTGCCCACGTGTCCGCAAAAGGTGACACTCGATGGTTGGATTTGGATTTGTCTCCCATCACCTAAATGAACACATCCGAAACAATAGTAGTAGCACATCAATGAAAATACCCTCCCCCCCTTCCCTCACATTGCAGGCGATTTGCCAGAGATCACGATCCCCACGGAATGGGTCAGCATGAAGCCGTTGTGCGTGAACGCGGTACGTGACCAGATCCAGAAGGAAATCGACGCCTCGTACACCTACTTGGCCATGGGCGCCCACTTCTCGCGCGACACCGTCAACCGTCCCGGATTCGCCGAGCATTTCTTCAAGGCTGCCAAGGAGGAGCGCGAGCACGGCCACAAATTGATTGAATACCTGTCCATGCGTGGCGATCTCACCAAGAGCGTCACCGGATTGATCAAGACTCCCGTAAGACCTTTGCACACATAGAAATCCCTCTTGGGTTCCTCGATTAACCGTACCCGTTTGATTTGTAGAATGTGAAGAAGACCTCGTGGGCCAGTGGTGAGGAAGCCCTCAACGACGCCCTCTTATTGGAGACCTCTGTCACCGAGTCGATTCGCAGCTTGATCAAGACCTGCGAGAGGAACCACAACGACTACCATGTAAGTATCACGATTGAATTCTGCCTCACTCCTGCTCCTTCTACTTCCACTACCACTCACTGTATGCTCATGGGTTTGTTTCGCCTTTCGCCTCTTTCCAGTTGGTTGACTACTTGACCGGTGTGTATCTGGAGGAGCAATTGACCGGACAGCGCGAGTTGGCCGGCAAGCTGAGCACTCTCAAGAAGATGATGAACGCCCATGGTCCTCTGGCCGAGTTCTTGTTCGATAAGAATATGTAAATTTCGTTGCCTCTTGCGCAAGCGCATTCATCAACTGAGCATCATCGTCATCTCATAGTCAGCCACAACAACAATAACAACAATAACAACGGCGAATTTCATAACAGCGGCGTCGATAGCTTCAACAACAACAATAACAATAACAACATCAATCAAATGTATAATCAGCAAAAATTACTGTGCTCTTGTTTGAAATTCGTAGTGAAGAATTAAATAACCATAACTTGTGTGAAATTACATTATTATTTTTGTTTTGAATTATTATTTTTCTCGTCTACCTATTTGCCATTATAATTATAGTTACATTAAAGAATCGTTTATGATTAATATTCCAAAACAAACAACAAAAAAAGTATTCCATATTTTTGATAAGAAACCGAAACACATCACTTTGTATTAATTTCATAGGGAGTTGATTTCCATTTTTCAAAATTCGTTTCAATAAAATTTGTTTACAAAAACTCAAGCTCAAATAGGAGCACAGTTGAAAATATCGAAGGTTTTATTTGCTGGCCATTAGTTGTTTATTTTCATCGCTCCTATTTGGGTTGTTTCTTCTCACGTTCTCCGTGTGGGGCAGTAGAATTTCTCAAATGCATTGATTTGTTTGTCGAATGAATTGGGTGGGGGATCGATTTGAGACAAAATCCAGCCCAGAATTTAAAGCAAATCCTCCATCGTTGCGACGCTTTCAAATACAAATCACTACTGCATGCAGTTGTTGTCTAAAATAACAATAAACTTAAATTAGTCAATTAGTAATGAACTAATGTTGCTTCAAATTACAAATGTTATTCATCACTCACTTCCAGTCGTCAATAAAGGTGAATCTAAGAATGTTGCAAATCTTGTTTTATTATTTCTCCTTGAAATATTTCATAAGCCCCTTTCTTAAATCCCCAGTGGATGGCTAGCATCAGAAGTTCAAAAATCCCTCGATACAAAATGATAAATTTTAAGCACGTTCTTGCAACCCATTTCTTTATCTTCGCACCGGACGCACCTCAATTAGGCGTGGTGGTGGATCGTACATATGGATAACGCGGTCAAGAGAGAGAGAGAGGTCCCAGGACACGAGCTGCAGTCGATCGAATGCTGAAGTGACGCCCACTCACCTTTCACCCACATCGCACATCGTTTAATCCTATTTGGTCCCGGCCATCAAATCAACAACCCTTCATCTGCGATTGCCCCAAGAATAATTCATAAGTTCTTCCTTCGGTCTCGTTCGTGCATCCATACCCATCTCTCTCACAACATCCATGTCCATCATGTCTTCGCATCGAGTTATGAGGAATGGCAACAACTGTCAATCGGGACTGATTTTAAAATCATGTCCTGTCGTCGTCCTTTGTTCTGTCAATACACAAACGATTCCCGGGGTTGTGCTGACCCAAATATTCGCCACTGATGTCGACTAATGCGAAGTTTAAACATTGTCGTTCGATAAGCTGGCTTGGATATGTGTGCGAATATGGGGCGTGGATTTTGTGACGATGGATGGATGGAGTCGCTGTTGTCAGGATTAGGATTATTAGCTGCAAAAGATCAGCAGTTGTATTTGCGATTCGACGTGCTGTTGTTTGCATGTTGAACATTCTCAGTTCTATCCACTTTCATTGCTCTCGATTGATGTCCTTCTGCCAGGGTTCGTCCACAATTCTCTGATACCTGCTTCATGGATTCCTCTTGTGAGTCTTCCGAATGTTGGTTGTTGTCAATTTCAGCGATTATTTTGAACTCTTGACCCGTCAGAGTCGTCGTGTGTCCATTAATCTTGATCCACTTGATGGTCGACATCGTCGTCTGGTCGTCTGTGACCTCCTCCCGATGGGCTGTGATATGCTGCGATGTGATGTCCGATCGGGCGATAGGAATTCGATATGGTTCGCTATATGAATTTTATCGCATTTTTTTACCAAATTGTGCGTGAAGAAGGAACCCAGGACGTACTCCGACACAGGGCGAACTCGGACACAGGGCGAACTCGGACACAGGATGAAAATCGGAAGCAGGCCGCTGGTAGGACGATTTCATGCATGTCACGATGATGCTTCGCTGGAATGCGAGCGAAAGCGGGACGAGATGAGAGGAGGCGTTGAGATTGGTCGAGTCGAAAGGACATCTCGCTGATTTATCTCTCTCTCTCTCTCTGTGTGTCTCCCGCTCGCCTTCGCTTAAATGACAAATGACCGTCAGGACGATGGTCGGTGGCGATGCAAATCGCGCACTCGACTGTGATTTACTGACTCCGTGACCGACCCGAATACTTTTCGCCAGACAAACTTCCCCGCTCGGGATGGACGCAAATCGGCACATCGAACACATTTCGGCGGCCGCTGACAGGACACATGCGATGCAAATCCTCTGCCCGGGAGGCGGGTTCAAAAGCTGCAGGATGCAGCAGGATCAACGACGACGTCGACTCTCTCCCCCCACCAGCTCGCGTCAGAACTTCACATAGAAAGTACCGTGAAATGTAAATGTCGTGAAATGTAAATGTCGTGAAATGTAAATAACTTAATAGTTGTAATCATAACAATTTCCGTGATTTATTGGCTAAAGAACGATCGCTCTCTGTCGGGCAAGGGTTGTTCGAAGATGAGGAGGAGGAGGGTGAAGGGGTTCGTGAGGTCACCCTTTGTTTGAACTTCGCATACGTTCGCTCTAGGCTCGAGTCATAAATTAACTCTTTCGCTGCGTATTCCGGGGTCCCTGATTTCCATTCGCCCTATTTAAGAGACAATTGTTGTACACGTGTGGAAAGAAATTGTCTTTCTCAGAGTTAGAATACTATTTTTATCAGTAAAAAATCTTGGTCTTCTTTCTTCAAAACCTCGCTCTCATCGGTTTAACTTCAAGTTTAATTATCCGAATTTCTAAATAAAATAATACGTCTTTAGTTTATTCAATTACTTTCTCATCAATTGAATTCTTTCCATCTGTCTGTTTGTCCTCTCATGTTTTATATTCATTCTCCATCTCACTATCCGCCTATTCGAGTGCTGCCCTCACGTACATGTCCGTCTGTCCGTCCGAGAAACCACTCAATTCCGTGTCCCGCCGGATTCTGGCTGTATTGAGTTGCATCCTGTTCGAGAGGTGGCTCAAGGTTCATATTTCTTCGTAATCAATATACAATGTACATACATACATTCCTATAGTACATCCATGTATGAGTTTTCCACGAACGAACTTCACGCTAACAATTTCAATTATTTTACTCCTTCATTTTTTCGTATCCTTGGACCGAGAGAAATTCCACAAAATCCACGAATTCTCCTCAAGTCGTCCAACATCGACAGGCGGACATACATGCATAGGAATTGAAATATCTTGGAGGAAACTTTCACGACAAATGGCTGAATCGGCGAATCGAACGACGAACCTTCACCTCCTTCTGCGGCCAGAGCGAGGAGAAACTTATGCAAAATTTATGAGAAAAATGGCTTCAAGTGCGATTCGCCTTCGACTGGTCGTCTGTCGAGAGATAAGGATGGCCGAATCGATGGACAGACAGAAAGACAGAGAGAAAGATAGACAGAGAGAGAGAGAGAGAGGAAGTAGTGAACTAAATCCTTTATGTGCGATCAATTGGATTTGCATATTAGCACTTGGTCCTTCCTGGGAATGGTGTTGTTGTTCATGTTGTTGGTGTTGGAGGGCGACCAGCCACGCCCCTCGCTCCCTCCCACCCTGCTCAGTCTGGTCACACACACCCTGGAATGTCCAACAGGCGAGCGGAATTAAGATTTAAGCCATGAGAAAAGGAAGATGGTTGCCTTCGAGATAAATCATTAAAACGACTACCTAAGAAAACGTGTCCTTTGAGAGTGTGTGTGATTCGTGTGTGTGTGGGTTGAACCCCATTTTGAACTCGGGCAAGGAATGTCCTTCCCCTCCCCCTCCCCCTACATTCTCCATAATTCCCTTTGATTTATACCCGTTCGCAGTATTTATTGTCGTGTTTAATTCAATGTCTTTATTTATGCACATTTTTGTGAGTTTCTTCGGGCGATATCCTCCTCTCCCTATTCCTTCCGACCTCTTCGGGTGTCCGGCGATCCCTTGAGGTCATCTCGCGGCAACCCTATCTCTACTTGTTTGCCCAATAGTTTTTGGTCTGGGTCTCGTTTTGGCCAGGGGGACGAAGTTTCATCGTTGGGCAGATAACATGTGGTCAGTGGGATGGTCAAGAGTCCCAGCGTAATGGGTTGAGGTTTCTTAGTTTCGGTCGAGAGATAATGATTGTAGTTTTTGCTTTGAGGAAATTCCAATCTCCATTCCGACAAGCTTTTGGTCATCTTCATCATATTTTCATATTTTCAAGGCCCATTGCCCAGTGTCCTCTCACAGAGACACGTGTCCTGTCGTGCCGAGATTCTGACCAAGAGGCTCGTTGGGGTTCATAATTTACCGAGAATAGTTTTCTCTCGGGATGACCTCGGATGAGGTTCTTTGGAATGCTTCTGATGTCTTGATTAGCGCCAGGATCACGTGTTCTCTTGAACCCCATTCCACAGCATCCTCTTTTTCCTATTGTTCTTTTCCACTTTCACTTCCTCGTCTCCGCGTGGTTCTTCTTCTGGTGCTTCATCTTCCTCTGGCTCTCTTCATTTTCCTCTGGCTCTCTTCATCTTCCTCTGGCTCTCTTCATCTTCTTCAGGTTCTCTTCATCTTCTTCGGGTTCTTCATCTTCGTCAGACTCTGCATCTTCTTCTGGTTCTTCATCCTCTCGCCTGGTCCATCTTTATCGTCGTCTGACCACTTAACGTCTCGTTTGGTTCTCGTCTGCGTCCTTAAAGAGTTTCTCTCGTCCCATCGTCGTCCATCGATTGTTCCTGATTCCTTCCGTTTTCTCTCGGTTCTTCTCATGTAGTTGTTGTTGTTGTTGTTTTTGGTACGTTCTTCTGGTCCCGTCTCGATTGGGTTTTTCGGTTTTTTCCATTCCGACCACGTTCTGGCGCATCTGCCACATCCTTTGAGCCAACAAGCGAGCAAACAACGAAATCTGCAATGTGTTTGCTTTTCTTTAGTTTTGCGAAATTCGCACTTTTACTCGCGCGCGCACACACACAAACTCACACATCCCGGAGGCAAATTATCCTCGACCTTATTCGACGCTTCCCACCCCTCCCCCCTCCTCGCTGGACATCCATCCTTCCTGTCGAATTCTCCTGCGAATAAGTCATCCTTTCCGAGGAGCAGACATGTCTGCCTGCGCTCGGATTCCCATTATCCTATTCTCGTTTTCGTCCTGCAGACGTCGAAGATGGGTTTCGTGGGGAGTGGCGAGAGAGCGAAAGAGAAAGAGAATATGGGGAAGCACGTGAAATGCATTATTCGCAATTGAATTTTCGCTCTTCTCTCCTCGCGTCTGCCTCCTCCTCCTCCTCTTGTTTGTCCTTCCTCTCGCAATCCCTTCAAGTGAAATTTTGTTATTTTTCACAAAACCAACACCAACAACATGAAAAACTTCTCGCGCTTCTCACAGGACGGACTCGGGTGGGCCTCAGCTGCAGGATGGCAACGACGAAGGAGAATTAATTAAAAGCGAATAACAATGTCTAGCGATGGTGGTGATGGTGGTTCCTCGCTGGTTGCCCACAATTGACTTTTATCCTTGGCATTAGACGAAAGCGCGTGTCGCGTGGATAATTGATATGAACAGTGGACTTATGATCCTGCCACAGCTCGAGTTCACTCACGGCTCCACAAAAGACTCCCCAGAAGACTTCCTAAAAGACTCTCTCACACTCAGTCTTCTCCTCAAAACTATCCCTCACTCAGTCTTCTCAGACTCCCTCACACCTCAGTCTCCTCGACGAGGGGACGCCGGATTTAATGCGACTGGACGAACATCTGCTCCTCTCACTCGACGAGCGAACGACAAACCCTTTCTCTGGCAGCCTCCTGACAAACACAACCTTCCTCCCCCCCCCCCCATCTCTCCAGAAGATGGCAAATAAAGTGACCATTTGTTGCGAATTAATAAGACAAGCGGATTAGACCACAAAGCCATCGCAAAAACCCCTAATTCATCCATTCACCCACTCAGACCATGTTTTCGAAAGGCGATCTGATAACTGCGATTCAACTGAAGCCCAAACCGTGGAAGGCCACTTGTGAGCATTTATCAGAATCCATCATCAAAGACCAACCGAATCGGGTCAATCAATCGAACGGATTGACGGATCAACCCCTCAACCCCGTTTTCCTCTTTGTTTCTATCCCCTGTTTCGCGTTAACCCTTTATCTACTGTCGTCCAACACTTTGACGGAGGCCACGGGAGAGAGGGAGAGGGGGAAAAATGAACAGAAAACCGATCCGATCGGATGCGGTGCACCTGGGGAATACTTTGAGTAGGCGAGGAAAGGACATGTTGGAATGAGAACGATGTCCATTTGCCAGCGGATCCAGTTACAGAGAGATGACCAATTTGTGCATGTTCTCGATGGCGAAGGAATCACTCAAAGGACGCGACGTGGAGACGACTCTGGTGGACCACGGATCGTGCCACGAATCGACCATTAGTTGAAGGAAAGGGGGCGCCAGCTCCAACCCCAACCCACAAAGAGATTTCCCCTTTGCCTGTTTTCCCCAGCACTTTCCATCATTTCTGATTCCCTTGCCCACTGCAACTCCTCTTCATTCTCTTTCCTTTCCCTCGATGGTGTGCGTTGAAATCGATTTCCTCTCGATTCCGTTCAATTTCCTTCTCAATCGAGAGTCAATCGGGAGGCTGTCCAGGGGCCGCGTTACCAATTGACAGCAGTTGATGATGTCCAGGGGTTCGCTTTAAGTGAACGCTGATTTCATTCGATTCCGCCTCGGGCAACGCAGCAGCAGGAGCAACGTGAAAGGGTTACGACGAAGCCAATACGTGATACCTCCCAGGGGTGGGCAACACGACGCAGCGGGCGGTCGGTCGGCCGCCGTTCACCGGCCATCGACGATGCTGAAATAAAAGGAAAACATTGACAAACGGAAACGCAATGAAAACATCAAAGGATTCATTCTCCGAGTCGTGTCCTTTCGCCTTTTGGCCGCCAGTTGTCGATTATGAATTATGCAGCGACGACTGTGGCCACCAGCATGTCGCATGCTCTTCCCTCCATCCTTCCTCCCATCCATCCATCCATCCATCTATCTATCCTTCCGTCCTTGTTCCGCCCACCACTTCCACACCCACGACCATGGTTCGCTTCTGTTGTTATTGTATTACCCTCGAGCGTGTATTTTTTGCGATTTTGTTTGCCTTCCGCTTTGGCTTGTCGTCTGCCGCAATATTTCAATTTCCAACATCGTCTTTCCGATTTGAGCTTCGCTGTTATTTTCCATTTTTATTTATCGAGTCACGGATGTTCTTTTGCCGTCAAAAGGCCAGAAGCCTTTGATCTTTTAACCGGCCGCGAGACGTGCTTTATTGCGATTTCATGGGTTCCATGGACAGCGCTCGAGGAGATTCTCGTCAACAGTAGCAAAAGCTCTTCGTTGAGATCTAAACCATGTAAATCTTTATTCCCCATTGATCAAGCATTGTTCTATCATTCCTACCATCTTGAATTCCAATAAGCCTTTCGTTGTATTGAAGAAAAAGACGTTTGTTTATTTGCAAATTATTCCAATTTTATTTCAAAATTTATTTTGAGTTTTTATAATTTTTTTAGTAAATATTTTTGTAGTTTTGTGTATTTTTTTTTGTTTGTTTTGTTTCATATAAAAAGTCTGCGATTTTATTTTTGTTACAAATTTTTTGTTCATTTCTTTTACGATATCAAATAAGTTTTTATCAATACAAATAAGTTAATTATAATTGGTATACATGCTACGAGAGAATATAATGGTTAGTCTATATATAATAGATATATTGTATTAATTAATAATTCATATTAAGATTGAGGAAGGTCTTATATCATATAATATTTTTTTTTTTGTTTTATAAATTTGTAATTTTTCTCTTTTTTTGTTTATTTTAATTTGGGTTTTTTGATATATATATTTTCGTATAAGAGTAGAAAAAGCATTTACGTTACAATATAATATATGTGTATATATATATATTTATCTGTATTTTCTTTAGTTGTATAATTTCTACCTTACTTTTCGTTTTTGTTATAAATTAAAATTCTTGTAAGCCTTTAAATCGGTATTTTAAAAATTTCCTACGTTTCATTAAATTATTATTTGTTTCTTCTGGGTTCGTCGATAACTTCTGCTTGTTTGAGGCAATCGATTGAAAGATCGGGTTTACACTAATTGTTCTTCGAGTGGATTGTAGTCCGAGTTATAAACTATTACAATGATCTATTACAACTGAAGTCCAAAAAGAGAGCAGTGAATGAAACAATCAAAGGTTAAAGGACAAAATGAGACCGTTAACTTATTCTCTTCTCTACCTTCCGACGCCTTCATTAGGACTTCCTTCAACTCGCTCTCGTTATAAAACTTTGTTACTTGTTCTAAAAACATTCAATAATTACTTCGTAATAAATTGATTAATCAATCAATAATAATAATAAGTGTTTAATAAATAAATTTATATAAATTTAATAGATTAAATGACATCAATAATAAATAACTTTGTAATTTGTATATTATTTTGTATTTCATTACATTTGTTTCTTCTCCTCTCACTCCTCTCCTTCATCTCTTCTCTTCTTAACTTTACTTCACATCGGAAATGCTCTTCTCAATTGTTTAAATTAATTTCCTTTAATATTTTTCTTTGCTCGTTTTAATATGTATTTTATTGTTTTTACTTTGTTTGTTTGTTTCTTTGTTTTGTTTTGCTTTTGAGTGTCGCAATTGTTTGTTAAAAATCTTTTACAATAAAAACGAAAACAATTTGTACTTTCGAAAGGGGGGAGAGATTTATGCTTAGGGGATCGTTTTAAATTTTCATTTCATTATGTTCATGTCTTTTTAAGTCATCTTTCGAGGGGATCTTGTGGATTGAGGTTCATTGTTTTTGTATCATATGATGTTCATGTTTTTGTCTTTTTTGCTTTTGTAATGTTTCAACGTCATTATCTGCCTTAATGTTTGTTTATTTCATTTAAAATGTGTTTATGCTTTAAATATAAAAAACGTTATTTGTTTCACGTAAAAGGAAATTAATTATTTTGTCTTCTACCGTTTTCGAATCGACACCGAGGTACAGCGAGAAAGTCTACGTTTGGTATGGGAAAAGTGCTGAGTTTTAGTAGAATTCTGTTCGCTCCCTATCACTTCCCCTCTCGCTCTCTCTCTCTCTAACTATCCGTCTCTTTGTCTGTCGTTCACTATCATCCACTGTTCGATCAGGTCCAAAAATGAAATTTCACTAATGAGGAATAAAAGTTGCTTCGTCGTATCTCTTCTAATAGGACTAAATAAAATCTGAAACTGTCTTTCTTTCACATGGAAACAACAAAACTCAAACAAATTCACTATTGATTTCAACTAATAATTAAGTAATGAATGCAGGAATGAATGAATGAATGAATGAATGGGGGTATTAATTAACCCATTAAACAATCGATCAACGCGAATTAATCAGTTGCAGTTGCGATCCACGAATACTTCTGTCGCCTCTGGGTCGAACTGTCTGTCTGTCGTCCATTTGTTTATAGAGTTTCTCAAACATTAATCAAATCGCTACAATTACATACATATACATATAATAATATTGAGATGAGTGTGTTTGTGTTTGTGTGGACACGTGGGTGGCGTGCTGCCAGATCGATGCGGACGCGAGAGCACGCCTTACCTGAGTAGAATTGATGTTAAATTGCAGCGCACTCTCCGTCGCCTCGATCGGACGGACGGCCGCCGATGGCCTCGGGTTCCGTGTCGCGTTTAAGTTTACGAGATTAGACTAAAGTTCTACTGACAATGAGATTAACTTACGGTAAAATAACGAAACATCGACCTCTCATGGCTACTGTTAGTATTGTGTGACATATATAATAATCGTTAATAAATATATAGTATATGTAATAATGTTAAATTTGTATCGTTTACATTTTATTTATTCATATTCACATAAATATAAACATATGTGTATTGTTATTGGTTAGGTGTATCGATTAGGTTTCGTAGGAAATACATTTGTGTTTCTGAAATGACAAACAAATATTGTTGGCCATCGTCGTCAAACATAGACTTGTATAATAATCCTTCTATAATAAACTCTGATCTCTGAACGAAACAAAACAAATCGAGTTGGAGTTAATTTAGTTTCTGCATTTCCTATATGCATTTCAACTTCTGGTTTGTTGTGTCTGCAATATAGTAGCATAGAGATATACATATGTGTGAAGTATTTTATTATACGTATTTATTGATTTATTAAACTCTGTAAATTTACGCAATTCAATATTATAATATTCTTCATGTAGATATTTTAAATTTCATTTTTGTGGTTTTTATTTTTATAATATGATAAACTGTAAATTTCTATAAACTTTGGTTTAAAAATCGGTGAATTTTACTATTAAAAATTTCACGTTTTTCTTCTTTACTTTTCCTTTTGTTTTGTTGGGATATATATTATTTAACTTAATCGACCATATTTCTCTTCCGATCTCTCTGTCTCAATCTGTTCTTCGACGTCTGCGATTTTTTTGTTTGAATTATTCTATAAAAAAATTCTAGTTGAGGTATATATGATTAAATTTGTAATTGCTTTGCATAAAATGCTATATTTTACTGCGTTTTATTTTAATTTAAGAATTACTTATTTACTGTTTTGTTATTGATTTATTAAAATGCATGGTTATGTATATGATTAATTATCGATCGATTCAAGAAGCCGTTACCAAAGCTTGGAGTATGTTACTCGTAATTTTGTAATGAAGGAATGAATGAATGAATGAATGCATGCGTGGATCAGGGGGAAAGGCGTGTGCGATGAGGTTACAAGCAAGAGCAGCGTTTACAACTACAGAAATACAGACATATTGAAGTTACAACAACTACTTAAAAATACCAGCCACAAAAATGTACAATCTTAATTAATTACTCTTTTTTTTTAATATGTAAATGTGCGTTTTTCGAGCGCCACTCCTACTATCGAATGTGTTGCCAATTAATTTCGAACACTGCTAGCCTCTAGTGTGCAATACATAGATCTGACTAGATCTATATGCATGTATAGGGCTATGAGTTAAAAAACTTAAAACTAAGGATGTGTCACAGATACGAGTGTTCTTTTTTGTCGATAAATCAAAACCGATTGCCAATTTTAGGACGATTTTCTCAATACGTAAAATAATTATTCGAAGAAGCTTAATTTAGAAAAACTAATGCTCGCAGACTTTTCCTAATATCTAAAATCGACACCAGAGCATCGTGAACGAAATACAATTATTTGTTGCTTTCACTACTCTGGTGTTAACTTATATTTAAACTTATGTGTATTTGTTTGGTTTTTTGTAAAAAAATTCAAAAATTTGTAATTGTAAATTTTGAAAATATTTTCTTGCCAATTTGTAGAAAAAATTTAACACATTTCATTCTCACAGTTTATTTTCGCGATCCAATCATCATCGACATTCCTTTAGAGTTATTTTTTTTGTATTATACACAGTGGGCCAATTTGCAAAATTTCAACTTAAAAACTACAAAATCTTCACAGTTGCGAGTTTCGATTCGTCTTTGAGAAACGTAAAGAAATGCATGATCAATTCTCAAAAATATCAAATATATATTCATAGATTATGATTCTTAGGGATATTTTATATACTTTTTTTTGCAAACAAATTAAATCTAATTTTTACGAATTTTCAATATCACATTTCGGGAGCTCTTTTCATTACTTCACTGTAAGTTTTACCAATTAATTCCAATTCCTTGCAGTACATTCGCTTATACACAATACATTCATGTACAACTATGTATGTATATTAATATAAAAAAATATACCAAAGTATATCCATGTAATAATTATATATGGTTAGAAAAAATGATTGCTTTCTGTGCACGTATTCGGTCGAAATTTTGAAATTTGTTTCGATTCTTGTGGCTGTATATTTAGAGTTAATGCTAATGCTATATAAGTCCTTATACAGATGCTACTTCCTCAATAGGGTGCGGGTATTTGGGAACATAAAGCTTAAATGCTACGTATGTATGTATGTATGTAATTAGACACCGACCTATGCTACATTGTTATAGATATACACGCATATTTAAATAGTAAACGAAACAGTACTAGGATTAATTAAACACATCAACACAGACATCTACTTAAAGGTTAATGGGTACAAAATGGAAAAAAGGTATGCATTTAATTTGGAACCTTGGGGTCTTGAAATCGCTCAGCCTACAGAGGCGGCAATCTCAACGTTTAGGAATACAAAACGTGCTGCTGCATTAAAGGTTAATAGGATTCTATTAAAAATTCACTAAAAGGTACACACAAACGAATGGTTAGGTTTAGTTTACATTTTAATTTAAGGTTAATATTGACACGGAGAACCTGCGTGCGTGCGTCGACGAGTCTAAAACGAATGGTGTGAACATTGGCAATAGAGTCACGACTACTGAGAAGGAATCCATGTGGGAGAAAACCTACGACTATATCGAACGAAGTACACTAGAGTTATTTACAAACTAGAGGATTACTAAAATTATTGGTGTTTGCCCTTACAGCGTGATGCTTGAATGAAACATTGCGAGTGATGGAGTGATAATGATCTTCTCGGAAAATACAATGTTATGATCTTAATGGAATAATGAAGAATGTATGAATGAATGAATGAATGAATGAATGACTGAATGGATGGCTGACTGGGTGATAGGTTGAAAGTGTGAGATGATGATGTGAGGTGCGATTTTGTATGGACACATGAACGTTACGCATATGTTATTTATGACATTGTGATGTTGCAAAATGTATGTGATGATATTCTACATTTATTGCTAAGTTTTCAAGAGATACTCTTTGATTGATTAGATTTAATGTGATGTGATTTGTCTTGTATCACTTTCTGATTTTCGAATATGAGTAATTTTCATATTGCTATTGGCTTTGTATACCAGTAGATATTAGGGATAGTTGTTCTTCGAATACTTTCTGTGTACTGAGGTATTTGCGGTCTATACTGTGATGCGATTATTACTGATGTCCTGAGGTAGCTCTTCACTCTTTCTATTCAGTATAAAATCACCTCAAGAAGTTTTGGTTTTGTCTTTTACTCTCTCTGCTTTGTTTGTGGAAGTCTGTCAACTACCTGGGATTTATTTTGGTTTTGTTCTTCTACATTAGCTTATTATTATTTAGACGTAAATACAACATTCTATAGTCTACATCTAAATTGTTTAGAAAAAGAACGTATTTAATCAATCATCACATGTTTGTGGAGGAAGATATTAAAAATGTCACATTATCATCGGATATACATATATCCTTACACTTGGATGTATAAATCCCACACACTCACAGTCACATTTCAAAATCCAGTCTTGTTGTTGCGTTTCCATCGAATTTCTCGATCTCACTTCCTACGAAAGAACGCTTCTTTCGTACGAAATTTATGTGAAATCGTCCCAGATCACAATGTTTCATTATATTCCCAATTTCCAGTCTATGTATATTCACCCACATACATGTATGTTGGTTGGTATTTATGTACATACATATTTGTATGTTCATTTCCGACACTATGCTCTATACTCGAGTATTTCACCAGCTTAACGTAAATTTACAAACATGACATATACTAAATATATTATTTTGTTTCTTTTTTTTTGTAAGATTTTGCTTAAATAACAAAAAACACACACAATTATATATCGATTAAAACAGAAACGATTGTTCGACAATTCATGTGCGAGTTCAAAGATTCACAATGTTCGCAATTTTCCCATGGATATCTCTTTTCTATCCGAGTTCAACTGAAATAACGTCGGCCGATCTTTAAACTCATTAATATTGCTTAAATAACACTGATCATTATTTCTCTGCGTAAGATTATAATTACCGATATACCTATGCATATATCATATATGTATAAATGATGCTAAATCTAAAACTTATTGCGAAAAATGCATGAATATATCAAAAGTAACCACTTCCGTTGCCTCATGCGGTATCTTATTTATTTATGTATTCATTTATTAAACCGATGTTGGTCCACATCACCAGCACCGAGCGACCGCCACGCCCCCACCCGCACTCAATGAGGGCGGGGCAATGGTCGGCCGCTCGTTCGCTCACTCCACGCCATGTGGCCAGTGGAAGCAACTCCTTGAGACCAGATATCGGTTGGATAATGGTTTTCCTTAGTATGAAGTCCAGCAGTTCCGTCCTTCTTTGCAAAAGCGACTACTTGCTTCATTCGTTACAAATGTATGTATATTTTAAATTCGTTTCTTGCAAAACCTGGAGACCAATTACTTTTCTCAAATGGATGTCCTTAACGTAAAATCTAACGAAAACTCAAAAAGCTTTAACATACAAAGCCTTTGGCATACTTAAAATATATACATATATATCCTAACAAGTGCAGCCTAATTATTATTCTTAGTCCGTTATTTTTTCGAAAGAGAGAATTTCTTGTGGATGCACTAACCTAAAACCTACTACCTATTTTAATGCATAAAACCACAAAGCAGCTTTAATATCTTCTTATATACAGGCTCCAGCTAATGGCTAATAGCAAGGAGTTTCCTTTCCGACGTCTCTTAGATAAATAAAAGGTCCTTTCAACCAACTTGTATGCACGAATCTTATCCTAACTAAGCAGTACCTAGTACGACAATGATCCAATATTTAAATACAAAGATTCTAAACATATGCAAATATGCTGTGTAGGAAATGAAACTAAAGGTACCGACGAAGATGACAAAATTTCGCATTACGTATAATGATAAAAGCGGCTACTAATAAGATCATATATGTAATACTGGTTAGTAATTGAATAATAATAAATGATCATATTTGGAACTAAAAGAATTGAACTAAACTGAGCAAAGGTCTCGTATGAAATGAGGAAATCAGGTAGGATCAGGTAAAGAAAGAATGTTCGAACTGTGACCATGCATCCCACAGGTCTGTTCACCTTCGAGATTTTAGCGTTTGGATATCTAACTATCTAGGATATTGGTCACGTTCTAGGGTTTGTACTTTTTTCTAGCTTCGAAGCTAAAGCGTTGCAACAAAATCATCTAAGAACAAGAAAATATTTATATAAATACAATGCAATATACATAAGTGAGTACAATCCATAAATCAAATCAATAATTCCGACTAATTTGAGAATTTACGAATACATTTCACTTAAAATCGTAGTAAATTTGTTTTAATTACAGGTAACTTGGTAAATCAGAACGTCTCAATTGGGTGTGGTTCAAACTATTCATCGTCGTAGAAGACGATCCTATGGCAAGTACGCTCATAAAACAATGGTAAGTTGAACGAAAGTAGAAACGATTTTGAATGTTACTATACTGAAACTAAATACGATTAATATTATTGATGAGTTGTTTCGTCTATGCGAACCTGATGCGATTTACTTGTTCCTACTTCTTCGTTATGTGTATGTTGATTTTATTGTAAGACCATAGTGAAAGCATTTTAAGTTCAACTACTGTGCTAAGATTTAAAAGTCTAACGTGTTATGTCGTCTGCATGTCTCTATTTATAACGTTCATACGTTAAGATTTAGTTTAATGTGTAAGTAAAGAAGTTAATTATTATTACTTTGCCAGGTGTTTTTTTTTTTATATTGAATTTCTACACTATAATTCTCATGTTATTTGCATTATAGTCGCTGAGGTATTTTTCCGGTTTGGGATTCAATAACTATTCTAATTACTATGTTCTTTTGGTCACCATAAACAATTACACAAAACATAAACAATAATACGAGTCTCTAACAGAATTTTGCTAAATAGACGAATAATTCTTCTCGTTAACTTTGAAATAAAAATGAGTTTTCTATGTTAGGATTTTCGAGTTTTTTTTTTCAATTAGTATAGATAGTTTGGTTATGAGTGAAGATTCATTTGCAAAGTGTATTTATTTCGGCAATATTTCTCCTTACGGGAGAAATGATGGTCGAAAGTATATTATTAGGTCAACGCGTTTTCTAGGTCCAAATCTAGCGATATTGTAGAGGTCTATCAAACGATTCAAAAACATTAACTAGATTTATTTTACACTTCATCGAGAACAAAAAAATATTGTAAGGTGAAACGAAAATAGAAGAAATTCAAAAGCAAAATATAACTAAAATAAAAAACCAAAATATTTTATTAAAAAATTATTTATTAAACATTTTGAATAGTCAACAAAATTGTAATATTATTAATTAATTAAAATAGTAAAATTTTGTTTCGCTCAAATGCGTTTTTTTTCTTTTTTCAATTAAAAAATAAGTTCATTATAATTAATAATAAAAAATCAACTAAAATATTTATCTAAATTACATTAATAGAAATTTGCTTTAAACAAATATATAATAAAAAAAGTAGTATTTGAAAATTAAATGAATTATATTGTTTTTCTTGTTTTGTATTTAAAACGATGAAATTTGTTTTATAGCAAAAATTATTTAAATATATATATATGTTTATATCGTATATAGTTTCTGAAGTTTGGGAACTTTTGAATGAGAAAACAAAAAAGAGGTTATATATTCGTATTACAGGACTAAACTCTAGGGGAAAAGGTACAAAAGTTGCAACTCAAAATCAAGGAAATACAATTAAATAAAATAAAAATCATTTAACTCAATATAGATAAAGTAAATATTCATATATTTATGCTATGGGTTACAGAATGCACAGGAGGAGGGGGGCGTATGTTTAAACGAACGTATTGCTTCATTACGAGAGTCACTGGGAATAGACGAAGGAGGGGGGCAAATTTAAAACACAAGATGGTTTTCCAAGCTATTCTTCAAAGGAAATCAATGTAAAAATTATCTAAATGTATAGTAAATGAGATTGATAGAAAAGATTGACAGACAAAATTTCGATAAATCGAGGCCTTTCTTAGTCTCAACCTTCTGCACTTCCTATCGCAGCCTTCTGACAACCTTCTGGACACGACAAGGTTTGGGGGAATAATTATCGAACCTTTTCATTTTGTACATTTGTTCATCAGATGATCTGAGAGAGTCCGCATCGCATGCAACACAAGTCCAAAGCAGCAAACGACACCCACCGGGCGGCGAAAGGAAGGGGATGTCAGAAGAAGTGGTAAATCAAACGGGTTAAAGACCGATCAATAGAAGACATTTGAAACGAAATCGTAGGACCAAGTTGTCAATGTGGATGCTGTTGGACTTTCAAAAGAAAAATTCATTTAATTTTTCGAAAAAGCCTAATTTTCCCCGCAAAATCCCTCTTTATCGGGATGTCATATCCGGTTGTCGAAGTTGTGAATTTCACGAGAGAATTCAAAAAAATAGATGAAAAATTCAATGATAGATAAGAAATTGTAGGAAGTGCCTGCCATACTTTTAGTGGAGGAGTTTTGCACGTCCACATACAGTAGTGTGATTGTGATGCGTGACTTAAATTAAACTGGGTACTTCAAAAGTGTGGTTGGTTGTCTGTGTACAAACGCTAATACGATCTATATATATAAGATAATATATATATATACCTTTTTGCAGTGGTTCTAAATTTAAACGTTTAAGATTTAATTCACTAATTAATGATTTTTAATTTAATTTTTAGGGTTGTTTATACTTGTGTTTTTTATTACAAGAAAAAACTAAAGCAACTAACTTTTATTAGAATTATGGTATTTTTAAATATTCTTATGTTGTTATTATTATTATGAAATTGTTTCTCCTTTCTCTCTTCACGTTCATTTCATACTTAATTTAATAATAAAATAATTTATGATTCTTCTTCGTCGTCGTCATTATCATCTTTTTGCTAAAGAGGTAATAATTATTATGCACATTATTTTAGATACCTTCCGTCCGCTCACACAGCTACTACTGCCTGCCTTCACTTAACCCTACCCTATCCTGCTGACATTACGATCATTGTGTTATTATTTCCATTAATCTGTTATTTCTATTATTGTTGTTATACGAATAGTTTTATGTGTGGATTGCGTACTTAATTACTTGTTCTGTTCATCGTGTTATCCGATTTCTATTTCTTCTATTTACTTCATATAATTACTACTTATTTAGTTGGTGGTATTGGGTGGGCCTTAAGTTTCACACTACTCTGTCTGTCTCTTTCTTCATTATCGTTCGCTACCTCATCGTATAACCAACCGATGTGTGGCAGCTTCCCACAACACCAAATGGGCTGACTTATTTAACTTCTCTCTCTTTCTTTTATTTTTCTTCGCTCTGGTGCCACAACAAGCACCTGACTTCGTATTATTTTACTCTTCGATTTGTTCGTATAAAATATTAGTATAGTTTACAAAACTTGTTAAAATTACTCACTATTTTAGGATTAGGATTTAAATTAAAATGTTTGCATTTTTAATTTTTATTGTTGTTAAAAATGCCAATTAAAAGATAGGGGTCTCTTGAATGTCATGAGAGTGTCACTTAAGAGTATAAGAGAATTAAAAGTAGTATTTTTTTTATAAAATTTTGTGTTTTTGTTTCAGTGTAAATATTTCTTAAATTTAGATCAAACTCCAAGAGTTTTCGAATGAATGCCAAAAGAGTTATGTTGCTGTATCTTTAAGTGTATCACGTGAATTTTCCTTTACATTAAATCTCGCTATGATATTCCCACAAATCGAGTGGTTTGGGTTGCATATTTTTTCCAGTGTATGCCCGAACAGTGTTGTCAACAGAGCGCGCTCTAAGAGTAGGGTTTTTGTAATATTTTTTTGTTTTCTTTCATTAAATTTAGATGTTCGTTGCGAACGCGTTCACATTTGTTGCCAATTATTTTAATATATCTTATTTGTTGTCACAATTTTGAGTGAGGAGAGCGTCCAAAGCTTTCAGAACTGAAAAAAGCAATGAAATTCTAAGGTGGGGAAAGGGGGAAAAAACTTAAAAACATTGTAATTCAAAAAAATGCTATCTCTGAATTTCCATCAGAAGTAGACGAGAGTAAAACTGAATTGTTTTTCTATTTTAGTGAAACACAAACTGATTGTGATGGAACTTTGAAACGCCTGGCAACCTCGTGGTGCTGCCTGCGAGCTTTTAAAGCCGCGCCGGGGACGACGAGAATGCGAAAAATAAAACGAAATTCAATATGGAGGAAACTAAAGTCTAAATTTTCATTTCGAAAATATCTTTAAACTTATGTCTAAAACTATATCTAGAAATTTAGAGATCACATGCAAGTGTTTTGCTTTTAAATATTCAAAAGTAAAATGTTTCAAGTTGTTGGTTGTTGTTGTTATATCACTAATTACCTACATCTAGTACTAAGCTAAGTGGGTGGAACCGCCCGGCCCTAATTGTGAGAAGGGAGTTCGTTCGGTCGATCGAGTTAAATCTACAAAATCACGCTGCGCCAAGGTTTGAGTTTTGAAAAAAAAAAAAAAAAATTAAATAAAAATGTTTTCAATTAGAAAAATAGCAAAATATTTACAGTTCATAATTGCGTTTCGCTGGCAACACTGTTCGACGATCACTTTCAGTATGTTGGGGATGTAAGCGAGATGAATTTGTGTGTTTTTGTGGTTTTATGCACAAAATGCAAACTTAATTTAAGCTTATGTTGTAATTAAAGTCGACTTTAAATCTAAGTATCAAAAAGTTCGTGTTTGGTTTTAGAAATGCTACAAAAATGGTTCGTCGTTCATTTCAGGAAAGTGTAAACTGAGGACTCAGTTTTGATATTCTTAAAATGTTCTTTTTTATACTTTTCTTATATACTTTATGTTTTTGAGTTTTTCAATATTTATAATTTTTAAGACGATGTTGCTTTTGTTTTGTGAAATATTATTGAAAACACAGCATAAAATTTTCATTTCCATATTCATTCCTTTTAATCTTCTTCTACAATTTTGCCAAACATAGTTTACAAAATCAAAAAAGATCAAATAGAAAAAAACACTGGGAAAGTTTGTGATGTTCATTTAAAATGTGAGTTTAATTTTTGGTAAAAATTCATATTGTTTTGCTTGCAAATCGAAATAAATAAATAATGCAAAATAAAGAAATAAATATAAAATTCAACATAAAATAACTATTTTCGTTTTCTTTTAGGTTTCAAATTTAAGGAAACTCTATGGATATTCCCAAAAGAAATAACAGCTTAATCCTGAATATCAATTCCATACAAATTTGGGATGCTTTGTATTTCGATTGAATTATTATACGTATTATATTCATAATAAATTGCGTAAAAAACTAATCAACAAGTAATCGAGACGATTACCTTATTCTCTTCACTTTTTCTCTCCTCTTTCTATCGCCTTGTCTCCTCATCCTTCATCTTCTTCTTCGTATTCTTCTTAGTGTTTGATGTTGTTGTAGAAATGCATTAATTTTTAACAATTTCGCTAAATGTTCATGTTTAATCGTTAGTTTTAAAAATATTTAATTTATCATATTTAAATAATTAAGGAATTCCTCCGAGAACAGCTGCATGCAGGCCGCGCCCCCCGCTTCGCCGCCCCCTTCTCCACCGTACATATTGTTGTTGTTGTTGCTGCTGGGACGTATCAACGGCTTCATCAACAACGGTTGCTGCTGCTTCAGAAGCGCACGCCCGGCATTATTGTTGTTGTGTGGAGTACGCCAAATGGCGCCGATGCTCGCGTCCAGATCCGCCGAGCAGTTCGAGCTCACATCCGAGTTGCTCGACGCCGAGGCCGAGCAGCTCGTCGCTGTGGCGCTCCAGAGATCATTGAATAAATCATTGGCCCGAGGAGTCGCGTCCCTCATTGTGGCCACCGATGCCGCCGATGCTGATGATGATGCTGCTGCTGCCGGAGTGGGAACGTCCCAGATGTTGCTGATCTTGGCGAAGTGCTGCGAGTCGTCCGGCGAGGCCAGCGAAGCGCCGCCCGACCCGAAGTAGCTGCTGCTACCGGCCGACGTTTGGCAGCCGAGCACATCGCGAGCGTTCCACAGACCGGCCGACGAGTTGTTGTTGTTCGCCTTGCCGAAGTCCAGCGCCGAGCCGAGGCCCGAGGAGCACGACGACGATTGCGAGGAGGTCGAGGCGGCCGAGGAGGTGGGCGACGCCACCGTGTTGCCAACGCCCATGGTCATCGCGCCCATTGCAGCGGACTTGGGGGCGTAGAAGCTCTCCCTGAGGTTGTTCGGCGACGACTGCTGCGATGAGGACCAGAGCGACTCCTTGCTGTTGCTGCGGTAGCTGCTGCCGGGACGTTGCGACGTTGTCGAGGTCGGGCTGAGCGAGGGGTGGGACGAGCCCGTTGAGCATCCGCTGGAGGAGGAGGTGCTGCTGCTGGAGGCGTTCGAGGAGGCGCAGCTCCAGAGTGAAGAGATCGCCTCCGAGGTGTTAGCGAATCGTTGCATATTGTTGTTGTTGGTGTTATTGCCATTGACGCCGTTGTTGTTGTTGTTGTTGTTGGCGGTGAGGTGGCTCATGGCAATGTTGCCGTAAGCCACGGAGGCAGCGGACTGACCCCAGAGCGAATTAATTTTGTTGTTGGCTACTGCTGCTGCTGCTGATGTTGGCGTCGGTGTTGTGGTTGAATTATTACTAATTAATAAGTTACTAATACTGCTAACGCTACTTGTCAAGAGACCGTTGTTGGAATCCCCGCCCTTGCCTAGCAAACCCCCTACCTGAATTTGTTGTTGCTGTTGTTGTTGATGTTGACCCAACTTGTTCAATTCGTGGACAACATAGTTATTCGCATTGCTTAGATTATTGCTAATGTTGCTGTTATTACATTGTTCGCTTAACGATAAAGGTAGAGAGGTTGTTGACGGCGGCTGCTTCGGCTGCTGCTGCTGTTGCTGATGTTGTTGCTGTAGACCGGCGACTGTTGAACCGATGGACACATGGGCGGCAGCGGCCACCACCGGGGCAAAGGCCGTTGGGTGCTGTGGCTGTCTTACCTGGTTGAACGCCACCACAGACGACGACGATGCCGATGCCGACGCCGATGAAGAGGACGACGTCGACTGCTGCTGCTGATGGGCATGTGGATGGGATCCCATCAGCTCGGGGTTCGTCTGCTGCTGCAACGGGGCCGAGTAGTCGATGGCCGGATTGTAGAGTACGATCTTCTTCTTGGGTCTGATGCTCGTCGATATTCCTGATGCTGATGATAGTGATAGTGATGAAGATGATGATAATGATGTTCCTGTCGCCGTTGAAGTAACCCCACCGGCAGCTGTTGACGCTGCTGTTGTTGTTGATGCTGCTGCTGCTAGTTCGGGTGACTCCAACGGGGCCTCATGTTATGCGATGAGCTGGTGTCGACCGACCCCGCTCTTGGTGTAGCAGTAGCTGAGGGGCTTCACGAAGTGCGTGTCCTGGGTGGCGCAATACGGACAGGTGACGCAGTGCGAGTAGTCGCTGTAGAAGTTCAGTCGCTGCTGCGGGTGCAGGAGCAGCTTGAAGCAGTTATTGCACTATTGCGAAGAAAAGAAATAAAACGAGAAAGAGTACGAAATTGCGTTAGTACAATGAACACCAAGATATTGGGGGTGAGTACTAAGGTACTAAACTAAGGGTGGTGGGGATCGTGGAACTCACCTTGAGACGCTCCGCGCAGCAGGGCATGGCGGCGAAGATGTCGTAGGCGTACATCGTGCCGAGGACTAGATTGGACCCGTCCCAGATGTCGCCGCAGAATCTAAAGGGAAAGGTAAAGGACAAACATACAGAGATTAGTAAACAAAAATAAAGATCAATGTCGCGATGAGAAGAGGAAGATGTTGGTTTTTTGTTTTGTACTCACCGGCAGCTGATGACACGATTCGAGGAGGTGCCGTCGAGGCAACCCATGCAGACGCACGTCAGATAGAGAGCGCGTCCCTCGTACTTGACCTGGAATGGAATGAAATTCAAGGCAGAGGAGAGTTAGCAAGATGGCAAAGTGTGAATTGAATCAATAAATGTTTAAAAAATGGTATAAAAAAAGTGTAAAAAAAGACTAAACAAGAAGGAAAGAAAGAAACAGAAGCAGAGGGATCAACAGGAAACAAAGACAAACGGAGGAAAAACATGTCCCGCAGTTGACAGGGTGAAATTTTCAATAGAGACGGAGAGAAAGCGAGGGAGAAAAGGAGAATAGTCCAAGGGGGAGAGAAGAGAAGAGAAGAGGGAGCAGGACGAGAGTGGGAGGTCTGGCCAAAATGAGCCGCCATCCAAATCGAGTCAAGCCAAGCATGTGTGATAAAGATAAATGGCAATGGAATATCGCTGCGATGGCAACTGCAGCAGGAGCAACACCAACAACAAAAATGTCATCAACAACAAGAACATCAACGACGACAACATGGAAAACAAACTCACTTTTTGGCAACAATTTGCAGACGTGGCCAATGGTGATGTCGACATTGTTATTTTTGTTGTTGTTATTATGGCCACTGGTGAATGATTCTGTTCGTGTTGCTGTTGTTGAATTGTTGTTGCTTCTGGTGCTGTTTCTGTTCCTGTTGCCAAGTGCAATAAACAAGTCAAGTGAACAGTGGCAACAAAATTGCAACTGACAATGCAGCGGGAACAACAAAAACAGCAACAACAACAAAAATGCGGGATCAATAAGAACAACAGGAACAGCAGCAACATGAAAACAACATATTTCATTGCCACACAGAAGAGTCTGGTCGACAACGACAACAACAATGACAGGAACAACAACAAACTGGAAGCAGAATCTCATCGTGTTGTTGTTGTTGTTGTTGTTGTTGGAAAGCCGTGTGAGAGACGTGCATAACGAGGAGTAGAAGAGAAAGGCAGGAAGGAGTTGAAGGAGATTAAGACGAAGGAACGACCAAAAAGAGAAGATGGAAAGAAAAAAAGAGCCGAATGAACGCCTAAATAAGGTTTAAACGACGTACGCGAGACAAACAATGAAAAATTATGTCGAAACGGAGCGGGCCAAGAACAACCACAACAACAAGTAGAAGAATGGCCAACTTTCCACCATTCTCTAAATATGCATTTCCGTCAAAAGGACGGACAACAACAGAGAAGGGCGAAAACGTTGCCAACTGGCGAATTTAGTGTCGTTTTGCATGCAACGGCGAGGAAGAAAGGAAAGAAAGAAAAAGAGAGAAAGGAACGAAGGAAAATAGGGAGGATGAGGTGAAGGAGGACACACCGTATGTGTGGGTGTGAGGGAGCAAGAAGCGAGGAGACATAACGAAGGAGAACAAGAAAGAGGTGGAAAGATATATTAATTTGCAATAATGCGATGCAGCTTCAAGCGAGACGAAGGGCGCCCACGCAAGCGCCTCATCAGGCGACCAAAGAACAACAACAATAACAACAACAACAACAATAACAACAACAACAACAACAATAACAACAACAATGACGACAACGACAATCAACGAACGTTGCATGTTGGCCCAACAGCCGCTGACAATGAGTTATAAATCCTGGCTTAAATATCCACGAGGAGCTCGAGGAGGCTGCGCCAGACTCTCCCAAAGAGACGAGATAGAGAGGGAGACAAAGAGAGCGGCAGATAGAGAGAGAGAGAGAGTAGGAGACACCATGGGGCGTGAAGATGGAGGGCGACCGGAGGAGGCTGGCAGTTGACGTTGGCGCGTCCGTTATTAGTGTCGTCGTGTGGCGTAATTATCGTGACTCCGGGTAGGACATAAATTCAAACAAATATAGGAGGAGGGAAGCAGACAGACGGTGGGAGGGAAGGAGACAGACGAAGAGGACAGAGGAGTCAGATGGAGGGATAGCGAAGGCAAAAGAGTTTCCGTGAGGATTTACTGAATGATGACAGATGACAGAGAGAGAGAGAGGATAGAAATTAAGCACAAGTTGAAAAAGGGAAGGAGAAGGAGATGAAGTTTCGTTAACTCCTTATGGTCAGGAGTGAAATCCACAGGAAACGTCCACAGTTTCTCTGTCTATCAAACTGTCCGACTAACAAAATTCTCCCCCCCTTCGCTCTCTTCTCAGGTGAAGCAAACAATTCGCTTCCTCATTCTTTCAACTGGATATCATGGCAAAAACCCACGCACATCAAGCAGAGAGTGAAAGAGGAAGAGAGAGAGAGAGAAAGAGAATCAGACAAACATACAGAAAGATAGACAAATATCCAGAGAGACAGACAACCATCCAGACAGACAGAGAGACCGACAGAAAAACATCCAGTCGACTTTCATCTAGTTTCCTGACAACTTGACGAAAAATGTGTCATATTCCGTTGCCGCGCCATCCATCCATCCATCCATCCGTCCATCCGTCCATCCGTCCGTCTGTCTGTCTATCTGTCCGACGTCGAGATGTGTGGGCTGGGGCTTCAGTGAAACCCTTTGGAGAGCTCAGAATTTCCGTAAGGCAGAGAAAGAGAAGAGAGGGACAACAAGGTAGATCGAGTGGGTTGCGACACGCGAAAGGTTTATGCAAAATAATATGCTATATGTTGGGCTCGGATGAGTGATTGCTTCACTCTTTCTCTATATCTCTCTCGATCTCTCCATCGTTCTCTTTCTGTCTCGTGCCCTACCTTTGTCTGCTCTCCTTGGCCTCAGGTCGATGACGGCACCTTGGAGGCAAAAACAACGCCCGACCCTGGACGTGGACCTGAAGAAGGAGAGACGTCTGTCCGTTCGTCTGTGCGTCGCATGTGGGCGTCATCGTTGTTGTCGTCATCGTCGGAGATGCATGAAGATAAATTGCATGCGGAAGAAGATAATGGTTCTGGCATGCATCTAGACGCAGGGCGCTGAAAAGGGGATTCGGGGGCTTCGGTTGAATTGATGAAACTCACCTCGATGCAGCCGGGCGAGTGCTGTTTGGGGCTCAGGAAGAACGATCCATCGACCAGCGGATAACGATCGAACACCAGCATCGGCTCCTCGCACAAAATGCAGGCGACGCGACTCATCTGCGACTGGGCCAGGGAGGAGAGGATGAAGAGGCGTGTCTCGTCGTTGCCGTGATTGCCCTCGTCCTCGATCTGTAAAAAGAAAAAAAAAAAAAACAATGGATTAATATTTTTTCAGTTAAGGGATATTTTCGGAGAAATCGATTGGATTGATGTTGAAGGATATTTTGGAAAAATCGAAAATTGTATTGAATTTCCATTTTCCTTCCCCTAAATGAGATGAAGAGATGTCTCTCTCGCTCCCTGTTTCGATTTATCAACGTTCTATAAACAAAAAGTCAACTCCTGGGAGTTCTCCCCCAAGTCCACGCCTCCCTTCCCCCTTTCTAGCCGCGTCCGTTGAACCGCCGGACCATAAAAATGCAGGCAACGACTCCGCAAATACGAAGGTGTTAACTCAGTCTGTCAAGCGGCTTGTTTGACTGTCTGTCTCTCTCTCAGTCTGTCTCTTTCGGTGTGTCTGCTGCATCCCCGGGGAACGTTGCTGCTGCTGCTTTGCTCCGAAATGTAATACAAAAATTTTCATGTTTTTGTCTTAAATTCCAATTTAGATCACATACGGCGCCGGGACCAAATGAACCATAAACCGAAGACGTGCGCCACAACCGCACGTAGCACAAGAGCCACTTCTTCTCCCTAACGCCCACGCCCACACCAACCGCCCACTTTCTTCGCCCTACGCCAACACACATGTGGCCAATGGGAGAGAGTTAAAGCTATGCTAAATTGAATCCTGGCCACGATGGTGCGATGGCGTCCACTCCAGACGTGGCGGATCAAGAGGAGGACGAGGTTTGATCGTCTTGGATCTAGGATCCAGGTGGGAGTAGCTTTGGAGGGTGGAGGTCGACACGAATCCGGAGGACACAAAAGTAGCCAACTCCCAAATTGATAATCAATAACCGTGTCCCGTGTTCACTCGTATGTGATCTCAGAACGGCATTTTCAATTCCATGCAGACCTTGGACGAAGGCAGAAGGTGATTGAGGAGGTGGAGGAAGACGGGAGGGTCTCCGTAAGCTGCGTGAAATCCACAAATAAGACGTTTAGCAAATGAACCTTGTTATGCGAGAGCGAGAGAATGAGAATCATGAGACCGAAGACTGAAGGCGAAGGTGAAAAAATCATCTGCTTGCCTTGACTTTCATCACACACGACGAAGAGGAAAGAGAGAGGGGGGCAAAGAGGAGATGATGAGAATGAAGGAGCGATAGAGACGAAGAGAAGATGGGACGATAAAGTCGAAGGCGACATCGAATCGCGATGGACTTCGTCGTGCATTGAGACATTCGATGACTAAAGTTATTTCCACCTGGCTTTGACGATGTGTCGTCGACGCCACGCCCACCACTGCCACCGCCTACTGGACAGAAATAGTTCGCACGTGCTGGCGACTGACTGGGGTTGGTCACATGAGCAGCCGTCTCGTTCTGTCCCGGGCCAGACATCGCCACGTCTCGTAGTATCGCATCAATCTATTATTTCACCATCGCCTTGCGAGCATTACATTATTTAGCAAAATGAGTGCAAGGGACAGGATGAGGTGGGATAGAAGTAGAGGTGTAGACGAAGAAAATCGAGGAGAAGCGTGGATAAAGCGAGGGACACGTGACGAACGAGAGAATGACCACCAATGGAAGTCAATTGCAAGCGAAGTCGAAAGGTAATGTTGAAGCATGAGGAGACTTAAACAATTGCACTTTAGGGGGATGGTTGAGGGATTAAATTGCAACAACAACAACGACAATGGTGACACATGAAACTACAACAACAATAACAACCTTTGCGACAACAATAACAACCATTGAAGCAACTATAACATGCCACTGTGCAATAATCGCCACACGGCAAGTTTAATGTCCTCCCAATATTATTGACCACAGTCTGAAGTAGAACTTAAGGAGTCCCTTCGCTCACAGCAAAAGAAAATGGTGTAGGGAGAGATGAAGAACATGCTTGAGATGACTGGCAGACGTAGGGATTCCTGTGCAATTGATCGATCTCAAGGATGTAATGGATGTATTTTGAGAGTTAGAACTCGATGCAGCATTCGAATCGTTCAATTCGTCCTAAAGTCACCTCCGAGGTTCGTTGAACGGGATAATAGAAAGTGGCAGCAAGTGTGGTAACAGCAACAGAGCAACAACAACACCACAGCAACGGATATATCAACCAGAGCAACAACAATTAAATGGTCTTGACTAAAGTCACTGCAACTGGAGTGAAAGAGCATCAAGTAATGAGTGAAAAGATTACGGACAAAGTTGGGGAACGAAGACAGACATACCGAGAAGGACAGATAGACAGGCCAGATGCTGGCAGAAGAAAGCCAAAGTCAAACAACAAACAATCACAAGATTTCCAAGAGCAATAAATTCAATTAATAAATGTTTGCACTAATTTCAGCCTCGTCACGAGGACGACTGACAACGACACGGCCAAAGGCGGAAGGGAGAAGGATTGAAGGGTGAGAGGAGGCGGATGTGGTAGACATGGCAATTGGGCGAGAAACTGAGGACATAAAATACCTCCAACCAATAAACCACCAACCTCATCTCGCCACGCCTGCTGAGATTAAATAGACGACAGACAATGAAGACAAGTTGGCAAAGGAGTGGAGGAGGAAGTCAGAGGTGAAAGGCGAAGGAAGAGAAAGAGAAGAAAGGTGTGTTCGAAGAAGAAGAAGAGGATGAGGGAGCGGATTCATCACAATGGGATCAAAAGAATGGCAAATGAAAGCGAGTTGTCAATAAACATAATAGATAGTATATATACAGAGAATGGGATGGGATGGAATGGCATGGGAAAGGATGTTTGGGTTGATAGAGAATGGGTATAGACAATGAGAACGAAGTGGAGTGGATAGGGATAAGGAGATGTCGATGAGGACGATGGTGATCAGGGGAGGGGATGATGGAATGAAAACAATGAAAACAATAATTATGCGAGAGAACAGAGTATCAAATGAAAGGGAAACTAGGAATGAGGACGAGAGAAATCGGAGAAAAGTGAGAATTGTACAAGGACATGGATTAGAAAGGAGGATACTATCGACGGATAGGAGGAAGGAAGTGGCATTGGGTGGAAGGAGGCAAGGAGTCTACTATGGAGAATCGTCATAATTTTCTTCTAGTCGAGCGGATCATCGATCAGAAAAACTCATACGCACGCATCATCTCTTCGATCTTCCGACTATTAGGAGAAAGACCAGAGGCGAAGACTAATAGATAGAAAGAGAGAGAGAGAAATATTCCGCCGTTCAAATGCCGGAGGGAGAAGGAGCTACAGTTGAGGATTCGTAACATATTAAAATGTAATCTTCATAAAATGTATACTCCCTGTGCACACATTGTCTGGCTGTCTAATCGTCTTTCTCTGAGTGGTATCCCTGTCTGTCCATCCGTCCGTCTGTATTTGTCTTTGTATGGTATCTGTTTCTGTCTGTGTGAGATATCTGACTGTATTGTCTCCCCGTGTGTTCGTATGAGAGTGAAGTCGTATCTCTGATATGATTTGTGTTCTTCTGTTATTATTGTTCGCAAGGATATCTCTCTGACTCGCTCTCTCCTTCCAACTCCCTTTGTGAAGCTGAAGTTGTTGCATTATTGCTTTTTAATAAACCCACTCGCGTCCCGGCGGCGACCGTAGACACAAGTTTCTCTTTCCCTCTCACGTTCGAAACCCCTTCTCACTCTCTTTCTCTCGGTTTCTGTTTCCCTCATATCCTTCGATTGTCTGTCTGTGTGTTGGGTAGCGAAATAATATTTATTACTCTGAGAGGGAGAGAGAGGAGGTGGATCGAGAGAAAGAGAGAGACAAGAGTGGGGCATTTTTAATGGATTACACATTAAAATCGTAACGATAAATTTATGTTTCGACAGTTCGCTGCTCTCGCGCTGAAGTCCACGCGTGGTATGAAAGGAAAGGAAAGAAAGCAAATTGAAATGCAATTTAATTTTATGTCTTCGCCCGAACAAGGATCGAGTGGGGAGGGAAACAAGAGAGAGCGACTGATGGCCATTGTTTTCGCTGAAGAGTATAGAATATAGTGTTAATTCCTCCTTCAAGCCCGACGACGATCCGAGAGTCGAGAGGCGGTGATGGAAAGCCTGAATGAAGAGCAGGAGGAGGGAGGGAGGGAGCTAGGGCAGGAAGGGTGTCGACTGAAGCGGGGATATTTATTGAAAGAGGAAGCAAACTGATTTATTTATGACCCAGCCGAGACCGAGCCCAAGTTCAGCCGGCGCGATAAACAATAATAATAAAACTACAGGATCGACGACGATGGGTTGTGTGGTGTAGAATCCCTCCCTCACCCCTCGGAGAGACGACAGTTAAAATGCTTTTAATGTGCTCAAGAGAATCAGACGGAAGTCCTGGTAGAAAGAACTGGTGACTGATGCAGGAGTCGAAACCATGGGTTCAAAAGAAATGTTTACGCCCTCGTCCAATCTGAAGTGAAGTGAAGGTAGGAAGGGCTCAGAAACAATGACACAATCCTTCTATATCTCTCTTAAATAGGCTCAAGTTGAAAGCACAAATCGAAGCAACTTTAAATAAAATTTGATGAGACAGATGTGGTGAAAACTTTCTAGATTTTAGTTTAAAAATTTAAAGTCGTCGTCGTAGTTGTTGTAAGGATATAAACAAAACAACACAACAGCAACTTCAAGAATAACTTTCTCTAAAGAAAAAGAAACTAACATAAATAAATTGTATGTGCTGCCAACCGCACGAAGCGTGCAAACGACTTGTTCTTGAAACAGAAGGAAATAAAAACAAAAGAAAACAGAAAACGACAAAAAATCTCAAGTAAAAAGCAAAAAATTCAAGTCAAATCCGAGAAAGAACGTGAATGAAGAAGAAAATTTTTCCCACCTTCTCGATCATATTTCGGTTCGCAGATGTAGACGAAAAAAGAAGAAAAAAACGCGTAAAATGGAGAATAAGAGCAATGCAATAATATTTAATATGTAATAATTTTTGCGTTCTTGCAAAGTTGGTTTTAAGCGCGCATTTGCGGCTCCCGCAGACGACTCCCGATTGTTTGTAGCATACTTTGGGGCGCCCAACAGACATATGCGAATGGCAGACAGATGGAGAGAAGGAGGAGGATTTGGTGGAAATAGAATGCGAGTGAGTAAAAGAAGGAAGAAAGACAGAGAGCGAGGAGTTTTGTGCCCCGTAAATCATTCTCAATAATCCAAATAGAATGTAATCAAGGGGGATCCTTCTTCAAAGGACCGATGGGCTTATAACGTATGCAGACGACTTGCCCGATTCGTCATCGGGCACCAACGAGGTCTAGACAACGACGATGATGATGATGATAATGAAGGCGACGATGACGATGAAGACGATTGACAATGAAATTGGTGCCAATCAGTGAAGGAACCATTTGTTTCACCTCAAATGAGAGACGCAAACACGAACCATTCGTCCGTTGATCGATCGTTGGCAACTCGTACACGATGCAGCTGAAGGGGAGCGCACGAAAACGATCTAAAGGAAAGAGAAGAACGAACCTCTTGTAGAAGGACGAGGAGGAGAGGAGAAGAAGAACTCAAGAAAACTCTACGAAGGGAAAAGTTTGAAATTAACAAGTCGTCACGTACGAAATTGCAGCAACTTTATTTGAATGAAAACACATAAATTCACCTGCAACAACAACCTCATCACACAGAGAAACACACACAGAGAGTATATACATCTACACAAATATACACCCACACTTGCTTCGTCGTTCTTCGGAAAAGTCGTTGGCCTTCTTCACCGAAGAAGAAGGAGGAAACGAGCTAAGGTAAGAAAAAACAACTCACGCTCAAAGGAAGGCAGATGTAAGGAAGGAAGGAAGGGGGACGAGGTCGTGTTTAAAGGACGAGGAAGAGAAAGAATCGAATTCGAAAGTTCAAAATGATTCTCCACCGCGATTAGAACGAGACACGAAACACTAGGACTCTTTAGGAAGCTGGAAGGAAGATAGAGATGGGGCGAACAATTTCTTGTGAACTCTCAGCCACCTGCGGCAGCCACTTTCACTGAATCCCTGGAATTGAACGAGGACTCGACCGCCCGCTGTTGGTGCTTGAGCAGCCACAGTGCACTAATTGGTCAGCATGGGAATCCTTTAAATTAGCGCTAAGTAGCGGCGAGATAACGGTGGCGCCGATGGTCGGAGATCTGCAACAACAAGAGGAGTCAGAGAAGGTGGAGCCTTGGTTTCGATGGCCTCTGGAAGCTGTAAACTAAAACCTTGCACGAAGGCCATAAAATCATGACAACAACAATGGCGAAAACGTTGGTCGATGGGTCCATAAAATAGCCAACTAATTAGTTGGCCTAAACCACTGCTGGAACAACAACAAAAATAGCAACAACAACAAAAATCACAGTCCATTCACTCAATTAAAGCCCACTGTTCGCAACGAATCGGAACGTCCCGATCGACCGAGTGTTGCCAATTGTGGCGACAATGAATGGGTGAGAGAATGAGCGGACTAAGAGAAATTGGCCAAAATAAAAGGCAATCAACGGCGGGAAAACACGTGGGCCGAGGAGAACACGTGGGAGTGTTGAAGAAGGAGAAAGAAATGGAGAGATCTGAAGTAATTCAAGCCAATTGAGGAGAAAAATTTATGAAGATCCAAAGAAAATCAAGTGGGCGGCGGGAGAGAAGAACCCAAATGAAACCGATTTGATTGACACGAGTGGGCCGGAAATTTCATCGGTTTTCATGACTCAAGATTAAACAATCGCAAATGATACGAAAAAGGAGTTCGAATTAGACAGATCGTCATAAAAAGCAAATCTCATTGCATGAAATTGAAGAGAAATGTGAAGAGAGAGAGAGAGAGACAAGGGTGAGGGCGACGAGAGAAACTCCATGAAGTGAAAATTGAATTCAATTTCCGACGCCCATGGATGAGTCATGAACACCAGACCACGTCAAAGACAACGACATTCAACTCGCGTTGTTGCTATTGTTGGGTTGAATCATCCTCATCCTTCGTCGGATCCAAGAAAATATTTGCAAAATCTATTAAAATTAATTTGCTCGCGGGCAACGGAGCAGCGTCAAAATTTGCATAATTATCTATGAAAAGGATAAAAGACAGAGGCGAGACAAGGACGGACGGAGAGTGGGGAACGGAGGATGGATTAAGGAAGAGAGCGAGACAGTGGGACAGATGGGCGGGCGGACGGACGAACGGCAGACGGTTGTCGCTACGAAGAGAACAGGTGAACGTTGGAGGAATTGTGGAAGAGACCAGCAGACAAATTGTAAATAGTTTCAGAGATATTATGGACAACAACGTAATATTATGGACAAGAACAGCAACAATATTATGAACAACACCGACTACAATATTTTGTATAGACAATTTTGTATAGGAGCAACAACAACAACAATAATCAACGGCGAATAAAACAAACAATAGCGCGAGCTGTCGTTGCCGCTGCAGTGACAATGAAAAATGAAGGGTCGTCATCGGAGGGGAGGGAGCGAGGGACAGTCGGAGGCGGATGGAGGACAGACAGACCAACCGACGGACAGACAGACAGACAAACGGCTAATAAGCAGCTCAGCGCATCTGGTGCCGAGCTCCCTCCAACAACGACGACGACGACGACGACGATGAGAACGATGAACAATAATGAAATGAATTCGCGTCTTTCTTGGTTGCTGAACTGGATCTTCTCTTGTCTCGATGTTCCAGGGGACACGTCGTCCTCAGTCTCAGGCGAGGACCAGAATCCATCGCGAATCGCGAAAAACAAAGCGGAGAGGCAGCATCGTAAAACAAGGATAACGGCGCATCCTTGTAAAGTGTCAGCTGAACATGGCGGCGAGCGTGTCGACAGACGACAGACTGAGTTGGCGGGAGTCGGACAGACGGACGGACGGACAGACAGATGGAGAGATGAGTGCGTTGCAATGGAGTCGTCGTTGTAATTCGCTCTCCCGTTCTCCTCTTCTCTCTCCGTCTCTCTATCATTCTTTGTGGAACAGGATATGCGGGCAGGATAAACACAATATGCCAGCCAGTCAACAAAGTTGTGCAGCTGAGTTCGCTGGCGGGCGAAACAAAAATACAACAATGCAACAACAACATCAGTAGACATCAACAACAACAAAAGCAAACAACAAGCATTTCAATAAATTCCACGGCATGTGCCAAACCAATGAGGGAACGAGAGAGAGAGAGGGATGGGGAGAGTTCGCGTTGGTTGATGGAGGTTGGAGAATGTTGGAGGAAGTTACCCGCAAGACATGCACGCGAAAACACCGACACAAACAACAAAAATAACACTGTAAACAACAACACAAAAAAATAACACTACAAACAATAATATGAATAACAACAATATCTAAGTACAACAATGACAATAACTGAGTAAAGCAACAACATCAACAATATCTCCGAACAACAAAAACAACAAACAGCGGCAACAACAAAAAACAACAACAAAACAAAAACAATAGAAAATCTCATGTCATTTGCACTTAATTTAAATGCAAGACACAATTGCAAAATAAAGATTGTAGATCTCTCTCTTGTCGAGGAGGTGGTAATGGCAGCACTCATGTTGTTGTCAATGTTATTGTTATTGTAAATGTTGTTGTTTTTGTAGTCAGTAGCAGATTTAGAAGATACCCCGGTGAAGGTGAGAGCGAGAAGCAGACGATGAACAAGTGGGGGAATCAACGAAGCAACTGAGTAAAAGACTCCGGATCGAAATGGAAATCATGTTGCGTTTGCCAGAGATTATGCTGCCAGATAGTTAAGGAATTTCTATCCTCCTTGGGTATCTGAGAGGTAGAGGGAGATAAATATCCTTTCGCTTTGCGGGGGGAAACGAGGGACGGAAATCTGAAGAGAAAGTGACAGGGACAACAATGATGGAGAGCGAATAATAATAATATAATAAATAGATAAATTGATAGACAGATAAATCGACAGAGATATATAGTTAACGATTTAGAGATTGACAAGGATGCCTTGATACCATCTAAATGCTATTATGATTATAAACCCAATAAGGATTTTTTATCATAGTCGATGTCATAGTTTTTCAATAACGTTTTTCATTATATTTAAAGTTCTAAACGTAATTGCAATGGTCATTATGGAGTTCATTGCACCAACGACAACTACAAATAAAACCAAAAAATAAACACGATCCCGTCTATCGTCGAATCCTCCTCGTCCCTTGAGCACACTTTGTTCAAGGGGTCCGAGCAATTATTTGTGTGTGTTTGCGATTCTCTTTTATTCTAACTTCGTGCGCTGTCTGTCTTTTTTCGTCGTTGTCTGTGAAGTGATGGAGCAGGATGGACAGATTGCTTTACATCTTTTTTTAAAGGTCAGTCCAAGCGAAGACAACACAGGACAGCCCGCAGACAGACAAGGGATACGTAAAAAATGTCCTTGAACAGGATGCCATTAAAATCGAGTCCAGTTCAGTCCATTCGCCGATGGAAAAAAAGAGAGAGAAAGAGAGTGCGCTTGAATAATCTGGTGAAAGAGACAGCGACAAGTGAGGGAGGGATAGATAGAGAGAGAGAAAGAGAGATGAGGCGACGATACCATGGATTTTTAACAATTTAATGGGAGAAAATAAATAACTAAAACTAAAAAAAAAAAAAACCACAACCAATACATAAATTTGGATATTTATCCAAATGTGTTGTCGACGGTTTTGTTGTTGTTGTTGTTAGTGTTGTTGTTGTTGTTGGAGAGTGGGGAAATATTGCCAAAGGACATCCGCCGAACAACTCCACGAGACATCGACCGAATGTCTGTCCGCCCCTCGTCCACTTATCGTCTGGTCCAAACATTTAAGTTTTATTTTTTTTCTGTTTGGTCAAAATGTTTTCACTGAGAGAGAAAAAATGAAAGTCGGAAAAAAGTCAACATAAAATCAGGGAATTTATTTGCATGGCAGGACAAGATGCCAAATTTCGCGAACGTAGAAGAAGAAGAGGAAGCACCATCATCAGCGGGGTTTTTTTTAAAGGAATTTAAATTTAGGTTCATGTAAAACGTATGGCTTTTAATGGGTTTTAAAGTAAACGAACGAATGGCCAACGAAACGAACACTGCGACAAACAGTCAGACAGACGGATGGACAGACAGACAGAGTTCGAGTTCGTTGAACCTCCGTCAGGACACGAACGTTCTCCTTTGAAGTTCTTCGCTTGAAAAAGGAGCAAAACGAGGAAAAAGTCGAAGACCGACGAATTAAAGGACTCTCGATAGGTTTGTGTTGTGTGTGTGAATTTCCTTTTATTTCTTTTTTTTCCCCGACAAAAAGAACGAATTATATGTATTTCTGATAAAATATCAAATTTAAACTCAGAGGACCGCGAGAGAAGCAGACAAAAAGAGAAGGAAGCGAAACAATGCCAATGATGGAAGTCCTTAAAAGATCCAAGGGAGGACTTCCGGAAAGGGTCGTCGTCGAAGGATTCGATATCGAACTCGGAGGTTTCCTTCAGGTTCTTCTTGGGTTCGAAATTACTTTATTTTTAATTAGGAACCATCGGTTACTCAAAAATTCTCTTCGGTCGAGGTTGACAACGGGTTCCAATCACTCAAAATGCAGATAAGATTACCATAAAATGGAAGGGGACAGAAACAACATGTGTGTGTGCGTGTCGCAATTAACGCTATCACTTGGAAATAATTGCAAACTTAATGCTTGACTCGAGTCGAGTTGATAAGTTATGAAAAATGAAGTTTAAAAAAGCCGGAGTGAAAAAACGACAGCGATTGAAAAAAATTAGTAGGAAAAGTGGGAGACCGTAGCAAAAGTGTGGAAAAAGTGTTGTAATTGTTGCTGCTGATTAGTTGAACGAACGTCACCGATTGCAATTTGTGTTGTGTGAGTTGCTGAGAAATAAAAGCAGATAATTTCACAACATGCTGCTGGTCGGTCGGTAAGAATTGCACTCGCTCGATCTCAGGGTCCGTCTGTCTGTCCATCTGTCAGTCCGTCCATTAAGTTCGGTTCCGTTGAAAGGAGTTGAAGGAGGTCGACGGCCTCTTCGGCTGATAACGAGCACCGTAGAAAAGCAATAGAACAAAGTTCCAGCATTTCCACATTTAAAAAGAATATAACTCTAAGGAGGGCTCTCGTGTCGTTATCGGGCACGAAAGGCTAGGCCGATAAGCCAGGAACCAGGCGCCAGGTCTGCCCGAGAAGGAGACGGCTTTGCAGAGTTCTTGGAAACTTTTGCCATGACCTCAACGCCGGAGTGAAAGAAATTGCACTTTGCTGAATTCCTTGCACACAAATAATCTCAATGGAGGAGGCAAAGAAGAAGTAGAGAAAAAACAAAAAAGAGACGTGGGATGAAGTGCGATTGTCGTCTCCGACTGTGCGTCTGGTTTAAGCCATCGGGATTTGGTTAAGTGGAAGAAATTACCCAAAAGAGGATACAATTACTTTGTTTGTCCACCATCGACAAGCGACGACTTCCTTCCTCTCTGCCTTTCTTGTGAGTTTTCTCTTCCTCCACTCCACTCCACTTCATTCCTTTCGTAGTCGACTCCATATTCGAGTTCATATGCGACAAGTTCTCTTTCTCATTCTCGACTTCTGCCATCTTCGATGAGGTCGAAAGCGAAATGCGAAAATGACTTCCAGCTCGTTACGTGCTGTCAGTGCGGGAAAGAACAGAGGGAGAGAAAGGGAGAGAGATGGAGATAGAGAGAGGACGAATGTCCTGGGGATTAACTTCAAATCAAAGCGATGCACTACTTGGATGCTCTCACCAATAATGCCAAATCCGTGACAATTCAAGCGAGTGTCTTGGCTTTTGCTCCGGAACGTGTTAAGCTCTGACATCTCCCACCCTCCAACTTCCCGTCTCCTTCTTTCCCTCCTCTCTCTCACACGCTCTGAACGCAACTTCTTGCGGTCTGGACCGGGTGTCGTCTGCGGTTGGCGTTGGCGAAAAGTTCGCTTAAAGTGAGTGACGGAAGAAGCTTTAAGACAATATCGGAGAAGGAGCCCGACGGGAGATAGAAAGGGAAGGAAGACAGAAAGGGACGGAAGACAGAACGAGAGAGAGATAGAGGGACATTTGCATTTTATTGTCTGTCGCCGTCGGAGTCTTTCGAAATCGAGTTCAAGTTTGAAAATCGCAGTCGGAGTCTGGAGCGAAATTCGAATTAATTAATTTTTCTAACAAATTTAACAATTTCCACTGTGGTCACACTTTCTCCGGAAGAAGGAGAAGACTGCGAAAGAGAGAGAGAGATAGAGAGAAGCGGGTGGGAGAAGGAGATAGCAAGATAAGTGGCTAATTGGCTTTCATTGCGAACGCCGAGCTTCGGTCACAACAACTGAGGAAGAAGAGAGAAAAATGCATTGTGCGAATGGGACAAAAGAGCTTCTTCTATAAAAATGCTAATTGCCAGAAAATAAAAATAAAAATAACAATTAAAGAGGGAATAAAAGAAAAGCACAAATAGACTAGAAGCAACAATAAAAAGATGGGGCTTTTTTTTCGGCCACCGCATTTGAATGGCAATTAGCGCAGACCACCGAGGAAGAGAGAAAAAGAGAGAGGGGGTGATTCGTCTGGTCTCAACGAGAAGTGGAAGAAGCAACGAGTGGAAAACAGGATTAGTTACAATTCAAACAGGCAACCAGAAGAAGAGGGCAGAAGGATAAAAAGGACAGCGAGTGCAATTAAGAGAAATTAAAATTGTTTTGAATAAAAACAGCGTCGCCAAAATGACGAAGGGTAGAGGGAGACAGAGATACTGAGATTTTAAGGGTCGAAGACTATTCGAAACCCGAGAAAGATCAAGACCATGATATGGAATATATTTAGTATAATGTGGAGCAATCGATTCCATGTTCTTTGTTCGAAGGACCCTCAAGTAGATGCCATGACTGAGCGAAAGAGTTTCTGTCTCCTTTTCTCTCTCTCCATCTCTCTCTCTCGTATTATGACCGGCTCTGAACCCAACCTTTGAACTCGCCTTCGAAGTACAACCGGCAGCACTCAGGAAGATGAACGAAAGGAGAGAAGAAAAGAAAGCCTCGAAGTGGAATTAAGGATAGACGAAGTGATAAAGGGCACAAGGAGGAGATGAGAAAAGGGTGGAAGGTACGAATAAAATGAAGAGAAAAAATAAATTGAGAAAAAGGAAATAAAGATGGTTTCAGATTTATTTAAAAATATCTTTATAATTGCAAAACGAAGCGCAATCTGCATTCTAATTAGACGATAGATGAGAAAGGGAAAGAGAGGGTAGAAAGGAGAGAATGAGAGAGAGAGAGAGGACTATCTCAGATGAAGGGAGGGAGGGAGGTAGGAGTCAATGTCTGAAGAGGTTGGAAGAAAAGCCGACTGAAGATATTTAAAAAAAAAGAAGTAAAAAAGCAAAGAACTAAAAAAGACAAAAAAGAACAAAATAGAGAGAGACAGATAGAGATGCAGCGCTTGGCAGATTTCATGGAGAAAGTTTGATTAAAAAATATAAGTTTGCACGCCATTCTCCCTTTCTCTTTCTCACTATCTCGGTCTCTCTTACTATTCGACGACGGGCTTTTGTTCTGGGCCACTGGCCAGAATCGCCACCAACAAAACGAGAAAAAAAAAACCCAGCTCGAATTCCGCAATCACTTCAAATTAATTCAGAACAAGACTTAGAAAAGGAGTGTCGACCAAAGAACGAACGAAACTCGGCGCGAAACTCGAGACGAAAGAACAAAAAAATCGTAGAGAACGAGGATAGGAGAAAGAAATATAGGAGTAGGAGGAAGTGCAGAAATAGACAGACGAACAATTGGAAAATTTGGTGGAGAACGAGATTCCGAGCATTAAAGTTATGATTGCAAAAGTTGTACCCGGAAAAGAGGGAACCAAAGGACATCAGGGGACCGAAATCGAAGGCAGACTTCTCTAACACAAGGATCACGAAGTCAAAGTCCGACGCCGTGTCTCAAAGGGAGGGGGAGAGAGAGAAAAGTGATTAAAATCCCTCCAAGACATCGACACGGGCGAAACTTTCACCAAAAACAACGATGATGACGACCTCCCAACCTCCTGAAAAGTGAGTGGAAGGTGTGGCAACGCCAGGAGACGACAGTGGGTGGCAACGACAACAACCAGACATAATGAAAATGTCGAAATAAACACATTTTAAAGAAGTCAACACAAAATAGCGAACAAAAACCTCACGCGATCCTGATGAAAATGAAAGGAAAGCCATTTGGGCGTGTGTGTGTGTATGTAAGTGAGTGTGTGTTTGAGTGAGTGAGGGCGTATGTGTGTGTTGAGTAGCTAATAAAAATAATACTTATGAAAGTCACACACACAGACACATATGAGTCTGAGGGAGGCGGCCGCAGACAGCTCGAAGTCTTCGCCTCGAACACCAGGTGAAAAGACAAAAGAAGAAACCGTTGAAGGTGTGGGCGGGACGTCGTCAGGTGGGCGTGTTCGAGGAGGAAACCGCAAATAATCCTCAGGATTTCCTCACACCTGTCGCTCCATCGTTCACGAGACAACGACTCTGACTTCGCTCATAATGCCGAAGAAAAGTCATGAAGACGCGGTTATTGAGCCGGCAAGTGTGTGTGAAAAGGAGGGAGAGCGAGAATAGAGGGAGACAGAGAGGTAGTTGTCTAGAGGTAATTAAAAATGCTAATAAGGCACGACAAATGAGGAGGAGAAAGATGGCGAATTTAAATGAGAGCAGGATGCGAATAAGCGGATGATCCGAGTGGCAGAGCGTGAGGGAGAGAGGAGAAGTGAGAACGAAACCTGATCTTCATAAAGGCAATAAAGGATAACGACACATGGGCGAAACCATGAGTGAAGGAAAGAGATGAAAATGTTCTTGAAATCTAGCCAAAGGAAATCCGAGTAAAAGCTGAAGATGTCCTCAAGGACATTAGCATCCTACGAGGTGACACGAGAGACAACGACCGATGGAGACAGAGAGGTGAATGTCGATGGTGTGCAAGAAAATTGATTAAAACTTTCGTGATTTTCACCAAACATTCCCATCATCATCGTCAGTTTCAAGCGCAACCGCAGGGCGATAACACAGCAAAGATTAAGAAGAAGAACAAGAAGGATCAGCAATATATTAATGAGTTTGTTGTTGAGTTTGTTTGTTAATGAGTTGTTGTTCTTGATGCTATCGAGGTTTTTCTATTGTTGTCGGAAGGTTTTTGTTGTCTTTGTTGCAGTTGTAAGTGTTATCACTCTTGTATTTATTTTTGTTGTTGTAAACATTTTTGTTATATTATATGTTGTTTCATTGTTGTCATTGTTCTTTTTGTTGTAGTAGGTGTTATAGTTGTAATTCTCCTCTTAGTCGAATTAAAGTCTCAACTCAGATTGTTCAAAAAGAGAGATTGTGCGAAGACGATAAGTTCTTGTTGGACGTGAATTCAGCAACAACATCAAGAATGTGTAAATGTGTGCGTGTGACTGTGAGCATGTGAATGTGTGTGAAAACATTCGCACGCTTTTAATCCCCACATCAAGTGGAAGCTTAACAGGAGCTTCCGAAACTTCAGGCTTCTTTAAACTTCGACTCGAGACTGAGGATTCTCAGGAAATTCCCACATCTTTTTCACCACTTCCTCTTTATCGTCGACCTCTTTGTCGTTCATTCAACATGTCCTTTGAGCGGTTTTCTCCTCGTCCTTCACTCGCGTCACGTGACACGCGAGACGCCGCCGCTGCCACCAGCAGAAGCTTTCGTTTTCATGTCGCGAACTCGCGAACTCGACCCATACCAACAACTACAACAACCACAACTATGATCGTAACTCATTGTCCTGTGACCGCGTCCTGGGCACTGATTTGTGTGAGAGACCGACCGGGATCCGCACCCTGACCACGCGACGCGTCAGAATTCCGTGAATGAAGCGTCCCCACACCCCCCGCCTCATCTTTCTTTTTCGTCCTCGCCTGCGACGTCCGCTCCTACGCCCACCTTCAACTCCTCCGTGTTCGCCCAGCCCATTGTGAGCAACACTTTAGTCCACCAACTCATCGTCAGCAGCAACGACCTCTCGGCCCCTTCCAGCAACTTCCACTTCCCCCTTCATTACCCCGCCAGGGTTCGCTGCTGGAACGTTTTTTAACCTCAACTCGTGGCACGCGGTTGTGCTGTCGTCTCTGCTTGTTCTTCTTCTATTTTCTTCTCTTCTCTTCTATTTTTATTTTTTATTTTATGTTCCTTTTATTTTTACCTTTTTTATTTTATTTTCCTTTTATTTTTACCTTTTTTTATTTTATTTTTACTTCTTTTTATTTCGTTGTTACTCTTATTTTATTTCATTTTTACGTCATTTCATTTCTATTTTTTCTCTTTTTTACTCATTTTATTTGTTGTTAATGTCAGTTGAGTTGTTGTAGTTAATGTGCTGTTTGTTGTTGTTGCTGTGTGTGATTAATTGCACTCGAGCGTTTTGTGGCATTGCCAACGACGCAAGGTGCTCCAGTCTAAGGGGCGTCTCAGCAGCAACAGAAGGAGAAGAAGGTGGACGAGGAGAAAAATACGAAAAGGTTGAGTTGAAAGAACGCAAGCGGCAAAGTGAGAGAGAGAGAGACAGACAGAGAGGGGTCAATCGTGAAGTTCGTCGTCATCGTTGTTGTAGTCATCGTCATTATTGTTGTTATTGTTGTTGCCGTCGACAAGTTTCTGCTGCTGCTGATGCTGTTGAAATGTTGGCGCTAATTATTAATGTAAATGTTAAGCGAAGCGATTGTTGTTGTTGCCATTCGTTGGTGCCACGCTGTTAGTTAACAAATACAACAATAACAACAAAGAAAATAACAACTAAACAAAAAATAACTATAATATGTGCAAATGCAAGAAAACCAAAAAAACAACTACAGAAGCTAATGAATTTTCTAAATGCGCTCAAATTGTTGCTAAACATGAGATGATTATTTCTTTCCTCTCACTTGCTCCCCGCATCATCCATCCTTCTCTCTCTCTCTCTCTCTCCCTCTTAGTTCTCTTAGTTCGAGTGATGATGGGTGCTAATGTTGTTGTTGTTATTATAGTTCCTCTCTCTTTTTCTCTTTTCTTATAACTTTATTGGACTTTCACTTTTTTACGAAGAACGACGACGATTCATTGGTCGATCTGTTGGCAACGCGATGACAGGCAACAGACGTCGTCACGCGATGCTCTATGAAGTTGTTAAGAAAGTGACAACAGCTGTTGGTTGTTATTTGTTGTTGTTGTTCTTGTTGCCTCAAATGCCGATGATAACGTGACCCCAACGACGATAGGACAATCGTATAAAATGAAAAAGCCAACGGCGAGATGGTCATGAGAGAACGAATGAAAGATGAAGTGAGAAAGGGAAGGGATGTAAGAAAGGAAGGAAGAAAAAGAAGAAAGAGGGATGAGGTTGGTCTGGATAAAAACAGAAGTTCAATAGTGAAACTGGACTTCATGGAATTGGACTTCACAACTTCTTAAAGAGAAAGATCGTATAAAATTGTTCTTTCAAAAGATCCTCCAAAACATTTACTAAAGCCTCCCCTATATGGTGTGTGTTTAATCTGGATTATAAAACCCTCATCTTCCTCATTCTCTCTTAGTTCTCATCCATTCATATTAGACGCTCCCCTGTCGCAAATAATATTAAAGTCCTCTCCATATCCTTCAACTCTCGACCGTCGGCACACGTCGGCTATAAACTAAGGACCAAGGACAAACCGCATAATGGAGAGTGGAAGGACAAGAAGAAGGGAAAGAGAAGCGGAGAGTAAGACGGAGAGTGAAACAGAGAGAGAGATAGCAAACAGCAGCGATTTGATTGCATTAAAGGTAGTCAAAATCATTATAATTAAATTCAATTTACTTTGGCCCAAACTCTCACACACATACACTCTCACACAACTGACAATAAACTCACACAAACACACATGCTCGAGAATGGAAAAGAGAAAATAATATAGGGAGAACGATAGAGAAGGAATGATGTGAGAGGATAGAGAAGGATAGAGAAAGAAGGAGCCACACGACAGACGAAAGGCCGTGGCATTAGCCTGAAAGTGCGAGACATCCTCGGGGTCGGTTGTGCAGCGTGTGACGTCCCCACGACGTCGCCCTCGGTGTGTGAGTGCGTTGGCGAGTAGTAGTGAGCATGTGTGTGTGTGTGTGCGATGGTGTTGGCGGGGACATTAGTGCGTCTGTGTGAGTCGCTAAAACCACTGCATGGTAATTAAATTGCACGAACGAGCGGCTGGCAGAGAGTTTGGTGAATGAGCGAGCGGGAAAGACAGTGAGAGAGAGAGAGAGAGAGTAATAGACGGAGGAAGAGAGACAAGTGAAGAAGGAGAAGGGAAAAGATGGTCGCAGTCGTGGTTGCAGTTGACGTCGCATTTGCTGCCATGAAGGACGAATTTTGAACTGAAAGCCGATGTGGAGCCGTATTTAATAAGCTACATATGTTGTTGTTGTTGGTGGTATTATTGTTGTAGTTACTATTGTTGTTGTTTCAATTCCATTTCATATCATGGTTTTTGTCATCACTTACCATTGTTATCATTGTTATTATTGCTGTCGAAAAAATATGACAAAAATTCGCCCATTTCAAGAAAAAATCCATCGGCTTACAGAACAATGATAATGGATAGAAAGAAAGCATTTCAAGGGAGGATGAAAGAAAGAGTTTAAAAATAAACCGACAGAAAAAAACTAAAAATAGTTGAAGAAATAACAAAACAAAAATGCGATGAAGAGTTACAGAAGTAAATCTCAAAAGCGAAAACAAACTGAATGAAGAACTTCGCGCTCAAAGGCACCGAGGGGAAGGGAAAGTGAAAGAATGAGAAGAAAGAAGAGAAAGAGTGGGAAGAAGATGTCGTCGTCGTCTCAAGTGCACAAACACGCCGCTTTAATGAAAATTTCTGCAACATGCAGCGGAAAATAACAAGGATAACCGACACCTTCATTCTTCGGCCCTCACACCACTGCGCTCTCTCTCTCATTCATGTAAACCTTCATCCTGCTTCCCTCTCGCTCTCGTCATCTGTCTCTCATCTCCCATCCTTATTCTTTCAATCTGTCTGTCTGTCCATCCGTCTCTTGTGAGGATCCGTCGTCGTAGTCGGGAGGAACACGAAAAAGGCGTGAGTGGGGGCGAAACAAATAAAAATGCTCAGGTAACGACCGAATATGAGATGGAGGGTGAGAAAAAGAGAAGACACAAGAGGAGGGGAGGAAAGAGAGAAAGAGGGGGAAACGAAGCAGAGACAGAAAATGAGACAAAAGCAAAAGAGAAAAATTCATTAAATTCCGATTCATTTGCTGCGAGTGCAATTAATTGCGGGCATTCAGAAAGAAAAAAGGCGATGAAGAGAGAGAAATGAGATCGAGACAGGGACAGGTCTCGAATTACTTCACATCGAACATATAATCAAAAACCAATAAAATGCAATTTCAGCCCCAACGAGCATTGAACTCCGGAACGAGGGCGAAACGAACGACGGAATCTCCGAAGGATGGACGAAGGATGAAAGAATGAGAAGGAGTCGGATGCCAAGGACGAAAGGGGGAAGGAGAGAGGGAGGCGTGATTCCGATAGATAGACAGATTGCAAGCGCATAAATTTCGTAAAGCAGATAAAAAGTTTCAACGGATCAGCGTCAGCGAACGACTTCAAAAGCAATAACAAAAGCGTCCTTCATCAGAGGTTCATCGACAATAGGATGATAGAGGGAGAGAGGGAAATTGAAAGAAAAAGAAAGGGAGACTGAGCGAGAGAGAGATAGAGAGATGTTAGAAGAGGTGTGAGAGGAATCGGTAAACGAAGCAAAAGAATTGGAGTCACTGAATGAGACAAAAGCGGTTAGAAGAACTGAAGAGAAAACCCAGAGGCCGATGTCAATGCCATTAAATCAATGCCAAAAGGCGTGGGACGGAGAAAAGAAAGAGAAGAAGGAAAAGAAAGAGACGACCAGACGCCATCCTAGCGAGAAGGAAGAAGTTCAGCAAAATATGACAACATGTCATGGAAAAAGTTCGTCTAGCAGAAAATTCCAAAAGGTGCTTGCAGAATCATGGGCAGGGATCGATAGAAAACCTCGATAAGATGTTCTTCTCTCTCTTCGTTTCTCTCACCCCCACTCTTTTTCTCGATCACTCTCCCTCTCACACCAAATCATTCCATTACTTCAAAGCTTCTAAGTTCGAGTTTTGATCAATTAATTAAGAGTTTACAAAGATCAAAAGGAGAAAAACTTAAATGAAATTAACTGTCGAACATGAGAGCAAGAAAGAAGGAAAGTCCTTGCACCAAAACAACAATAATAACGAAATTAATAACAACCATAACGAGGAAACTTCTGGAGAAAGTTACCAAAGGGTTCAACTACCCAGGAAACCAGAAACCTTCGATAAACAGGACAACTTTTCCTTAACACACGGCAGTATCGAGTGACAGACAGACATGCGGGGCGATAGACAGACAGAAGGAGGAACCGACAGACAGACGGTTGGAGAGAAAGACAGAGACAAGTTGACGGCGAACTCTCGTCGTAAGAGCAGCAAAAACAAAAATAATAACCAGACAGAAAAGTTTATTTTTGGCAACAGCCTCATCGTACTTCTCATTTCATCTCATTTCTCCACCCCATACCCATATCTCATCCCACCACCCTCACCTACCACACCACATTTCACCACACTGGAGTCAGGAACAACGACGACTTCCTCTTTAATTTTATCGATCGATCGATGCAGACAGACGGCAGGACGAGTCGCGATGGCCTTGGAACGGCGCGGCGGCGACGACGACGAGACAGACAGAAGGCCGTAGAGGAGCCGACGAGAGGCAGGCGAGAGATGGAGGAGGGAGGAGTATAATAAAGAGAAGGAGGAGGACAATAAAGAGATGGAAGAGGCGGTGGAAAATCCTTCGTTCACACAAACAGGCCGTGTCTGACGAGGGCCCACGAGGAGCAGGAGCCTAAAAGCCTCTGGGGTTCGACGGCACAACCACAACAATAAATATCCAACAAAAATAAAGAAGCAAGAACAACATGAACTGAAGGAAACAAACCAGAGACAGAAATAAAATATGAGAAAAACGTGCAGAGGAGACCCGAGTTCATAACGAGACGGAGGGAGGAGAAGTGTGGCTCGAATTCCGGCTGGGATCAGGGAATACCCCATGAAATACAAGAGGAGAAGGATGTGAGGGAAGGTAGAAAGAAAGAAAGGATGGATGGTTGGAAATAAGGGACAACGAAAGGAAGGAAGGATGTAAGGGAGGAGCTCTAGGGAAACGGAGCATATTTTCCGGCATAAAAATAAAGCCGCCGACATTGAACCAGGACACGTTCTCCTTCCAAACCCAGACGACCTCACTCGATGCCTGGATCGAAGCCATGGGTTCGTGAGTGAGTGAGAGAGAGAGAGAGAGAGTAAGTGAGTGAGAGTGAAGTAGAAAGCTGGAGTCTCACTATGACGGAAGATAGAGCACGTCTGGAGGACTGCAGCAACGTCTGCGATGACGATGATGATGACGACGTCGTCGAGATCGAGATAGATCTCTGATAGACAGTAACTGAAGGGTTACAAGAGACAGACAGGGTGGCCAGAGGATTGATGGAGAGGCGTAGGTGACGAAAAGGGGAGCCATAAAGGAGAAAGAGAGTGTAATGGAAAGCATAAAATTCGGGATAAGAAAACTAATGGACAGCTACAAGGACCTTTAGAGGACCATCACAGGAAAGAAAGAGGGAATGAGGGAGAGGGAAAAGGGTTGAGAGAGAGAGACAAGAAAAATCTGTGAAAGATTCAGAGGCAATGACATTGGAGATCCGCCGCAACAGACAGACAGAAGAATCGGATGATGGCAGCATAAGGTAAATAATGAAAATAAATGACCAAAAGGACGACTCAATTATGAGAGAGAGAATGAGAGTGAAAGAAAGAGAGCGAAAATAAGAATAGCAGCATCAGTTTTTAATTAAGCAACAACAACAATAACAATAACATCTGTCTGTCGCTCTCTCTCTGTCCCTCCGATGGAATACGAAATTAATGGAACCCCGAACCATTGAAATTCCAAACTTTGGGACCTTTTGTGGGTCGCCTTCGCCTTCGACGTCGATGGACCCCAGAGCAGCGACCGTTGTCAGGAAAGTTAAGCAGCAGTAGCAGCAGGCTTTGGGCGGTAAATAGCTGGCCAACAACAACAATAAAATCAACAACAACCTCAATGAAACAATGCGAAATAATACGAAACGAAATAAAAGTAAAGGAGAGAAAAACACGTCGTCGGGTCGAGAAGGATGCTTTTTTATGATTATCAGCGTTTTAATGGTCAACGACACCGCCCGGCAAACAGACGACCGTCATAAAAAAGGACAACCGACCGAGAGAGAGAGAGAGAGAGAGAATGGGTGAGAAAGAGAATGAGTGAGTGAGAGAGAGAGAACCAGTGAGATTGAGAAAAAAAAGCCATAGCTAAAAAAAAACCCGAGGAGATCGACCGAGGGCTAGGTGATAAAACATAAAACTGGATAAAGAAGTGACAACGAAACGACACCTGAAGGTGGAGACCGAGGGGCGTTGGAGACGAGGGGGCGGGGTGGGGTCGCCAGAGGAGAGGTTCCCACAGTCGAGGAGTGAAAGAGACGGAGAAGATCTGATGCCTCGGATGATATCGCGCGGGAATTCGCATTTAATTTGAATTGATTTTTATTTCGGCGTGAAAGCAAAGCAAAGTTCTTTTAATTGGCTCCGAGAGTCTGATTTTGGGGTCACGGCGGATGAACGAGGGTCGTTTTCACACGCACACACAGACACACATTGGTGTGATCTCCAGGATCAGGTAGGCCGATGGAAGTTTATAACCAAACCTCCTGGCCGAAAGTGAATCCTCGTTAAGCCGACCTGCGATTGTATGCCAGAGTGAAAACGAAGCTTGAAGAAAGTATTGAGAAACAGAATATAAAAGAGAAATGGAGAAGAAGGGTATGCAGAGAGAAAGAGACTGAAAATAGAAAGAGAGACGACGGCACGAGAGACAAACCTGGAAAGGCAAACTCTTGAAGCAGAAACTTTGATCATTTGTTTGTTCTCGTGCGACAATTCAATGTTATTTTAATTGAGTGATCAAGAGCGGGAACGAGGGAGAAGAAGAGAATGACAAAGAGAGAAAGAAAATTCGTCCAAAAATGAAAACCCATGCTCGTCGTTATCAACAATAGAAGCAGCTCGCGTTGACGTCAGAGACAAAACCAAAGTAATGGAGCGAGGACGGGATTTCTTTCAAGGAAGAGCCAAAAGAAAGAGACGAAGGACGAGTCCAATTGCAATCGCCAAGAAATCCACTCCAAGTCTCAACATCAACGAGATGAAAATGACGACGACGTCAGCACCAAATAGAATCATCAGAAGTGGCCAAAAAAAGACACTCCACGTGTTTGTCGGGGATCTGTCTGTCTGTCTATCTGCCCATCTGATCTGTCTGTCTGAGTCCTCGTGGACCGCGGCGCTTGTTCAACGTATGAATGGATGGGTGGATGGATGGATGGAATGAATGCAGTTCGTGCGCTGAATTTAATGAAATCGAATGGAATCGCGAACTTCGAATCAAATCCGAATTTGAAGTCGACTTCGACTCGGGTTTGCGTGTTATTTTTAGAATTTATTCGAGAGGTTTCATCGGATGCCGCGGATATGAAAATTGTGAGACAGATCGTAAAATCGTTGGTTTTACGAGAGGAGACGTATATGAGAGATAGAGAGAGTGGGGGAAGATTTTTGGTAGTTATTGGTGAAGGTGGTTTTATTGGTTTGGCAACGGCGGAAACCGCGTTAATGAGCACTGACATTTGGACAGTCATTAGAGATAATTTCGGGTTCCAAAAAAATAATTCCAATGAGATGGGAAATTTATATCCTGCAGATACAGAAACAGCATCTAAACAACAATAATAAACAATTTCAGTTCCATTAACTGTTTGAATTGACTGCAAATCGGTCGGTTGAATGAATTGAGGTGATTGAAAAACCAAGTAGATACTTTCTCATTGTCACGATGTATCGCAAGGATTTCTGCATTTTGCAACATCGACTATGAGAGACTCTGTGACGTATCTCGTCGATACCTTTCACTAATTTTATATCTGCGTCAATTAATTGCATTTGCAAATTAACTTAAAACACATCGAGATAAACGTTCTCTCAGATACTGTATCTATGCAGAGCTTTTCGATTTCGCTCTATCTCGCTTGCTCTAATCAAGCTATCTAATAATTGTATCTCACAAGCAATTTGATTCAAGATACAGACACAGTAGTTAGTCGTCAGTTATTGTTGTTGTTGTGACTGCTGCTGTTGCTATCCATAAGATACGGGATATAGCAAAAACTATCTCATAAATTGTATCTATCAATTAATGTGATTAGTTTAATTTTTCTCTCTTATTGTCGAGCTTTCTGTCTCTGTCTCACACTATTACCACCCCCTTATCCCTCCCTTAGGCAATCCACATGTGCTTCATCGTTGTTGTTGGTGTTGTTAATATTATTACTATTGTTGCTGCCACAGGAGGTTGTTTATGGCAGTGCTTATGTTGTTGTTATTGTACTAATATGTAGTGTTCATTGTTGTTGCTATTGTGTCTAATCGGAGGAAACAACAACAAAATAGTTCTCAACTCAAGTCGAAAGTTCGTTCGCCTTTCGACAGCAACAATTGTTGTTATGTTTTTGTTCTTATCTAATACCGCAACAAAACCAACAACAACAAGAATACGGAACAAACATTTATTTGCAAAACTACAGATTGAGAGAGAGAGAGAAGGCAGAGAGCAAAAAGAAAGATGGAAACATATCAAAGCCTTAAGCAGCGAGGAAATATGTTGTGTGTGTGTGGACGAAAGTGGTGGCGTATGCGGAATCGTAATTATTGTGTCAAATACACAGGCGGACAATCGATCAGAGACAGACAGACAGATGGGTGGACGGACAGGCAGGCAGCCGTCGCTTGCTGATAATTTATTTGAGTAGCAAAAATTGAGCTGCAATTTGCAATCAATGCAGCAGCAGCACCAACAATAACAACACAATAGAACCGACATCGAAACCAGCAACAACAATAAAACGCAGCCCAGCAGCCAAGAAGTGGGCGTGAAAAACACATCTCAAGAGGCAGCCACGAGCAGCAGCAATATCGAGAAGGCAGCAAGCAACAAACATATTGTTGCGATTCCGATTGCGATGGCGGCTGATAACGGAATTGTTATTATTGTTGTTGTTGTTAGTGGCGGTTGTTGTTCCTGTTGTTGTTCCTGTTGGTGTTTTTGTTGGCTGACAATTGAGTTGTCGGCAATCGATTGTTGTTGGCGTTCGCTTTACTATCGATTGGAAATTTGTTGCAATTATGCTGGCAGCTCGGCCAACACACTCATTGTTTTTGTTGTTTTTCTTGCTGTTGAGTATTTGTTGTTGTTGTTGTTTAAGTATTTGTTGTTCTTCTAGTTATTTATTCGATCACCGCCTATCAGTCGCCTGCTAATTGCCGAAGAAATTGTTAAATTGACGAGCATTTGTCAATATCTGGCGAAGACAAAGGCCGACAACAACCCATCCATCCATCGATTCATCGAGAAATGCAAACATCGACCTGTTTTCCTCTTATCTTCTCGTTGCCTCTTTCCTTCTCGTGCCCTCTTTTTCCCTCTGTCTCTGGTGAGTGGGCGTGAGATTGACACCTGAGGCGATTCAAGCTCTTTCACACAAGAAAAAGTGACCACATGTTGCTATCATGAGAAGTAAAGTAAAGAGTTGCAGCAACAGATACAATAAGAGATAGCAACAGCAACAATAATGATAGCAACAGCAAACATATAGCAACAAAAACGCATTCTATAGCAACAACATGAATAAAAAGTGTTCGACAGCAACTCATTCATGCGACAAGGTGGCACCACTTAAAAGTCAAACACACCATAAACGCGACCGCCACGATGTCGATGTCGTTGCCGTCGAGTCGTCGCCACCAGCAGCAACGACAACGACAACAACAACAGCAACAGCTGCTGCCCAATTCGCTTCATTATCTGTGTCGCGAAGTCAACGAACGGCACGAGCAGCGAGCGAAACCGAAGAGAATAAACAAAACAAATGCGAAAAATATTAGTAAGAAAAAGGAGGAGGAGGAAAAAGTGTAAAAATAATTAAACTTAAAATAATAAAAAACTTAAAAAAAAAATTAAAATTACATAAAATAAAATAACTGAAACCAATAATTAAATAAAATAATATAGTAAATGATATATATATATAATAATAAATAATATAATATAATATAATATAAAAAGCAACAAGTGACAAATATACACAAAAAAATTGCTTCAAAAAAATTATGAAGAATGAGAATAATAAAATATATCTCGCCGATCCTCCGATCCGATCACAATCGATCGACGGTGGCAGGAGGCGGATCTTGGCCCATTTGTCAAAAGGTAGTAGTTTCTGCTACTATTCGAGGCGACGGCAAGTGGAATATTTTGGGAGCCTGCTTCTAGGCATTCGTGTCGCAAGACGACGACGATGATGGCGACGGCGAATATAAAACGTCGAAAACAAAAAGTTCAAATGTAGTGTAGAAATCATGAAAAATAAGCGAAAATCAAATAAAAACCAGACGAGAATAAATCGCGACGAGAGACGAGAATTGGGGGAGGTTGGGGGCGCGAAGGGCGTGGCAGGGAGGCGATAACGATGAATCGCTTGAAGCTTGCGCGATCCGAAACCGCGGCTATCTCCATCCCTCTCCCTCCTTCGACTACCAGCGGCTGCATCGGGCCGTTACAACGACGAATAGTTTGTTTTCGACTCGAGAGATATTTTTGTTGTCGTTGTTATTGTTATAAATATTATTATTGTCGTTGTTGCTATCTTCGTTGTTATTGTTATTGCTGTTGTTGTTGTTGTCATTGCTGTAGGTTGGGTCTTTTATTGCCGTAGGTTTTAATGTCGTTGTCGTAGGTTGTTGCTGTCAATGATGTGGTCGCGATTATTTTCGTAGTTGTAGATGCTATTGTTGTTGTAGTTGACAATTGTTGTTGTCGTAGTTGTCGGTATCCGAACGGAATTTTTTTGCCCGTTGGTATATAGAACTGTTGTTGTTATTGCAGTAGGTTGTTGTTGTTGTTGTTTGCTCTGCTAATTATTGTCCTAGGTTAGTGTTTGAGCAGCACGCGCGATCGAAAGCAAAAGTGTTTCGCAATCGAGTATCGTGTTTGTTCCTTCGATCGTTCGTTGGTCTCGGTTCAGAATACGAAGTTTATCAGCGGCAACTAAAACAACAATTAAAAAAAGTTCAATCAACACCACCAAGTACAAGTTGCAACAATGTTGCTCCTAATTGCAGCTGCAAGGGATTAACAGCATTTGTTTTTGTTATTGTTGGTGTCGTTGTTTGCTCGACTTGACTTTTCACGGGCCTTACGAACATAACATCGATAACAACAGAATCAACAACATTAATTACAAACACCACATCGAGTAGTGAACAAATTGACAAATAGCTAAAGTCGTTTCAACAACTCCATTTATTGCTCGGTGACATCGATGCGATTACAAATTCTGTCTATCTGTGTGTCCGTCCATCTGTATGTCCAGCCCAGTCTAGGGCCGAAGGCGAACAGTTGTTCATATCAATTGGGAATGGCAAATAAAAACTAATATGAAGAATTCAATGAAAATAGTGCGGAAAATGTCTATAAAACAAAATTAAAACAACTACTAACTACTAAATTTATACAAAAAATAAAATTGTAAAAAAATATCAAAATTTACTCTATAATAGACACAACATAAAAAAATAAAAAAAAAAATAAAATTTGTAACATAAAAATAAAATATCAAAAAATATTATCAATATCACAAATATAATCAATAACAAAATATATAAAAAACATATGATTATAAAAAAAATATGATCAATAAAAAATATACAATAATTAAAAAACAAAAATCAGTTGGAAATTCGAAATTAAAAAGTAATAACTAAAATTATTTTATTTTTAGAAGGCATCAATGGAAACGAAGGATCGATGCGAGAACGTGCACCATCTATCAAGAACTTTCACAGCAGCAACAACAACAATATAAATCAATATTGCTGCCCATATCCTACTATTACTAAAGTGCAGAATCTATGTTGTTGTTGTGCCTGTGTTGTTATTGTTGTTGTAAGTACTATTTTAAAATTTGCATTCATCACGCTGATTGCGATTCGCGCATAGCGAAAGAGAAAGAGAGGAATAGAGAGATAGATAGATAAAGACTGAGGGCGAGGGAGAGAGCGGGGAGCGAAAGAGACGGACTCTTTCTGTTACTGGCAGGCTGGGGTGAACGACCACAAAACTATCTGACATTAGATTGCGATGGCGGCCAAGCGACAACCGCGGCGCGTCCGTTGCTGCTGCTGCAGAAACAACAACAACAACAAAAATGCACAATAATAACAAAAATAGTAAATAAAATATAAATAATTTGTGTGTTTCGCTCGACTCTTGGTCCCGATGGCGACGGCGACGTCAACGTCAACGTCAACGCTGACCGCGGCCCAACGTAGCGATTTAGCGTCGGCGCAGCTTCGTTTGCGTTACGTGCGATTCGTTGCATCGCGTTATGACACACGTTGCCAGACTTTTGAAGAAAATCCCAGCGATTGGCAACAGCCGACGTCGAACTGGCTGCTGGCCAAAACAACCAACAACGTTTTGGACAAACGAAAAAACAAAAACCGATAAACAGAAAATAGTAAAAGCCACTGGCAACGCTGGCGCTGCTGGTTTTTCAAACGCGGCACGAAGCGAAGGAATGAAGGGCGAGGGAGAGAGGGAGAGAGAGGGAGGGAGGTAGTGAAAAATCAGAGAGCTCGAGAAACGCCGAAAAAGAGGCCGTCGAAGAAAAATTGCAACATTGATGGGCGGCAACGACCGCGGCTGGCGTCGGCGTCGCGTTGCCAACCACGTTGTCGGTGCAGTGCGTTGGCGGTAAAAAAAAAAAATGTGCGGCGCAAATTTGAAAATTGTTTTGGCGGCATGTTTTTTTATGTCTTGTTATTGTTGTTGTTGTCAAAGTTTTCCTTGGCGGAAATTTTCAAAAACATGCCACGTTCGGTTCGGAAGCCACACGAATTACACACGAAATAGTAGCAGAAAATGAGCAGTGACAAATGCGAGTGTAATTGGGATCAAATTGTTCGGAAAAGATTGAGCAATAAATTAGGAACAAACAAAAAAACACGTAGTCACAAAACCAGTAGTAGTAGACCGTAGTAACAACTTGTAGTTAAACTCGCGACACGATTTACGATATAACGTAATGGTGTAAAAGGTAATTCGGCCGAAACCTTCCGGTCAAGGCGCCTTGGGAAGCAATCGTAGAGAACGACTTAAAACGATCTTAAAAAAGGCATTAAAAAATCGAAAAAAAAAAAAATTAAATAAAACTGAAAATTAACATTTTACAACCGGCGGTTTCTATGTGATAATAAAATACTAAATCTATAAATCTATGGACCATACAAATACCCGGGAAACTCCTCCTCCTCCCTCAACTCGGGTGGCTTTTGATCTCCTATCTCTGAATATAGTATTATAAATTGAGGTAGAAAAAAGGCATTAAACTGTATGTTAATACGGACAACAGATGTTTGATGTTTAAAATACAAACTAAATAAGGCATGTTAACTGCTAATTTCTCACACATTCGACTGACTCAAAGCTGAATAAATTAAAAAAAAAACATTTATTTCACTCACTGACTCACAGCTGCGTGTGTGAGTGGGGGTAAAGAAGGCGTGGCATCGGTAGGCCACCCGTATTTGGGACCGCTCTGGGAACCCACTATGTAAATTCAAGGAATCAAAGATACGTACCTGAAATTAGAAGAGCAAGAAAGCATAAAATTAGTGGTTTATAAAGGAGAGCATATAATTAAATAACCATAGATTAGAATACGCCCTCTCGCGAGCGTGGATCGACGCCGGAGCAAACAGTGTTTATCACCAGGTAGTAATTAAAGCAACGCCCCGATATACAGACTATGGTCTATAGACCATTCGAGTATTTGGTATGAATGGAAACCTCAGTGTTCGAAGTGAGTTTCAAGGATAAAGGGATGGAATTAAGAATTATTAAATGGGATCAGGAGAACGAGAAAATTTATTTTTGATAATTTCAAATCTTCATCAAGGTCTGTTACCAAGAAATGTTGCTACTACTATTTCGCAAATGTAATGCAATTACTCCAACAACAAGTTGAACATGTTGCAATCTCGCCTCCAAGAAATCAACATCATCAGGTATGCAATACAAATAACAACAATAAAACCCAGTTACGCGTTAATCTTGCGATATGTTGTTTTTGTTCTTGTTGCAGCTATTATTATTACCATAGTTATTTCTGTAGTTCTTGTTATTTTTGTTGTGCTGTTAAACCACATCTGAACATATATAAATTCAATGTTCTTAATTTATTTTATCGTAATTTTGACAAATGTCTTTGAGGCTTACGAAAAGACATCGAGAGGCAGTAGTAGCAACAACAACAACAATAACAACAACATGAAATAAAAAGATGACATCGCTGTTGGATCAACAATAGAGCGGCAGATTATATTCGATTCCACGGAAAAATCTATATGTCGCCAGTATAGAAGAAGAAGACGGCGACAACGACGACGATGCAGCGACAACGACAGATGGCTGGCTGAGCAACTGGTGGTTGGCAACGCAAGTGAATGCGAATAAAACGTTCATAGAAATGATCAACGCGGATTGCTAGTGGAGAGAGGGAGAAGGCAGTCAGTTGATTAGACAACAGACTATTCGAGGTATGGACAGACGAATGGACGGACAGACAGACAGTTGGTTGGATGGATGGACAACAGCACGATGCTCATTCAATGGAGACGTTTGCACGCGACGTCTCCAACTCTGTTTCCATCTCACTCTATCTCTCTCTGGGCTCTGGACATGGGTTTTGCATGTCGTCTGCCGGCGTCGCTGCATCGACAGACATCAGTCGGCGACGGCAGCGGACGACGACAACAGGGAGGGAGGTAGAGGAGGGTGGTAGAGGAGCAAGATGAAGAAGCAGAAGCGACGATCAATGATCTCATCTCGTTGGCGAGTGACGGCGATTGCGTTGCCAACGACAATGTCTGGCGGTGTCTTATGCAAGCAGAAGCAGCGAAACAGATAGACAGTTAGAGACAGGGAGAAAAATGGACAGATCTTGAGATAGAAGAACGCATAGACAGACAGCCAAACCAAGTATATAGTCATAAGAAGATGAAGATGATGCTCATCATCTGCGGATAATGCACGACCTCCGATCCGCGGCAAATGGACAATGAAGCGATTTGTGGATCGCATTATATTTTCCTCCCTCACGAGAAAGAGAGACGGCGACACAGATGAAGCGAGCGACATTTTTCACGCTCAGATCGTGGCCAAAGATGGAGGCGAACGCTCGTTACGAACACCAATTTGAGTGAATGCCGAAATTAATGGATTGATAGATGAAAACCGAGAGAGAGAGAGACAGATAAACAAATCAAACCACAAGTTGTGCCAATGGCAAGATCAACAACAAAAAGGAGATTATCAACAACAAGAACAACCACAATAAGATCATCAACAACAACATGATTACCAACAACAAGATTTTCAGCAACAACTGACAATATTTAAGTCAAAAAATCATTAATCAACGACAAGTTTGTTGCAACAATTGCAGTTTACTACTATTGTTGTTGTTGTTTTCATACGTTGGCGATGAGTCATATGGTAAGTCTTTAACCCATACAAGACATTGACCCAGAATATTTAGTATTTCATCAATACCAGCATAACACCTCCACAACAACATTTAAAGTCTCGATCAATGTCTGGCTTCCCGACGCCCTCTGGCGGACAACGTGACAAAACATGTCTGGGTCTCACGGACCCCACGCGAGTGGCAAGGGTTAAGAATGGCGCAACACATCTGTTGTTGTTGTTACTGTTGCTACTACTGCAACTGATGCTGTCGGTGAATGATCGACTTAAGGTCAGGCTTGTGTAGCGATTTATGGAAGTTTCTAGTCGTGTTGTTGTTGTTATGATCGATCGATCATTCAGTTCATATCGTTTCTATATCTATCGATTACTGCTCCGGCTGCACCAATTATTAATATTGTTATTGCATTGATGTTCAAGTTTAATCAATGCAAATTATTGTTGCATTGATAAACAACGTTGTTCTTGTGCTTATTACATCTCGTTATGTTGTTGTTCTTCTTACACCAAGTCATGTTGTTGTTCTTATTACACATACTCATGTAGTTGTTCTCGTTACATCTAATATATTCTGGTTCTTATTACATCAGATTATGTTGTTATTGTTCTAACTCGAAAACTAGACCGAAAATCATGCGATTTACGCCCACTTCTGAGACGATGTGAAGTCTCATATGGGAGGGAAGGTCCGGAGGTGTTTTTGTTGTTGGAATGCGACCGACCGACCGATCGTCTCATAAATAAGCATTTGCGTCTGGGAATGTCAGCGTCTGCGAGACGCCAAATGCAAATCACTGATGAGAGTGAAGTGCAAGAGAGGGAGGGAGGAAGGAACGGAGGAAAAAATCACTAAAATTGATTTGTTGCCAGTTGCAAACGAGCTGCAATTGTTGTTGTTAATGCGACCATTATTATTGTTGTTGCTAATGCGACCATTATTATTGTTGTTGCTAATGCGACCATTATTATTGATGTTGCTACTACGAATATTATTGTTGTTGCTAATGCTAACATTATTGTTGTTGTTCATGCTGTTTGCATGTTGTCGTTGGTGGAGGCGTAACGGACGACGATGATTTAAAATCAAGGCTTTCATCACCCAGACTGCAATTATCGAGTTTCGGATCGGGTCGAGTAGTGGGTGACGACGACGACAACATGTTGTTGTTATTGCTTAGTCGAGTGGAACACCAATGAGTGAAATTCCACTTTCCATACAATATAAAATAATTGAGTGATTTTTCATTTCAAACAATTATCCTTAATTTCTCTGGATTTTCATTTGGTTTCCTCATTTGCTCCATTAAATAAAGTGCGCCAAAAACATTAAAAAAACAAATTTAGATTTGAGTGAGATTTGAAGTAAATTGAGTGAAAGCCAGAGACAAGGATCTCGTCATATTCACATGTAATAATTCAACTTTCATCTCGCAATAACTTCGTCCTTGCATAACCATTCATTCAGCATGAACGATGAAATATTGTCGATGGCGTGGCAACTGTTAGCGTTGTAGATGTTGTTGTTGTCTATGTTGTTGTTCCAAATATAGAGAAACGCACATGAAATGCAAATGTTGACGTAGCTGTTGCTGATGATGGCAGCGTTGTTGCTGCCGCACAGCTGACGATGAATGATGATAACTTCACGCACTCGAGCGCCGCCTTGTAGGCGGTCATTAAACTTTTTTGCGAACACACACACAGTCATAGCAACAAAAACAAGAACTAACACGGCTGAACAATGAAATAAACAATGCAAATGGAAACAAACAGCAACAGCGACAACAGAACGAACACAATTAGAAACAAAAATAGTTGAGAAAAAATTAGAAAAAAACAAAAGCACGAAAACAAGGAATAGAAATCGCGATAACAACAATCATAACAACAAAAACAACTAACTATTACGACTACAACAATAACAACAACAAAAACCATGACGGACCTAGCTCACACATTTTTCTATTGACCCACGACAACCACGACGACGACAACGACGACGACGGCGGCGTCGACAGCAGCAGCAACAAATGTTGGCGTCGTTCAACGAACTCGCGGCTCGGTCGCAGTTGTTGCTGTCGCTGCAGCTGCCGTCGTCGTCGCCGCCGCTGCCGCCCTCGTCGTGTCGCAGCAGCAGACGTCGTCGTCACCGTCTCTGGCTCATCGGTCGTTGTCCAATCGGCGAGTGTCCGAGCGGTGGTCTGTCATTGCGAACGTCCGTCGGTTGGGCTGTCTGTCTCTCTATCGGTCTGTCTCTATGTCTGTCTGTCGCTCACCGCCGCGCTTTTGTCCACTCGGATCCGGCTGTCCATCGCTCTAATGACAACGACATCGCAGGCAACGTCGTTTTCTGTCTTTGTCGTCATCGTTGTAGTCACGACATTTGCATTTCTCTCGTATACAAAACTGTGACTGGCCTTAAACACGCTCATCAACAAGTTGCCCGTGGACACATGTTGCTCGGACTAGCCAAGGAAAGCCAAGTACTTGAGATAAAGAATTAAAAAACTGAGTAAAAAATAGATGGTCAAGGGCTAGAAACGCGTTAGCTTTTTACGCGTTGAAATCTAAAGGATTTGTTATAAAAAAATATCGTTCAAGTTACAGTTGCTCATTCTGAGTGAAATCTTCATCTTCAACGATGTCTAGTTGAACATAAGTTGCAATAATCTATTCAATTAGAGGGCAACAAAAACCCTGAGATAAACTCCTCAAGAATGAAGTAATAAAATCTCTCCGTTGATGTCGGTGTCTTTTTATGCCTGGATCATTTGTGGAGTTAGAGTCGGCCGTTGAATCGGAGTCGTCTGTGGAGCGGAGTCATCAGTCTGTCTAGTCCGTCTGAGAACAATCGTCGTCAGGAGTACTAAAAATGGCAAATGAATTGCAATTAAGTTTCTGTTGCAGCTTCATCTAGCTCAACGTTGCCACCGATTACGACAACTTGGAGATGAAGCGACCACGCCCCATCAAGAAACCTTCACATTGCTTGAACTCCACCGGATGTCCAGCTGAGTTCTGGCGAGGATTTCATTCAGCAAGAAATCTCGAAATTTTATACTCATTGATTGACCGGGAGGATCACGATGACGAGGTTTTTGTTGTTGCTGTTTAATGTTGCTGGTGATGATGAGATAATTATAGAGCAATTTAAGCAAATGTAGCTGTTAACAACTTCATGCGCCACTCAACAGCTCATGAGATTAGAATCAACCACTGGACAGGGGCCAGCAGAAGACGAGGACGACGGTGATTAAGAGAAAGAAGCAATGGGAAGGTTGATGAGGACGAAGGAGAAGAATTCGAGGCGTTGTAATCGTTATCAGCAACAACAGCAACAACAACAACAACAACAACACACGCAGCAATGAGCGTCATCTGAAGCATGTTCTTATCTCAATTAGAGTTGCCAACTGCCATTTAATTGCTTCGCCCCGGGACGAAAAACTCGGCGACGCGATGTGAAACTGCTTTGATAGTGCATTTTTACTGTCCTGGACGGACGGACATTTGGAGGGACAGACATTGGACAGACGACATACCGAGAGATAGTCGAGAAGGAAACGGACAAAACTACTTTTTCGTTCATTAGTTTTTCCTTTAATTTTATTTGATTTGACATATAAATCTCATACAGAGAGAGAGGTAGGGAGATAGTGAAATGAAGAAAAAGCTATATCTTTCTGAAATAAAGAAAAAGAGAGAAAAAAAGAACGAAAGAGAGATGAGAAAGATGCATAGCAGAAGACGACATCTCAGTGGCAATAAAAATGATATGTGAGCTGCTTTATTTATGCTCGTCGAGATATTGGGGTGCAAAAGAAAAGTAGTAGTAAAAAAAACACTCAGATCGGAGAAACAGGGGCAAATTGAGTGGTTTCTGAGGCGAATGAGTAGAATTTCAGTTGAGCATTTTTGTTATATATTTCACTTCAGATTTTCTACTATAAATTTTTATTCAGAATGTTATAAATTTCAGTCCATAACTTCTAAACTTCTGCAACTAAACACAACAACCAAAAAATATCTATTGAAATGCACTCGATTCCGACTGATTTTCACCCATTACTCATATATTTCCACGCCGCGAAGAGCGAAAACGTGAGCGGAATGGAATGAAAAGACTGAGAAACTGAAATAATTGCCGTAGCGTGTTCGGCCAACCCCGCCACGCCCCACTTCGTCGCCCACCGACGTGCAGCCGCCGATCAGCCGCTAGGCTAGCATTGAATTAGAGCGATGAACTCGACGCGTTCTGCCGCTGCAGCAGCTGCGGAGATGTTGTTGTTAGTATTGTTGTTGTTGATAGTATTGTTGTTGTCATCGCTGCGTCTGCGGCGTTGCACTCATTTGCTCACTGACGGCGTCGCATTGCGTGGTTAAGTTCAAATGCAGCAGCGATTGTTGAATAATTGCGACGATCGACCAAACGACCGAGCGACCAACCGACCGACCAACAATCACGCATTCGTCGGACGGTGCGAGGGGCGGCCGGGAGGCGTGGCCGCATTTGCAAGTCGTCGAGAGCTTTTGCATTGCTCGCCAATTAATTTAATTCCTCTGTCGTTTTCTTGCTCTTGGATTTCGCATTTTCGTATCGCGTTATCAACGGCGACGACGAATGATGCTGTTGAAATGATTGAATTCGGATTCAAATTTGAATTCTTTCTAGAAAGAATCGATGCTGAAACATTGAGCTTCACACTAATGAATTGATTTTCATACTCAAAAATTGATTCTCACTAACGTTCACAAAATAAAAATATTATTCTTTAACTAATCTTTGAGGGACAATTATGGTAGTGGTATGACAAATAAATTCGCTCAAGCGGTTCAAAAACCACTCACATTATTTGAGTGACTTCGAGGACGTCGAATGCGTAATTGGCTTCGGCAGAAATCGGTAGAACAAACAGAGGCGATTGGCAACATTGTTGCAACTACCGTCAAGAGCATTGAAGAGGAACTCACAGAGAGAGGAGAGAGAGGGGGAAAGCGGATGATCAGCTTAAATGGATTTTCGTACAAACAATGGGCTCTTTTTGTTATCTCTCGGGAAACAAATACAAACAACAACAAAAACAACAATGCAATAACAATAACAACAATGCAACGAAGGTAATAAAATGTTTAAACAATACAAATATAAAAAACAAACGAAAAGCAAACAGCAACAACAATAACACCAAAAGAGAAACTATAGGAGAATAAAAATATAAATGAACCACAACACAATAAAAAAAAAAACATGAGAATTAAAAAACAACCTCAAGAGATATTGTTCAATAAACATCGCGGCTTACGACGACGCCAACATCCTTGGTATTGATTGAAAACGCATGGAAATCTGTGTCATTTCGGCGATAAATTTTTGCTGCCGCCGACGTTGCCTGGTTGTGAGCAAGTGTTAAGCGCCACAAGGTTGCCAGACCGTGCGGTTGGCTCTGCCGGGGCATCGTTTTTTATTGACTTGTGAAGCGGCGATTAATTTTCAATGTCAGGAAGCGACTGACCCGAAGGCATACAATGATCCAACCACGGGAGAGTGAGTGGGACGGGGAGACAGATCGGGGGAGGGAGAAGGAACGATATCGAAAAGAAAGTCCTCCTCGAGCCGCCTTGAGAATTGATGGCTTTCGAAAGGAAGGCGGCGGCGACGGCAGACCTCGGCCAACCCAAAGAAGGCACCATCGATTGGTAATTGATTGTTGCTATTGCCGCGATGTTGCTGACTTTTTGGCTGTAATTGTTGCCATTGCTCTCTTTCCAGAAATGGTAAGCAACCAAATCGTTCGATCGGTCGATCTGGCCACATTAGCATTTAAATGGCAACGCTGTGAGGCGAGGAAGGAAGGTAAGCCAATTACTTTTGCCAAGTTTACCCCGAACAAACGATGTCATAAAGATTCACTCAGCGAGACGAACGTGAACACGATCGATCGAATTGTGTCAGTCGAAAGAGTCTGGCAGCACCGCATGATCGCATGCAGGATGCTGGGGTCGACCAAACGATAGAGACACAGGAGATTGGATCCAATTTCTCATTCGTTCCGTGAAATTGGAAACGAAGAAATCGAGGCGAAAACGAGCCAACCGCGATCGAAATTGAATTCGGACTTCGATCGCAATTTCGAATTCGTCGATCGTCGTGGCGTCGACTTCTTCGATATCGACTCGAAATCCGAATTTTAATCTGTTTTAAGAGCCGATTTTTATTTCCTTCCACCAAATCGTTGTCGCTGCCATCGTCCGGGGAGCGCGTGACCAACGAATCTTCCGTCGTCAGATGCGATGCGATGATAAATAAAATTATTACATGACCCTTGCGAGGGAGGGAGAGAGGTCTCCATGGGGCCCAATCGTCGGGAGGACGAGGCTGCGCCACAGACCACAGACGGACAGACAGACAGCGAGACAGCCGATGAGCCCTACAGGAAGACGGGCGAAGTCGTCGTCGTTTTGGAAACTCTCTCGTTGTCCCAGTGATTTATTGGCCCAGAGATATCAAGAGGAGCCGATGGAAGAGGGGAAGGGGAGGGGAGTCGATGCACGCGTGGGATAGAGGGGGTGGGGGGAACCAGTGAACAAGAAGCCCGAGTGAAGACAAGAAAATTATGCAAATTTCCAGCTAAGAGGATGACGTGAAAATCTCGGCTAAACGATCGAAGAGACTACAAAAAGAGATGAAGAAGAATGAGGTCAAACGGCGGTACGACGAAGAGAGAGGGGAATATGTCAAAAGAGAGAGAGAGAGGGGAATATTTGAAAAGAGGGAGAGCAACATATCGAAACATCCACGGGAGAAAGAATCACGCACCACAGAGACGACCGAAAGACGACAAAACCGTTGATGGCCCACAAATGATTACGAGGAAATCTAGATTCCGAAAAAAAGAACCCAACCACGGGACGCGATCTGGCCACCTTTTGGAAGGGTCGACTTTGTTTGGTGGTTTGAAAAACTGGGCTCGGTCTAGGTGGCACCATGTCTCGTTGCCACCATCCTATGAACGTGTAAATCTTATCACAAGTTCCCTGGAAGTCGTCGTCGGTAGTCGTCTGTTGTCGCCTATTGTCGTTTCATGTCGCCCATTGTCGTCTCTCGTCGTCAGTCAGTAGGATTTGGTTCCACGATTAATCGGAGCGATGATGGGGATGAAGTCTGATGGGTTTCGGGGCGTGGCAAAGGGTTCGAGAGAGAGAGAGAGAGGGGGAAGGAAGGGCTTGTGCACGTGCCCCGATGATGGACCCGAAGATTTCTCATGGCTCCCACGACAGCGAGAGATCTGTCGTCGTCAACACGCAACCGATGTCGGTGAATAGGATGGAAAGAGAGAGGGGAGAAAATGAGGTAAACCCGGAGTAAGCAAGAGGAAGACAAAAAGCGACGGCGGCTTCGAAAATTAATTATGTCACATTATGTAATTCGATAAGATTTCGGGCAAAACACGATATGCATCTGAAGTAGTAGCAGCAGCAACAACAATGGAGGCATGGAGGAGACAACACTGGCTGACGATCAGGTACCAACTACAACAACAACAACAATAACCAACGAGATAAAGAAGAAGACGATGATGATTTCGATGGAAACACGAAGGAGTCGCCACACGATTTCTCGTATTATTGTTTTTGTTGTTGCTTTTGTTGTTCCTGTAAGGCTACCGTAAAAACGTGAGCTCACGAGTTTTTTTTCTTTTCCCCCTTTCGCTCTTTCTCTCTCTTTCTCTTTTCCTGTCTCTCTGGTCTCAATCGGATGCTTTGTCTTCGTGAGTTTTTGTTCGTCCTCCCCAAAGGAATTCAATAAATAATTTCGTAATTTAATATCGAGTTGGCGGCGGCGACGATGCGCAGAGAGGACGACGACGATGAAGAAGAAGAAGAGAAGCAGCAGCAGCAGGTAAAATGTGCGCCAATTTAACGCATGATTCTTCTTTGTCTTCTTCTCCGCTTTGGTCCTCTGGAGAGAGTGACAGAGAGAGAGAGAGAAAGAGATCTCAGATACCGTGGTTTTCGGGTTCGACTTTCCTTATCGATGGTTATTTATATGCTCATTGTTCGACTTGAAGAGGGTTGGGGTTGAGCGTGGTTTTGTTTGTTGTTTTTGTTGTTGTTCGTATTGCAACCGATCCTCACAGAATTCAACAACGTTCGTGGTTTTGGCCTCGGTTACGATCTCCGACGGTTGTTTGTTTGGCCTCCAAAAATAATATAAAATAAAAAAAAAGCTTTGACAGCGTGAAAAAAAGGTTCGCATTGAACTGTCATAAATTATGTGACCGAGGATGAAGGAGGAAAGGGTTAAACATCGCTGCTGCGGTTAAAGATCCTCCAGAGTGTTTTCTTTTCGAAGATATTCGACGAGAAAAAAGTACCAACAAGCGTTCCCACAAGTGTCTGTTCAATGATCGGAATTTCGTGGTCACTCTGAAACCGAATCAAGATCCTCCACGCGAATCTCTAAAATATGGTAATTCGAAGTCCCAAGGTGGTCATCCCAAAACCCAAGTTGGTCATGAAGATCCAAGATGTTGGTAACCAAAAATCCCAAGAGCACAGTCGAAGGATTTCTCTCAAACCCCAAGCGTGCTTTCGGTAAATTTTGCGGAGAACGAAAACCCAATTCCGCGACGATAAACCAAAAAATCCTTCAGTGTACACCATAAACCGAGACCGAAGTCGAAGGAAAATGAGTGAGTGAAGGAGACGGAGGAAAATACTGCAGGAAAAGGAACCTCTCCGAAAACTCAATGGATCCTTTATGGATGAATAAATCTTCTAGTGGCATTAAAAAGGGAGATGAAATTAGAAAGACTGAGAGAAAGGAGGGCAAAGAGGGACAAAGGGAGATGGCGAGTGAACGAAGGACGAGGGAAAATTTGAATACTTGGAATTATAATCCTTTTATGACGGTTGGACGAGGAGCTAAAGGAGGAAAATTATGTATTTAAAAAAACAGAGAACTGCCAGAGGGACTGAGATAGAGAGAGAGAGAGAGAGCAAGCAAAGGAGGATGGAGATAATGATAATGACGTCTGTCTGTTTGTCTATCGTTTGTTGAGGAAATCAGGGGAAATTTGCATCCAACTCGGCGGCGAGAGGACGTGAAGTGGGGGATCTGGAGGATTACATACAACCCTTTCCGGACGGAGGCACTTGAGGAAAGCGGAAAAAGGTCCTTGGCTTAGCTATCATAATTACAAAAGCTCGCATAAAGTGTAGAGGATTATACAGAAAGAGATACAGAGAGAGGGAAAAACTATAGAAATAGAAAAGAGGAACAAAGGAGAGCAAATGAAAAATGAAAAAAACAGGAGAAATAAAACGAGAAGGAAAATGGGAATAAAGAAATATAAATCAATTTTATAGCGAAAAAGGATTAATTTTAATTGGAGCTGAGAAGAACCCTAAGGATCAATAACTTGTTGTTTAACGAGCGAAATGGTGAAAGTGAAATGGGAAAAGTGAATATGGAATGAGTTTATAATGAAGACTGGGTCATTATCGACCTAAGCTTCGAGCACATTGCTTCAAATCGCATGGAAACTAAGAAGGAGAAAAGTAAAGATAATGGGAGAGGCGGTAACGACTTCAGAGATGAGGAAGGGAAGAGTGGTAAAAGGTTATTGTGAGACCACAAGGAATTCGCATTCTGAACCACAACGCCAACAATGGCTACAGCTGCAACAAAGTCGGTGGAATCCCAGTGAATCGCGCTCTAAAATGCATTTAAATCCATTTCATTCTCAATCTCTCTCTCTCATTTCTCTGTCAAGACATTTGGCGACATTTCCTCACGATTTCCGACAAACTCGAAACGGAAAACGAGAAATTACAGTGAGAGAGAGAGAGGTGGAGAATGCACTTTATCAAAATCTAATCTCGCAGAACGAAGAGCGAAAACCAACAGCGAAAGCTCAGGGAGACGAAACGAAGAATAAGAAGCATCGGCGCACCGCCAGAGGGCGCCAAGCAAAAGTCAGACAAATCGACAGCCGAAGGGAAGGCAAGTGAAGAAGAACAAGAACGAGTCCTGCTGACGACGACAACGACATTAACGCAAATTTTTTACATCAAAGACGACAAACCAGACGATCAGAACAGAAACCAAGGGGGCGAAAGGAGAAAAATCGAGGAGTGAAGTAAGAGAAATCGAGGAGAGAAGAAGGAGAAATCGAGGAGTGAAGAAAGAGAAATCAAGAGGAGCGAGGAGAAAGTAAGTAAAAATAAAAGTTAGAAAAACTACGATAGTGCGAGGAAGAAAACGAAAAATGAAAGAAAAAAATCGAAAACGTCACCAAGAAAAATGACTGGTTGTCGTCGACGTAGTTGCTGTTGGCGGCGGCGATGTCGACGGGTGGTGGGAATAGTGAATTGAAGAAGAAGAAGAAAAAGAAGCAGTACCATGAATTTATCAGCCGGAATTTATATCCTTTATGCTCCACTAAGTGACGTGCAGCCATTTGCTTGACGATTGTTGCCAGCATAAAAATCACTCCCCAGCGCATTGCGTGAAGCAGAAAAGAAACCGAGATAGTGAGCGATAGAGAGGGAGGATCCACGTTGTTGTTGTTGCTGTGAAAGGAGTAATGCTCAAGCGACAGCCTTCGGGGCCTCGTCATCCAGGGTTCCATAGACGACGATGACTGAAAAACAAGTTCATGATAAACTTTTCGGGGTTGGAGGAAATGTGGAGACAACTTTGCGGTGAAAGATAAATCTTTCCACTCACATGTGGAATGGAAATTTAAGCCTCGGGTGCAGGAGACAATTTTCCCCCAATCCCATCTTCTCATGTGATCCAGAGAGCCCAAGGTGGAAATGTTTGTCTTTTGTTCTGAAATTCATTCTGCGGCCATTAAAAGTTTTCGTCAAATTAGTTTTCCAGGCAAATGAATACCGGATGAGGGGGGGGAACAGGGGGGTTGGCGACAGATGCTGAACGACAACAACTTCTATTTTCAATGGGAGAGGTTGCAAAAAATTTGCATTTAATTGAAGTCACGGAGCCGCCACGTGCTGGGCAGAGGCCGGATGCGGCTGAATCAAATTATCGACGACACGCTGGGCGCACGAAGGACGACGGTTGACCAGCAGGACGTCACAATTAAACAGGACATCGACCGAGCAAAAACTGGACAGGACATGGACATGCTCACCATGTGCAGCAGCATTGAAAAAGGACACCGCAACATTAAAAAATTATAACGATAAAAACGAGGGGCAAAAAAAAAAATCGCACAGAACATTTGCAAAATTCGCACATGGCATCATCATCATCACGGTAAGGGAGGGTTGGAGACATGATCACGAGGGAATCGTGAGGGGTTGGCGAAAATTAACGCAATTTTAAATGTTTGAAATTTTAATGAAACGAAACGTCAAAAGCTCGACACGGCAGCTGCTGGATCAACGAAGCTTCAGTCATCTGCCACAACGATTGGAATGATTATAGCGATGGTGAAGCTGATGGTTCCTGATGGTGGAAGTCGTCACCACCCCATGTAGGGAGGGAGGTTTGCTGAAGCCCCTGAAGAGCCGATTGAAGGACTCGACCTTTTTTGCTGTTGTACTCTCAACACACACTCACACACGCCTCGGTTTTGTTTCCGCCAAAGCTTGGCCATGTGCAACTGCTTTGTGAGGGTTTTATTTTCACATTTTAATCTGGCTTCATCACAAATAGGGGAACTTTTATTCACTTTCCTGCCCGGCAACCGACCTCGCTTGAAGAGCTCAGCTCAAAGAGTGAAAGAAAGGGGAGGGGTGAGAGAACGATAAATGTGATGAGGGGTCGATTGAGGCTCGGGTGAACCGCAGAGGCCTTTGAGTTCAGAGGAAAGTCGTCTTCGTTTGATCCAGAAACAAAGTGCAAAGAAACCGAGATTCTTAGTATTTGAAGTAGGAACTGTGAGAGGGCGAGAGGGGGAACGAGAGAGAGTGAAAAGAAATGGGGAAGTGAAATGATGTATGAAGAATTTAGAACGCTAAACGACATTAAGCTCAGAATACGTTGAAAATCTCACTTGGTTTACGATCGAAACTTTGACATCTGACCAGAGAATTCAACTCTCGGTTCATTTGTCGCTATTGAACTCACCATCTCAGCTCATCTCACCTCGGGAGCGAGGTCAGAAGAGAGCAATGGTGGAATGAACGATGGCGAGAGAGAGGGAGTAAGAGGGACAAGGATAGAGAGGTTCATTCCCTTTGTCATGGACAGTAAAATTGCATACGACAAATAAAAAGTAGTCGGTACTCGTTCTGCGTTTACGGTGCAGAATGGCTGCGTAATAAAATGCTCTTTTACCTTTTGGCCAAAAATAACAACAATAGAAACAGTAACAAAAATAACAACAATCATAACAATAACAACAACAATAGCAGCAACACAATATAACCAAGCAACTCGTCTGACAAAAGGTACCAACGAAAGAATAATAAAAATAAAATAAACGAAAATTTTCTAATTTTCCCAATAAAGTTTCCACCTTGCGAACTGTATTTTTCGTTGTTATTGTTGTCGTTTTGGAATGTAGTTGTATTATGGACAATTTGTTGTTGGTTTTATAACCTCTAAAGAAATAACAAAAGAACAACAAGAACAACAAGAATAGAGCATAACGTTTTTATTCAGCGAGTTTTTCGTTCGTCCGTTCGTTCGGTCATAAAAATAACAGCGAAAATAAAATAAAAGTAAAGTAAAGGGGGAGAAAACGAAGAAATAAGTTTACAGATGACAACACTTGTCGTTTCGGTTGCTGGCATCACCGACAGAAACAACAACAAAAACAATAACAACTGCAACAGGAGCATAAAATATCCGGGTGTGTTTTACGTGCGCGAAAAATGCATCACTGAACACGACCGCTCACCGTTAGATGCAACACTGGCCGGATGGGAGTTGGACGGGAGAAAGACAAAAAAAAAAAGAGATGAAAGAGCAGAAGTTGATCTCGAATGAAGAAGTGGCAGCTGTCAAAATAGCAAACATCAAATGTTAAATTTAATGAAAAACTTTATTTTAAGACGAAACTTTTCTCCAACGACGATGTCTGGGAAATCTGGAAGGTAAGGTAACCGGAAAGAAAGAGATAGCAGTAGTTGCCAAGTTTTCGGCGACACTTTTCGGCCACCCGAGTTTTGATCAGGGACCCCGGGTCCATTTCACGATGTAAAACTTTTGCGGAAAATTTATTACCAACCGAATTTCGAGTGCATAAAATTTTAATAACTTTTATGACGATGACGAACGAAGATGTTGTTGTCATTCTTGTTGTTGTGAAAACAAAAAAACCCCGCCCACTCACTCAAAAATTATGGGATGGAGGGTGAAAGTGAAGGAAAAAGTTATGCCCGCATTCTTCTTCTTCATCGACGTCGCTGCAATTGAATCAGTTTTTATGATGTATTTAATGCATAATTTGTGTTGACAACAAAATGTCACCAACAGAGTCGGTGAGCCCCAACAACAACAACCACACAGCACATTTCATCTCATTTTCAATGACCCTTTTCTTTTCTACACTGAGCTTGAGGATGAGCAGGAGGGCGAGGTTTTCTCGAGTCCATTTGGCAAGCTTTCGCATGCAGAGTGCATTTGGTATGCAAAATTACTCGCAAGTGCATTTGAGAGAATGTGTGTGTGTTTGTGTCATATTTATGTCTTTGAGAATTTTGTTGTCGGATCATAAAATGCATAGAAGAAATGCAAGAATTTCTGTTGGCACCCATGTCTGACGACCCAACAAGAGATATGTATGCATAAATACAATCCATCTATTTATCGAGAAGACTGTGTTTTTATATTCAGTGGAAGGATTATTAAAGTTGGAATTTTAGAACCAGGGTCACTTAAAGAATTCCTTACAGTAGGGAATAACAAGTATTACATTTAGTCCCTATTTTTACAGGATTCTCCTCTTAATACACCCCAAAATTATACTATGGTTACCTTGAATTTTCCTTCACCCCTTCCTTCGAAAAGTCTCAGTGTACATACCTGCAAAAGAGAGAGAGAGAGAGAGAAATAAAGATTAAATTAGTATGTCATTCATCACTGGCCAATAAATAATATTCGAATTACAATAATTTACGAACCGAACAACGATTCGCACCGCAAATTGGCGTGGGAGAAACGGAAATAAATCACCATAAAATATGAAAACCGAAAATATGAAAACGAAAAATATGAAAACGAAAAATATAAAAACGATATAAAAAAAAAAAGAAAAACCGAAAAATAAAAATACAAAATTGAGAAATTCGACGAAAATGCACGCCCTGTTCTGCTGCATGCAGTAAAAATATCGCCAGCAGTAATAATCGCCGGCATAAATTTCCACCAGCAGACGCACAAATTATATAGCATACTATCGCTCTGTCTCGCTCTCACTTCAGCCCTCTGCTGTCTGGTCGACCCACAACCGCCCATTCGGAAGTCCGTCCGTTCCTTCATCCGTCGTCCATTCGGATCCCCAACGAGACCCGGCGGAACCCAGGAGCAAACGAGAATGAGAACGAAACCGAAGGGAGGCTGAAGTAAGAGCGAAAGTTTCATGAACGCCCAGATGATGGGGAAAACGGAAGGAAGAACCGAGTGAACGGACGAAACGGAAACAGAAAACGGAAGGGAGGTGACGCCGTAACCGATCAGGGCTCCTGGCACCAGCCAGCGATGGGAATGCAATTTTCCATTATTCGCAGATTTTTCCCTACGGAAGCGTCGCCATCGTCGTCCTCGACGTCGTTCGTAAAATGACGAAGTGACCGGCCAGAGAGAGAGAGAGGGGCGAGGAGAGTGAGGGAAGCGGGATTCTCTTCCCTGGAGATCCGTCGAGCGAAGCAAGTGAAAGGAACCGTGGGGAGGTGGCGAACTTTTCTCATTTTACGAGGTGCAAAATAAATGCGCCGGCAGTAAAAAGTGAGTCTAGAGTCTAGTTGGCGTCGTCGTCCTGCCATACGTTGGGGTCGTCGTCGTCTTCGTTGCGGAAACTCAAGTCGAGTCCGAGACGACGATCGTCTCCACGACCACAGCTGGCCTGGCCTGTTATGGAGGGGAGGTCACATGTGAGAGTGAAAAACGACGCCGGGCCACGTGAGAAATGAACACGTTTCTTGGCAAGCAAATTTTGGCCGTAAAACGGTCGACAGACAGCCATGAACGGAGAGAGCCAAGAGGGACACACGGAGAGATAGAAAGACAGACAGACAGATATTGGGACGGACAGCATTTCAGTGCATGAATAGTTTCCGTCTTTATTTTACTTTCTTAAACACTGCAGTTTTTGTCCTTCTGCACCTCCTTCGTCTGATCCTCACCCTCGGTGTGCGTGCAGCTCAAGGCGAAGGCGATGAGAGGAGGACGGAGGAGGAGGAGGCAAAAGTGAAGGTGAGGAAACCTTTCCAAAAATGTTGCCACGTCTCGAGCGTGTTTCCACGCTGCTATCTGTCGACGATTCGCTTGACAACGACACACTCTCTTCCGTCCGTCCGTCCGTCTAACTCTCTGTCGGTCCCTCAACACTTCATGGTTTTTTTGTTTGTCTGTCTGTTGGCCGTTTAGACAGACATGCGTCTGGTTTCGCGAGGAATGCGAATGAGAAGTATTAAAACCGGAAAATAAATAATGCAATGAACAAGTGCCGAAGTATTTCCTGAAATTGCACACGAGCAGGAACCATGAGGAAGAAGAAAGAACTTCGTCTAAGGACAGACGAAGGAGGTAGGTTGGAAGAAAGGGAGGGATTCAGTGAGTACTCTCGGCTAATAAAATCCATGAGGTTAGAGAGAGAGAGAGAACGAGGGGTTGGGGTAATGAGCTGTAACGAAGGAAAATGAAAACACAAGCAAGGCAATAAAACGCAGCACTAGAGGAACTTTTAACACCGATGAAAGGGAAAACCATGGAGATGGCGAGGAGGAGAGAAAAACTGAAGAAAGTCTGGGGATAGAGAAAGGGAGAGAGAGAGGGAGAGAGATGGAGAACATAGATGGATATAGAGTTGGTTCCTTGGAATCTCGAAACTTCTCGTGTTGTAATTATTTTGATTAATTTTCATTCAGTTTCCGTTCTAGGAATCGAAATCGTCGGGAGTTCTGGAAAATAATCAAATACACGGTTCCAATTTTACTGCTCTCCCTCCCTCTCCCTCTTTTACTCTCTGCATATTGTAGTTTCTTATTATGGATGGTTTCTCCGAAACAATAGCGTCTGTCTCACCCACTTAGTCTGTCTCTCTCTCGCTTTGATTTCATTATCCTGTAATATTCATGAGGAAGACAAGGTAGTTCTTGTTGTTGTAGTTTGTTGGCAACTTTTCTCATGTCATTGGCAACATATTTACATACGAAAGCGATCTATCATTAGTGAGCGCCAACTTTGTCTTCCCCAACATCCTCTCGACGAAGAATAACTTTTCAAATTATAGCAAAAGGAATGATGGAAGGAAGGAAGGAAGACAGAATAAAAGGAAATTGAATGGTGCGAGTCTGAGACGAGAAAGGAGACAAGTGAAGAAATAAATCAAGAGGAAGAATGAAAGCAAAAAGGAAAAAAAAATAAAGTTATACAAATTGTACGAAAGCAAAAGACCACGAGGTTGGCGTACGAGGACAATAGAGAAAAATACCATTGAAGGGAAATATTTATTAAATAAAAGGTTGACGAGGCGACGACAATTGTTCAGCTGACCAACGAGAGGCGAATAACAGAATCGGATATGGAGAAAGAATCAATTGTCCTCGCCGAGTTTGCAACATGAACAGGTGGAATTTATTATGAGTGAAAGTGGAGGTCAAGAGAATACAATCGAAGGACGAGGAGGACAGCAATCCGTTCCGCAAGTCATCGTCCTGACAAAGGACGATTAGAGTTCTAGTCGATTTATTATTGAACTCCAACAAGTTCGCATGGAATCAGTCGAACGAAAACGGAAGGATTGAAGAGGAGGTTGGCCGAAGAGGGAAGGGAATGAAAATAAATCATGGACGAAGAAGGCAACGAAATTGGAGGAATGGAAATCCGGTGAACGAAAACATATGCTTGAGTAAAGAGTGGAAGTAAGAAAGAAATGGGAAAAAGGGAAATTCAAACAGGAGCATGATAAGCAGTAAGAAAAGTGGGCGTAAGAAAAAAAGTTATAAATTAAGGGAAAACTTATAATTAATATTTTACGTTGAAAGTCGGGTAGGGTAGGGTAAAAGTGAAAATAGAAAGAAAAAAAAAACTATTTAAATTATTGCAAACTTTCGCTTATGTTGGGATTCGTGGTTGTTGGGATTTGTTAGTGGTTGTCGATTGTCATTTTTATTTTTGTTGCTGACTCCTCTTTCTGTTGTTGAGTCTTCCTTTTGATGTCGATTTTCAATAACAACGGACGTCGTTGGTGGAAAAACTTCGCCCGACTTCGCGAGACTCCGTTTTGTTGTCATTGGGGGAGCAACAACAAAAGAACAGTAAAAATTATAGGGAGTTAGTTAGAGAGAGAAAGAGAGGGAGAGAGAGAGGGAGGGGAATGTCCGCCGTTACGCTTCGCTATACTATACATGCCCATAAACTTTGCCTTTCCTTAGTCTGATTTTTCTCCTTTTTTTCTCTTTGAGATTCCCTGAGATCGTAATAAAGTTCTTGTTTATAATTTGATGAGTGTGCCGTGGCGTGCATCCTGTTACCACGTCCGCCATTACTTCCTCCTCCGCCTCTGCTTTCTTCTTCCTCTACCTCTGTTTCCTTCTTCTCGGAAACTTTTCTCCCTTTTCCCTTTTGGCCGCTAGTTGATAACCCGAAAACTGAAAGTTGCAACTTTGCAACTTTGTTCGCCGCCTTCTTGTGAGGATCGAAATTAAATCGAAAACCGTGACTCAGGCAGGAGAGAGAAGGAGAAAGAAGAAGAGAGGGGAAATGGTATCACCCTAGGCATACAATGGGTTGGATCGGCACCGAGGCTTGGAGGGGAAGGTGAAGATAAAGGGGATCCTCCTAATTTGCAGCTCAATCAAATAACTTTAATTATTTAAGTCAATCTTGAGAGTCGAGATCATGGAGTTCGATAGACAGGAATTTGGACAGACAGAGAGAAAAACAACTGTTGGAGGGACGAACAAACACACTGATAGAACAGACAGATAGCAAAACATACAAACAAACAGATAGATTGAAGGCAAACTGTTTTTGACTGATAATTAGAGCCGTTTGCTCTGGGGATTAAATGTTAATTAAGCCACGTTAAGAGTTCACCAACTTCCTCTCTTGCATCCTTTCACCTCCTCTACCCCCAGCATTTGTTGTTGTTGTTGTATAAAGATATTGCTTCATCTGTGATTTTTCGATGTACAAACAAAAGCTACAAAAACAATGTCTCAAGCACGTCAGTTTTTCAGATTATTTATATCTCAGTGTCATGGGATAGTCCATTGTTCTGAATCGTTATCGTCGTTGTTATTGTTGGAAGTACGTTGTTGTTGTTGGAAGTGTTGTTGTTAGTAAGAAAGAATCTTATTATTATTTTGGTGGCGGAGACTAAGTGTTATTGTTGTTTTTGTTCCTGTCCGAAACATGAAAGCGCCACTTGTGAAGATTTATTGGTTACACTTAAGCGCATTTAATATCGCAATCCATTCAATTTTATATCGTTTTTCAGTAGATCCATCCCTACCACCATCTATCTTTCTCTACCTCTCCTCTCTTTCCCTCTTTCTCATTCACTCACACTTTTCTATTCTTCACTTTCTTCTCCACCCTCACTCTGAATCGGTTTTTTCATCTATTTGTTGTGACGGAGGTTCTTTTGAGTTTCGTCTGACTGGCTCGTGAATGCAAGTAGGAGAGAGGAAAAGGATTGCGAAGGAGAATGTATTAAAAGGACCGATTCCTTAAATCTTTCTTCGAGGGTTTCTTTTGATTCTTGCTTCTTCCAAAAATCCAAGTAGTTGAGGTCAACGAATGCAACGGTCGGAGCCGTGGTCGTTGTCGTCGTCAACATGTGGGGAGGACGGCGATTTTCCACCATCTTCTGACAGGAGGAGCTTCCGGTGCGACACCTCGAGCTAACGAAGCCATGGACAAAAAGGACGAGAGGATCTCAGTCATATGTAAAGATGAAAGCGGAGTATGTTGAAGTCGGACAATAGGACGACAGTCGATGGAATAAAAGGAGGAGTAGTCGAACTGTCTATTGATAAGCGATAAATGACCCGCAGCGAGGTTGGACAGCTAGACACAACAACTACAAGAACAACAACAAATGATACAACTACAATATCCTCAACAACACATACACCATCGACGGAAACTCAACTCCAAAGATCGAACAAGGAAAACATAAAAATGAGAAAATTCAACAGCAAATAATATTGCAAAAATTACACACAAGCAAAAAATGTACAACAAATGTATCAAACAAACATATTTTTTCTCGATTTTTCCACTCGACATCTCGCATTCGAATATCGAAGGAAATAACCTTTAACACCGAGAGCTCTGCATATAAATATTGAAGAGCTTCAGAAACGGACCGCGAAAAAGATATAGTGAGAATGATAGGAGGGAGGAAAGACGCCGAGTGGGAGGAAGACGAAGATGAAGAGGCGACGATGAAGTTGGAGAGGTCGTCCATGGCAGAAGCTGCACAAATCAACGGGCTGTCAAAGTTTACAAATATTTCTTCGGGTTTCTCTCGAACTGCGGATGGCAGGTTCTCTGTTCGTTGCCGTTCTCTCGAGTTGTTGCCGTTGTCGATGTTGTTGAGGTTGCCATCGATCGAAGTGGTCGTTGTTGTTGTTGTTTTTATCGTCGGCACCCTCTGGATGGTGTAAATGAACTTGTTAAGAGGCATCATAACAATTTATTTAATGTCTATCATCATTTTGCAATTGAAATGAGGTGTTGAAGTGACAGAAAGACAGACAGACAAAACGAAAGGAAAGAAAGAGAGAGAGAGAGAGAGAGCGAGAACGAGATAGACAGACAGACAAACAGATAGATAGACGGAGACACAGCAAGACACATGGACAGGCAGACAACGTCAAATCGAGATGCAGATAGACGCAAATAGAGATAGGTCGACCGAGCCGAATGGGGAGGGAGGAAGGAAAAGGAGACACACACATACACACAAACGTTGGTGAGGACGTCGTCTTGAATGTTACGACTGGTGTTGATTGGGTTGTTGTTGTTGTTGTTTTTACTGTTGTGCTATGATGTGCATTCAAAGGAAAGCGAAAGAATAAACATTTGCAAATAAAACGCTTTTATGGCCAAAGAATTGCATGCGTCAACGTTGTGGGAAGAGTTGAACGAAGAGGAGAGAGGAATTAGATTGAGACAGATGCAAATGTGAAAGGGATTGAGAGAGACGGAGATGGTAGTGTTAGAGTGAGAACGACCTCGGGAGAAGATAAACAAAAACCAGCTCAATAAAACCATGTGATGCGAGAAAAGTCATAAAAGTCCCATATTAAGTCCTCCCTATTGTCGTCTCCTAACTCAAAGTTATCCGTCTCATTTTTTCTCTTAAACACAGACCCCCCCCCACCCCCTCTTTTTTTCTTCGTCCACCTCTCACGATCCTCACTCTTACCTCTCTGGTAGAGGGCTTTTATTTACGAAAGAACGCTTCGCTCCACCAACTTCGAGACTTCCTCCAGGTGACGTGTGCAAATTTGAAAGAGATCCTTCCACAAGAACCACATCTGTATCTCTTTGGGTCTGTCTGTCCATCGGTCTGTCTTTCCAAACGTCTGTATATATGTTCATCTGTCCGTCCGTTCAGATGTCGGAAGGATCGTGCATGCTAATCACACTGTATCTCGCCGTTCACGGTCCAACGCCCTGCATCAAAGGCGTCAAGACGAAAGGAGGAGACAGAGGGGTGAAAGAGAGTGTGAGAGGTGAAAAGAGAGAGAGAGAGAGAGAGTGACAGAGATGAAGATGACTGCATCCGCTCCAGATGCGTTCAAGGCGAAGAGACCAAGGGACGAAAGCTCAGAGGAATTCAGTGAAGGATGAAGAGACTTGAATAAACAACTGCAGGAAGAGAAGGACAAATGCTGAGATGAAGAAGAGAGAAGCAGGAGGTGGAAGGGATATGACAAAGAGAGAAGAGATGACGAAGGGAGACGACGAGAGAACGAAGAATAAGCTGCGGAAAGGAGTCATCGAAGCGTAAACTGACTGATGCGTTTAAATATGAATTGGGATAAAACAAAGCAACGAGAGTGAGAGGAGAGAGAACGAAAGAAAGAAAGAGACAAAAGCAATACACATGAAAGCCACAAGATTAATTTCGTAAAAATTCAGTGATTTTTCGACAAAAGAAGAAGAAGTGTGAATCATTAAAAATTCATCAACGAAAGCGAATATGGCAAAAGAATTGAAACGTTTTTAAATAAATATTAAAAAATTCTTAGGAAATTATGTAAGTTCCGAAAAAGTACAATGATTAATTACGATTTTTTTTTGTAACAAAAGGGGAGAAGAGAAGAAAAAAAAACAGAACCAAGAGCGACAAGTCAAAAAAAACAACTGCGACAAATTCAATCAAAAAGCCATCACAAGTCATGGAAATCAAAATTAATGATTCGCTGACCAAAAAACCGACGTAGCCGACAATAAATGATTGACGAAATCATTAAAAAAAACCACACACCGGGGACATCGTTCGGTATTGTCTGAACGAAAGGAGGAGGAGGAGGCGAACAAGGTGGATGACAAAAGAATAATATTTAAAATTCATTAATATTTTGGTGGAAGGATGGTGAGAGCAGGAGAACGCAAGGGGGAGGAGTGCGAAAGGACATTCGACCCCATCGTTAAATGAGAAATTTTCAATTTTCACAACATTTTTCGATTGTGAATACAAAAAAAAAACAAAAACGACACGTTTTCGTAGAACGTCTCGTGGCGAATGATCGGACGTTGTAACAACAACAAAAATTGTGAAAAATTACAAAAACAAAAATTGTGAAAATTTACAAAAACAAATATTGTGAAAATTTACAAGAAAAAAAAATTGTGAAAATTTACAACAACAATCAGTAGCACAACAGCAGTGGCCAAAACCACATCATTTATCACGGTGTCACCCCACACGACCATAAATAAAAATGTCATTTTGTCCATGCGCCGTGGTTTTTCTATTCTGCTTTTGTCTGGCATTTTGTATTTTCATTTTTGTCACCTTTGTTAGTGTTTTGTGTTTGATTATGCTCTTTTATTTTTTTATTTCATACTTCATTGTATTTATTTTTATTATTGTATTTTTTCTTTTGATATTTTATTTTATTTCGTATTTTGATATTTTACTTTCTTTTTGGTTTTTTTTCGGAAACTGGAAACAGGATTTAAAAACGAGGCGAATGAACTCGGTGATGAACCGTGGTTTTGTGTAATTTGCCGGATTTAATGTTGTGTGAAGAGTGATTTCGAACTCAGACCTCGATGGCGCCCGTTTCCGCTTCCTGCTTCAGTGGTTGGTTACAAAAAGGATACGATAGGGAATAACTTCAAGATGATGAATTTAGGGTGTGAATATTAATAATAATCAATTAATCAACAGAGAAAGAGAGAGAAAACTCCTCACATCGTGACCCATTTCACAAAATTAAAAAAAAAACACAGAAAAATTACAACTACTGCAAAAAAAAATCATAATAACAAATGAGAAAAAAATTAAAAATCACAACAAAAACAACAAAAAAAAAAAACAGAGGCATTCCGCACAAGCATTAAAAATAAACTTTATCAATATTCATTATCATTACCAATGAACTTTGCGAACCCCACCCTTGCGATGTCTCTGCCTCTTTTTCACTCATCTTCCGTCTCTGTTACTCTCTCTCTTTCTCTATTTATGGACGCAGGTTTCATTTTCAATGTTGTGCAGTATTTTTTCTCTATCTTATTGTTTGTTGCTCCCTATTCTTTTCATTTTTCACTTATGTTTTTTTTCTGTTTTCTGTGTCGCTCATTAAATTTCAAATTGCGCTCCAACTTTGTGTCGTCTGTGCGCTTGCTTTCTGCTTGTTGCAATCAATTTACTCTGCAATAACAACACTAACTAAAACAACAACAACAGCAGAGTAGAATACTCCAACAACAACAGCAACAACTTTGTGTGCACATAAAACTCTTACTTTCATTTCAATGCAATTATCATCAGAGACATCACTGTGAGGCGGGCACTTTTTTGCCCCCTTTTCCTCGGGAGACAATGGACAACAACACAGACAGACAGATAGACAGCGAGGAAAATGCATTTTCCCTTCATAGAGAGAGAGGGTGGAATTAGGAGGGAATGAAAGAAATAAGGAGAGAGTGAAAAACTTAGTGAGAGTGAGTAATTGAAGAGGAGAGAAGGAGGAGGGCATGACATCAATCACTGATGATCTTGCATCTTAGGTGGCGGAAAATTTGTCGCCACGATAGACAGACACACGGACAGACATCACACAAAAACTAACTGCGACAGACAGATCGAGGAACAAGCTAAGTACAGAAGATATTCTGCGTTTTCAGAAGCTCAGCTGACAGAAAGAAGGACGAAGGAACAACAACGAGAGAGAGAGAAAGAAACAAAGAAGAGGAAAAAACTTGAAACTTAAAAAAGTTGCAGTTGACTGCACATGTGAATGTGTCGCACATTTGCTCCCGGCTATCGACGGTCCACCGACTGATCTGTTGTCTGACTTTCAGTTGGTCTGAAAGTCTGTCTGTCTGTCTGTCTGTCGGTCTGTCTCTATGGTCTGTGGGTCGGTCGTCCGGTTGTCGGACGATGGCTCGCTTTCTGCTTCATTTGGCACGAAAGTCATTAACGAAGTCAGAGAAGAGAAGGAGATGGTGAAATAAAAAGGAGAAAAAAAACAATGCAACATGCGAGACATTAATCGGTTGACAACTACAACGACGAAGAAGGGGCAGGGGAAACAGGACGACGACAACAATTATCAGCGACCGAAGGAAAAACGAAGAGAGAGAGAGAAGGATTCCATGTGAGTGACGACAATTGTTGAAGAAAGGAGTCGATGGATCGAAGGAATACATGAATGGATGGAAGGAATGAATGAAGGAGCAATTACATTATGCATTACTGCATCATTGGCACGCGAAGAAGTTGCAGGACGAGAAGAAAAAACTTGAGATATACCACCAGAAGAATGCACAAGCAGCCAGTACGTTTCAAGAATGAAGGGAATCAGGAAGAAGTGATGAAGTAGGATCAACAAGACACAGACAAGTAATGAGCCATTACATTACGCCTTACACAGAGGACAATGAGAGAAAGAGAAATGAACGTGTAATTAAGGAAAACTCAGAGCAAGTGAAAGCAAACAAGAAGCAGTCTAATAAAATAAGAAGACATCGGACAGATAGACAAGGATCGACGTGAGTCAACGAACGACCTTTGAACCGAAAAAGGTGCAAGGAGAAAGAAAGAAAGAACGAGAGAGTGCGATAAGTACTTATAAAAGAAAAGAAGAAAAGGTAGTCCTTATTATGCTCATAGTCACTGGTCAGGGTTTTGATTTAAATTCTTCGAGATTTGCTTGTGCTTGTGCATCTTCGAAATTGCACGCTTCGGTGATGATAAATGTCGGCGGCTTTATTGCCAACGGCAGAGACTATTATAGCTCAAGTAGTATTCCAGCCAACAACTACAGCATTATCAAGAACAATAACGCACGGCATCGGCATAGACATCTGTTGCCAACGGCGAGAGGCGGCAATAAAAGCGGGCAAATCACGAAATTAACCCGGGCATTAGTCATGGGGAAAGCGAAACCATCGGCAGGCTCCCGACCAAACCGAAACCCAACCCCAACCGTGTCGACTCCAACTCGACCCAACCTCCCTCGAATGACGTATCGTGTTTCCCACGCTTTTTCTGTCTGGAGGGTCGGATGGAGCAGGAGGAGGAGGAACAGGATAAGGAAGAGGACGAACAGGAGCAGACAACGAGGAAAGCTCCCACACTTTACAGAAGCCGCACACGACCGCCCTTCGACGCACATCATACTCGACCCGGCAAAAGGCCGACGTCGTCGCTCGAAAGGACATTCAACTCGTCGGCTGCCGATGCCGGGGCACCGACAACGAGGCAGACAGACAGAAGGACCGAGAGACAGACAGACAGAGGGAGAGATGGAGGGACGAACCTAAAACTAAGGAGCAAGAGAACAATTCAGGAGTGTTTGAGTAGAATGAGAGAAAAATGCGTGCGAGAACCTACATGCGCATAGGGACCGAGAGAGAACAAGCAAAAGAACGAGGAACGAAAGCCCTCTCGCTCTGTAGAGACGAAGGCAGGAAATGCTGCAGGAGCCGACGACCGCACCGAGTCGAGACGAGCGAGATGACGACGACCCCGACGACGAGGTGACGACGACCTCGGCATAGTCGGGTAGGCAGGAATCGACGAGAGCCGGCTCATGAATGAACGAAGCCTGCCGAATGGGAGAGAAATCACGTGAACAAACGAGAGATCGAGAAGGATAACGTGAGAGAGAGAAAGCGTCAGAGGCGAGAGAGCACGAGGAGCCTATGCCGGCAGCCGGGACGGAGCTTAGAGCGCATAATCCGACCGGGTAGACAGATGTCCTTATCGTCGTTATTTTCATTGTTGTCGTTATTATTCTCGTGATTGTTGTTGCCGATGTGGCCCTGACAATGGCAATGACGAACATGGCCATGGCCGTGACAGTAGTCGGTACACTCGAACGCCCCCCACTCGTGGGTTGGGGGGCGTTGCCACGGTGTCCTTGCACTTGGCCCCGACCGAGGTTGGAGCGTGGAACGAGGAGGACGAACACGATAAGATCCCGACGACCGACGACGAGGCAGGAAGCTCGGAAGGAGTCGTTACCGGCCGGCCGACGGTTGGTTCGTTGGTTGAGAGGAAGAAGGAGGAGAAGACGAAAAAGTGGAAGAGAATGGAAAAAGAGGAGTAGGTGGAGTCGGAGAATGTGGCGAAAAAGAGGGCGAGTGGAACGAGGGGCGTGGCGGCGCAAGGTGACTACTTTAATGTCTTTCGGATGCGAGAGCCGAGTGCGTGTTTCGCAATTTTTCGCCAACGCAGACGTCGCTGTCGACGTCGGCCAACGACCGACCGCCATCGGCCCGACTCTTGAATTAAAGATGTTGTGTTTTTCGCTCGTTCATTGTGCGAGTGCGAGTGTGCGTCGTGTATTTGAGTTAGTGGGTAGTGGGTGGTGATGGGTGCAAGTGTGCGTGCGGTGTGACGTCTTGCGAGAGAGAGCCATGACCTTGCCCTTGTACGCACCAGCAGCAGCAGCAGCGCCTCCCGGGGGACACATTTAGGAAAATATTCGACGAGCGGGCGACGATGAAGACGAAGGTCGGATTCCTTGGGCTCTGCCCGAAACAGGATCCCGTCGCCGACGCCTGCCTTTAATAATTTATTTCCACAACAGCGCGACCGTGAGAAAATCATTCGTGGCATCAGGAGGAGGAGGAAGAAGAGGCCAGCAGTAGAACGAAGAGGACTGAAGAAAAACAAGAACACCCTTGTGTTGGAGGAAAACGAGGATTGGAGAAAATTCGGAGAGCAGGAGGCTAAACGATGGATGACTGGATGAAGGACAGAAGGACGTCTGATAGGCCGAATCATGCCGAAGCTGCGTGTGTTTGATAATTTCCCGCTGGGTGTCGTCGTCGTCGTGTTTGCGATCGGAAAAAGCAAACACGTGCCAAATAGAGGCAAATAGAGAGACGATGACGACAAGTTCATGAACCTCCAGCGGCCATTGGCAGGTGAGAGGAAAATCGAGGTCTTGTTACGTGAGCAGTGAAGGACACGCCAGAGGACATCGCGAACTCAGCCTCCAAATGATGATTTTTCGGTCGGTTTCAACGGCTCCTGGGGTCCACCACGTCGAGGTCGAAGTTTGTGATCGGAGCCAACCTTTGATTGGAGAGCGATGGAGAGAAGATGATGGAGAAGAGGCGATTGAAGGATGGAGAGGAGGCGATGGAAGGATGGAGTGAAGCCGAAGGATGGAGTGAAGCTGAAGGATGGAGAGGATGCGATGGAAATTCTGGCGATTCATCGAAAATATTAAAAGCTCTTGCTTCGCTTTTCTCCCTCCCCCAACCAATTGGATTTCAGGTTCAAGGCACAAATGCACATTAATTTTAAATATTCATGCTTGAAATTGGTTTTTCTCGGGATTTTCTTTTGAGGTTCGTCGTTGGCACTTTGTCTGTGTATGTGTTGTTGTTGTTATTTCTGTTATTTTAAGGTTGAAATAACTTCAATAACCACAACAACAATAATACCAACAAAGATCATCAGAGATAACAACCAGCAAGTTTCGGCAGGTGTTTTCAGTTGTTTATTGTCTTCAAAGGACGGTGACCCAGGAGGAAACGAGATGGTGGTGAGAGAGAGTGAGAGGGGGGGAAGAACGTCGTCGAACTCGGACGCATTCAAATTTGTAAGGGTCAGCGGCACTCGGTTCGTTCTTCGGTTGGTTGGTTTGGTTTGGTTCGTTTTTTGCCATCGATTTCGACTTTCTTTGCCTCTCGTTCATGTTCAGAGGGGAAGTGGAGCGGGAACGGAGACGAAGCACAAGGTCGTGACCAGACGTTAGCGGGGAAGATAATCGACAGCTGTCAATAATGTCGAAAGTTCGGTTGCTCGGTCGGTCGTCCTGTGGTCTCGAACGTTCGAAGTTCGCCAAAGGATTTGCCCAAGAATTTACAAGTTAATGTCCACAGTTGGCAGACACTGGAGGGAGGGGGAAAGGGAAGATGGAGTCTCTGAAGGGGTCAACTCAGGAGATCGAAAGGGCAGTTGAAGGATTTTAACAATGCATTAGATGTTTGTGAAAGGACTTCGTAAAGAACGAGACACAAGTGGACAACAGTTCAGAAGGAGGCGAAGAGATTCTCTCAAGGCTTCTCGAAAACGAAGACATGAAGGATTCCATTGACTCCAAGGATTCCGAAGATGATAGATGAAAAAAAAAACACTCTTGGAGGAGTTAAAAACACATAAAAGCTTCCGAGAGACGGCTTCGGAGGAGTATTCGAAGCACTTGAGCTGATCCTTAAGAGAAGCCAAACTATCAAAGTAATTGGAAAGAACTTTTCAGCGAAGGCGGCAACAATAAGAGGGCGAGGAGAAGAAAGAGAGAGGGAGTAGGTGAGATGTAGATAGAGTGAGTAAGATGTGGAGAGAGTAACGAAAACATACGAAAACTCTCAAAAAATTACGAATAAATGACGCCATTTATTTTCACCGCACAAACACAAGCATAAATTTTTATGGCAAATCGAAGACTCGACGAAACGATAGCAAAAAAAAAAACGAAATAGAGCTGTATTGGGGGGCGAAAGTGGAGGGAATGAAAACTATTCTGTCCCCCGCCTCCCTTCGCAAGCTCGAACGTGGTAATAAAATTTGTGAGGAAAATTGAAAAACAGTCTTTAGTTGACGATCACATCGAATGACTTCGAGGACGACGACGATGACAACAACAATAACGAAGATGACGATGGTGACATCCCGCCAAAGTTAAAAAAAAAGAGTCGGAAAGAATGGGAAGATACAATCCATAAGTATCTCATGGAACAACCAATAATGACGGTAATAAAATAAGCTTAAAGTATTACTTTGATGGAACAGAACGCGCGACAGAGAACGAGAAGGTAAGACAAGAGGGCGGGAAAGAGAAGACAGAGGAGCATATGTGGGGGAAAGAGAAGGCCATGGATGCAACGATGAAGCAGGAGGCGACTAGGAAGAAGGAATAGAACGAGGGAGGGGAGCATAAGAGACGAGCTGCATCCTGTGGAGCGGAGACTTTTTCTCAGACAACTTTACGCACGCGGTCGAAGAAAGAGAGAGAGAGAGAGAGAATGATGGAGAACGAGAGAGGTGCAAAATTTCTGGCGCTTTCAGATGACATAAAACAGATTTCATTCGATTTGCCATGTAGCTGGCTGTCGACTGAGGACCAAGAGAGAGAGAGAAGAGTCTCAGAGCGACAGACGAATATGGAGTTGAAAAGAGAAGGATAAGAGGAGAAAAGAGTATAATGAGGAAGAGAGGAAGACGACTGTAGCAATACTTTTTAAATTGGTAGTTCTTTCACTTTTTATTGGCTTTTTTAACCTTTTCTTCCCTTCCCAAGACAGACAGTCAGGCAGACCAATGTCTCCAGCAACAACAACAACAACATGAAATGCTCACAATTTTAAAGGACTCCACATGGAAGCCACATCCTGTGCAGCTGCTGCGTTGCCGTTCGAACGACCATCTTTATGATATTTATCGATAGTAAGTGGCAAATAAATTGTCTCGTAAAATCTCATTTTGGACGCCATGGAGATTTCGAAATTAGTCTCATGGTCGAGAAGAGAGAGAGCAGGAAGGAGAAATAGGAAGAGCAAGAGATAGTGAATGAGACGTATCCTTGATGTCGTACTTCATGCTGGGGGACCAAACCCCAAATTGAACTTGAATAAATTAATTTGGAATAGGAAGAAATCCAAAATAATGGAAAATAAATATTTCAAACATTTAATTGGAGTGTTTTTAGTATTCAAAAGCAACATAAAATTAACAAAATTGAGGATTCATGCGTTTTGAAAACTCTCCGTTGCTTTTGGAGAGTCTCGAGTGGCTGCAACGAAACCGCAAAGTCCAGTCTCAACCTTCACCACAAAAACTCTCAAAAGCTTCTCTCTTGAGGTTTTAACAATCTTTCTTTCTTTTATAGAGATTATGACACGAAGGCGATGGCATCACACACACACAAATACACATAAACTTCACCGCATCATGCAAGTATTCAGAAGCGACACCACAACAACAATAAGGTGGCAGGGTCTCCACTTGAGTGTGGAGAATATGATAAATGATTGCCGGTAATTAAAGTGTCTGCTCGGTCTGAGGTTGAGGAGAGCGGGAAAGAGAGATTCAGCGAGACAGAGAGAGAAACAACCTGACAGACGGCGACACCAACAACGACCACGACCAGGACACGTGGACGACGACGACAATGGAAGAGAAGAAAGGGAACCCGAAAAAACCTCCAATGACCCTCGTGTTCTGGGACCAGACGGTGGAGCAAACGCGATGGGAACCGACCGACCACGATCCAGTGCAGTAAATTTGATTTTCCTCATTGTTGCAGTTGCTTTTCTCGGGTGGACGGTAAGGAAAAACAAGAAGAAGAAGAAAATCGCAACTCAAAAATGTCTTTTCCAGCAGTTTGTGCTAAGGAGCTCCTCCGACTCCTGCTGCTTCTTCTGCTATAGCAACAGCAACAACAAGAACGATAACTTATGACTCGCCAGTTTAACCGCCATTAAGAACAGCACAGACCAGAGCAAACCAGAGTTAATAACAGTGGTATGAAGAAGAAAACGAGAAACAGGAGCAGGAGTCAGAAGGGATTTCACACAGAGAGTAAGTATGAATGAATATCCTTCCTTTCGCTTGTTTGCGTGCTCTCGAAAACACCAACCACAAACACGTGAGGGGCCTCCGAAGAGGAAAAGGAAGGAAAGGAGTCGACCACGAACGGTAGACGATATTGAAGGGAATTTGGCGGGATGGGTCAAAAGAAGAGAAAACACTTGCTGCCACGTGATGCATGTGCAACGAGTGAACGAACGAACGAACAAGAACCGCAGCAACAACAATAAGAAGAAAACCCGGCAGCAGAAGGCAAGGAAGCATGGGAAATAAATTGAAAATAATAAAATATTGTCACGTTTGAAGATAATTGCAAACATTTTCAAAACGAGTAAAGAGCAACGGTGAACGGGAATGAGAAGGGGAGGAAAAAAGAAACTCCGAACCACAGACGAAAGAAATAAAGAAAATCCATGAAATTTCGATAAGTGGAGACGTCGACGACGACGACGGAAAATTGCTTTAAAGGTAAATCAGTAAAAGGTTTTCACGGAAGTGAGAAATATTCGGAGACCTCGCGAGGAATTCACAAAAGAAACGGAAATTCGTAAAGTTGAAACGTGAGGTGGAAAATATTATATTAAGAGCGAGAGGAAGAGGAAGAGTGAAGAAGGGAGGCTGAGTGAAATGGAGTGCGGGAAATTTGAAACTCACAACATCAGACCCTGAGATGGCGCAACACAGTCGAGGCGAAGCATTGAGAAAATTCTCGAGAAGGCACATGTTTCGCTGGAAAACGACCAGAAAAATAATTACAATAAAAAAAAAACACAACAACACATTTAAGAGCACGAAAGCGAAAACAAATCTGAAATCGAAAGCGAATGTGAAAACAGAAAAAATAATATTAAGAGCAATAAAAGTACAATTAGGTTAAAGCGTGAATAACAAGCACATATACCTTATACCAAACGTCAGACATAATTTTGTATGCAAATCTAGAAATCTCATACATACACACACACATAATTACGCGCCTCTACTAACAACAGTAATAGCAACAATAATAAGAGGGCATTAAATTAAATATAGTTGACTGTGGCAGACTTACTTATTGTATAGCTTCTATTTCACATATTTCTACATTTCACATATTTTGATATTTTCCATAATTTTGTATTTCGCACATTTTTGTATTATGTATGTATTATTATTTTGCATTCAATGCGCCGGAAAACTTCGCATCGTATCAATTAATTAAAAAATAATAGTGTTTGTAATAAAAATACATATTAAAACACAATAGTTATTAAAGATAATAGTAAAAATATAATAAATATTAGACACATTTTTAGAAACATTTTTAGGAAAACTAGTAGAAAAATTTAAGAAAAATTGTTAAAAAAATATGTTACCAAAAAATATTAAAAACAATTTTCATACAAAAATATGGCAAAATTAAAACTAATAAAATATTACAAAAAGTAATAAAAAAATGTACTAAAAATAAGTAAAAAAAATAAAACACAATTAAAAAAAAAAAAAAATTAATAATGAAAAAGATAAAATAATACAAATTAAATATAACAAAAAGTACTAAAACAAGAAGATCGTTTGAAATATTATCAAATAAAAAATATGTATGTTGCGAAAATAATATAATAAAATATGGTCATAAATTCTGGTGAGTGAAACTAATTAAAATTTGCATCACCAGTGGAGACGACACCAGACCATAAAAAGCACACTCGACCTCGTTTGAGCCTTAAAAACGAATACATTTAATGGATCGTTGAAGGTAAAACCGCCACAGAACACGATGGTGATTAGAAAAACGGTAGTAAAACAACTCAACGATCAGTGGACATTGAAATAGAACTGTTTAATGAGGACAGAGTGTGAGGTGGAGAGGACACAAAATGGAGAGTTCTTATTTGGCACCGACTGACTAACTTCTTATTCGACGAAATTAAGCAATTAAAGTGAATTAATGGCGAAAAGTAAAACTATCGACAACGACGACGACGACGAAAGCAAAAATGACGACGATTATTCATTTCACGCCCTCGTGCGTTTCACTCGCAAAACTGACAATTTATATAAATCAAGTAAATTAAAGCATTTACCAAGCCCAGCTAAAACGGAGTCAATACTAAGAAGGAGAGGAAAATCCAAAGCAACGGGGCAAGAACGAGACACAGACAAACAGTTGTTGAGTTTTGGGTGACGCACAATGGTTTCATAACATTAATTGAATTTCTTCGCCAGATGAGAACGAGGAGAGAAAATGAGAATGAAAATGGAAATAAAAACAATAAATCTGTCGTTCAACTCGGCTAGCGACCAACTAATGAAAGACAAATACCGATCCATATGGTGGGGAATGGGACAGAGAAGGGAAGAAGAAGGAATGGAGCGAAATGAAGTGAAGACAACTGTGACAAAACCAAGACAAACAGCATGAAGCAAAAACAACTGAAATAGCAACAGCAAGAACTATTATAGCAAACAATAACAAATGGATAAATCACCGAGTCCCGAAAAGAAATTAAAAGTAAACCCGGGTCCACCGAGATTCGATTCCACTTGCAGGAACATGGATAACTCAATGGGACGATGGCCTGAGAGCTGGGTTTGCGGAGTTGGTGGTGGTGGATGGATGGATGTGTTGGTGTTGGATTTGTTGCAAAATAAACTTGTGATAATTGACATAGTTTTTACATCATGACTTCGAGTCGATAGCGAGAGTGGGGCAAGAGAGAGGGTGAGGATAAAGCGAGAGAAAAAGTTGTTGTTCAATGATATAAACATTAATCAGATTTATTGTCATTTCAACAGATCGGGGCAATGAATTATAATACTCAAGTATCGCCGGTTGACTTCTTAAGAACAAAGCGAGACTGACGAGGAGAGGCGGATGCGAGAGAGAGAGAGAGGGGAGGAATTGTCCGACTGTCCGTCTATCTGTCGGTCGGTCGGTATTAAGTCATCAATGGAGGAGTGTGCAGCCAGCGAGAGAAAAACAAGGATGACGTATGTCCACACGAAGTCACAATTTTATTAAAAATCATTGCGACTCGACTCGAGCGAAACAAATGAAGTCGAAACAATTGAATGATTTTGTGCAACGTGATTAAAATCATTAGCATCAGGTAGATCGGTCGAACAGACAGACAGACAGGGAGACAAATGATTTATTGAATTAGTTAAGAAGGTAAAAATTGTATGACCGAATGCAATCAGGAGATTTCACGGTCCAGTTCCACAGTCTGAACTAAACTGAGTTCTGAGACCAATAACCGAGGTGTATCGAGAGCTATTGTATATTTATAGAACTATATGTATATGGTGGTAGGTCTGGAATTTCCATTTCAGTGGAAAAGCAAACAAAATATGAAATCTTACCATACGATCGTCAGACACGCAACGCAAGTGAGCATAAAAATTTGTCGCCATCGTCGACACAGAATGACCCCAATTCTGAGTTTATTGTTATTGATTTCAGTGGAGAACAACAAAAAGAATAATAAAAAAAATAAAGTACAATAAAACAAAACAAATAACCAGAAAATAAAAAAAATAATACAATAAAACAAAGAACCAGAGAGTAATAATGAAAATACAAATAACTTAAACAAAAACAAGTATATACATATATAATTATTCCCCAGAAACATACATCGAGAAAATAAAAACCTACAAAAACCCATTGGTAGGCAACAAAAACAACACTTGTGGGTGTTGTTTGTGTAAACAAGAAAAACAACGCCATAAGGAATATATATCGAATGCAATCGAGGGGTGAAAAACAATGAATGCAATGATTTAATTGAATGAAAATAAACGCATTATTGTGGGGCCTCGAAAATTGAGTAGGACAAAGAGATCAGGAGGAAAAAAGCTTGAAAGAAAAAAGAGAAGAACAAAAACTTTGCCTACGAAGCGAATTGAAGGAACTCGTAATACGATCATAGCGAGGCTGCAGTAAATCCCAAAGCATCTTGCAATTAATACTTGATCTGCTCTCGAAGGAAGCGATAAGAATTTGACGAAAAAGTCATTGACAAATCTCGAGAGAGGGAGAGAAATTGGGAGGGAGAGAGATGAGGAGACGGAGAAAAAATAAAAAGAACGATTAAACGATTATTTATGATGATTGCAGAAACATAAACTCAATTGAGATGGGCAGCAGCGGCAACGGCGAGTTTTACGATCGACGTGCGAAGGTTGTTTGCTGATCGGGGAATCTTCGAGTTCGAAATGAGATAGAGACGTGAGGCAGAGAGGGGCGGATCCAGCGATAAATTTCAATCAAGAATAAGGTCATCAAAACCTAAACCTTGAACTTACCACGACATTACAAGAGGACAGATGTTTTAAATCAATACATACCTGCAAAGAGAAAGAGAAAAACGAATTAGATATGAATTGAATTTCGGAGTAAGACTATTAAATTGGCTTCTAATCCCAGCTCTAAGGGTCGACGAACCAGTTTTTCGGTTTTCTCCAGCCCCTCTTCCATTTGGAAGCCAGACAATCGCACCACAAAATTGGCAAAAGGCGAATTTAACGTCGTTTTCAAGACAAGGTTTGGATCCTGAAACGATGCTTCTTCAACGACAGTTGAAAGGCAAAAACCATAAGAAGAGGGAGAGAGAAAGACAGGGCGCCCACTATGATAAGCAGAGAAGCGCACTAATTAAATTTAAATGCTGACTTTTGAGAGACGGCTCCAGGAGGAGAGAGAAAAGAAGAAGGCCAAATGTCGACTACCAGGTTCCATGAATTCTCGATGTTTGCGGGAGAAGAACGAGAGCTGAAAACATAGAGAGGATGGGGTGGAAGAGCGTTGCCATGTAGACATTTCGAATATCTAAAGTGAAAATATTGAGGACCAAAAACTTGTCCAGAGGACATTAACATCGTCAGGACATTAGCATCGAGAATGACGTGAAGGAGGCAAGGGTGGGGAGTTTTGTCATTTTGTCCCCAAACAAGTCCTGCCTGAATGGACACAAAATATCCTCTAGCCTTCCTTGCAGCTGGGGGTAGCCTGAGGTTGAAATAAGATTGCAAACAATTTCCACAAAACAACAGAGAGAGAAAGAGAAAGGTTGATGCAATGCAAAAGGAAGGAGAGAGAAAAAGATTGATACAATGTGAAAAAGAGAGGTAGAAAGAGACGATATACAAGGACATAAATACATTGAAAAGTGGAGAGGAATTATATGAGATTCTCATCATTAACAACAGCAACCACTACAAGGACACGACCAAAATGAGGAGCAGTCCAGCAGCAACAGAACTCCAACAACAACAACAGCAGACGACTGCTGTTGGTGACAATGACAGCAGCGCGTTATCTGCACTAGTGACAGCAACTGCTGTTGGCAGCAACAATAACTGTCATGTTTCCATGCGAAAAGAGGAGCAAAAAAAATGGAGAAAATAAAATATAACGAATCGTAGACGAACACAAAATGAACTTAAAATTCATCATCCACGCAGACACCTGCCTGTAGTGGGCGACCAGGGGGCGTGGCTGCAGCGAAAGTGTGCAGCCAACAAAACTAGCAAGAGAAAAAGGGAGAGAAGAGAAGAGTGAGGGAGGGAGAACGATAGACGACGACGATGCCTCTCGTCGAGGGAACTAAATTTAATTTGTTCGCTCCTCGTCGCAGTTGCCCGCGATGCGAGCGACAACAATTGTTGCTGCCGCAGCGGGGGCGACAACGACATTGACAACAATGCCATCAGTAGTCGGTAGTTGAGTGGAGAGGAGTGGAATGTCTGTCGGAAAGTCTGGAGGATACCAGGAGGAAGATGATGAATTCCTGGCGGACAGGATGTCGCTGTGCGGCAATGAAAACAACACCAACGATAACAACAACAACAAAGACAACTGCATCGTTTTACATAGATTCAACTAAAGTCGAGATGGGGCCAAAGAGTGAGAGGGAGAGACTTTCTCAAAATGCTTCACGTCAAAGAATCAGGGGACACGAAGGACGTCGGCATCAGCTGCGCCATTTTTAAGCCATCTCAGCAACAGCAGCAGCACCAACCAGCAACAGCAATCAATCAAGAACCACACTCAAGAAAGGAATGAAAAAGATGAGGACGACGAAGAAGAAGCTGAAGCTGAGGCGATGCGATGCGAACGAAGCTCGAGTTCATTCACAGACTTGAAGGAAGTCGGAAAACATCGCACACACAGACATCTACATAAATTTGCTTAGAAGCCAATAATAAAAAGCCGTGATCAACAGCAACAACAATAGAAACATCCAAAAGGGCAACCAACCGTCGTCGTCATCGTCTCCATTGTGGGCGTCAGAGGTGTTTGCCAGGGAGGTTGGGAATCGACTTGACTGCAGTCTCTTCAGGCGTTTTGAAGAGTTTTATGCGAAAATTAAACCATCATCCAAAGGCCTCCTCGAGGGTTCTCGAGAGATCGACGAAGACCTGTCGGCGACATGCAGAGTTAGGCAAACGAGTCAAGAGAGAGAGATGGATGGAGATATAAAGAGAGGGAGGGAGGGAGAAGACTAAAATATGAAATTCTTCAAAATGCAATGATTAGTTTTGGAAACTTTTTCCCTCGCCAACAAAGAGATTAATGATACCAAATGATGAATTCAACGAATTCGAAACTTTGTTTCAAATTAAATAAACATTTCATCGGAACAGAACGGGAGAGGAAGAGAAGACTGATAAACAAAGCGAAAGAGAGAACGAGATGGTCAAACAACAATGCGATACCTAGAGAGAAACGAAAAGATTATGCAGATTCGAATGAAAAACAATTTTCGATTCCGATTCATTTCAGAGAACGAAGGACAACGAATGGACTTTCGATGTTGGGGAGGTCGATGAAGGAATAATCAATCATATCGAAGTGTTCATGCAGGGCGCCAGAATTGAATTCAATTCATGGAAAGAAGAATTGAACAAAGGAGAAATAAATTCAACAAGCACAACAAGAATTAACTCAAAAATTAAAATCAAAAATAACATTTTAAAGTCAAAGCTTAAAGAATTTCCAAAAAATCCTGGAATCAAAGTAAAAATCATTGAATCTCGGTCTCAGCGGCCGATTGGCAACGCTGACAGGGGCTTGTCTAAGGATAATTAACGAGTTGTGATGCGCTGATCCCTCCCCTCCTCGGTCCCTTGCCAAAGCGTAACAAATTATGTTTTGATGGATGCGTAATCGGGACTCTTTAAAAAACTCTTCATGGATAGAAAAATCTCCCAGAAACCAGGCGGGAGGGGAAGGGATCAAAAATTATAAATGAATAAAAGAAAAGAAAAACGCAGTCAAGGATCAAGTCGAGGTTCGAACAACGGGAGACAAAAGGGTTGGGAGGACTTCAGGACGTCAATTTCGAATGCTTTGTTAATTATAATCATCGTGTAACCTCCACCCCAGGACTAAGTCCTGCGTCCATCGAGCCAGGCGATCGTTAGCGAAAATGTCGACAGATGATGTCCTGGACGCAATGATAGCGTGATTAAAAAATCAACCCTTTCATCGACCGGGAGAAGGAGTGAAAAGTAAAGGGTAAGGAGTCAAAAGTAAAAGGGAATGAGAGAGATGGAAAGGGTGAAAGTAAAATAAGAGGAAGGAGAAATTGGTTAATGAACAAGTTGACTTGCTAATTACGTTATCCTAGAGCTCGAGCTGCTGCTGCTGATAATTTAAATCCTCGAGGCAAACATGACGAAGAAGAGAAATGCCGCGAGCAACAGCGAGAGAAAAAAAAACTTAGGTCATACGGCATTGACTCATGAGAGAGAGAGAGAAAGAAAACAAAGTACAGAAGGTGATAAAAGGCTTTAAGAACCGATATCCTAAAGCCGAACATCCAGAGGAAGTCGAGTCCTTCGACGAGACTCGCGCGAGAATCGCTAATAAAGGAGGATGGATGACTGGAATTACTTCGACGAAAGTTCCAGTTATTCTTGTGGAAAATTTGCAAGCCATTCTGGCCGAACAAAGACTGAAGAAATAATATCTTAATGCAGATAGCTGCTACCTACAACAACGTCAAGAACAACAACAACAACAACGATGTGCTCGAATCAAATATGCAATAAAGTAGAAGCGAACCGAAAGTGAAGAAACTCCTAAAGAAGAGAAAACAAAATGAAATGAAAAAGGCGTGAAAGAGGGAGAGGAAGAAATGAAGGGAATTGTCCTTATTGCAGGATAATGCGAGGAATGCAAGTTTCGGCGGCGAACAAATGCACGACAGACACGAAGGAACGAAGGGCACAGACACAGGGACAGGGACAGACAGACAAAGAGAGAAAGGCGGACAGAAAGAGATAGAAAGAGAGAGATGGAGATGTTGAATCTGTGGATAACTTTTTCGTCTCTCTCGTCGTCGCACAACAATTCATTCAAATTTCTTACATTACATGCATTTTGAGTGGAATTAAATATTTATAAATTCAATCCAATTTTCAAATCCGACTGACTGAAGAGAGACACCCGACCACGCCCACCTCCCACAACGCCCACCGCTTCCACGACAGGAAGCACGTCTTCGCTAGACTACTCAATACCTCGTCTCTTTCTCTAGCACTCTGTCTCTCTCTTTTGTTCTCTCTATCTCTCGAGGAATCTCAAGGAATCTAAGCAAAAGTCTAGGTAAAAGTGCATCGAATATACTGAACAGGAGGAGGATCCAATCGAGAGCTAGGTGTGTGAGCAAGGCTTGAGGGCGGCATCCTGAGGGGATCCGGGAGAGTAGGCCGAGACTGAGACTGGGGCGCATCCACCAATGGGTTATCAGCCTCCGGCCACAGTTGGACGCATTCCAGGGGAAGAATTAAATTGCAAAGTTGCTCCGCGGCGAGATGGAAAGAATGAGTGGGCGAAGAGTGTATGTGAAAGGCAAGAGTGTGACGAGGAAGAGAGAACGATGTGTATGTTATGGGAAAAGAGAGAGAGGGTGTGTGTGTGGAAGAGAGAGCGAACAACAAGTTCAGCTCATGGAATATGCGACGACTTCAATAACACACGTCAGAACCGCCAACGTCGCCAGGACAAAAGGACCGACAGGTATTGTTGAATGTATTCTTGTCCATTCATCCGTTTGTATGTCTGTCTTTCCGTCTGTCCGGCCTGTCAGTGTGTTCGTGTATTCGTCTGTTCATCCAGGGTCCACCGACAGAAATATTGATAAAATATTCAAAAGTTTTCATTCGATTCGCTTTTCGCGAGGGACGCCGCAGACCTCGAACAAGGATTGTACTTTAATCGCTGTGAAAGGAGATCCTCCAGAAGCCAGGAGGGCGAATATGGGAATCGCCTTGAAATTCATAGCACGAGATTCTCATGCGATGACGAGAGTTCATTGACCCATGCGTTGAGGTTTGTTTAGATTTGAATATATAAGTATATTTCGCCGAGGTAATAAGAATAAAGCGGGAGAAGCGAAAAAAGCTCAAGTCAATTGGTAAACAATATTTGAGAAACGGGATTCCTTCTGTTTCCAAGCAGCTGGTTGATGTTTATATGCAACTAAAGAACAATTAAAAATAAACAAATCCATAGAAACAAATACCAATAATGAGAACGAATAGTAGAAAAAAAAATCAAATAGAAATCATAAAAAAACTAAAATAAAAATCATAAAAAAAATCAAAATAAACAACGACATCAAAGTCTTCAAAAATAAACAGAAATATTACGAAATAAAAGACAAAGTTAGAATCTGAAACCAAGACTCGATGGAGCATTGGAGAGACTTCATCTCAGGGAGAATTCCTAGAACCAATGAAGCTGTGGGCAGGAAGTCGACACTGAGGAGAAGATGATGAAGCAGGGAGAAGAAGTGGATAAAGTTTTGAGGTATACAAGTAATAGAAAAAAGAAACAAACAGAAAAGAGCAGGAAGAATAGAAATAGTTTCATCAATGAAACTAATGAACATGAGCTTGAAATAAAAAGCTTGAAAAGAAGAAAATTAACAATAAATTTTTTCGCAGAATTCTATTGCTGATATAGTTATTTTTTCTGTTATTGTTGTTGTTATTGTGTGATGGCGATGGATAAGAAAGATAAATATATATAGGTCTTTACGAATTCAGTCATCCGGATGATGACAAATTTGCTGAGTACTGGGAAATTCCGAAGACCAAGTGTTTCGAGTTGTTGATATTTGAATAGAGATGTTGACTATATACGGTTGTTGTTGGGATTGGAATTTATATTGATGTTGTTGGAATGAATACTATAATTCATGATGTTGGAAATATATAATAAAAGTTGTTGTTGAAATTGAAATGCATATTCTTGTGTATTCAAAAATAAATTTGTATTATAAATAATTTTATCTGGACTTGATGTTTACTTTCAATTTGAAGTTTCGCTGATTAAGATGATAGTTATGAAAATATAAATATTAGAGGAGATCTGGCGATGAAGTGAGAGAGAAGTAGGAGTGAACTCTGTAAGATAATTGTTAGAGAATGTAACAAACTATGAGAACAGAAGCCGTGATGTTTCAACTGATTGAGGTTCCCTACAAACAAGATCCCTACAATGAGCTTACCATGAAGTGAAGGGGTGGAGGGAAGGTGGTCTTCTTATTTCTTCCTTATTCTTCATCCTCCGACTCCCGCTCCTCACTCTTTCGCACGGAACAAGAAAAGCCGCTTAAGTTAAATTATTGTCTGCTGTTTCACTCCACGGAGAAACTAGCAGCCAACAACTAGCGAGCAACTGTCGCAACTCTTGGAAATCCCTCAAGAATACCCGCTCCTTGGCACGAGGATTACACCTGAGAACACAGACAAAGACCGCCTGCGCGCTTCTCTTTCTCTCCTCCAGATCGTGGGATCCACATGCCACAACAGAAGGTGGGCAACAGTTGCAGAAGGCAACAAATGTTGTTAATAATTACAAATTTTGCAAAAATAATCCCAGAATCAACAAACTGAAAGGACTCTAGCGCATTGGCCGTGGGAGAAAGACAAAGACAGTGAGAGGGGAAGAGAGAGAAATAACCAGTGAAGGAGAGAGATGGGAAGAGAAACACCTAGAAGAAGTTAAAAAGACAGTCTATTGCCAGCCACAGGAGAAACGAACCGAGTGGAAGGGACAAAACAGAAAACTAAGAAGACAGTTGAGTCAGAGAACGGAATGAGAGGGATGTAGTGGGAGACAGAGAGATCGGGAGACAGAATAAGAACGAAAGAAAGGGAGGAAAGAATGAAGTGAACACGAAACACTTGCAATTAAATGTAGCATGAAATTAAAGTGTTTATTTTATGGACAACGTGTCGCGGCAGCAAAAGGATTTGCGAAGATAAAAGAGAGAGAGTGGGAGAGGCTGAAAAAGGACTAGCAAAGAATAGGGGATCGTGAAGTGAATCCAGGTGGAGGTGTGTGTGTGTGTGTGTGTAGTTAATGGAGAAAACTTAAGGACAAACTGTGGGAGGCCCAAAGGAGAGAGAGCTAAAGAGACTGAGAAAACATTTGCATTTTGAACGCCAGACAACCAGGAGACAGAAGGAGGAAATGAATGGGGTGGAGTGGGAGTAAGATAAGGACGGACAGACAGGACATTAAAAGAAGTCAGACGTGAAGATAATTTGTGTGGAAACTCGAAGGAGCACTTGTCCACCCAAGGAGAGCAGGAGACTTGGAGTAGAGAGAGAGAAAAAGAAGGGGCTTGAGACGAGTCAAAGAAGGCTTTAACCGAACCCATAGAAGTTTATATTTTAAAACACAGTCGTTTATATTTGAAACCAGAGTAGTTTATATTTTAATCCACTTTAGTTTATACTTAAATCCACTTCAGTTTATGCTTAAATTCACAGACATTTTTATTAAAATCCAAAATTGTTTCCACAGTCCCAGACTTACCTTAACTTGATAGGAATTGAGGCGTGTCTTCGGCAACAGATTGAAAGATGAAAAGTCCAGACGGCGAGAGAAGATGCCGTTGCATCCGGATGTGGAGCTGCAAAGAAGAAGAAGAGACAAATATGAAATATAACAAAAAATTAATAATATAGAAGATGTTTAACAAAGAATACGTATTACACAGATGTGAAATATGACAGAATATTTCAGCGACGGAAAGAAAGGAATTGATGGATGATGAAATATAGAATTGTTCGGACGAGGAAACGACATGTAAAAAGAACAAGGCGACGACAGCTGAAGGAGAGACATGAGGAAAACAAGAACATGTGAAAGGATAAAGAGATCTTTACTGACATTTCATAAGAAATGGACGACACATTGAGAGATTGAGGAGAGATTGGATGAAGCAGACGGGAGATTTCAAATTATAGTAAATGGACTTCGGATTCTCGTTCGCGAGTAACGATACCTTAATTCAACAACATCGAGATAACTCAACAATATCCAGATAACTCAACAATATCCAGATACCCGGAACGAATACTCGATACCCGATTTGTTTGCTCAACTTGCGCCCTCGTACGTGACTTTGGGGCGACCGGCAAAGTGTAGTCGCCGACGACGACGACGACGACAACAATTACGGAATTGTTCAACTAATGACTAATAATAGAAAACGACAACAACATCAGCCGGGCACAACAACAATAACAATAGCAAAGCAATAAATAAATATGTACTGTTTGCGGTTTTGTAGCTATCGCGCAAAAAGTCGCAGAAAATTCACAGCCGCCTTTCGCGTTATCAGCGAAACGCGAATACACTGAGAAAAACCAGCTCAAAAAAAATATAAATAAAACAAAGAAAAGTAAAATAAAACAAGCTAAAGAAATAAACATAAAAATAAGTGATAAAATAAATATATAAAAACAAATAAAACATTAAAATAAAAAACATAAAAATTACGTCAAATGAAAAATTTAACAAAACTTAAGAGAACAAAAAAAATGTGAAAAAGTTGAAATATGTTCAAGAGTCAAAAAACGATTGGCAACAAGCTCCTAATTTTAGTCGGCCACCGACGAAAATAGCGAAGTTAAATGTTATAAAATTTTAAAATAAACAATAATGTCGATTGTTGTTATTGATATGATACGTTATTAGCTATATCATTGTTGTTGTTCTTGGTTGTGGTTTTTGTTTTTTGTTAACACATTTTTCGTAGGTTGTTGTCTGCTTTCGTCCATCTGTTGCTGATAGTAAATAAAATCACAAAAAAAACTAGAAAAACAAAATTCAAAAACCAAATTCCAAAAACAACAACATTTCCTCAAATTCTTAATTTCTGTCTGAAGAATAAAAAAAAATGTATTTGCGCGTCATTCACGTCAAAAATTCGCACAAAAAATACTAAAAGAAAATAAACAAGAAATAAGAGAAGGAAAAAAAGTAGTAGAATAAATACATAAAATTCGTAAACAACAAAAAAGACAATAAAAAATGCAAAAGTGTGCAGAAAATCGGAACAAAACAAATGTCAAGAAAATGGGAGAACCACAGAAGAAAAAGGCAAAAACAGAGAAGAAGTTTAAAAGAACCAAGAACCGAAAAATAGATTATTAAGAAAAAATAAATAGCAGAGGAGAAAAAAAAAATAGAATATGAAAACAAAAACACAGTAAGAAAAAAAATTGTATAAGAGAAAAAAAAATGTATTAATAAGAGAAAAAATCGATTAATAAGAGAGAGAAAAAATAGATTTATAACAAAAATAAAGAGAGAGAAATGTGCAAAGCAAATAATGTTATCAAGAGCGATGGGGGGGGCAGCAGTAACAATAACAACAGTAGCTGTAAGAGCAACAACAACAACAATACCGCCAAACTGAAACCTTCAACAAAAAAATAAAAGTACAAAAAATCAACTCCAACAAGCATTTATCAAAGCAGTAACAACAACAACAACAACAGTGTTAACCTTGACATTGAATATATTTCGATGCCGTCAGTTTTCGCTCTCCTTCTCTATCTCTCCTCTATCTCCACTCTCTCTGTCTCTCACTCTATGGACAATAGTTGCGATCGTGGCTTCGCTCTCTTCGCTTGGTTCAAGTGTGTACCTCTCTCTGTCTCGCTCTTCCCCTCGCTCGCACTCTTCTTGTCTAAGACCGTGGAAGCACGCGTGGCTTTTTACCCGATGATGTTATATTTTTCTATTATTTCTTTTATTACCATTTGGTTTTTCATTATAAAAATTGTTGCTCATTATCTTCCAGAAGAGATAGAGAAAGAAGAGTGAGGAAGATCGAGACTCGTGGAAGCAGAAGGAAAAAAATGCCGGTAGCCAGAGGCGTGAGTTTGGAATTCGTAAAAACAAAAACTAAAACAAATTAAACGAAAATTCTAAAAAAAAAGATATAAAACAAATATATCAAGAATTGCAATGAAGAATTTTAAACATTTCAAATTTTAAATAAGTTGTAAAATTTAAAAAAATTAATTATAATTGTCATCATATGGAATCACGCCCCTGACATAGCTTGGCATGTTTCTTGACACCATCATTATAATATATTATTTGTTGTTGTTTTTAGAAACCGATTTTTTATGATCTACTTTTTGTATTTTTTTGTCGTCTTTTGTTGTTTGAATTTTTTGTATATTTTATTCCTTTTGACTTCTTTTTTTTCCTCTTCATAATTACTTCCTTCTATTCATGTTTTTTGTTTCTCATTTTACGTATTCGTTGGTTGTCATTTTATATATTTTTTTATATTTTTTTTCTGACATAAAAATTATTATATCATCGTGGATCAAGAATACAACAACAAAAACATTTCTAGGCAAAAATTTAAAGAAAACAAAAGAGAGCTCGACGAGAGCTTTTTCAAACAATGATGAATCATCGACGAGCTTTCGCTGGCGAAGGGCGTGTTCGAAGCGAAGTCGATCGTCCAACCCTCTGATTGGCTGTTTGTCCGTCTATCTGTCTGTCTGTCCGTGGGGTCGCCAGAGACTAGGACAACATTCGATGCATGCGATAACAGGGTCGAAAGATTATAGACAACAAAAATTTCAACCCCACACGACACAACGACGAAGAGGAATTGGAAAAAGGGAAAGGGATTGTTATTGAGTGGAAATAGCAAATTTTTATTGCTGCGAACGTTTTCGGTAGAAAAATTACACTCAATCAATTACTAAAACTCAGAGGTCACTGAACGCGAGCTCGTGGGGATTGAATTGAGAGAGTGAGGAGGCAAAAACAACAACAAGAAGCGAAGGGGGGAGAGAAAGGGGGGACGCTGATGACCCGCAGAGGGCGCACGTCGAGCTCCAGCTGTGGATCCGCGCAATGATCGAATGAATCGACTCAGTTTGGATCGGGATCGAGTGATCGGTCCATCGTTAGTTTTAATTCTCAACATTTACAAATGGTTGTAATTTATTGTTAGCGTTGTTGTAATTGTACAATTTTTATTTTTGTTAACATTGTTGTTATTGTAATTATTATTGTTGTTCTTGTTGTTGTAATAATTGTTGTTGTTGTTCATGTTGCAAATTAAACACTAATTTCTTTGAAAGCTCTTTACGACGCTTAATTGCGAGCGAATGAACAGTCGAGCAGATGGCGAGAGAGGGACAGACGATCAAGAGAAGGACAGACAATCGAACGAACTTCATTCAATTGTTTTTGTTTTCTTTCCGTTGATTTTTTGAATTGTTTTTTAAGAAACAACAATAAGCAATTAAGAATACATAAAAAATAAAACCAAACGAAAAAAAAAAAAATTAAATCATAAATTTTTGTTTTTGTTGTTGTTTTTTCCTCGATTAGCAATTCAAATTAGTGCTAGTTGTTGTTGTTGTTGCTATTGTTAGTGGTTTTATTGTTTAAGGTTATATTTGGAATAATTCAGTTTGTATTGTTATTGCTGTTATTACTACATTGTTGTTGTTGTTGTTTTATATAGTGCCTTCTTTATTATTGTTATTGCTATTGTTGTTTTCATTCCATATGTAGTTGTTATACTAGTAATAATTGTTGTCGATAATTTAGTACTCGAATATAGTATTAGTACTTGTTGTTGTATATGTAATTGTTGTAGTATTAGTATAAATACTTTTGTTGTTGCTCTAATATCAATTACGTTATTGTATTGGTAGTTATTGCTAGTCATGTTATTGTTATTGTGGAACTAATAGCGACTATTTGTAACTTAATTTATGACCATGTTTGAAATGGAAGCGCAAGCAGAGATAGATGATTGGATGTTGGAAAGTAAAGCGATAATTATGATTTAAATTAAAAAATTTATTGTTGAGAGTTTTTAGCACATGTTCTGAAGGTAGGTTTTTGTTTAATATTTATTTTCGTGCGAATTATTTATTTTGAGTGACACACACATACAAATCAAGCGTCATCACAATCACCGATCACACCACGTTATCCGCGTTCTACTCGGTCACACGCACTCTCTTTATCTCACTCTCTAAATCTCTGTCTCTCTCTCTCTCATGTTGTCGTCATCTGAAATGAGGCAAACCTCAGGTGTTGTTGTTCTTGCCCATTATATTCGATTTTTTTGTACTTTTAGTTTTGTTGCCAAAATAAATAGTCAAATCAACAACACCTCGACAGGAGTAGAATTTGGCTAAAAAAACGAACAATAAAGATCATAGAACTAAACAAAAAAAAATGATCTAAACAAAAATAATAGCAGCAAGAACAACAGCAATAATCATGACGACGACAACAACAACAACAACAAATACGGCAACAGCACAGAGAGGGAAAAAAGTATAATATTTAAACGTGTCTAGAGTCTCGTAGACGCCGATGGTTCTTATTTGATTTCCGCAATTTTTTTCGTTTTTATCTTATTTTCAATTTTTGCAAAAAGCAACAATAGCAATAGGAACAAAAACAAATACTAAGTGTTATTAATTTTGGGAATTATTTGATTTTCTTATTGTTTCTAACACTGATGTTGTTTCTGGCGCGGCTGTCATTGTTGTTGTTGTTATTGTCTTTTTTTGATGTTGTTGTTCAATTTAGAAAAAACAACAATTTTGGCTTGAGCTCTTTTTTGCTCCCAAACTCAAGCTCGACCTTCGAAAGCCATGCGAGAAAACTAAACCAAATAGAACCAAACAACTAAAAAACCACCAACAACAAAAGACCATAGACATGCGTTAATATTTTTAATTTGTAAAGCCATTGTTAATAATCACACAAAGACAAAGGCAGAGGCAACAACAACATGGTATGTGTATTTGTTTTTTTTTTTTTCTCGGCGCCTCTTCTATGTTTACCAATTTTTTACGTTGACTGAATATGATGAATTTTTTAAATACATTCGGTTTGATCTAATGTTGATTTTAGTTGCCGAGGAATTGTTTAAAAGTGTAAGTCCACATAGCGAAATATTGTGAATAAATAAGAATAAATAAAATAAGATAAAAATCCCACAAACATTGAGGAATTGAAATGGAAAAATCTGCAATCGCCATCGAAAAAGATACCTCGTCGTCTCATGTTCATCATGTTCGCCGCTCCAATTGATTGAAATTTTCCCCAAATTGCAATTTCCATTTATACAAAAACCAAATCTTTAATTTAATTCCTCATACCTAACTTGACCCCCTGACTTCATCCCATCACTTGTGGAGATCTGTCTGTGTGGACTTTTAAGCAAGTCATTAAGTGATGCACTTCATCATGAGTTGAGGAAATGAAGGCGCGAATAACCCTTTGAGAGAAACACAACAGACGGACGGACAGACTAGCAGACAGACAGACTAGCAGACAGATAGATAGACAGACTGGCAGAGAGACAGACAGATGCCCAGACAGACTCAGCGCGACCTCTTGAGCCCTCGACTCCATCTCCATCTGCACTTCTGACTCCAGCCAAAGGTGATGATGTCGTCGTCGACGCTCCACCGCCTCCACCGTCTCCGCCTTCGCCACCGATGCCACGGTGATGCCAGACCGTAATCTCGATCGTTTAGCAGCATCAGCAGCATACTTCAGTGGAGATGAGACGAGACACGAGTGTGAGAGGACGGGGAGGGCAGGGGATGGAGTTGAAAAGCGAATGCTTTTAATTCGCAAATCACTTCATTGCAATGCAATTTTCAATCACGTGCTAACGATGTTGGCGACGATGGCGAGCGATGCAGGCAACAACAAAATATACATGAACAACAAAAATACTCCGCAAAAGCAACAACCAAACAACAACAAAAACACCCGCCTCCACTTCTCACAACAACATTAAAACACTTGCCAATGAGCGCGCCAAAACGTAGACAAAACAAGCCAAGTGATGGCTGTTGGAGAAAGGGAAAGGGAGACATAGATAAATAGAAAGATAGAGGGAGAAAGAGAGAACGAGAAGGTCAGGGAGTCAACGTCAAGTCAAGTCAGAGGAATGACGCGGCGGTGCTGCCCTATCACGTCCGCATTAAAATAGTGAAATGTTTCAATTTGTATCGATTACAAAAGAGCAGACAGACCGACAGCCAGACAAATGGACGGACAGACAGCCAGACGAATGGATGCACAGACCGCTGAGGGGAGAACGGAATGGTCTTTTGATAGACAGACCGACAAATGGTCGAACAGTCCAAGAAGTCTTTGGACAAACCAAGAAAATAACGCAGACAACTGGAGGTACGAGAGCAACATGAAAGAAGACTGAGCTAGAGGAAGAATTTCCACATCAAGGAGGACGAAAACACTTTGAAATATTTCTGAAGAAAATCTGGCAACCTTTCATTGAATTGATCAATCGCACAAAGATGGAAAATTTCACTGAAAACGAACTCAAAGAGAAGACTGAGTGATTGCAAATGATGCAATGCCCTGAGAGGAGGAAGAAAACTAAAAGAGAAAGGGAGGAAATGGTGAATTATTCTAATAATTAGTGAATGAGATCCAATAGCATTGGATGGAAACCAGTTGTGAAATTATATAGAAAATACAAAACAAAAACAGAAATAATCAATGGTAATGCCTTCTAGAGACCAACCTTTGGCACATAATAATACAACGACTAAATCGTTGGGAAAAGATCAAGTGGAGATCAACAAGTTGGTTGGAATTCAAGGAAAACACTTCAATGAAAATATCTGCCGCCATCGGACTATATGTCGAGGCCTCCATTGATGGATATGTCACGACACAATGAAGTCTATACATCATGAGATAAACCGATAATATCGATCGGGTTGCAGTTCTCGCACTTGAAAGAAACGCCTGCTTGTATTAATGACAATTTGATTTAGTCATTGCATGAAGCTATTTCTGGCTTATGAAAACACAATTAAAATGTTAATGAGACAAGGTGGGGGAGGGAGGAAAAAAAACAACAGAAAACAGTAAACAACAACAGCAGCAGTTGTTGAAGAAGTTGAAGTGGTAGCTGTAACCAGAACAAGAATAACAAGATATTTATGCAAATCAAAACAATGCATGTCATGTTCAATTTTATAGAAAAAATTAACGGGTGAAAAAAAATAGGGGAAAAAATCATAACGATTGCAAAGATATTTTAAGGACAAACATAATAAGGAAATACAACAATAACAATAGAAAAATCCATAAACAAAAACCACTAAGCAATTACAACAATCATAGCTTGACATGGCGAGCAATAAAAATATTGCACAAATAACAATTAAACAGAAGCGAGACACGGTGGACAGACAGATGGAGCGACAGACAGACAGATAGAGACAGACGGGCATACCGAAACATCGACAGAGACGGACAGATAGCTGTCGGTCGACGAGGCGTGCTTTTCAAATCGAGACGAGGAAAATGTTTGAAGTTCAGAGCAAAACGTGATTTTGTATAAAAGCTGAAATAAATCATAGAGGTAAAATATAAAATATAGGGGAATAAATTACAAAAACTAGTATGAAGAAATAATTAACAAAAAAAAAAAAAAAAAAATATAAAAAAATATAAAAAAAATAGAAAATACAAATATATAAAAAAAAATACAATACAAAATAACAAAGGAAATACAACAAAAGTACAATGGCAAAAAGGCAAGTGTTGCAACAACATAAATCACAGGGGGCAACTGCTGCTGGCTACAGGCGTTGACAACAAAAGCTAAGGCGAATGAGCGAATCAAGCGGCCGAGACAAACAGAGAAAGAGACAGACAGACACACAGACAGACAGACAGACTGACGTTAATTGTGGGAGAGTTTTATCGTGAGATAGAACAAAAAACAACACAGTGGGGAGTGGAGAGAAAACTAAGATGAAACACATGGTCAACGAGTAGATGGGGGAAATCGATTGAGGGTGGAATCGGGTGGCGAGATCAAGCGAGAGATCAAACTGCGAGCCGACCGATCGACAGCTGCTTCGTCGTGAAAACTCGCATGAGTCGAACCTCGCTGAACCCGGCGGCGGCCGACGACGACGCGGTGACCCCGGGGTCCACGATGGAGCCGCATCGACAACCAGTAGCTTCGATTGTTGCTGATACTGCTGCTGGTGACTCTAGTGACTCTGTTGCCAAGGCGTGTGCCTCGAGGGAGACGAGGGAACGACATCGGGTCGTCCGAATCGCGTCGCGTCGTCGGGCGGACAACAATTGGCGGCAAATTGGGGCAAACACCGACGACAACGAAACGTGACCACGACACGAAGGAGGGCGCAGGAATTCGGCGTGTTGGTGTCCACGCGGTTGTTGTTGTTGTCATCGTCGTCGTCGTCGTGAATGTCATTCGACGGGGTCTCTGCTGTTGTTGTTGGTTTTTGTTGGCAATTAAAGCCAGATCGCGACCGCGTTTCGCCTCCTTTCGGTTGGGGGCGGGGCTGCAATTTGCGCCAACGTCAACAATCGTAGGTTCGGCCAACGGTGCAACCTTTCGACGTCATTTGGTTTTCGGCACATTGAGTTTTCGGCTCACGAATTTCAACATTTTGTACGAAAAACCGATTGGACCGATTGTTGACAGGCAAGCAGGCTCGAAAAAGAGAATAGAAGAGACGTTGGAAGGAGGTAATTAATGTGATCGATGTCGAGAGATGGAGAAACGCGACTCGGCGTAATTAAATACACTTGATACGCCAAACCGACAAAGACCAAAGGCAGGTGGGTGAGGTGGATAGAGGGCGCAGGTAAAGGGCAAAGTTCAGCATCCACACGAGTCGTTTTCCGGTGGAGGGAGGCGAAAATAAATATCGAATTACAGAGAAACATAAAGACTCAAATGTGAGAAAAGTAATGAAAGGATAAAAAAATATTCAAAAAAGTTATTCTTTTTTGAATATTTTTGAATAAGAAAAATCAAAGAATTAATTTATTACTTAATTTTCTTTTCTTCTCAATTATTTTCTTGCATTTATTTTATCAAAGACAGACATAAATTGCTCAGATGAATCATATTTAAATGGAGCAAATAATGTTTCGTCATCAAATAAAGTTGCAGCAACGGCCAAACAGAGAAAAATCGTGTGAATAATCGACAAAGAGCCAAAATTGTTGGGTTCACCAAGAAATAATCACATTATTTGTGGGTTCAGCTGAAGAAAAAACCACAACAACATCACGAGGAACAACAACGTCATCATCAACAGATAATAACAACAACAACAATAATAACGTTAGTACATGTTCAACGGTCGACCAACGAAATGGAGGTGAAATCATCTCCGAGGTTTGAGGTCTGAGGTTTGAGAATTAACAAAGTAAACCTGGTCGATGTTGTTGTAATTGTAATTGTTGTTGCTCTAATTAAGTTGGTGATTAAGTGGCAGCAACATTCGGCACACAAACCCAACAACAACCACCGACTTCACAATAAAACCCTAAAAACTCTAAGCCACAAAAAAAAATCGAACTAGACGACCACACACGTGGCCATAACAGTGTTCACTATGAAGGGGAAGAAGGTGAGGAGTCTTTGTTTGGTAAAGCTCTATAAAAGCTTCAGGCAAATTGAAATTTATAGTAGTTTTGTGTGCGGCTAATTAAAGCTCTCAGGACGGATAATAGATAGATGAATAGGATGGAGTCGAAGACGATGACAGCAACAATGGAAGGTTGTAGCAACTTGGGATTACAACAATAGCAACCACTAAGGGCTGACTGCCACCAACGACTAAATTAGCAAAGGTTGACAACGTGACTCATGGGGGATCCTCCGCGATTTCGCCTCAATCAATAGGAGAAGAAACAAAACACCTCAATGGTGAGAGGTGTGGTAAAGGAAGTTGTTCAATGGAGAGATCACAATCGATCGAATCGAAGTGGAATAAATAAAAAGTTTTGTCGATCGCTGAAACGACATAATAAAGTGTTGTAGCAACAATTTATAAATTAATTTAACAAATCGCCGCAACACGTAAAGTTGGAGGAGATCTCGTTGACCGATAGGCATCTACGGTCGGGGTCTGGTCTAGTAGTCATACGTGAAACCCCAGGGGACAACAGCAACAACAACAAATTGACCAATAACAAGAGCAATGCTGGCAACAGCGAGAGCAACAACAAAAATAATTAATTAATACCTTCCATGGTGCTGCTGCTGCTGCTGCTTACATGTTAATCGAGTTTTGTTTTCATGTATTTATTTACTGTATCGAATAAATCGTCGATCGAGAGGTTGAATGCCTCCGCGTCATTAATCAATGACTACTCCTCTAATCGCCCCGCCTCCACCCCCCGGTCGATGATTGGTGGCGACTGATAAAAGGGAAGTGAGGGAGACGGCAATGAGGTGGGTGGAGAGGGGGTGGTAGGCAGCAGCAAAAAATTTAAATGTAATTCGTGCCGTAGAAGCAGAAATAAAATGATATTAACCACAACAACAACAACACCAACAGCCTGCTAGTGGCAATAGTAAAATATAATAACAACAATAACAAGCAGCAACAACAAGAATGCGCAAGAATCATTCGCAATTGAATTATTTTGCAATTTTTAATCGAAAGAAAAAAAGCGACGCGGGACCGTCAGAGGAAACGTTTTGTAATTTTACCATGTTGTTGCTCCGGATCATGTTTTTGTTGATACTGTTGTTGTTGGTCCGCTTTTCATTGCTGTTATTGTTGTTGTTGTTGGAGGAAAACAAGATAACTCCGATGCGGTTTTAAATTGCATGGAAATCACGATAAAAATTATACATCGACAAACATAACTTTTCGGGCAACGTCCGACGGTGACTCCATTCCAATCCTATCCACCGCCAACACCCACTCCCCCGCATCGCCCAACAGCTCACTCCAACAGCAACAGCAACTTTTCACTGTTTCACCAAAAAATTGTTGAATTAGGTGATCGTCTTTTGAGAATTAGAATTAGGTTATTGTTAAAAAAGAGATGTAAATGTGCGAATGACAATTTGTGATCGTTGACAAGAACATTACCGTTGACAACAATACTGCGGTTGGCAACAAGAGGACAACCAAAATCGAACAACAGCAACATTTGAATCCTTTGACGGCAAATTGACGACCATTTGTTTGCTGAAGTCATCGTCGTCGTCGATCGCCAAGCAACAATGGACGATCGACAATAGGTGAAAATCACAGCAATGGACGATCGACAACAACAGCAATGGGCGATCGACAGCGAAAACAACCGAAATCCAACTGGTTGCTGCACGAGTCGAGATGATTTCATTTCACACAAACTTTGGCATTTGAGCGGAGGCGACTCGAGCCGCTGGGTTGGTTCCTCAGGTGCTCCTCAGGACGGGCTGGGTTCGACATGGAACGCGGGACCATGGATCGAGCACGGATCATGGATCATGGGGCATGAGGCATGGACGACGATGGCGATGGCGGCGCGCCAACACGTCCGTTTGTTTGTTTGTTTGTTTGTGCGGGCAGCGATTATGGTTTATTACGAATTTGGACCCGGCCAGCATTCAAGGAGCGAGAAAGAGATGGGGCAAGAAATGGTGGATGAAGAAGTGAGTGGAGAGGTTGAGATGGGGAAAATTGTACGAGCAACACGATCGACAAGAAGGTACTTGGCTGCAAATTGAATTTAAAATAAATAAGAGAAAATTTCGAAACTTTAAATAAATCGAGTTTTGATCAGAGATCAACACGGGACGCGGGGGACGGATTGAGAGGGGCGTTGAACCGGTGGGAGAAAATTGGGAAGTGGAAAAAGGTGTGACGCCAAATTGATACAAAAACCAGCAGCGAAAGTTGGGGGAAATCACGAATTAAATAAATAATAAAAAGATATAAATAAATAAGCAATAAACAAAAATAATCAGCAATAAATAAAAAGATATAAATTAAAAATAATAATGAAATGAAGTAAAACAAACTATAAAATTTATTATAATATAATTATAATAAAACAAAAATTACATATAAATATTTAATTCGAAATAAATAATCAAAGATATAAAACAAATTAAAAATACATCAAAAATCAGAAATAAGCAAATTTTAATAGATATAAAATAAAATTAAATGAGTGAGAACAAATATTAAAATCGTTAAAAAATTTGAGAAAATACCTTCCGCTCTCACTCTGGACCCCTCACCATTGCTCTAATTTGAGAAACCCTATGGAATCAGCCGATTGAAACCTTCCGTTTGAGTGAACAAACGCATGACGGCGTATCATCGTAACAACAGATCGCTACCACATGCGGTGAGCGAAGGGAGGGTGAGAGGGAGAGAGAGGCAAACCCAGGGTCCTTTACACGGTATCAAAATTAATTCGCTACACCTGAAAGCAGCCACTCGAAGAAAGGATCGGGAGAAGTGTCGACAACAATGCATTTAATCGAGCAGGACAAGGTACCGAAAGGGAGATGAGAAGGGGACGGAGAGAGCGATGACAAAGGGACAAAGAGGGAGAGGGGAACGAGGAGACACTCGAAAGAGCAACGTGGCGCGACAAATAAGGATTAATGCAAATCGAGTTGTCGGACGAGAGCCCGCGGGCACATTTAGTGCACTCGCTAACGTTCGAAATTAAAATAGACGCGACCGACCGAACCGAACAAAAAGGTATTTGCATGCAAATCTGGAGTTTGAATTCGGGGCTCGAATTCGGACGGACGGATGAAAATGTAAATGCCCAGCAACTCGGATGGTGGCAACTGCAGCGAAGGCTTCAACGAATTGTGAGAAATCGCAACACAAGTGATTTATCGCATACGAGAAGCAATCGAACTCTAAACGATTTTATCAAATCCGAGGGAGAGAGATGGTGAGCGGTGGGAGAAGGGAAAACTAGTTCGATTGTGCTCCAACATCAAATGAGCAATCGAAAACATAAATTTTTAAGTAGTATTAAATCTCGGATTTATGCGAAATAAATTGGAAGGCGGCCAAAAACACAAAACGCCGCAAACCTCGAAGAAACTGGTTCGCACTCGAACACGTCCGCAATGATGACTTAAACGACTTTGATTATTATGGGCCGTTATTGGTTGGACCCACAAAAAGTAGATCCGAAAAAGAAAAAAACAAACAGCAGCTGTTGCGCTCGAGTGTTTGACATCAAAAATCAATTAAAATTAAACGCCGATCGTATCGCATGGATCAGATCAGACCAGATCAATGTGAAGAGGGAGGGGAGGGGGTTGGAGGAGTCAATCGTTTGGGTGTCGTCCCGAACTCAGATTGGCAATTAAGTTATAACAAATTGTACACCGACCCAATGCATAATGAGCGAATCGTTCGATTGAGAGAGCTCGAGCTCGACTTCGAATGGACTGCAAATTAATTATTCAAATGATGACTTTTGCGTTCGGCTGCTGCGAGACATGTAGAATTGATGAGCCAGCCATTGCGCCAAACAGTCAGACAGCCAAGCCAGACAGACAGATGGATACGAAAAATTTTTATCCCGAGCCATTCGTGGTAGCAGATGTTCAAATATGGAGATAATGCGATTTAATGTCTGTTGAACTGAGTTTCAGAAAATTGGCAAACAAGAAAAATGCGAAAGCAAAAACAAGGAAACATTTATTTGCATGCAAGAGAAAATGTGCAGCATGTCTGCAAAGCAATAAAAAGAAAAATTTTCAATGAAAAACATTGAATTTTCTGAATGACGAACATAATGATTTATGATTCATAGAAAAATTCACAACAACTAGGAAGAAAACTCGGCCCAAACCGGATCGAACGATCGATTGATCGAATGGACCTCTGATTATGCTCAGTTGTTGTTTTTTGGGTTGTCGTGTTGCATGAGGCCAAGAGGAAACGAGTGCGAGAATGCGCATGATCGGCTGGAAAAGCCAATAAACAAACATATAAACGAGCCGCCGCCAGCGAAAAACCACAACCGCCAACTTGTTAATGAAAATGCCACAAAATTCCCACAATAAATTCCAGAGCCAACGGCAGCATTACAACATCATCATCACCGTCGTCGTCGTCATCATCATCATCAACAACTTCGCCACCAGAAGCAGAAGTGGAAAAGCGTGCAAAGCACATGTTGTGCAGACTCCAATGAAAGAGGAAAACTTCAGAATTCTCCACTTCTCTCTCCTTCCGCGTGGACACTCATCGAGTTCCAACTAGACGAGGAATCCACATGTCTTGTTGCCAAGAGCCGCCACGCCACACATGCTTCCAACAGGGGTTCCATCAACAAGAGGTTGTGGAGAAGAGCAAAGAGGAGAGCGGGAAGGTGCCACTGACGGCGCAATCATTCACGATCATGCAACCAATAGAGTTGTTGTTTGTTTTGCAGCGAATTTTTCACACATTTATGCGCCTTCAACGAATGCTTCTGTGACTAATTAAAAGTTGGTTAGTTGGATGCTGAACTCGAAGTCGAGTTGAGACGAGACGAGTCAAGTTAAGTTGAGTTTTATTTAGTTGAGTCGAGTGGATTTGTGTGGAGTTGAGTTGAATTAAATTTCGCACGCGTTCCACTCAACCACACGCATCGTTCTCCCTCTCTGAAGGCGCCACTGAGTCGACGCTCAGTTGGCTTCTTTTTGGTGTTGAAATTTAAATAAAAATTGAAATGGTAATTAATTGCCATGCAATAAAGTGGGCAAAAGCGGCTGTTAGGTAGAGGGGGGGAGAGAGGAAGAAGGAGAAAAACGCAAAGGAGCGACATTTTTCGGAATCCGAAGGCAATTTATTACGAGTCAGTTGGGGAGGGAGAGGACGCTGAGGGGGCCTCAAAAGATATACCAAATCGAGCAACAATAATTTAGTTAGATAGTTCAACTAAATTTAGCAACACTTGAAGGTTGAGACAAATAAACGGAATTTACAAGAAACGTAATTTAGATTATACTTCATATTAAAAAATAACTAAATGAAACTATAAATAAATGACAAAATTAAATTAATTCATAAATTAAAAAAATAAATAAAATAAAATAAAATCAACAATCAGATAAAATTCAAAAAGAAAATAAATTATATAAAAAAGTAAAACACTCAAAACAACCAACAAAAAGTTGAACAGACACAATTGCCCGAAGGATGTTAATTGAATTTTAAACTGAATTTACGAGAGAGAAAACAAAGCTCGAGCTCAAATTCCGACCAATGAATTTTTAAAAACACATTCAAAAACAACAACAATAACAAGCAGCAGCAGCATCAGCACCAGAGAGAAGCAAACATCAACAACATTGAAAATTTATAAAATCCCAAATGTAAATGTTTTCCAAATCTGTTGCTTTCAAACGCACAGAAAGAGAGCAAAGTGAACTTCCAAACAAACAAAGAGTAAATTTTCCCGCACTCAGACAGCAAATACACTGACATGTGTAGAAGAGAGAGAGAGAGAGAAAGAGCGAGAGAGATAGGAGGTATCCTTCGGCCAAAGGTCTGCCCAAGCCCTTTATTATTTATGTCTTTTCAAAGGGTACAAAAAAAAACTAGAAACAAAAAAAGCAGGATCAAAACTCGGGGCATTGACATGAATTACTCTTCTTTCTCTCTGATTGCGAATTAAACATTTAATTAGGAGTAGCAGCAACAGCGAAGGACCGACAACAGATTGTGCAACAACAACAATAACAGCAAAGACGAAAGAGAAGAAGCCGTAGAAGGTCATGTGAGCTTATTTGTACGCGAGTCAGGATCAAAGGTTATTTATTGCTCCTGAAATTAGCACCGACGGATAGATAGAGAATAAATTATGTATCATGTTTCAATGACCCGTGAGAATCGGAGAAAAGGGAAGACGAAGAAAGGAGCATCGGACGAAGAAGTGAACAAAAAGTAGAAACGCCAAGAATATCGAATGCTCCAAAACGGTCCTTATTGTGACCTATGACCTCGCCCCCCATTCGACCATGGTTGACTAAGGAAACTGGGGGCGGGGAAAAACCGTCTGTAACAACTAATTTTATTATGGCACAAACTCCACCTCGACGTTCCACTTCGTCGTTCCACCTCGTCATTCCACCTTCAACAGAAACCAAAGTCCAGTCATCACATACTATAGTTCCCTGAGGCCACTACTAAAACCGCACTTAATACCCAAATTAATTCCAACGAAACCGCAATTTTCTGCTTTTCCTTTCCATCGTATTGTTATTATTTTTTTAATTTCCACAAATTTGACGTCGCCCCCGCCTTCGTGTCCTGCTCCCGGGTGGCTTTTGTAGGGCGATACAAATCTTCAAAGCGTATAAATATCACTTAACCTGGTCGGTCACGCTTCGGTCGGCAACGCGTTACGACGCTACACCCGGCACCCTGAGACTGCAGAGACCTCAATATTCAGTTTCGTTTCTTCCTAATTTTTCACTGTTTCTATTAGTTTTCATCTTCCTACCTTTTGTTTCTCATTTTCCTAACTAATTTTTACTTTATTTTAGTTTTTTCATTATTTCTAATTTTTTTTATTTTTTCATTATTTCTAATTTATTTTTATCTTCATTATTTCTATATTTTTTATTTTCAGTATGTTTCTTTTTTCTATTTTTCTTAGGGTTTCTTTTTTCTATTTTTAATTATTTTTATTTCTCCTTCTTGTATTCATTATTTCTACTTTAATTTTTTGTTTCTCATTTTTTGTTCAATTTTGCTTTCTGTGGTTTTTAATTTGCATTTCCCTCACCTCCTCCCTTAACCCCTCCTCTCGCCGAGCGCTCAGATCAAAGCGGCAGCAAATTTTCACTTGTTTCACTGCAATTGGGAAATGTGGACATAATTATGCTGGAGGGGATGATTACAATAACAACAACAGTAGCCAGTGAGCCCAACATGATCGAGGAAGTGAAAGAAGTGTGAAGGAAAAGGTGCCGAGTGGCCAACAAAACCGAGTCATCATCATCCGGAGGGGGAAGAAAAAGAAAAAAAGAAAGAAAAAAGCGAAAGAGAAATGTGATGGAGGCGTGTGTTTTCTTTCTTTATGCAAGTCCGAGTGTTCGAGGGGAGAAAACAAATGATGTTTTTTATTTATTTTGATTGCACCGCTTATCGTCGGCATTGTAGTAGCTGTTATTGTTGCTGTTGTTGCTGGTGGTGGCGGTGTTACCACAGAAATAGATAACATGGTCTGAAGCAATTTCTGCTGTGTTGTGAGGACAGGCAGACAACAAGCGGCCGACAAAGACAATAACAACAAGCGGCCGACAACGACGACGACGACAAGAAAATTAAATGCAAATGTTGGTCAAAGCCATCGGAGCAATGGATGATGGTGATGATGATGATCATGACGATGGACTTGTTGTCGCTTGACATTGATGAGGGTGTGGCCGAGAGAGAGAGTGTTTGTTGTTGTTGTTGCTGGTGTTGTTTGAAGTAAACTAATTATGTTGCCGAAGCCGATGGTTGGATGGCGACAACAACTGCTCCGTTCACATGGTCGAAACCATGTTGACCATCGTCGTCGTCGTTGTACCCCCCTCCCGCCTGAGTCGGCGGTTTCTGCGAAACGCATTTAATGAATTTTAAGTGTTGCTGTCGCTCTTCCCCCCGTCAATAAAGAGCTTATTTAGAGAAGGCAATAGCAACAGAAACAAAAACCCAGTGTTAGCAACTCGAATGGAAGAAGAAAAAAAAATGAAATGAAAAACAAAGAAAAGCGGGTTAAAAATGTCATGGCCCGAGGGTGCGGGTGCCGAAGGAGGCTCAAAGGCCACTGAGAAATGGAATGAGAAACATAGAAAGAGAAAGAGGAAGAGAGAGAGAGGGACAACGACTCTTGGCAATTGACATTTGATTGTCAGCGTCACCGTGTTGACGTCTGACGGTTGGTCGGTCGGCTGAGCCGAGTGGAACCGACCACGAAAGTCACTCATTTATCAAAACAATCGTCGTCGTCGTCGTCATTGTGGTGGACGTCGGCGTTGTTGTTATTATTGTTCTTATTGTTGTTGTTGTTACCTACCTCCAGCTGCGGGAGGCCGATTGTTGTGCGTGAGAGTGTGCGTGAAATGATGGGGGCGGAGGTGTCGGAGACCCGGAGCAAGGGGATTAGAGCACTAAACAGTGAGACGGAAGTTAATTAGTCGACGAGGTGCTGCACGAGGGCGATAACAGATCAGATAGACAGACAAACAGACAGACAGATATTCACCTGATGGATGGATGAACGAACAAACAACAACCAGAGAGACATGAGTCGCGATCAAAGAGAAAGAGAGAATATTAATTTGGAAATTACACAAGTTTTGATGAGGTATTGTCTAATGAAGTCATTTTGTGTGAAAACTAGTCGACACCACATGAAGTCCAAACACAATTCCGAAAGAATTAATTATTAGGGGGTATATTTTACACCAAAAATTCGAAAATTGATAAAGTTTCTTAGTTCACAGTGTTTCAAAAGCCGACTGTTTCGTTCCATTCCAGTGGCTTCTTTGTTTTTTTTTTTTTTTTTAATTGACATTCAAACTAATTTCGAGCAAATTTCCTCAACATCAAATCAACTTAGCTTGATGACTCAGAGGCAGTTGTTATATATTTTTGCTTTTATTTTATATTTTATTTAGTGCAATAAAAATCAAAGTCGAATGGAAGACAACCAACGCAACAACAATGGCACAATTGCTTTACTTCGGCAGAGTCCTTGAATTAATTAAACGGCCTAAGTCGACAGCAGAAGAAACAAGAAGAAGTCGAGTCAAGTCGAAGTTTCACCCGCGCACTGGCCAAAGCAGACACCGAGATAGAGGCCAATACAACAACAATAAAAATAACAACTACATCAGACAGAGAGCAAGAGGACGCCCTCGACATTTAACTGGCTCGATTTGATATTTTATTAGCTTAATTTTGTAATTTTTATTTTTTTGTTTCGTTTTTTATTTGTGTTCTTTTATTTCAGTTTCTTTTTGGTGTAGTTCTCCCATATTGTTTTCTTTTATTTTTATTAATTTATTATTTTTTTGTTCCCGTTGGGCGTCAGACTATGACCAACCGACCGGACCGGACGTAGGGGAGCAGGGTCGGAAGACTATAGTCCAAAGTGTTGTGGATCACGCAGATGCGTAGCGGAAAAACCACAAAAACGATGAGGTCGACGGCGATGACGATGGTGATGGTGCCAAAAGCGGACGACTGTTAATTATAGAACCCGTAATTATCTGTTTCTCCGAAATCCAGAACACGTCGCCTTGGCCTTGGCATAACATAACGATCCTATCAATCAAAATTATTCAAATGATCTACAAAATTAAATCACTTTGGTTATGATATACAAATGGCGTTCCAGAGATTTAAAAATCGTTTCATATTTAATTTTGATTTTGTAAAATACTCTTGACTTCTCTTGTCAGACAAATCCAAGTTTTCTTGGTACTGTTTCACCTGCTTTCAAATCGACGTTCTACTCGTCGTAAATGGGTCACACTGGTCGTTGATCAGATATAAAAAATGGTATTAACTAGAGAGGAGAAAAAATCAAATCATAAATCACGATGATTGTAATGAAAACATGTCGAAGAACAAAAGTCGACGATATAAAAAACACAATAATGAATCAAAATCAATCCCACCAAACCCCGCAGAACCATCAAGAGACCGACAGACAGACATATTGACAATCAGACAGACATCTGTCAGAAATTGGGTGTGTTTGGGGCGCGAGAAATCGACGGATTTTAATTTGAAACTTCATTTCGAGTGATCCTTGTTGGTGTAAGATCGTAATTATTGCAAATATATTGTTATTAATGATTTACGTTAACATCTCTCGACAATGTCAATAGCTAATTGAAAGACAGACAGACAGACAGACAGGGGAAAGACAGACAAACAGACAAAGGGAGACACCAACAGAGGGAGAGACAGACAAATGGACAGGTCGGAACGAATAGACAGATAGAAAGACATCGCCGACTGCCTTCGTTTTTGTTGTCATTCATTTTGTGAACTTTTTTGCTCTTGGTTTCATTTGCCATCTCTTTCCTGTCGATCACCCGTCTCTCCATATCGTTCCATACCCTTTGGACAGACCTCGGAGCCACTAATGATGTCGTTATCGTTCGAGCCGAGTGTTTGTGCAGCGAATTTTAAACGAATTTCGCTCTTTGAGACGTTCGACGAAGCCGGCTAATAATCGATTCAGGGAGGAAGTTGTCACTGATCTGTGGATAGATATAAATGACCATATTCACACAGACAGACCGAACGAACGAACGAGAGCCAAATAGACAAACGAAGCTAAGCAGCTGTGAAGCCGAGATCGGATGGCGGCGTCTTCTTTGAGGTTTCTTCCTCCGACTCTCGACCAAGTTTTTGGGCCCCGTTCACGCCTTGTCTGCGATGATCTTGGAGACAAAGACAACTTCTTCCTATCGGGTCTCCGTGTGTCGCGTGAGCGACGAACAACTCATTAATTTGCATAATTATTTAATATTCTGCAAACAGCAGAAGATCACGAAGATATTGATAATCACGATCATATTGATGATGATGATCACGACGATACTGATGATGTTGATGATGATGATGCTATGGATTCAACTGTATCGAAACTCGGTCGAATCATTGGGAAGCTGGCAGCGAGTGTTATTGAGAAATTATAAAACAAAAACTCAATTGAAATATTATTTTCTTAAAAAACACGAGCACTGAAAGGTCGCACCATATGTGCGATAGAGAAGGAGAGATCGTGGGAGGGAGAGAGAGGTCGAAAATTGCTTTCAAGATTAATTGTTAATGCATTGAGTGCGGCGGGCGGTGGCCGCCATTTTAATTGCTTTATCGCCATCGTATTTTTGAATATTTTATGGCAGCTCGCAACGGAAATTCACAAAAAACAATAAATAAAATTAAGAGAAAAATCAAAAATCGAAAAATAAACGAAACAAAAAAAATCAAAATCAAAATAAAACCAACAAGAATAACTTTAAGGAAAAAACACTAAACAATCACAAGAAAATTATGCGAAAACGCAAAAATTATTGCTGACGTCTTTCGATCGAAATTCCATTAAGAAGAATATGGAATTATTTATAATCTACCGAAAGACAGATAGAGAGGAAGAAAGAGATAAGCAAAAGGAATTAAAACTCAAACAAGAGACAATCGTAAATCGTTCTCTGACGAGAGAATAATAATAAAATAAACGAAAAATCAATTTTGCAATATTTATTTTTGTTTTGAAACCATAAAAAGTGTTTTATTGCCAAATTTCACACATAGCTCGTTGTAAGTCCGTATGTTATTCTAGTTTGTCCATCATTCTAGCCATCTGTCAATCCATCCATCCATCAGAGGGCGGCCCTGTATGTTGGACCTATGCCCTTGTCTCACTGCTAATGATGGGAACTGTTCGGTCCATGTCTTTGTTATTGTTTTGTAAAGCTTTTATTCTAATCGCTTCTCGGCTATTGATTCTAATGAGGAGGCGCCGGCCGCACCTCTTGAGATGCTCGCTATTGACTAATGATGAGTTCTGCTTTGCGGTTCTGTAGGGAATTTCGAAACATGAAAGCCGCCAGACCGACGGACCACACACTGTAGGGCAAGTACTTTGGCCCACCGCCCTTTTTGTTCTCCTTCTTCTTGTTGTTGTTCTGCCGCGGAAATTGCTCTATTTTGGCTTTGAAGTATAATGTAATTACGTGTAATACCCAACATCATTGTAATCCCATAAGACAGTAATTCAGCATTCGAATGGCCACAATTGACGACCTGTATGGCGTGAGAATCGATCGACATAATGAGAATTTCATCTGATCTACATACGAAATTTAAGTGCACAATTATTTCATTGCAATTCCATTTTGTTCCCACATTTGTTCCAAATTTGTTTAATCCGTTTCATTATGTTACAAAATATTACAGAAATTAAAGGATTACTTCATCAATTTTTTTTTTCATATCGATACCAAGCGAAGATGAACCAAAACGAAATCGAAGCATGCTCGATGCTTATGATGATGTTGCTGGTAGTAATTATCATGATGATGTTATTGCTAATGATGATGAAATGGAGAGTGATTTAATTTCATCAAATCGTTCTCCGCTCGACCATTCGCGTTGTTGATGAAACAACAAAAAGCGATGACATCGAAATTTTCCACTTCCATCATGATGAGATGCTGGCAGTTATGAATGTTGTTGTTATTATTGCGATAGTTGTTTTTGTACCACTATCCATAGTTAAGCGTTGATCGTCCCTCACACGAGAGTCTCGCGACCACCCCCTCAGCCTCCTCATCTTCCTCCTCAGTCTTTAGCCGTCGACTGCCTTTGATAATTGCATCGAGTTGCGTGCTATTTTTAGCAACGAAGAAGAAGAATAAAGAGAAGAAAAATGCATGCGAGAAAAAAAAATCATGCCAAGTCGACAACAGCATGCGAGAGACGCCGACGACGTCGACATGATGGCAACGACTGCGATGGAGTTTTTTACAACAACAATCATGGGATGTTGTTGTGCCCAGCACAAGTTGCAAACAAACAGCGAAAACTCACATGCGATTATTTAGCACCACATGAGCTTAGTACGACAACAACAATAGCAACGATAACAAACAACAACTAGCAATAACAAAACACTTGAAATAGTCATTTTAACAGTATTTCGTAGAAGTTGTTGTTGGTTGTCATGATTTTTGTTGTTGTCATAATTTTTGTTTTTATTATTATTGTTGTTGCCTCTTCGAGATGTTGAACTTTGAGGTTGCATCCTAAAGACTGTGGGAAAACAAACGGTGATCGCAGTAAAAATCGATAAAGTTATCGAAACGATCATCGAAGCTTAATCGATCAAAGTTGGAAACGGGTGTGGCTTGTGTTTTTTTTTTTTTTTCTTCTCTAAATTTAATTTAAATAACATGCTGAAAAATTAAATTAAAATATTGTTATTAAATACTATTGACAACAGCAACAATAACAACAACAACTGAGTTCTGTCTCAGGGACGGCCTCGAACGGAATCGAGACGCAGTTAATAGCGGCTCAAACCATCGCCCACACGTGCTGCGACAACAACAAGTAGAACCCGATCGAGTGATGTGACTTACATCATATCGACAGCAGCAGCAGCAGCAAACAATGCGACCGCAAAAGCAATTCTCATTTGCTAAAGGCGAGACATTTTTGAATTTTTTTCGCTCTTTATAAATCACCGCCAAGAGAAAGACAGAGAATGACTGAGAGAAGGGGAGACGTTGGCCACTTGGATCGTCAAGCGGTAATAGAAAAATAATTATGTTCCACTTAAATGATGAATAACGACTAGCCGATCGACGATGAATAATCGTGTTAGGTGATTCTTTCGAAAGCAGATAAGGGTAGCAGATGAGCAGTGTTCCCTGAAATTCCAAAACGTTACGACGTTTTCAAGGCCATTTGAATCAGAATCGAAGGGAACTCGATTAAATCACTTCCTAGGTGGGATTTCGAAATGCGAAGGTTGAGATTCATCATCGATAATGAATTATATTTCCTCGAATCGAGTAGTAAGCGATAGATTCCCACGCTCAATTGAAAAACCAAAGACGACAACAAAAGCAAAACCTCACACACGCGCGATTAATTTGAATTTTATGCTCATGTCGCCGACGTGATCGGGTGGATATATGCACCGATAGTATACGATATGAAACTCAATAAAATGCAATTAATTGTAGCATAAATAACACTCGCTTGAAATATTAATATGCAGCTCGCAGACGGACGGACAGAAACTTCACCCACTGATACAGAAAAAATATTAAAGACGAAATTAAAAGAAGAAGACGACAAAATAAAAGCCCAGCAAGGGAGAAGAATAACGAAACGAGTGAGTGAGAAAGAGAGAGGGGGAGAGGGAGCGGGAGAGAGTCTTCAATTGACATCACGTCAAGTAGACGAACGAACGAAGCACACGAAATGAATTTCGTCGCCGCACCCAAAAATATGTCAAAGATCAGAGCGAAGGCGAAAACGAAAACAAAAACAACAATGACAAAGAACTGTCGAAAACGAAACGCAACGAAGCATGGAATGGAAGCGAAATACAAGGCAAAGTGTCAGATGAATAACAATTAAAAATCGCAAGGAAACGAGGCAGGCAGATGTGATTGCGATGTGATGTGATTGTGATATGATTGTGATGTGAGTGGGGGGGAAGCGAAGCAACAATCGAAATAAATAGGAAGGAAAATCATAATAAAACGTTAATTGAATTAAATTGATAACCTAAATTATATTCAACTTCATAATAATTATTTATTATACGGAGTGTATGGAAATAAACGAGAACAAAGGGGACGATCAAAACAAAACGAAAACCAAAACAACAACCGAAAAAGTCAACAAAAAACGATAATGATAAAAACAAGCGCAGCGTGCCAAAAATGTTTAAATTAAATAAAAATAAAAAATTAAAATAAAGGCAAACAATAAAAACGAATTATTACAAAATACTACAAATCAACACAGTAGAATAAAATAACAACAACTACAAAAATCCAGCAGACGTGCAGCGAATTGCAAAAGTTTGAGTTTGAATTTTATAAACAAATACAATTTACAAACGATGATGGTGAGAACGAAAAGAAGCAGAGGCAAGTCGCCAAAATATATGTCTATAAAATATCGCAATCGGCGACGAGATCGCTGTCGGAGCGGTCGGAGGTGGTGGCCAAAAATGACGAGAAGCACTCGAGTTGCAGGTGCGGAGCGACGCCGACGTCAACGACGACGTCGACTGCAGGGACCGCCAGCGATATTGAGATTACAGAGATACAGCCGACAGACAGAGACACGGACAGACAGACGAACAGACCACAGAGATACAACTGACATACAAACCGAGTGCCACACCTCAACTCGAAGAAGTGAAACACAAACAAACAAGTAAACCGAAACTATAGAAAAACAACAACAAATATTACCAAAAATCTAAAGAGAGAAAAAACAAGAAGGAAAAAATACCAAGCGAATGGGGAAAAAATAACCCAATATGGTTGAAATTAATGAGTTATAGTGAGCAAGAGATGTCGATACGGAGGATCGGAGATCGAGATGGTGATCGAGCACGTTGGTTAAAATGACTCCGGGCATCAATGGCTGGCTGGGCAGGGAGTGCAGGAGCAACACCTCTTTTTACACCACAACCAGCACCGTGAACCGTGTAATTTGCAGAGCATTTCTTTAATTTTGGATAAGATTTCAAAATAATAATCGCAATTGCAGTGAAATGTCAACGTGGCCGAGGCTGAAACTCGATGCAGTGGGAAAGGATTTGCAGCAAGAGGAGGAGGAGGAAGAAACGTCGAAACGAGAACGAACGCATGGAAAGACTGAGAAACATGGAAAGACTAAAAACTTGGAGGCTGAAACATTTAAAGGCTGAAACATTGAAAGGCTGGAAAACATTGAACGGCTGAGAAACATTGGAAAGTCAGACGAAACATTTAAGTCAGACGAAACATGTAAAGTCAGACGACAAGAGAAACTGTCAAAAGTCGAGGCATTATGGATGGATGGGATGGTCGGAGTATCGGGCTCTCGAATTGCGAACAGACGCATGTGGCATGCAAAATAATGCCACACACATGGCGGGAGCCGCCGCCTGTGGGACCGGGATGATGAGACATTGAGTGATCGCCAGGAAACTGAGTGGGGCGAAGGGAGAGGGAGCACCGAGACCCACTCCATGGTGATTGCAAAATAATCACCACGCGCAAAAAACCGAAGCGTAGAATTTGACAAAAATAAGTAAATAAATCACAGAGTAAACTGCGAAGTTGTTTTTTTTTAGTCACACCGTTAATAAATAACAACAAACAAATCGAAAAAGTGATATATATTAAAAGAAAATATATATTGGGGAAAAAAGAGGAATAGTCAACAGAAATCAAAGTAAATGCGAAGAAATCTATATATGAAACCAATGCGAGAAGATAAAAGCGAAACTAAAGATATGATAAAGCAAAGAAATTAATAATGGAAATAAGCCCAAAGTCAAAGGTATGATGAAAAGTCGAGGGTAAATAAATAATAAAAATTATCACTATATGGAGAGAAGGTTGGGGGAAGAAACTTTTGCAACACATGGCGAATTTTTCAAAAACAAAAACGATAACTGACAAAGACGAGCTTTGTTTTGATGTTTCTGCGGGGGGTTCATGAAAGAAACTCTTTCTTTCATTCTCGCATTCTCTTCGCTCACGTCCGTCCTTCGATGCAGCCGACAGTTATCTCTGTATTTACACAGTACAGAGATCGCATAAATACTCAAGTATCTGCTGTCAATTTTCAATTATATTATTTGCAAATTTACTCAAAGGTTTGATAAATATTTACAAAATTCAAAAAGGAATTAAAAAAAAGAAGTAAGATATTTACTTTTCGCTGACTGCTCGGCGAGCTTGTGATTTTTTTCTGCGGGGTCTGATAATCGCTACAACAACAGCAATAACAACAATACCAACAATTACAATAGCGAGAAGATATGAAAATTTCCTTGAACTCTATGAAATGCAATGAATTTCATAAAGACAAAATAAAATGCACAAAGAGAAAGAAAAGTTTCGCTTTCGTTCGACTCTGATATGTCGATCCACTACTTCTTCTTCTTCTTCATACCCCTATCCCGAAGTCATGATCGATGACCAGTGTTGCCCGCTCACGTCGAGTCGAGTATTTATTTTCCTTAATTACATATTTACAAGATTTATTCGCGACCAACTTGCGCGGACAATCGAATGAACGCGATATTATTTTTCAATGAAGACCAAGTCGGAGCGAGCTTTTAATTCCGTAGATTATTGCGGAGAAAATGTCCGATTAAAAAGTTGAATTAATATTGATTGAGCAGATGATGACGACGACAACGACGATGGTGATGACAAAGTTTGCTCTCTTGCGATTGTCTGTCCATCTGTCCGTCGAGGCGGCTTAATTATTGATCGAATAAATATTGATTACTTGAATGTACTTAGAGTCGTCCGAAAGGCCATTCTAGAAAGTTATCAAAGGGGGTGGGGCAGGTAAAGTAAATACGATAAAGTAATGATCGGATCGTCAGAGGCGAAAGGTAATGTGAGTGTGTTAGCGAAAGCGATCGATGGTGTGAAGAGCGGTGGCGGTTGCGGCAAAGTAATCACCAGAACGATGGAGAAGCCTTGTGGAAATGTTTGCGCTGAAACTATAGATAGCCGAGTATATTCTGCAAAGTTCTATAAATATCTCAAACAATGAAATACAACTAGAGAACAACAAGAGAGCTAAAGAACGACAATTTATACAATGAACTAAAGTGCAGATTTGAGCAAGGGTAAAATATTGCAATCGTGTATAATTTCTGTAATTCCTACTTTTAACAAACTAGCTAGCAGGCAGTCGAACCAACGGACAGACAGACGGACGGATGGAGAGTCGGTTAGCGAGCCATTCAGTCAGTCACTCAACTTGGAGAAAACGAACGCAGAAACAAAATGTTTGAAAAAAACTGACGACGACGACCGGTGAAGTTCGTACAGAGAGAAGTGCATGAAAAAGCGATGCATGGCATGGACAGACAGCGGCAGAGGCAGCGACAGAATCGAAATCACAGAGCACTCGAGCTTGGGCTGAAGCTGAGATGGGACCAAAACGGAGACTGAGACGAAAAAAGAGAGACTGAGACGAAACCGGAGAGTGAGACGAAAAGAGAGACTGAGACGGAGACGTTGACGTTGACTGAGCGCCAGAGCAACGGTTGCCGACTGCAGCCATTGTAGGTAGAGTCAACAACACCGAGGCAGCAACAGCAGCAGCAACGCATCAAGCTCCGGCAATGCACTTTGCCAAGGACAAATTCATTGAAAAATGAAACTCACACAGACAGACAGACAACAGGCAGAGAGAAAGACATGCCGAGGCGAAAGACGGCGTCGGATGTGCGATTGTGGTTGTGTTCAGAAATATTATTAACAACAACAATAAAAATAAAACCATTAATAATAAAAATAGAAACTACAAAAGTTTCAATAAAAACAAAATAGTAGTAGAAGTTGTAGTAAAACGCAATGGACAACATAGAGTGGGCAAAAAAAAGAGAGGAAAACACGAGTAAATAAGAGACAACAACAACAACAATGAAAATTCCTAGTGAACAACAAGATTACACGCCAGTACAAAGAAGTGAAGAGAAAGAGGAGGAGTCCATGAGGGGAAGGTGAAGTTGTATGATGAAGAGATGGAGGAGGGAAGGAGGCTGTGCAGTGGAATGTCAAGAACGCGTCGCTGACGGACGCAATTGGTTCAGTTTCAAGAACAAGTACGTAAAAACAACAGCCTCACAACGACCATTGATTCAAACATTCGAGGCGAGATACAAAAGGAAGGATAGATCCAAAGGGAAGGATAGATCTGAAGTAAAGACAGGCTTTAAATTATAGACGGAACTAAAGAGAAGGTAGGAATCCTTTTCGACAAAATCTACACGTATCCATGAAAAGAGTTGCAACATTGTTGTCGAACAAGAAGCGATAACAACATTTGGCTAAATATTATTTATCGACAATACGTATTAAGAACGCAGATATGAATCCGAAGAGCGAGGATCGAGCACGCGTGATTCATGATTGAGGAGCAGGATCCTGACTTCAAATCCATTTATCACAGCTTATCGATGGAACGAATCCAAGTGTCGATCGATCGCACGAGTAAACGAACCAACGAACGACGATCGATCGATGGAGTCATAGTCGAGTTTCAAGGACACGCTACATAGGCGGTGTTTGTTGTTGTAAGCCAAGTCGTTACCAAGACGTCGTAGACCAAGTCGTTGGCAGTGAATGAAATCGTGGTTGGGAGCCTGGCCTGGTCGAAGGTAGTAAAGCTTACAATTTATGGCCACGATCGATCGATCAGACGCAGCCCCCAACCATTTATCAGGCTTGCGAAAACCACAAGAGGAGGAGGCGATCGGCGGGGAGGTTGGAAGCAACAACGAGCCGAGGGTTGGTTGCGGAACCCTGAAGGAGGTTGAGGACAAGGTCTCCTTCCTCCACACGACGAGTGTTTACAAGCGAAGGTCAAAGATCGTTGGAACTTTGAGCCAAGGATGAAACGACGGACGAGGATGAAGATATGAACAAAAAATGAAATAAATAAAGAAAAAAAAAGCCCGACCTAACTCAACCAGCAGGCTTAAAGTTACATCGAACTTCTCTTATCTCCTCTCGAGGTGAATATTCGAGGTCTCGCAGGTTACATTGTAATGCTTGCTGGATGAGTTGAAAGGTGGGAGTGAGGGTGGAGCTTGGGGTCGAAGGGTCCTGAATGCGGGTTCCCCAGCCCCGCAGAAAATAGTGAGTGAGCAAATAATCCAAAGTTCCTCAACCTCGCCGGGGGAGACTTTCAAGGTTCTTCCTCGAAGTTCTTCTCGTCTATTTCATTGTTTTGGGAATTGTGATGGTTGTTTTTGTTGAGGATATTGTTGTTATTATTGTTGCTTTAGATATTGTTGTTGTTACTTTAGATAATGTTGTTGGTTCTATAGATAATGTTGTTGTTGTTGTTGCGGATGTTGCTGTTGTCACGCCATTATCTATTGTTTCTAGTGTATTTTGTAGCTTCTTAGCAAAGTGTTTGATTTTGTTCTTTTTCTTCATGTTGTTTTTATTTTGTTCTTATTGTTGTTAGTATTGTTGTATTCTAGATTCCTTGAACCTAGGTTCTTTCTGCTAATGTTTGTTGCTATTTTCATTGTTGTTTTGTTGTTATTGTTGTTGTGTCTTAATAAATCCAGACAAAATGTATTCAGAGCACGTTTTATGCATTCAAGGCTCTTCGTTTTCATTTCAGTGCTTTTGGTGTGATGTTGTTGTCGTTGTTATTGTTGTTGTTTCTGTTGTTGATGGTATTGCTATCGTTGCTGTTGTCATCATGCAGTGGTCGTTATCCATGCTGTTATTGCTTTTGTTGTTATTGTTGTTATTGTCTGTGCCATTATTATTGTTGTTATTGTTGGGGTGTGAAGCTTTTTAAATGCCATTTCGCCGCGAAAACCGATGGTGCCGATGGTGTTGGTGAGGGTAGTAGGGGCGGAGGAGGAAGACGAGATGGGGCTGATGCTGCTCCCGCTGTGGTTCACAAAAAAAATTCGAACAAAAATCGAAAAAACCAACAACAATCCTCTCGAGATAATGCTCTCTCTCACTCTCACTCTCACTCAGACCGCGCCCCTTCATCCGCCGTCATGGCTTGCTGCGTCAAACACTAACAAGAAATTGACAGTTGAATAGACGGATTTCAAGTGTCTGTCCGTCCATCCGTCTGTTTGTCTGTCTGTCCACCCGGCAGGCAGACAGTCAGTCAGTCTGCTGTGGGATTGCGATTTTTTTGTTGTATTTGCTTTTACTCGTGTTTGTTTTGAAATTTTGCGCATTTAAACGTTTCGAATGAATGATTGCGAATTTAATTTTTGGAGCCCGCGACTTGAAGACCTCAGGAGTTGGTCTCGAAGAACAGAAGGAGGAGAAGGAGAAAAAGGAGGAGCAGGAGGATGATGAAGTAGGGAACCGTCGGCGTTGCTGTTGCCGAAGCTCGAAAATAAATTAAAAAAACAGCCCCGAGGATGTTGGCGAGTTGCGGCGACCCAATGAATGGGTTTCATTAAGGAATTTTAATTATTTTGTGCTCTTAAAGAATTCAAAAACAGAAAACACACGCACACAACCTGATATAAAAACAATGCAAAATCACAAATAACAATAACAAAAATATGAGAACAATTGCGAATGAAAGAAAAAAAACATAAACAAGTAGAAAACCGTAAGAGCTTAAAAGTTTCGTTCGCAGTCAAAACAAACGTGAACTTGAAAAGTTTAAGAGTAACAATCGTTGGCAACACTAACACTTATTTGAATACTGTCTGTGTTGACACTTTGAGGATGACGAAGGGCGAGAGAACAAGAAAAAGAAAGGTCGAGGTGACATTCTCGAAGCCAAAACAATAAGGGGCATTGTAGGGAAGGGATCCTATTTTTCCAGAGGCCCCCAGATTCCAAACGGTTTCTTCACCTCGTGTGGGTGGCTCGAACGGAGAGGAATGTTGAAAAGGAAAGGAGAGAGAAGGAGATAAAGAAGGATGAGAAAACACCAAAGAGATGCTCGATGAGCACGCAAAATTACACTTGAGTCTGTAAATAAAAATAAATGAATGAGGGGAAAGCGAACGAGAACGAACGAAAAAACCCACCAAAAATCCGCTTAACTTTGCAAGATCCCACGATGCGAAGAATACGCTTTCTTTCACTCCTCTTCTACTCCCCTCCGACACCTACCTCCCCTCCGATGATGTCCTATCTTTGCTTATTTTTATGCATAGCAAGATTTATGTCTGCGTTCGGAATTAAATTACAATGAAAATCAAGGAAAATAAAATGAAAATAACAATAAAAATTTCTGCGATGAACCAAAAAAATTAAATTGTAAGAAGAAAGCTTATTTGCGAGGACGACGACGACAGCGACGACGTTGACTATGGAGAAGTGGCAGAAGAGAAAAATTGATAAATCATGAGTACATGAGAGGTGGCAAAGGTGTGGGAGAGAGACAAACGAAGGGACCGAAAAGCAGACGAGGGAAAAGAAAGGCAGACGAATGAGCGGAGTCAGGTGCATGGAAAAGAAATTTAATAAAACCAAGCACTTGACACAGAAGACAAAACGGGAGCGAAGCAGAAGCGATTGATGGAAAATTGAGCCAATGTATAATGAGTGAGGAGTGGGGAGAGAGCGAGGGGGAGGGGGAGGCATCCGTTTGTCCCCCCGTTGAACGCAGTTTAATAAACTCTCGGTCGGTCGGTCACTTTTATGCAATCGATGAAAACGCGCGTGCTTCAAACAAATTTCAACCTGGCCAAATGAGGGCGGCAACAGAGGCAGAGCGGGTGGCAACGCCAAAAGGCTGCCTGACAAACGTCAACTACTTAGAGTGCATTCAACTTTGCACACACAAGCTGACAGACAGACAGAGAGACAGACAAACGCACGCTGTCAAAGCCCCTTGGAGCAGAGTTAGACACAGTCAGTCAGAGCGAGAGAGAGAGAGAGAGCGAGGGACAAACAGACGGAGAATCACGCAGTTAGAGGGAGAGACATGACGATATTGGCAACGTGTTCACGCACATTTACGACTTGTTTTGGCCAAAAGCGAATGCAAAAACGCTTGCAAGTTACATAAAAACCTAAAAACAAACAAAACTAATAAAAAGGAAATTGTGAAAAAAAAAATAAAATAAAAAAAAAAACAAAAAACAAAATAAAAAACAAAACAATTGTAAATAGAAAAAAAAAAAAACATACGCAATGGCAAGTTAGACATTTAGACCATTTAAGGCAGTAACATTCGGCCAATAACGAAGACAAAAAAAATAAATAAATAAAATAAACTAAAAACAAACGCAACCTTGTGCATAACGTCGAACAACAATTTGGTTTCAGTAAAATGCAATTTTTATTAGCAACATTTTAATTGAAATTCGATGTTGTTGCTTTTGTTGTCACGGTGTTTTTGTTATTGTTACTCGATGAATGAATGGATCAGCCGATGGATGGATTGATGGATGGAGATGGACAAATTTGGTAACTCACTCAACTCGTCGCGACTCCACTGGACCGAACATTCAAACAGTCAGTCCATCAGACTCTGTTTGACAAGTGGCATCACTTGCCGAACCCTCGTGGATCTCTTTTCTCCTCATCTCTCTCTCCCGAACACACCCTTCCATCGGATGAATCAATATTTTTGTGAAAAATATTTATTTAATAATAAATTCAACGGGCCTCCATTTGTTTATGTGATCGCAGCTGCTGATGTTGTTATTGTTGTTGTTGTTAGTGTTTTTTCTACTTGTTGTTGTCGTTGTATTTGCTATTATTGGCATGGTTTTTGCTGCTGAGCCGAGCTGTCAGAAATTTCATTGCGAAATCATGAAAAATTGGCAGCACAATCGCTAATAGAGTTGTACGAAATTTAATCGCGGAGATTTTTTAAAACCTCATCCACAGCAGCAACAACATTGTCCATTGTTAATGAATTATTAATCGAGTTGATGAAAAAAAAACTGGCTAACGACAATCAATCAAGCGTTTTATTGTTCAAATTGAATGGCGAACCAGAAAGAAGTGGATCTGCGATTTCTTTTAGAAGGATTTAAAGTGGTCATGATTGATTTCTGCCTTCGAAATCCCCCATCCAGAAACTTCAGAATGGAATCCATGGCTTTAAAGATCGAATATATATTTTTGGCGGATTTTTTTCTTTTTTTTTTTTTTGTCATTTTCTAATGCAAGGACAACAATAATAAAATACATCCGGCGGAAGAATTCAGACGCCATGGTGCAAGCATTTTAATTGTGCGTTGTGCACGAGAATTGCTTATTTTACGTTATTGCGACGGATGCACAAAAGCGCCATCATCGAGCTCTTAATTACAACAAAAATAAGAACAATAATAACAACAAAAATAATAGAAAAAACAACAATAGCAGCAATAGAAAAAGCGGGAGAAAGCCTGGCGACAAAATTGCACTAAACGAACACCCAAACGAACCATAGACAGCGAAGCACACACAATCAGACAGAGAGAGACAAAGAGGGAAATAAAGATAGAAAGAGAGAAAGAGATAACATCCACCCGCCTATCGGGCGAGACCAGATGATGCCATCCCATTGATTTTCAGAGGTTCTGAAATATTTGTCGTCGTTGTCTGCGAAAGCAATACAAAATTTCGTATTAAAATTCCGAAAGTGCAGACAAAACTCAAGGGGGCGAGAGGGAGATGGAGAGGGAGGAATGTATAGGTGGAGAGAGATAGAGATATAGAGAAGAGAGATAGGGAGAAAAAGAGAGAGTGGAAGCGATCGCATAGAGTGGAAAACTAGGTATGGGTTATTTTTCTCAGTGATTATTTTTTGGATGCAGCGAAAACAGGATACAACAGGAGACACAAACACACATACCGATAGACACATGCACTTATACACACATAGACAGACAATATAAATGACTGAGATAAGCAGAAATCTAAAAACAAAACAACAGGATCTAATAACAACACCACCAACAGCAACAAGAACAATAGCAACAACAACAACAGACGATGAAGCGATGCTGGAACCAGAAAACAAATCAGTCCAAAAGCAAAATGGGATGAGAGGATCCATAGGAACGAGAACGAACAAGAGAACGAGGATGAGAGCGAGACAATACGTCGAACGACAAGGAAGACCAACTAGAACAACAACAAGGACGAACATCAGACAACGACGACGATGACGACAAAAACAAACCATAAAAATAAGTATAGAAAGAAGGTTGAGCGAGGGCGATGCGGAACAAAAGAGACGACCGAGTAGAAGAAGAGGACAACAACAAAAAGAGGGAAAAAGAGTTTAAATTGAAAAATAAAAGTTTTGTATTAAACGCTTAGGATATGCAGCAATATCCACTCCGAAGAGATGAAGGGAAATTGGTCGAGGAAATGTAGGAGGAATTTCTGGAAGAGCAGGATGATGAGGAGGGAAGCCATAATAAATGGAGGAGCCCCGGCACCGAAAGCTGCAATAAACGACGGCCAACTGCGGATAGAGATAGATATATAAGAGAATAAGAGAGAGAGAGAACAGGAGCGAGTAAGTGAGTGAGCGAAAGGAGGAAAATGACGAAATGACGTCTGGGCTATTGTTTTCATTAATTCCAGTTACGTAAACGCGAGAGGGAATTATATGGAGGAAAAAGAGAAGGAGGGAATTATCATTGATGAGGACGAAGAGAAGGAGAAAAAGTGAGGGGAAGAAAATATGAGAGGGAGGAAGAAATAGTGAGAGGGAGGAAAATAGAATGAGAAAAGGAGCTTCGCTCAACCAAGTCTCTTAGTTGTAATTGGAAAGAATCCATGAAGATGATAGTCTGACGTGGAGACAGTGATTAGTTATGGAGCGTAGGAGCTTCCAAAAGCCAGAGTGAACTTAAAGTTGAGATGATCAGGAGAAGAGGTTGAGGAGAGGACAAAAAGTTATGACAACAACTATTGAACAGAACATGGAGGATGATAACCCAGGATGCTGCTGTACAAAAACCCTCAGACAAAACTCAAATTGGTGCACGAGAGTGGGAGACGAGGAGCTTTTAAGAGTTGCGAAAGTATTTGCGAGTTGATTGAGGAGTAGGAGGGAGGTGGATGCCATCAACCCGAGCCAGCACTTTATTTTCAATTCCAGAAGGATTACTTTACCTAGCAACCATCAATGCAACTACAATGGCCAGAACAACAAAATATCAACTACTACTACTGCTAAGACAAGTACAACAAAACCGACAGCAACAGTAACAATACCACCAACAACATTAACAATATCAACAACAACAGCAACAATACCAGCCACAACAAGTTCGACCATGACAACAATTACAGCAGTCGTCGATTGAGAACCGGTGGACACCAGGCGGATGAGGGCGACGCCATGACGTCAATCGTGACCGGACCGGGAGTCGCTCGGTCGCACTGGGCACAAGAACAGACATCGATCGCGGTGAGAGGGAGGGAAGATTCCCGCGACAGGGCGACAGGATAAAACGATTGCGATTGCACTGGCGACGAAGACGCTTGGGACGAGAGCATGAAAATTGATAGCTGGCAAGAGTTTAAATATTTATCGATTGGCGTTTTTATTGCCCGGTTAAGGCGACCGGGCCGAAAGTGAGACGAAAGCGTCGGATGGACAAAGAGAAGAAAGGGGCGTGTCGTGGCGAATGGCTTGAATGGAGCAATGGGACAACAGGAAGAGAATGGGACCAGACGAAGGTCTCGTAAATCTGAGCGAGTCCAATATAAGTAGAGAGCGAAGAAACGAAAGCGAGGAGAATGAGAAGATGAACCTTGAAGAGCTCTCTTTTAAAACTCTTTGGAAAAGTCATCGCCACGAAGAAGAAAAAGTTGGAGATGGAGATGGAGGAGTGAAAAAGTTCCTTGGCTCCTGCGGGGAAACAAAATCCATCCTTTCATATTTTGAAATATTAAAATCGTTCATCAGAGTTCAAAAGCACGCACTTAAAACTTAATTTAACGCACGTTTCGCGCGACCTACCGTCGAACACCAGCCACCAACAAGAGCCGCCACCGACAGCGACCCCGAAAAGATAGCAACAACAAAAAGTTGCACGAACTTCAAATTTCTCCCCAAGGATAACGATTCGCAAGCAATTCATTTGCATGCGGGTGCGTTTCATACTTCATCCATCCTACTCATCATTATCATTATCATCATCGTCGTCGTCGTTCTCTTCGCCATAGTCGACGTCGTGCTCATCATCGTCAGCACCAAGGCAGCCATCGTCGCCATCATCATCATCATCATTGGTGCCACATTTAACCAAAAAGGAAGGAAGAGTCGACCCTAGCTGTTCATCATAACCTGCGGATCGTTTAAAACAGTTCGCTGCACTTTGCGCGCGAATTTGAAAAATTCCATAAATTGAGCAGCTGGGAATATTTCGGCCACAGGACAATGGCGAAAGAGTGAGCGAGAGGCGGATCGCGGTGATGAGTCCCCGAAGGACGACCCTCGGCACCTACGGCCACAAGGTTTCACAGTGCAAAGTCTCGCTCGAAGGGTGAAAGTGTATTTAAATGGAATGAATAATGAGCAATAGCTGGGTGTGACGAGTGTCGAGGGAGACAAAGGATCAAAAGGTAGTAGGAAAAGTATTTGTGGTGGTTGGAAAGGTACTTGTGGCAGTACAAAAAGCGACACCGATGGCAGTGATGAAGAAAAAGGGAGTGAAACCACAGGATTGGGATGAGATGAGGTGACGCTTAAAAGTGCATCGGATGTTTCTGCCTCGCGGGTAGATAATGACTCCAGTGCAATAACGAGGAAGGAAGGCGATGAGGTGGAAGACGATAGGAGCAAGACAACGTGACGGTTAACAAGGATGCCGCCGATGACAACAATGACGACGACGACTTGAAACAAGACGAAGAACCCAGTCGAAGGAAACCAGAAACAATGTAAAGCCATAAACCGCAAATTGTGCACATAATGTGCAAGCCAGAGTCAGAGGAGGAGAGAAGAAGTGAGGCGGCAGACAAAGGAAGTAACATGCGGCATTAAATACCGTGAAGAGAAGAAACGAAAAAGGAAGAAGAAACGACACGTCGTGGGGAAGCCTTATTAGTGAGCGGCTCAAGTTTAAGCCGAGCTAGAGGCAAAGACATAAAGGAGATGGAGACGTGGTCGAAGTCAGTGTCAGGGTTCCCTCCTATTCGAAGAGGGAGCAAGTTCAAGCTGGAAGATAAGTCTCAGTCTCCGTCTCAGTTGGCGTCTATCTGCGGGGAGCTGCCGCAACCTGCTTCGACTGCTCCAACTTCCCAAGTAACCAACTTCTCTCCATCCAACGACCGACTTCGATGCAAAACAATTATTCAAAGTGCATCAATTGAACTTGAAGCTCGGTGGTAGACCTTGTTATTCTTGTTAAGTATATGGTTGTTTTCAATGTTGTTGTTGTTGTTTTAAATGTCGTTTTTGTTGTTGTTTTAAATGTCGTTTTTGTTGTTTTTTTAAATTTCGTTTTTGTTGTTGTTTTAAATCTTGTTTTTTTTTAATGTAGTTTGTTATTGCTGTAACTGGAGTTTGCAATCTCGTTAAACTGTTCAATAAAACAAAGTTGGAATTATTTTCAATTATAAAGTTTTCACCGAGGTGCCAACAAAGCTAACGTCTTGTGTTTTTTTTTTCTTTTGTTTTCTTTCTCCAGGAGCGTGAAAAATAGGGGAGCAGTAAAAATGTTGTTGTAAAATTTATGCAGTAGCCAACGAGTGTTTTTGCGCTCTTTTTCTTGAGTTCAAATTTATGCGCTTTCCCCCCAGTTTTATCCACAGATGGACAGACAGCGAGACAGACAGGGCGGAGAAGCAGACGAAAAGACACTCGCAAGTCGAGTCTTCTCCTGGCCGTTTTGTTGGCCAGTGGCATGCGGTTTTGTTCACCTAGTGGCTTGTATCTATTTGCATACCACCCACTGATGCCCACCTTCGTCGCCGCCTTCCTCCTCAGTTCAGTTCAACTCGCTTTTTCCGTTCTTCCTGCCTGATGTCTACCGATGCATGCGATACGATGGGAGAGAAGTAGAGGATAAAGACGAGGAAGTTCCTGCTCAAGAAGAGCTGGCCGTGACGAAGAGGAGAGATGGAGATGGAGAGAGGTGGGCGGAGTCGTTCGGGAGTCGCATTATGAATGCTCCTAATTAAGATTTTTCGCGGTACGAAAAATTTCAAAGTCCGCTGTTGCTGTTGCTGCTGCTGCTTCGTCGAGTCTTGGCCGTGATCTTGTTTGGGGTTTGGGTCTTAGTCTTGGTCTGGCACTGAGTCTGGGTATGAGTTTGGCTCTGAGTCTGGCCCTGAGTCTTGAGTTTTAAATGCAGCACGTTCCAGAGTTAATTTCTCTGGAGTTTCTTCGAGGTTTTTGTCGTTTACCCTTCCTCTTCCTGTATACTTTCAACCGTATGCTCTTCTTATTTATGTTATTCTTGTTGAGCACTACTTTTGTTGTTTGCATGAATATTCATTATGTCATTGAACCATTAAACAGTGTTCTTGTTGTTTTTGTTGAAGGGGAGGAACAAAGTGAGATGTTAACTTGGTTTACGACTCCTGGGGGAACGTTTAAGAAAGTGCGGTGGAGAAAAAAAATTTGAGTTATTTAGCGGTGTTGCCAAGGTGTGCCGGATGGAGTCGAGAAGAAGAAGATAAGGAAAAAGGAGGCGTTGGAATGATTTATTAAAGATTGCGATGACGATGACGGTATTTAAATAACGATGAGTATCGTTTGCAGGAGGAGAAAATACCTTCAGGGATTTGAGTCGCAGACAATCGACTTACCAACAACACCGCCCACAGTTCCCAGAGTCCCCAGAATCATTGATGAGACTTACCTAGAAAGAGACAAAAAGAAGAGACAAATATTAGTTCAAAGTCCTGGAAAATGTGTTGTACTAAAAAGGAAAGGGAAATCTGTAGACAATTCAATTAGGCAGCAGTTGATCCACTTGTTGCGTGGACGCAGGTCAATGAAAATAAAACTGGACGAAAAAGATAGAAAAGATAGATAGAATAGCAAAAAAAAACCAGCAACAATCACATCCCACACAAAAGTTCTCGAGGGCAACAGACAGAACTCGAAGCATATGTTCGGATTGGACCCAAGGAGGATGGAGGAGAAGGGGGGCGTGGACATAACGAAGGAATGAACGAGAAATGTAACAAGAGCAGAAAAAATATGTTCGGGTGGGAATCGGGCGAGAAATTGTTATGAGCATGATCCTTAAAAGACAGTAAGAGCCAAAATAACCACAACAGAAGTACAGCAACAAGAAGTACAACAACAATGACAGCAAGAACAACAAAAATATCTACCAAAACAGCAACAAAAATATACACCACAACAACATCTGAAACGATAACAACAATACAAACAACATCATCAAACATTGCTAAGCGGGATTACAATGGCAACGCCGTGATGGAGGGAGAACAAATTCAAGGGGAAAAGGACGTCAGATAGAGAGAGAGAGAGAGAAACAGTGGGAGAGACACGACTCAACTGAAGACTGACGAAACAAGCTAATAATCATAAAACCTAATGACTTTGAACGATGGTCTCGCTCTCGGTCTCGCCAACCACGATGACGAGGAGAACGACAAGGATGCTCGGTAATGGCAAATGAGCAGCGAGAGAAAGAGAGAGAGACGATGGGACCCAGAATAGCATAACAAGTAATATGCGAGAGATAACACTTTGTCGTCCCATGATCCTTCGAGTACAATGCCGAAACTCAAAAGGTCTTCGGAGGAGAATCAAAAATAAACCAAGAAGAAGCAAAGAGATGGAGAATGAAAAGAATCGACACTAAAAAATTAGAATGCACGCTCCATTGAATGGCAAAGTCGTCAATCGAGCGCCGGCAAGGAGTTGGAATGTGTGAGAAAAGGTGCTGATTTGAAAACCGCCAATAAATCTGGGGAAGGAGAAAGAAGCCGAGAGCAACTAATTGCCCGGAGTCGGGTGAGGGGCGAAGCTGAAGTGTTACGATAATGCTTTTTTGACGATGGTAATGATAATGTTGTGATCTCCACCTCCCAAAACTTTCTGCTGCTCCTCGTGGATTCAGAAGACGTTGAGAATTGAGGAGAAAGAGCAAAGAAGTTCATGGTGCTTGAAATTTCGCGAAATTGAAAACGAATTTGCGATGCGTACGATGCACGCGACGAACCCTATCGAGCCATGATCGAAGGAAGGAATGACGGCAAATGAATAGAAAGGAAAGGAAAGGAATGAAGGAAAGGAAAGGAAAGGAAAGGAATGAAGGAAAAGATGGAGAAAGAAACGAGACTGGGTCCGGTTGGGTATCTTTGGCAGCTAATTTCGGACTAAATTTAGCATGTCCGAAGAATATTGCTTGCGAACATGCAATTGCGCGAAAGGGAATGCGAATGGGAATGGATGGAAAAGGAGAACGGGAAAACGGCAATGGTCGCGTTAAACACGTTGGGAGGTGTTGACGATGGGGTGATTTGTCGGGATTTTTATGGCACTTTGGGACGGAACCTTGCCATCGGATGATAATTATTGAGGGGATGAACGAAATGTTGCTTTATTTTATTGAAAGAAATTCTACGGGATATTACGAATTGGTGTAATAAGAAGGATATGGTGGTGATGGTGAGAGAGAGACGTTGAAAGCAAGTTGAGTTCAACCACTCGATGACGTTCCCACAGTTGCCCGTGATCCAAAGCAATTACACCAAGTAAAACAACTGCAATGAGAGCAATAAAATCGTGTTACAACAACATCAGTGAGAGGAGATCAGTAGTCAGAGACCGTGTCAGGCTTAATTAAAAGGCTCCATCAACACTAATTTAGCGCATTAATGCTTATAATTCGTCATCATCATCTCATGTCGATCGACTAAGAGACAAGGCGAAGCAAGCGAATGAACAATCGGTTGATCGATCGCTCGATCGAGCATCGGAGCGACGACCAGTTTGTCTTCAATTACGGTCGGTTTAAGCGTCAACAAATGCCATCGCGATCCGGCGATCCAACCATCCATCCATCCATATGTGAGTCCATGTCCATGTCATGCACTCGATCGTTCATTCATCTCTTAAATCCATAACAGTAGCAAAAACAACAACTACATCTCACACTAGTAACCCATTGGATGAAAAAAATTCATATAAAAACGAAGCCAATCCGAATCCAATCGAAGCAACTAAAATTTAATTGGACAAAGTGGGAACGAGAAGAAAATATAGATGTAAAAATGCATTTTTAAAATATAAAACACATACATGAAGATAACAATAATAACAACAAAAAAAAACTAATAGGCTCGACTCAATTTTAATTTTATAGATTTTATTGAACATAAAAGGAAACTTTCACTTTTACACGACGAGGTTGGTTTTCGAGGTATCGACTGAAGATTGCAACGAGCGAAGCGAAGACGACAAAAACATTGACAGGCAACAACACATGGCGATAAAAACAACAACACACGTCGATAACATACACTTTCATTTTGGCGCCAAAAGCAAAATCAAGCAAAAACCAATGCAAACAAAGCAAAGACATTCAGGAGATTTATATATCCAGATGATCGATATATGAAGTGAGAGCGACGACTCCATGCGACGATGAATGCAGGACAGCAAACGAGAGAAGGCTCGAATGGATGGTAGAAGAAGAGACAGAGAGACGAAAATGGAGGAGAAATATATGCATTGCTTAAAATCGAAAGTGCAGTGAGCGATCGAATGGATGAATGAACGAGCGAACAGATCGAATGGACAAGCGTGGAACGTGCGAATAGTAGGGGGGAGGAGGAGAAAAACATTCGATTTTCGAAAATTCAATTTCGCTAAAAGGTCAGAAAAAGCGATAACAACAACAACAGAAATAAGAGAAACTAAAAAAACAACCACGAAGACTCAGTGTAAATAAATAAAAAGCTCATACATTGTGTGTTGTAATCCTTGTAAGCAGCAGCAACGTGCCGTTTCCGTCGAAACACAAGACATGTGTTGCCATATTTTCGCAAACAAGCACAAGCAGCATCCACAACAACACAATATGTAAGTGATGAATAATGAAGAGAAGAGAAAAAAAAAAGCTCCATCAGGTTGACCTCAATGCGAAACAAAGAATGCATTTATTTATTGTGTTGAATAAGATTCGCCGTACAATTTTGGGAAAACGATGCTGCAGATTTCACACTACAAGCGAAATTAAATTAAAGAAATAAAATGAAATATCTGAGAAAATGGAAGAAAGAGAGTTTTTGGAGCACATGATAAAACAAAAAACGATCTCGCACTTGAAGAACATCCAAAAGACCTTTGAAATAATTTTGAAGGATTCTCTGAAAAGATCTGAAATGTGTAGCTCAAATTCTGAAGTGGGTTTTGGAAGTCTCTGACACCCGAGAGCTTCGTTCACAACTTGAACATGTCTCCGAGAGATGTCGAAGAACTTCTTCAAGTGCCAGAAGGATCACATTTAAGACTGGAGAAAAACAAAACCCTGGGTGCCAAAAAGACGAACATCTTTCATCAGGCGCAAAATTCGCCAACTATTCAGACAGACAGAAAGCGCATGCACGACATGAGGAAGCAACAAAGACACAAAACTGACGACAGACGGCGACAATTAAAAGAAGAAAGAAAGAATGGATGGAGGGAGAGAGGAATGGAGGGAGGTAGGGATGGAAGGAGGGAAGAAAGGGTCGTGCAGATGGAATGGAGGAATGCATTTTAAAAATTAATAACAATGCATAAAAATGTATGGTGGTGCACGCCCCTCAAAAGCGACGATAACAAAAAAAATTCATCCAGCCAAAAATATGAAAAATTCGCCCAACAAAGAAATGAATAACTTCGTAATTATGTTAATGATGATGGTGATGTGGTGATGGTGGAGCTGGTGATGGAGATGACGATGAAGGAGTCGATGATGATAATAAAAGCTGCAATGACATCAGTCGAAATTGGGAGCGAGAGCTGACGATGAAATGGCATGAAAGCCAAATGCAGAGCGACAGATGAACCGAAAGACAGACAATTGGACGGACAAATGAACCAACAAACAGACAGACAAATATACAGACAGATGGAAAGAGAGACAGAAGGCAGCAGCATTGCGTGGAGACATTAAAACACATTTGTTGCATGCAATTTTCGAAAGAACGAATTTAATATAATTTTTCCTTTTGAGGGACTCGGTCGGGTCTCTCGGCCGACGACTTTCTGTCTGTCTGCCGGACTGACTGTCTTTCTGACTGTTTGTCTGTCTGTCTTTCTGCCTACTGTCTCTCGGTCTGTCCGACTGCCCGATTATTGGTGTGATGTTGCGAGGCCTTCAACGGCGACATGCGATGCGATGGCGCGTCGGAGCCTTCGAAAAATGAAAGCAAATTACATTTTATGACATTGTATACGACGACGGCGACAGAGACGACGATGACTACGACGACGGGTTGAGCCGCATCTAAATGACGTTTTCGAGGGTTTTAAAAATGGAAATCGACACAAGACCCGCCGATGATGAGGGAATCGCCGAATTTGTGTGGCGTCGCCGCAACGCATGGTTTGCATTCTCATATAATTGATGCGTGTGTGGCTCGGCGAATGCAACGATCGAGAACCGTTTTAATGACTGCCATTTCCGCCAAAACGACAACGACGTGGACGGACAGGAAGAGTTTGGTGAAATTGGCAAAACTCAAAGACTCAAACTCTTTTTTGTTTAAGGAAGGTGAAGGCAGACGGCGTCCATTAGAGGGTTAAAGATTCATGTTCAAAGTCATTAACGAACAAGCGCATTGTGCGAAATGTCAAAATGCAATCAGAAATATTTTGCATAGACAGACACATGCAGTCGCAGTCACAACCACACCATGGCCAGCCGGCCAGACGGACATTTAGATGACAGAGAGACAGACAGGCAGACGGACACTCAGATGACAGACAGATAGGCAGACACACAGCCATTCGCGCAGACAAAAGGTGCTTTCAATCGAGATATTAACTGCGAGAAGTAGTGAAAACGGAGAGAAGAGTGAGTGCGCAAAGGAGATGGAGATAGACAGACGCAGAAATAAATGTAAACCGAAAAACTCAATTAAATCAATTCAATGCAATCGTCGCTGCACCGAGTGTCGGTGGAACGATGTTGGGTGGTGAATAGTGAGAGAAAATGGTGATTGGTGAGAGAGAGTGGGAGAGAAAAGGGAAGTGAAAATGGGGAGTGGAGTGAAAAGGGGAGGGCGATGAGAGAACTGTCGAGATTGAAGTTTTCACCCTTGAAATTATTCAAATATATATATAACATATAGCCAACAACAATGATTGCAACAACTATGCTGGTGTCACTCCAGCGCAAAATATGAATTGTTTGGGATGGTAAAATGCCAGGGCTGCGAACCAGGGGAGCTCCCTGCTGATAGCACAGCAACAACAACAACATTGACCGTGAACAATTGCCAACCGCAACAACAACAGCAACTAGGAAATGGTGAAGAGATGGATGTAAAATGCCAGTAGACAAAGTCAACTCCATTTTAATGAATAATAAAAGTCATCTTTTATTTCTGTTAAGCGAACTACAACTACAACTACTGCTGACCCGCACCAGAGGGCGCGACGAACGAAGGATGCTGCGCCGCCATCGTCATCGCAATCGCCACACAATGCATGCAATTTTCATTGGCAGACAGACAACTGAGAATACAGCAGTCGGACGGACAGAGATCACAGAGGGAGACAGACGGAAACACAGCAGTTGGAAAGAGAGAGAATACAGAGGGAGAGACAGAGAATATAGAGAGAGACAGACTGCATCAGGCAGACAAACAGAATATACAGGACCAAACCAACATACACAAACCATACACAAATGGAATAGACAGACAAAAACCCATGGAAAAGTCAGACAAACATTGATACAGTCAGACAAACATAGCGACAGTCGAACATACACATAGATAAATGAGAGACAGACATAGAGAGAGAGAGAGAGAGCCATCGGCTGGATAGATGGCTGAATGTACAAACAGTTACAATAGAAAATGCAAATCCAAACGGGAATAAAATCAGGAAAATGCCAGCTGATGATGATGGTGATTGGAATGGATGTGTCGAGAGGATGAACGAGGTGAGAGCGCGTGGGTGCAAATGAGAGTGGGGGGAGGGGGGTCAAAAGCCAAAGCTGCAGCACTCGGGTTGTGATATGAGGATAATGACCATGATGATAATAATGACAATGATGATAATGATGAGAACGATGCCAATGATGACTATTGTTGAGAAATCTGGAACCAACGACAAAGCTTTGGCCTGAAGCTGGATCCGCAACTAAGTCTAGGATTCGTCGTGTGAATTGAAATTTAGTTTCATAAATTGAAATTTACTTTCACAAACAGATATTTAGTTCAGAAACTGAAATTTTCTTTTGAACATTGGTATTTTGTTTCCAACATTGGAATATAGTTTCACAAACTGAAATTTTGTTTTCTGGCACTGATTCCCTAGGAGGCAGTAAAGGATTTCAAATACAATGACAAGGATCAAAACGAATGATAGGGATTAATATGGATAATAAATTCATTATTGATACTTGTGTCAAGGTGTCTCTTACAATTTACTAAACTCGGACTAGGCTGGACAGACGTCGAGTGTGTCTGACATGTGAAAACCGCCACTGGCGTCTCAAATATCTCATATACATATATCAGAGAGCAATGCAATAACTGGCAAACATGTTGGGGTGTGGAGAAACCCATACAAATGAACATACAAAGTCGAGAACCGGCAAACGAAGTGAATGCATTTGGTTTTTTTCTGTCCATCTCATGGCATGGCATGGCATGGCCTGGGCTGGCAAATGCAAATACAAACGCATTAGGAATAGATCAGAATTTCCATAGTCAAGTTCAAAGACAAACTAAAGCGAAGTCGACAATAACAACAGCAACAATAACAAAAACAACAACAACAACGAGCAACGAGAGAACATTGGCAACAATGGAGTAAAAATGGGAAAATGCATTTCATAAAACCACAAAAACAATTCCCACTACTTGGTAATGCAACAACAACAATAATTGCTACAACTAACTGCAGTAAAACGAAGCCAAATGGTGCACAATACGAGCTGCAGGCCGGCTTAGCAACAACCTCAACCTCATCCTCCACGCCCACAACCCTTGCCCACTGTCTGTCTGTCTGTCCGTCTGTCCCTCTTCGCCATCCTTCGCCTCGGTCGCTGCCTCCCACACGGCCAGCCTTCTGCATGGCAGACAGTTTAAAGGGTTTTTAATGGATTCCAAACAGGGTGTGTTATGGCGAATGCAACAACAGCTACAACAACAATAAGAAAAACCAACATCACTATACCACGCCACGAATGCAACAACACAAAAGGATAAATGCAAAAGGATAAACAACAACACAAAAGGATAAATCCAACAACAACAACACAAGAAGATAAATGCAACAACATCCACCAAGTTCATACTATTGTGGAGTGAAGAGGAGTTGTTGGAGTTGACTGAATGTTGTTTGAATGAATGAATAACTGACTGACTGGGTGCATGGTTGATGTTTGCTGCATCGCAGCAGCAGCAACAAGAACAACGACCAACAGCCGACGACGATGATGATGACGGCGACGTCACAGAGTATTGATTGCAATTTGCTAGAGGGAAAAAAAGGCCTAAAAGCATTCAAGGTTCGGGCTGGAAAAATGAGGCCTCTTCCAAGTCTGAGTGGGAGTTTTTTTTTAAGCGCAGCATTGTCTGTATTTCCATCGCATAAAAAAAACACAAGAACAACTACTACTATAACCACAACAACAACAATAGTACCAACGTCACTAAAGTTGCTGCTGCTGTTGCTGACAACGACGACGACGAAGGCAACGGCGATGATGATGAAGGGAAAAAGTTGGCAATGAAAATTTCTGTCCAATTCAACGTTAACGTGAGCCTCATTTGTTTGAGCAGGAAATGAAGCAGCAGCAGCAGCAACAACAAAAACAATGGGTTACAGCAACACTGTTTGGTTAATAGCTATAGGGATACGGTTAAGCATGAAGAATGGATGGGAGGAGGAGGAGGAGGAGAAGACCATAACAATACAATGCACGAGGTAGGCTCCTCGGATGGATGTTGTGTGGAGAAGGTGTGGATGCTCGCATTGTTGTTGTTGTTTCTGTTATTGTTGTTGGTGGAGCCTCGCCCTGTGACACTTCTGAAGGCAATGGAGGAGTCGACGACGACGCCGTCGCCGCATAAATTGGTTATTTATAGAATTTCATGATCTTATGTTAATATTTGCGAAAAGTCTGCATTCGCGTAATTGGCTTCGGAAAGATTTTTCGGTTCAATTTCTTGTTCAATGAGAAGAAGAGAAAGAAAAGAAAAAAACAAAGAAAAGAAAAGGGTCTCGAACTCTAATTTCTCAAGTGAAACGAGAATAAAACTTTATTATACTATAGTACGAACGAGGAATTAAATTAAAAGCGAGGAATAAAGTTTAAAATTGCAGTCAGCGGAGTTGACGATGACGACGTGAACAACGAAGACGACGATCATCAGCGCCTTCGCATTTCCGTTTATGGTCTGGGGAAAAAATTAAGAAAATAATTTCTCCATCATCAACGTCGTCGTCGTTGTCGTCATCATCAACAACGCCGTTGTCGACAGCAACAACATTGCCGACATCGACATCGTTGTCGTCAACATGAACTCTGTCTGTTGCTGACTGCGAAAATAACCGATCCGTCGACCGATCGAGCCAACGATCATATGTTTATATGACCGCCTGTCCACCGTTTCTTAGTCTGTCCATCCATATGGCTGTCAATATATATATGTCCGTCAATATTGTTGTCTGTCCACATTGATGTCTGTCCATATGTCTTTCTGTCTGTTTGTTTGTTTGTTTGTATGTCTTTCAGTCAGTCTGTCTCGAGTTTTATATGTTACATTTAATTTTCCCCCTTTTCTTCATCGTCTTTCTTGATGATGATGGTTGGTTTTGTTGTTGGTATTGTTATTGTTGGTATTGGGATTGTTGTTGTTGGTGTTTGTATTGTTTTTTGGTATTGTGTGTGTGGGGGGGGGGGGGTGTTGCTGTTGTTGCTTGATTAAAATTGCATGCATGCAATTTGAGTTCAACACAAACCGAGCCGAGTCGAGTTGAGCGGAGACGACTTGAGTTCGAGTCTGCGTTCGCCACGACACGCTGCACCAAATTAGTTTATTGTTGCTGCCAATAAAGCGAGAACTCCCCCCCCCCCCCCCCCCTCCTGTCTACCACTCGTTCTCCACCTCCTCTCTCCCCCACTCACCCACACACAATGCATCATCCAACGCCACAAGGGCCAGCCTGCGGTCTGAGGACTGTCGGCCGTGGAGGAATCAAGGATCGATCGATTTTCCATCGCTCTCTCTCATTCTTCCTCCTCTCTTTCTCTCATATTCCTCTTCATCTCTATCTCTCTCTCTCTCTTCATCGGTCGGTGTTGTTTGCGGCGCATGTCGAGTTGTTGCCGCTGTCGATGATGATGATTTGTTGGCCGCAGCTGCAACTGCAGCACTCGTGATGCAATTCGTGAACCGCGCGCGTTGCCGTGAACATGATATTGAAAACCCCACGACGAAGGAGGAATGAAGAGGAGGAAGAGACAAGGAAGGGGTGGAAGAGGTGGAAAAAGAGTCAGAAAGGAGGCATACCAAGTGTAAGAGGAGAACACGAGTTCAACGTTGAGGTCGCGGCAAGAGCGGTAGAAGTTGGAATCATTGCTAGATTCTCGAATGCTAATTGGACTGCGTGGGACTTGCGAAGTTTCGTCACACACCGGCGGGGACAGCAGAATGGGGAAGAGAAGAGTTCTGGAGACGATGAAGATAATGACGACGATAACGATAACGACAACAACGAAGACGGAGACAACGAAGAAGACGGAGACAACGACTTAGACGAGAACGACACCTATTTCGACGCCTTCGGGGATTATCGATTTCTCGAGCCAACATCGAGTCAGTCGTCAATACACACACTTCCGTTTCCGCCTCGACGACAACAACAATAACAACAACAACAACGTGTGACTCACCAGACGCCATTAAATACACACACACACACTATAGACACACACACACTCAGTTATAGAGACACACACACACTCAGTTATACTATATTAGAAAGAAAAACACCCCCACGTCAACATCAAGTGCCGCAGAATCACGCGAACGTCAGCCGCAGCAGCGCAACTCGAAAGAAATTGCGAAAGGCTCGCCCGCTTGTGATTTTCCGCCTCCCGCCTCCGACGCCGCCACCGACGAGACGAAAAGAAAATTCTCGGAAAATTCTACGAGATTGAGAGGCTGATGCTGGGTCCGAGCACAAAGGGGGCTGCAGCTGCCGACTACTGCTGGCTGTTGTTGCAGCAATTATTACAATGCTGTTTGTGGAAATGTGAAAATTATTGCAAATAATTTATTTACAAATTAGTCGTTGAGTCGACTCGAGTCGACGAGTCCGGCATGGGAGTGAGTGGGTCTGGGTCTGTCGGGCCCGATCATCGATGATGGTGGTGGTGGTGATGAGGGGGTCGGTTGGCGACGAAGTATTTTCCAAGCGGAAATAAATACACACACACATACGATGCCATGCGATGCAATGTAAATGTAAAGAAATGAGGAGCTGAAAGTAACAGCACAAATAGAATGTAATGGAATATAGAATAGGAATATAGAATGGAAGAACGCGATCGCGAGTGTGGAAGCGAGAAATGCAACAAAAATAAACCGACAGAAATACTATAATAACAAAAACAATAAATGCAATTACAATTAAGTGGCGTAAATAGAGGAATTGAAGTCGCGCCAGATGAATTTCTAATTGCGGCAAATATTCCGGAATCGCACGAAACGAGAATTAATCTATGCAATAGCGAGAGTCGAAGGCGGAAAATAGAGGAGAACGAAGGTAGGCAAGGGAAAGCAGAGAAATTAAAAGTGTAAAAGGGAAAATTAAATGTAATAAAATGGAAATTGAAAATGGAAATTCATATAAATAAAAAAGGAAATTTAAACAAAATGAAATGTATAAAAATAGAAATTGAAATGATGTGTGTAGAAAAATTAAAAGTATATAAATGGAAATTCAAATGAAGAAGAAGTGGTAGAGAGAAAATTATTATTAGGTTGATAGGGAGAAAGAGAAAAGAATTTCTGGATGGAAATCATGAGAGAAAATTAACTGAACCCTTCACAGGCCATAAAATTAATCTTCCCTCTCTCGTTCACTCGCAGTTTCTCGATAATACAAAGAATTCCGATTGCTCGATTTTCCAATCCCAAATGTCGCAAACTGAGCCCGATCGACCGATTGAGTGAATTTCCCTTGAGGCATCGCACAAAAAAAAAAAAAAACAAACACAAAAAATGGATCTAAAAATAAAACACTTTGCAGACGGCGGTTCCGTGTGAACCTTAGATAGGAGGAAGCTATCGATAGACCCACAGCTTCTCTTTCGGTATTTGTGAAACAGCAGGGCCCAAACCGAAAAAGCATTGACCTTGACATTGGTTTGAACGCAAGAAAGTTGTTTGTTTTGTTTCTGCCACCTACAGACAACGCCGCCTCACGCCAAGGAGTAGGAGACCAAGGCCAACACCGACAGGCAGACAGTGAGAGAGAGTAGTCGAAAGAAAGATACCAGAGAGAGATACCAAAGAGAGCGAGAGCGACTTGAAGAGAAAGAGAGCGAAAGTTGCGGCAGCACGCGACCAAAGCGATTTTGAGCTTTTCTGCTAATCGGATATACCTACTACAGAAGATCCAATTGTGTTCCTATAGTCCATTTATAGTATATATATTTATAGTAGGAAGGCATTGTTTATCAGACAGAGAGACAGGCGGACGGACGGACGGACAGACAGAGAGACAGACACGACGAGTTCCATTGTTTAAAGCGATTGAGTGAGTGGGCTTTAAAACCCGAAATAGACGAACTTTTAAATAAATAAAAAATAAACCATATGGACGAAAAAAAACGGCAGATCGCATGCAGCGCGTGTGTCGCGGAATGCGACGATAAGACTCGGCTGGGGGAGAGTGGTTTGGGGGCGGGGAGGTTTGGTTGATATGGGGGCTGGGGGTTTAGAAAGTGAAAGCGGGCCTCTGTGATAAGAACTTGACGAATGACGAGAACCGACAGAGAACAAAATTTAACAAAATAAAAGGGAAAATAAATGCTCAATATAAATAAAAAATTAAACTAGAAAATAAATCAAAAATAAAAAACAAAGTGAAAAATAAAATTAAAACTAAAACATTACGAGAAACTGAAAGACAAAATGGGAAAACGAGACAAAAAGAATGAGCGGAATATATTTGGAGATTTGACCTTGGAAATGTAGAACCAAACAAAAAACTTGGAACAAAAGAGAACCAAAAAATCACTTCCATATTTAATCATAGTTTTATCCGAAAACAAAAAAAAAAACAACAACACACCGAAAGAGTACCGAAGAAGGAAACCCGAAGAGACGTGTGACGAAAAATAACAAAAAATAAAAACAACATGACACGAGTAGAAACCAAAAGAAGAAAAACAAAATATAAAACAAAAATGAGAAAAACGAAATAGAAAACGAAAAGGAAAAAACAAATCAGCAGAAAACAAGAACACGATCGATCGAGTTGATCGAGTGCGGGAATCTATGGAGAACGAATTTTCAATTTGGCAACAAATAAATAAAAGAAAACAGCCAAAACAAAAGCCAAAAGCAAAGTAAAAAACACAAGCTTCAAAAAATAAACAGAATCTTTTTCGAGTAGAAGGCAGCAGAAAGAAGCGAGAAAATTTATTTCCGAGCCACACGAGGAAAGAAGGAAAGAAAATAAAAACGCCAGCAGCCTCTTAATTTCAATTGAGTTACGTGGCGATCAATTGAACGAACGATTGGATGGACGTATGGATAGATGGATAGATGAACGGATCGATGAATTTGGGTTTTGTGATTTTTCGCATGTGGAGCAGCACAAAAAACATCAAACACACGACGACGGAATCGATTGAAATATTAGTTGATTATTTGGAATTTCTATAGGAATCAGAAGATTTGCCACAAAAAATACTCAACAAGATCTTTATTTCTCAAAGTAATTATGACTGAAAATATTTGAATGCTTCCACAAAGCCCTTGACAGCTTCCAGTTGTGTCGATGCCGAGTTCTTCAGAAGATAATCTCTCAAGTGGAGAACAACAAGAAGATGGAGAAGATGGAGAAGACGAAGGCACCAAAAATAGTTCGCATTGAAAGCAACAACATAATGATGAAAATAATAAAAAACCTTGACCCAGCAAGAGTGTTTATTCTTCTCCGTTTTCTTCATATTCATCACCACCACCATCATCATCGTCATCGACATCAACAACATCACCATAATCATTTTCTTTATCTTCTCTGACTCTCATTCTTTTCATTCCCAAGTTCTTCTTCGTTTTCCTCTTCTACGGTTTTTGTTATTGTGTTAAGAGAATCAAAAAAAAAACAAAAAAACAATACCATATTCCACGATAATAAAAGTGAAAACAAGTTTAACTTGAAAAAAAAGAGCAATTCGAATAATGTAATATCGTTCCTTCTTTGTTGTTTTTGTCCATATATATACCATATATAACGATATATACACGTTAGTCATTCGCATGCAAATCGAAAAGGAAGTCATTTACAAAGAGCAGACGAACAAAAATAAAAACCCAAGCAAATTATTATGAAAGGAATGAAATCTCAAGAATCAGCAAGAAACAATTTCAATTCGACAACATTTCTGCTCTTGTTATCGTTCGTTCATACATTCGTTTGTTCATTTTTGTGATTGTCGTCGATGTCGCTGTCGTCGTTATTGGGGGAGGTGAAGGAGGAGGTTGCAATCGAAGCCTGTTTTGATGCAATTTTTAAAACAACGTTTAAAAATAGAAACACATTTTAAAACACTGTCCGTTCCGTTCACGTTTCGTTGATCTTAAAATTTGCTGTTTTATTTTTTGCTTGTTATTTTTTGTTTGTTTTATTATTAATGTGAGCTATAACCTTAATAGCAGGGTTATATAAGCGATAAGAGTGATAATTTTTTACGAGTTCCTCAATGCCTGAAAGTGCAAGTGAACCGAACCGAACAGACAGACAGACAGACAGAGAACGAAGACAGAGAAAGAACGAGAATCCTTGGGATCATTTTTTTTTCGCCCTGATTTTAAGAACAATCGATTCTATTTACGAAGTTTCTTCACAATTCCAGAATATAATTTTGATAAACTCACCGAACTCGCTCCGAGTAGATTTCGACTTCCTTGTTCTTCTGCTGCTGCACCAATTGCTGCTGGTCGATGGGCGACAAATGCTTGAGCCCATTGCCGAGAATCTGCTGCTGCTGCTGGGATTTGGTGACCAACAATTGGCCTCCTCCGTTCGAGGTGGGGGCGGCGCCGAGGCAGCCGTTGATGCCGTTCAAAATGCTCTTGGTCAGGCCGTTCTGCAGCAAAGTCTGCTGATACTGCTGCTGCTGTTGGAGTTGCAACTGTTGTTGTTGCTGCTGTTGCTGTTGGCTGTGGTGAATCGGCGAGATTGAGATGTCGCTCGAGTGCGATGCGGAGGGCGAGGTGGAGCCGCTGCCGCTGGATGAGAGGCTGCCGGCGCGAGCGCGCAAATCCAGGCCCAGAACGTTGCCGTGGCCATTGGTGAGGCCGACCACATTTTGGCCCAACGTGTTGTTGATACCTTGTTGTTGTTGTTGCTGAGTTTGTTGTTGTTGCTGTGCCTGACTGTGGCTGTGGAGGCCGGAGCCGATGACGCCGACATTCGGATTTGGTGACAAATTGTTGCTATTGCCATTGCTCAATTGACCATTGCCATTGTTGTTGTTGTTGGCACTGTTATTACCATTAGTGTTATTGTTGTTGTTGCTGCTGCCGTTGCCATTTGCAACCGCTGCCGATCCATTGAGGCCATTCTGCTGCTGCTGCTGTGGCTGTTGTTGCTGTTGCTGCTGCTGTTGGCTATTGGGATGATAGCCATTCGGATTGAGAGGCGCTAGAGCCAAACTCGGCTTCTGGTTGTTTCGATTGCGCTTCTTCTTCTTCTTGCTGGCCTCGACATCATCGCTATTGGTGTTGCTGTTGTTGTTGTGACAGTTGACACCACCGTTGCCGATGCGTTGCTGCTGTTGGCCATTGGCGGAGCTGCCACCGTTGTTCACATAGCCATGTCCATTGACCACCACGGAGCCGTTGCTCTTCGCCAACTGCGACGACGACCCATTCGACGCCGACCACTCGAGGTCCTTGCGGATATGGCCGCGACCACATTTGCAGCCGCAGGCCTTGTAGACCAAATCGTAGCCCTTCTTCGTCCAGAGGTTCTGCGAGCGTTGGCGCTCGGACCAGGAGCGAGCGCGTCCGATCGACTTGAGGGTGACGAGGACGGTCTGCTCCCACGACTCGAAGCACTCGCGATGCATGAACTGGCCCACGTTGCAGTTCTCGTTGTTGCAAATCACCCGAACGCAGTCGGAGACGTTGTCGACCGAGATGAGCGGATCGAGCTTGAAGCAATCGCCGTTCGGGAAGCAGCAACGCGTGAATTGCGACTCTTGGCCCGCGTTGCCATTGGTGTTGCCAACACCGTTGCTCGTTTGCATCGGCGACATTGTGTTGCCGTTGTTGTTGTTATTGCTATTCGGGTTGATTAAATTATTGTTGTTATTGTTGTTGGTGGCGCTATTGATATTGCCGTTGTTGTTGCTATTACTGCTGCTGTTGGAAATTGTCGCCGTGCTCGCTGGAGTTTCGGAGAAATTCTCGTCGCTGAAGAACGCGGTTGCGAGGAGCAGCGTCTGCTGCTGCTGCGCGTGTTGCTGCTGCTGCTGCTGTTGGTGTTGGTGGTGTTGCTGCTGGTGCACAATGCTGTTGCTGGTGGCGTTGTTGTTGCGACGCGGAGCCATAAGTAGCATTTAAAAGGAGTGGAAATGCGACAATTGTTTCTGGCGAAAAAATCTCTGTTGACGTTCGATTTTGAAGTTTGAATTTTGATATTCAAAATTCAATTTCTTGATTTGTTTTTTTTTTTTTTTGTTTTCTGCTTTTTCTTGTCACTTCGCTCCTGTGGGAAAATCTGGCCACTCTGGCTAACTCGTGGGACACATTTTTCGCGATTAAGTTTTTGACGAAATTTCTGCAGAATTTAAATTATGATTATATTTTTTATTTCTTAAATAATTAATTTTTTATTTTTATATTTTTTTCAACCTCTGCTCCATTTTCACACTTTTTTTACTTCACGAGTTTTTTTTTCGGAAAATATTTTGAGTGTTTTGTTTTTTATGAAAATGTATAAAAGTTACAATATATTTTAATTATATTAGCTTTATTTTGTTTAAATTGGATTTACTACTACACAAAAAATTTCCTGAGTTGTTGTAGTTGTATTTGCTTTCTATAGTTTTTGCATTTCTTTCAATAGAAAAGAACCGTTGTTTTTTTTTGTCTTGTTATTTTTCCAAAATACTAATTTCGACGACTTTCGAACAATCTAACAAAATTTCTCACATTTTCCGCAAATTTCGATTTCGAATGAAAAAATTTTTCTAATTTTTGACACAATCAATTTGAAATTCGTTTTCAATGTTTCTTTTGTTTTTTACTTTGTTTTATTGTTTCGATTTACAGTTATTCTCTGTCTGCCGTTCAAATTCAAATTGTTCGCGTTTTTCGCTCTCGGTCTTTATTCACTGCGGTCGGTCGGGAGGGACGAATTCGAACGAACTTCTTCACTTCGATCAGTTTCAATTGGAATTCTTTTGCTGAGCTTCTTTCTTCCGGTTATTTAGTTAGTAATTAGTGTTGTTTTTGAATTTCTAACTCGAATTTGCTGAAGTTGTTTGTTGGCAGACAATCAATGGTGAGTGCTGGTGACGGAACTCACTTCACACGGTGTCTCTCGCTGCTGCAGCCTCAACAAAAAAACACAACAAAAATTTATTACCACTCTCGCACACACACAACTTGTCCAGCGGAAAGCGAAAATGAAACTGAAATTTCACTTGAGAAATAATCAATGGAAACACTCGCTCGCTCGCCGCCGTCGTCGTCGTCGTCGCTGTTCTTGCTGTTCGTCGTCGCTGCCGTCGTTCGTTCGCTCGCTCGCACCTCGGCTCGTTGTGCGCACACACGAACGAACATCGCCTGCCAGCGAAACGAACTCGTGCGTGCGAGCGAGTCAGCGGCCAGTCGAACGAGGCAGTGCGAGCGGTGTTCGGTTGCGTCGAACGTGTTCGTTCATGCGCCGCCGCCGTCGTTTTCGTCGTCGTCATCCTCGTCGTGTCTCTCCGTTTGATCCGTTCGCATGGTGCGCTGCACCGCTCTCGCTCGCACTCACACCCTCGTTACGCCCGCTTCTGCTGCTGGCGCTCTGTTAAGCGCCCTGCTCTGGTGTTGTTGTTGTTGTTGGTGCTGCCGGCGCGCTTCGTGATTTGTCGCCACGAGTGTGGGTCGCGTGGGGGCGAAAACCACCCTCTGGAGCGAGCAGGAGCGCCGCCTGGGGGTTGGTCGGGACTTCGGTGTGGAATTTTTGGCGGCAAGAATTCCGGGGGCGAGCGTCGAAGGAGAGCGAATGAGTGGGAGAGAGAGATGGAGGCTGGTCTCGTTACTCCTGAGGGTGGGATGGTGGTGGCAGGTGGGCCTCGGGCGTCTCGCGTTGTGGGCGATGGGGCTGTGGAAAATGTGTTACTAGTAGAAACCTTCGCGGGAAATTTTGTCACCCCATTGTGGAGTCCGAGAGTGAGGAGCGGAGGAGATGTCGTCAGTGAGGTGGGAAAGAGATGACGTTAGGGAGGAGGGAAAGAGATGCCTTCACTGGAGCAGAGGAAAATTGGATTCGCTTTCGTAGAGATGGGGCCAGATCACTCCCCAAGAAATATATTTTGTTGGTTTTATTCTGAAGTTTGATTTATTTTTTATTATTTCATAAAATTTATTTCTATTTCATTTCAATTTTTAATTTCAAAAAATGATTTACTTCCAATTTTTTTTGAAAAATATTTATTTCTTGTTTTTTTATTTCATAGCAATTCATTTTGAAAAATTAAATTTGAAAAAATCATCAAAATCCCCATAGTTCAACCAGGATTTCTCGAAAATCACTCTCGAAACTCCCTCTCGAACAAAATCTCATTACAGCGGCTGATTCTGCGCTAACAGAGCTGCCGCCTTCTGCAAACAACGTTCGATCGTCGCGAAGAGGGGGAGATTTTTCAACTTCACTTTCATTTACGTTCGCTGCTCTACACGAATCCTCACGACGAACCTCCGACGCGACGACGCAACTCCGACGTAGCAGCAGCGGAGCAGAGACTCGCAGCATTTCTCCTCCAACCGCAACATGTTGGAGCGAACGAGTTCGACGCCGTCGCGTCGCGTTGTCGAAACGTTGAGAAGGAGAGAGAAACGAAAAGCCGACAATAAAACAACGTGGAAGGCGAATTGCGAAGGAGACGACGACGCGAAAAACGACGACAACAAAAAAATGCCAGTTCACTTTGCGGCGATTTTTTTTTCGTTTGTTTTGCTCGGGCAGTAGAAGCAGCAGCAGCTTTTCTCTTGTTGTTGTTGTTGTTGTTGTTACGCTGCAGAAGCGTCGAACGGAGCCGGTTTCGCTGCAGTTTGCAGACATCTCTCTCGCTCGCTCTCTCCTCGGCGAACTCACGCGGCTTTAGGCGGCGTACAGTGTTGCAGGCGAAAAAAAAGTTCATAGTGCATTATCGCAAAAGTTTATTGAAAAATTCTTTGGAAATATTATTTTTGCCGAATTTTATTTAAAATTTTTTCAAAACTTAAATTTTCCAAAATAACCATATTGTTGGCAACCCTGTCCTTCCCATCCGTCTACCATTTCCCCTTCATCAATCCACCTTCTTCACCTTCTTCTACTTCGATGCGATTTCAATTTCACTTTTGCTGCTTCTTTCGTTGCCACGCGAATGGAGTTGTCGGGGAAGATGTTTTTGTTATTGTTGTTGTTTTTGTTGTGATTACTGCCGGTTGTGCTGTCGTCGTCGTAGTCCCTGTTGTTGTTGCTGGTGCAAAGGAAAATTTTTCGCTTTTCACTTTCATGAGCTGCAGTTGCAACATCTTTTCATAACGAGTTTTTGCCGCATGTCGTGAGATTTTTTTTCCTCTCCACACTCCTTGGTGAAGGGTGGCGGAGGAAAAGCAGTAGATGGCTGCTACTATTTGCATTTATTTTTATTATTCTTATGAAATAATCTTATAAAAAGGCAGTAAATTAATAGAGTGGTAGAGTTAATGATAATAAATGGATGTATTTAAAAATATTTAATACTTTTATATTTAATTATTTTCCTTAATTTTTAGAACGCTTCTATTACCTCATTAGTGAATTTTTTGCTATTCGAGGAAGCTTTTAATGGAATAGTAGTACAATTTAATGAAATTTGCTACTGTTATCGGATTAAGAATTTATTTCAAAAAGAAAAAACTAGACAAATAATGAAATAGTAGTAGCTTTTATACATTTTTCGTTGAAATCCAACAGAGTGATTTTTTCTACTCTTTGTAGAAATTGGCTTGGAATAGATGAGATTTTCTAATTAATTAATTTTTGGGATAAATATCATTCTTGGGCCTGTAAACCCTGATCAAATCTCGTTCCTCGATCCAGATTGAGGATAAATTTTATTGAGTTTTTGTTGCCTTATACTTTTTTTTGTTGTCTTCTACATTTTTTATGTTGTCTTCTACTTTTTTTTTTGTGGTCTTCTACATTTTTTTTCTTATATTTTTTTTGTGGTCTTCTATTTTTTGTCTTCTATCTCCCCAACTCCTAGACCCCTTTCTTTATCAATCTCCAGCTTCTTCCTCTGACTTCCTCGAATACCCACCATCTGTCTTCCTGACGATCCGAACTATTACGTAACAGCTCCACCGCGCCCTCTCCCTCACCCTTGTCTTCTTCATCTTCACATTCCACGCAACCCGACCTCTTCTAAAGAAGAAGAAGAAGCAAAAAAAAAACCTCGTTCTATATATAAAACCTCGTATACAAAACCTCGTATATAAAAACCCAACTTACATATAAAAATATAGAACATGCGAGAATGAGAAGGGGAGAATAAAGAGGAGAAGAAATAGAAAAAAGAAGAAGAAAAAGTATAGAACAAGAAGAAGAAGAGAAAACAAAGTAGAAGAAGACAAAAAAGTAAAAGTATGAAAAAAGAAGGATGGGAAAAAAAGTATGAGAAAAAAACTAAAAAAGGAAGAAAAGAGGATGAAGAATCACAAAAAAAAAACAAACAAAAGAAGATTATGTAGAGGAGACGATGAAAGGATGAGAGAAGATAGAGGGAGGCAGAGAGAGAGAGAGTGTGGCAGATAGATATGGAATGAGAGGGGGGGAGGGAGAAGGAGAGAGAGAGAGAGGACAAAGACAATGGTAAACAACGGCATCGAATGATAAAGAAAAGTGAGATGAAAAGATGATGAAGATGTGGTGGAAGAGGGAAAAGAACGAGAACAAATTGCAACACTTGTCTCCAAGGGTGGGGGAAGGAAAGGAAGACGGGGAAAGGGGGTGGGAGAAGAAGGCATGGTGCGAACGAGGACAGGTCAGACCGAATGATCTTCGAATGGGTTCCGCCAGAGAAGCCTTGAAAATGCGCAACGACAACAACAATGGGAATGCTACAAGAGAGAAGCAAGAACAACAAGAGTAATAATAGCATCAACAACAAGACTAATAATAGCAACAACAAGAAGAAGAAAATAACAACAGGAACAAAGAGAACCACAACAATGCGAAAACCATTTATGTTTACATTTCTAGACCCTTTTCCCCACCACCTTCATCATCATTTCCTTCATCATCACCTTCCCTTTCCATGGTCTTATTCTATGGTCTCAAAGAACAAAAACGTCAGCAAGGAAGATTCTGAGTGGAAGGAAAGAAGAGTGAAGACCGCGACAGAGAAGGAAAGAAGGATTTTGAGAAAGAGTCAGTGAGAAGTGTGGGAAAGAGATGGGACGAATGGAGGTGCATCATTTCTTTTCATGCCGCAGAACAAACATTCCGATCGGAAGACTTATGAAAGAAGAATAAGACCTTGCACAGGACAGATAGAAAAACAATAACAACAATAATGGCAACAACAATGTCAACAACAACAACAATAGCGGAAAGAAAATCCAGTCAACTGAAGTTGGCAACGTTTCAACAGGAGGCGTTTTAAGGATGTGGGCGGATGGATGGATGGATGGCTTGAAGAAGACAAAGACAAGAGAAAAAAAAATAACTCGAAATGGAATTAAAAGGGGGCGAAAAGATAGAAGAGAGAGAGAGAGAAAGAGAGATTATCGAGGAAAAGGAAGGAAGACAGCGTCGATGTTCCGGAAAACTAGGAGTGATGAGAAAAATCTAGGGAAATGGAGAGGAAAATCTGCAATAACAACTAAAACAAGAACAGAAACAACACCATAAATAACAAAAATAATAACAACGACAAAAATCAGCAGAAACAACAACAACAACAGTCCACCGCCACAACATAAATAACAACAACATTTTGCAACTTTGCAAAAGCAAAAGTCCAATTTCACTGATGAAGAGCATCGAAACTCATGCTTCACCGCTCTCACACACAGTTCAGGTAGTGTTCCAGCCACAGGCACAGTGGAACAAATAGGAGTCACTGGAGGATGCTCTGTTCTCACTTCGTTGGATATGTTGAAATATTCCAATATGTTGGACATTGATAATAATTAAATTAAAAAAGTTTAAAATTATTAAATTTAAATATTTTTTTAAATTTTAATTTAAAATTATTTTTTGTAATTTAATTGAATTTTAATTTATTTATTTTAAATGAAAGCAATTTATTTATATATTATCGGCTTTTTCGATCTATTATCGACTTTCGATATTATTTCGAGGAGAAAGAAAATAATTTATTTTTTATCAGAAAAAAAAAATGTGAATTTTTTCCAGATAAATTTTTTTCCCATCTTCGCTTAATTTTAAGCTGTGATCAATGCTGGTCACTTGCACACTTTGCTCCACTGTAGGTCACTCATTCCCTTTTCTCCCCTTTCGACGCTCGACAAGGGATACTTTGGCGAAACCAGAAACTCTTTTCATTTCTGAGCCTCTGCTTCGGCCTGCCCTGGTCGTGTCGAAGCGAAGACTCTTCCACGACGACAACGATGGCGACGACGACAACGCTGACGACAGCAACAACGACAACACTGACGACGCCTCTTCGAGCCGGAGTCGAAGCAGGAGCCGAAGCCGGAGAAGGCATTAAAGTATTAAAAACCATTTCAATTTATGCATTCACAATGCCTTCCATCCATCCATCCAGTTCGCCATCCCGGCCCGTTCCCTTCTGTCCTTCCACCAGTTCCACCATCGACGACACCGTCGTTGTCGTCAGCCGTCGCGTCGGTTGTCGGTCGTGCCTTGCAGGGTTGTCGTTTCGAATTTTTCGAGCGAAGTGTTAGACAAGAAAAAGTGAAGTGAAACGGAGAAAAGTGAAGTGTTTTGTAAAATGTATTAATTTCATACAAATTCATAATTAACACTTAAACATAACATTGATATTTATACAAACTCTTCAGTTTGGGAATAACTGCATGGTGTTGTCGGCATTCCAGTATTGAATTTTTAAAAAATGTTGGGTTGGTACACGATTTTGACGAGTAAAGAATCGCGAAACTATATGTTTTTACAACAAATTTTAAGAAAAGTTCATTATGATTCAAGTTTTGAAAAGTGAAGTGTTTCCAAAAAAAGTGGAGTGCCGTAGTGTTTTGGGTCAAAGTGAAGTGAAACACTTCGATTGAAGTGACTTCGACAACCCTGGTGCCTTGATAATGGCATTGGTAATGGTGCTTCTCCCGCGATCCCCGCTGCACCCGACAACCGAATCAACGCGACTCGGCTCGCTTCGGCCCTCCGACGACCAGGGATGCCCAGGGTGCAAACTTCGGACCACTGGAAATTCGTAGTAGAAGAAAATGGCACAAACTGCAATAAGCGTCAAATTTTTGTACTAGAAAACAAATATAAAAAAAAAAATATAAAAAATAATATTAAAAAATTAAAAATAAAAAAATCGATTATCAAAATAAATACATATTGATTTAGTAGTGAAAGAATAAAGGAGGAAAATTTTTTATTTTAATTTTGATTCAAAATTTTAATTTTTATTTCTTGTGATTTTTGATTGAAATCTGATTTCAGATAATGGTTAGTTTTATGATTTGTGGACAATTTTTGATTTAGGAATGTATATAAAAACAATACTTTTTTTTATAATTAAATTGAAGATAATTTATGAAAACTAAAACAAACAAAATATAACTATATTAAATCAATAATTGTTCAATTTCTATGATGAGTGAAAAATTAGTAATTTATATAAAAATAACAAATACATTTTTATGTAAATTTTTTTAGTTTTAGTACTACTGACTAAATAGTAGTACAAATACTATTGTAGGATCTTCGACAACACTTTCGACGACCACCAGCCGACCGAGTGCCGAGAGCCAGAACATGGTTTACAGATGATACTCGGATGGAGTCGTCGATCGGGTGGAGGAGCGGGACGGACGTTCGGCTTCGTTGACGACACCCTTTTCCGACTCTGACTTCGGCTTCGTCCCCGACACCGACTTCGGCCACGACCACGACTTCGACTCCATTGCTCGTGGCTCGTTTTGAGCCACTGGAGTTGCGAATGGAAGCAAAAGGAACGACAACAACAACAACATTGTTGATGTGGCAGGCTTACGAAAAGGCAGGCTGGAAAAAAAATAAAACGATTGCGTGAACACAGCCGGGGAGTTGGCAGCAACAACAACAGTAATAACAAAACAACAAAAATAGCAACTTCAAAATTGACAGACAGAACGTGTGACAGACAAAGATAGCAATAATAATATGAAGTAAATTTATAAAATATCCAACAAAAACAACGATAATGCCGAATCGACGAATCGTTCGTTGTTCGGCATATGAAAGCACGACACGAAGGGAGGCTGCAACAATAACAAAAACAAGAACAACAATCATAAAAACTACAACAACATTTATAATAACAACAACAGCAACATTTATAATAATAACAACAACAAAAGTTATATAAGAATCAGCAGAATCGAAAAATACGCAAATTTATAGCCAGCTGTGATGACGAACCGAGGGCGCTTCGCATCCGATTTCGTTCCTCATCCCGCTGTTGCTACTGAGCCAGCTCGATCTGGGGCGCTACAGTCGGTCCATTGGGATCATCAGGACTTCGGTCGGACTTTGAAGAGAAAAAAAATCTACAGAAAAATTTAAGATTCCACTTCTGATGGATCTTTCTGATCTGTCTCTATTCATGATTGGAGACCCTTCAATAGATCCTTCTCGGAAAAAATTGAAAAAAAAAATACCAGATCTAGCTCAACACCTCTGAAGCCCCTTTACCACATACTTTTCATTCTTATACCATCCTCTCCTTCCTTCCTTCCGCCCTCATCTCTTTTCTTCCGCCATCAGCTTGTTCCTTCCACCATCATCTCCTTCCCTCTACCATCATCTCTTTCCCTATTAAACCTCTCAACCTCTTCCAGTACATCGAGAGAGAAAAAATGTATATCCTGCAACCGTGGATTTCATCTGCCCTGAACATGACATAAATCAGAATATATTTTTGCTTTTATGCTTTCGACTTCTACCCAGCCTCCCTCTATCTTGATCTCCTACATATAGTATCCTGCATATATAGATGGATTGGTCTATGTTAGGATGGAGCAGAAGGGAGGGAAGGGGAGGGGCTTACGTGGAATTTGTGGATCACGAGCCTTTTGGTATCGGTGGGTTTTCGGTGGGATTCCCGCATGACCCCGTTAGCATCCATCCAGGATATTCAGTGGTCTTCCTTGTTTCTTGTTATCCTTGTTCCATGTTATCCTTGTTGTTGTTGTTGTTGTGATTCCTGTTGTTGTCCTCGCTGGACTTTTTGCGAATCCAGTTTTGGTGACTGCTGGTAATGCCTGATTTGATGAGGGATTCCGGGGATTCGCTGTTTCTCCCTCTCCTTCACTCCTCCCAGCCCGTCCTGTAATCTCGACGTCCCGTAGTTCGTGACGAGCCTCTCGTGTTTGGCAGCCTCACAACCTCGGCTTCAGTTTCGTCCTCGTTCTCATCCTCGTCATCTTCTTCCTCGTCCTCATCCTCTTCTTCGGACCGGGCCGAGCTGGACCGGAGTCTGTCGTAGCTCAGGGTTTCGGCTGTGGAATCGGGATATTGCGATGTTTGTTGTTGTTACTATTGTTTTTTTCTTCTTCTTATTTTATTCATGCTATACAACAACTCAGCCTACACGATTTCAATGTACTATATGTATGTGTATGTATATATTTTATGTGTACATCTCTTTATAGGTGTATCTGAAGTTGTGTTGAGGAATATCGCGTGTCTGTGTATAAATTGTTCACCAACACAACGATCCAAAGCCGGAATGACGAAACCTTGAAAACACAAAAATAACAAACACCATTAAAAAAATACAACATAATAAATGTGGACCTAAATTCAATACAGGATACAGGGTGTTGATCGACTATGGAACGATTAAGATAATGGGGTTTGTAGTCATGAAAATGTTGAAAATTTTATGGAAAGAAAAAACTATGAAGGAGAAAAGAAAAGAAAAAACGTTATAGTTATAGTAGGATAAAGGTAAGGAAAGAAATATTAATACCAAGAAATAGTTCTATAAAGCTAGATTTATTGAAAGAAAAACTCTCGGAGAAAAAAAAATTTATGAAACGACAAATTTACGAAAAGAAAAATTTGAGGAAAATTTCATGCATTTCAAAGAAATTTCAATGAGTGCAATAAGTCGTATAACAAAAAGTAGTACAAGAAAAAGTCATAAAAATAAAAAGTCATAGAATAAAAATTCATACCATAGAAGTTATACAAGAAAAATACACAATAAAAAGTCGTATAAAATTTAATAAATATAAATATTAAAAGTAAAAAAAGTAAAAAGAAGTAAAAAAAACTTCATAATAAAAACTAAAAATGATCAAACGATTGTGATTCCAAAAGGACCTTAAAGATCCCTTCTCTTTCCCCTAGATCCTAATCGAGCTATACCTCCATATATAATATTTTTTCGATTTCTCACTTGCTTGAGATAATTTTCCCTCCTTTTTGATTGGTCCGCCAGCCATCGGGTCCTGTCGTTTTTCTCGCGTTCCCTTTCATTTCACGATGACGACGACCCGACCATTTTTCGCTTTTCCAAAATGGAGGCTTCTTCTACCTACACGACTCTTGCCAGAGGCTCGACTTGAGTCGGTTCGGTTTGACGTAGTGAAAACACCCTGTCATTTTTGTTGGCCTCATCCGTCCCTCCTGCTGCCGTTGGTTGCCATCGCACGATTTTTAATTTCACGTTCGCACATAACGCCATCCACATAATCGTTTAGGTACGGAGGACCGATATACCCACATTCACACACACACAAACACAGTGTCAATAGGTGTTTGTGTGTGTGTGTGTGTGTGGTACATAATCCCAAATATTGTGGACGGCGACATGGGCGAATGGGTTTAAATGGCGAACGAAAGAATGAGGACGAGTAGAAGGAGGAGGGGGAGAGGAAATGAGAAACAAAGCGTACGCATGGACGGACAGGACGGACGACGAATGGTTGATTGGTTGCTGGGTTGAAAGGATGGATGGATGGAGGGAGGGATGGAAGGAAAGAAGAATTGATGGAGGGACGGATGGTAGGACGGTTAGTTGGAGAGAGAGAAGAAGGATCGGATGGACAGAAGAACGGGACGGTTCCAGGGGCAGATGGACCGACGGACGGAACCTTTTCACGCGAAGATGGAGGAAGGGAAGGCTGCACGGGCAGCTGGACGGACAAACAGCTGGACGGACAGACAGCTGGATGGACAGACAGTTGGACGGACAGACAGCTGGACGGAGAGACAGTTGGGCGGACAGACAGCTGGATGGATGGTGGGACGTTTGGCCAGGGCGATACCAGAAGCGAGCGCGGATCGGTGGATGGGATTTTCTCTATATCTTTTGATATCTGATGTGTCCCTGCTGTGCACGAAATGCGCTGCCCAAAAAAAAAAGTATTTCTCCCTTCCTTTTTACTTCTTCCCTCTGACTCTCTTTCTCCCTCACTTGCCCTTCTCTCTCTCTCTCTATCCCTCCCTCCATCTCCATGACTCTCGCCCTCCCTCTGTTCAGAATTAAGGGCACGTGTAGGTATTTTTTTTTTATTGCTCTGGAAAGGTCTCTTGCCGAAGTGTGTGAGAGCGAGAGGGCGCTATACATAATACATATATATTGTATATGTATGTATCCATGTATGTAGGTTGGGATCAGGCTTTGTATGTATATGTATGGCATTGGATGGCTGAACATAATTACGGTATAGAAATGAACAGAAATGGTTCAGCGGGTGTCGAGAAACAGTGGAAGGAGGATCGTGCGCGAGGGTGGAATTGTGTATGAGAGAGAGAGGGAGAGAGGAAGAAAGAGTGAGAAGGAGGGAGAGTGAGAGAGGAAGAAAGAGTGAGAAGGAGGCAGAGTGAGAGTACGAGGGAGAGGTATGAAGTTTGGAAAAAGGAGTGCTGCAATTTATTATTGGTGTTGTTTTTGTTGCTGATATTTTTGTTATTTCACCCGTTGTTGTTTTTGCTGTTGATGTTGTTGGTGCTGTCGTTGTTGTTGCTGTTGCTGTCGTTGTTGTTGCTGTTGGAGTTTGACATTAATTTGCCAAATGATTGAGTGGGTCTGGGTCTGTCCTGTGAATCGAATGTAACTTTGAAGTGACATTGAAATTTCAGGATCACGGAAAGGGGGAGAACGAGGAGAAGAGAGAGAGAGAAACAGAGAGAGAAACAGAGGCAGCAACAGAGGGAGAAACAGAGAGAGAAAGACAGAAAGAGAATGACAAGGAATAATGAAAGCGAGATCTCATTTGAAGCGGCAGCCGGCCATTTCAATCGATAAAATTCAAAGTTGTTCTTTTCGTTATTTTTCTGTTGGTTCCATCTGGCTTCTTCGTCCCTTTTCTCCTGCATCGCTTCAACTTATCTGTTTTCATAGTTTTCCTCGGTAGATTCGGGTCTTCAAATCCCATATTCCATATTATATTCTATCATTTGTCACTTTCTTCCTCTTTCTGCTATCATGGAAGTTATGTGAAACTCCTCCGTTATCTGACCTGCTTCTTCCCTTCGTCCAACTCTCCCACTCCAACGATTCTCCTCCACTTTAGCTTCTCCTCCACTATGCTTCTGCGACTGCTCTCATCCAATCCACCGATTCTATCTCTCCCTCCTTCCGTCTCCTATCACTCTAATTAATCCATCCGTTGGAATAATTGCGATAAAAAGCGTTACACGAACCACAGTCTGTCTCGCTCTATCTCCTTTTACCTCGCACTATCTCCCTCTTCCTTTTCCTCGATGATGATCCTGTAAACAATAATAATTGTTTGTTTTATTATCATTATGTTTATGTTTTTTTTTATTTTTATTGCTGCTTTAGTTTTTATTTCGCGAATTTATGCTACGAAAACGAGGCCTCAAGGCCAATTAAATGCGAAAGGGGAAGGAAAAGGAAACCTGAGGAGACTCCGAGGGCTTCCACGTGTCCAGTGTCGTCATCAGGGTTCGGAATTCGTAGTAGATTTGCTACGAATTTTCGAATATTTCAAAAGTTTACTCGAACGGAATTATAATAAAATTTATGGTTTTTAGTGCTATTTTTTTAGTTATTTTTAAGTTATTTTTAAGTTTTCTATTAAAGAATAAAAAAAAAAAAATCATAAATTTAACACAGAATTTAATCTGTTACTACGATTTCTCATGTTCTTACTACTATATCGTATTTTCTTAGTCCGAACTCATGATGTCCAGATCTTGAACTTTAGTACGATCATAGTTTGCCTTTATTTTTGAAATATTTTCAAATATTCTTGAACAATAGTATTTTGTTTTAATAGTATAATTATCTTGTTGTAATAGATTTTACATAAAAATACCATTTTTATATATATGTAAATTTCCTAAGTTTTCCACAAATAAGTAAGTTTTCTATAGTTTTAAAAATATTTCATAGCACATAAACTGAAACTACGATTTTTAAAACTGCGATACTGAAAATTGTATTCTTTTGCTACTGAATTCATGGGTTGTTGGTGTTATTTGGATGTGTTGCAATATGTATGTATGTATGTTTGTTAGTATGTCTTTTGCAACGTTGGCAACTGTTTAATGGCCTGTTCAATTTTAAGCAGCCCGTCCATCCGTCTGTCCCTCCGAACGATCTAAACAAAACAAAAAAAAAATTCAAAAATAAATAAACAACAACCAAAACAACAATAACAAAAACAATAAAAATATCAACAACAGTAACAACTACAGGAAGATCCTCATAATGGGGGTCCCTCCTGGCAATTACGTCAATTTAATGCGAGGGGATCCCGCCATAGAAGAAGCGGAAGACTATCGAGAAGATCGAGGAGGAGAAGACGAAGACCCTCTGACACACAAATCGCTCTCGTCCCATTAAAGTGACGATCTTCTGGAAGCTTCCGCGCTCTTTCTCGCTCTCCCCTTTCTCACCCACTCTCTCGTTCACTCTTTATTTTGATGTTTCTCTATTTTACTTTGTTTTTTTTTTATTTATTTAATTTTTTTTATTTTACTTTTTTAATTTATTTTCATTTAGTTTTTATTTCTTTTGATTCTATTTTACTTTATTTTCTGTCAATTTATTTTTTTTTTAATTTTTGTTTTTAGTTTATTTTACTACATTTCTTTCAGTTTCTCTTCCTTTCTTGTCATTTAGTTTTTATTTCTCATTTGGTTGTTATTCACGATCACCCATGTGTCTTCCATCTCTTTCTCCCTCTCTCTCTCCATCCAACGTCCTCTGCTTCGTTGCCTACTTTTCGTTCTTTTTTCTCGTCTCGGGATCGATTTCTTGTTGTTGTCATCGTCGTCGTCGTCGTCCTGATGGCGTCATTTCGTCGTCGTCCGAACAACTGCGCAGTTGCTTCGGGATCCTTTTCTTCATGGGACGAACCTGTTCCTGTTGTTATTTATTGTGGTTATTGTTGTTGTTATTATTATTATTATTGTTGTTGGTTTTGTTATTTTTCTTCTTGTTGTTGTGATTGTTTTTGTCTTCTTCTTCGTCTTCTTGTTCCTTTTGCTAGAGCCTCTTTTTTTTGTTGCTAGATTGTGTTGTTGTTCTTGCTAGAACCTTGTTTTCTTACTCCTATTGTATGTGTGTATGTGATGTTATTGATGTTGTTGTTATTGTTGTTATTGATGTTGTTGTTATTGCTTCTATTTTTGTTGTTGTTCTTATTTGGATTATTGTTATTGTTGTGATGGTTGTTGTACTTGTTTTATTGATGTGATCGTTGTTGTTGTTGATTTTGTGATGTGATCCTTGTTGTTGTTGTTGTTGTTATTGTTAATGATTTTGTTGTGTTGGTCTTTACTATTGTTGTTGTTGTTTTTATTGCTGTGATATAATAATTGAAACGCAGGTAGACAAAAACAAAAAATATTGCGTAATATATTTTCGTACACCAATAACAAGAACAAGAACGAAATCAAAACTCAGGACAACAAGAAGAAAAAGAAGTAGAAAAAGAACAAGGAGTCTCAGAAGAAGAACAAGAACAATAAGTATCAGAAGAAGAAGAACAAGTAGTAGAAAAAGGATCAAAGAGCAACAACAAAACCAAACAAAACCAAAAAAACGACATCTGCCGGACGACGGTTTGCTCCAGTTGTATTCGAGGAAGCCAAAGGATTATGCGCGGAATTTCTGACCCAGTTCAGGAGGTTTTCTCTCGCTCTCTCTCTTTCGCTCTTTTTCACTCTCTTACACTATCCATCGCTCTCTATCGCTGTTGAGCCGGATGATGGATAGCGAAAGGATCAAATAGGAAATACAAGTGGATGGAGAGAGGGACAAAAAGAGAATGAGGGACATAGAGAGAGAGAGAGAGAGAGAGGGTCAGAGAAAGTGTTTCTGAAGTTGAGGCAGACATTTTTGCGTGATTCATGAGAGTTTTGAAGAGTTTTCTGGAGTTTGTGATTGAAATTCCTTCTGTTTTACTTTGTGTTTTCTTCAATTTCTTCTCCCTTCTTCTTCTCTGGTCGTCATTTTCTTCTCCCTTCTTTTTCTCCTTATTCTTCATTTTATTCACCCTTCTTCTTCTCCTATTTCTCTTCCCACCCTGCATGACTCATAATTGGATTCCCGAGATTTTCGCTGACCTTCAGAGAAACCGGCATCGAAGCCTTAATTATGCACCCTCGATGTGAGGGCAGGAATTTTATTAAAATAACACCTACAGGCATTAAGAAGAAGCACAGAAGAACAACAATGACAAGAAGAATAACAACAATAAGGACAACAACAATAAGGACAACAACAATGAGATGCAAAACAATGACAAGAACAATAACAAAAATAATACAATGAACACCAACCGAACAAATAACAAGAGAACAAACAACACTGAGTAGAGAAATAAATGAAATAAATAAAATAATCCCAAAGGATGTCAGGACATCAGAGATCTCTCTCTCTATCCCTCTCCCCTTCTCTCTTTGTCACTGTCCCTCCCATGAGTCATGCTCATTAATGCACCCTTTTCACGGTCATCCATATACAAACACACACACACATAGATACAAATGTGCATAATATAACACATACATACATAAATACGATATGTATTTATATTTGCATAAAATTTGCATGCGAAAAAAACAACAGCAGCGACAAAAACTCAACTCATTAAACATAGCGCGTGGATAGAGGACGGACAGAAATACGGACAGAAGGACGGACGAGTGAATTTAATTTCAAATTTGATCCCCGCCCATCCACCACGCCCCCTCTCACCTCACGCACCCCCCCCATACTTCGATACGAGAAGAAAGTGCGTGTCAAAAATCATGAAGAATGAGAAGACAGAGGAAGACAGAGGAAGGAAAGAAGAGACAGGAACAGAGGAGGTGAGAAATTCATAAAAGGAGTGGCAGAGGGAGGGAGTCATAAAGAGAGAGAGAGAGGAAGGAGTGAGTGAGAAGACGACGCACCACAATTTTAACACGCAGTCAGAGCCTCAAACCAAAGTCACGGTTAAGGAAGTTAAATTTCAACATCCTTGGTTTTTGCGTGCGAAATAAAGTGTGCGTTTGGTCGCTTGTGCAAATCTGATTGGGGCGGTAGGAGGGGGGAATTTGAAGAAGGGCCCAAAGACTCACGCATAATCGTCGTCAACGTCTTTGGCGTAGACTTCGCCCTCGTTGTCCTCGTCACTTTCTTCCTTGTTGTTCAAGTCCTCGTCTTCGTCGTCCTCGTTTCGATCGTCCTCATCGCTTCCATCATCCTCATCGCCTTCATCCTCATGCGATAAGATTGTTAGCTTCGCGGCATTTCAACCCTCGCCCGGACGAAAGAACTTTATCTGCTTCCAAGTCAGACCCCGAAAGGACGATCCTCACACCTCTAACACTTAGAGTTCGATGCTAAGGCGTTAGCTACAGAATATTTCAAATGATATCAGTTTGATCTCCTGGTTGAAGACGAGAAATTTAGCAAGACAAATGAAATCCAAAGATTCCTAAATTAATTACAATTTTAGATATTTTTAACATAACCCTGGTGAATTGATCAAACTGAAAGATATAAAGAATTATACAAGTTGAGCTGAAGTTTCTCTTTTTCTGACTATCAAATTGAAATATTCGTCGATGTCAAGTCAAACAGCATGGAATAATGAAAATGGAATTCGAATATCGATCGTGATCTAAAGCGATCGGAAAGATTTCTATAACCTCCTTCTAATATTGATCCCTTGCTCTAAGCCTGATTTCTTCGATCCCCGCTTTTCTTTCCCTTTGCCCTGATTCTTTCGTTTCCTTCATCCTGGTCTGATTCATCATTGTCCTTATTCCACAGGAAGATTCCTTCTTCTCCTCCTCCACAGGAAGATTCCTTCTTTTCCTCCTCCACAGGAAGATTCCTTATTTTCCTCCTCCACAGGAAGATACCTCCCTTTCATCCCAAAGAAGAATCTTACGCTTCACCCGGCCGACTCAAGACCAAAAGACGCCACATGAAAGTAAACCTTGATATTCTTGGCAAACAACTCCAAGTCTTCGCCACCCGAGCGCCCTGCGGAATTTTGGGCACGAAGCTGATGATGTCGATGAAAACCCAAACCGAGGTCGACCCCGACCCAAAGTCAGACTCAAACCATCGGACGCCATTCTGGAAGCCGGAGTAGTCGAGGAAACGAAGTCAGTTGGGCGTCGCGTCGAATGCGGGCTGCGACCAACCGACCGTCATCCGGGTTGAACATTATATAAACAATGTAAATAATGGTATTATATAGGGATGATTATATGGGAATCATTATATAGGGATGACTGGTATATAGGGTGGATCGAGTAAATAGGGCTTCTACGCAATCTAACAAAGGTTTGACGGAGGAGGAGGAGGAGGATGAAGAACACAAAATGTTGGAAGAGGATAAATGACAAGTGGAACAAGGCAGCTGAGGGCTATAAACGATGGACGACACGAGGGCTGGCGAAGGGCACCGGGGACGAGGTGTGGGGCGTGGCACGAGTGATAAAAAGCGCCGGAAGCGAAGCCCGAATTTTCAATTTCTCATACTCCAATGAGAAGGCGGCTTTGAGGCCGCTGACGAGGGTTCTGCGAGCCGATTGGGTTGGGGTTTTCAACGTGAGCGAAGGAGGAGGATGGAGGATGTTGGTTTGAGGGTCCATTGTTTGGGTCCAATGGAAAGGGACGAATCTCCACATCCTCATTCCTTCTATCTCTCTTCCACTTCTTCCATTTCCCTTCATCCTTTATGTATATTTCTTGTTGGTGATTTCGCTCCTAATTTCTCGATTTTCCCCATTTTCTTTTCATTTTCTACGCACGAACGCACGCACATTTCTTTCTCGCGTTTTCATTTGCCATCGTTTTTCACTTGGTTTCGTTTTCGTTTCGTTTTTTTTTCGGTTTTCGATGGAAATTCTGGGTCGGTGGCGAGAAAGAGACGGCAACAGGAGGAGGGGGAGGCGATGCGTCGGTGCGCGTGGAAAAGAAAATGGATATGGAAAAGGTTTTGTTATTTGCTGAAAATGTTCGAGCGAGAAGATATACATACAGGGACAAGTGAAACAAGAACAACAACAACAATAACATGAATACGAAAATACAAACAACGAGTAGAATAACAACAATAACAAGAACAATAACAGCGAAAAAAACAAAATAATCAAGGACAAGGACAACACGCACACTCGGGCGAACGAGTGAAAGCGAGCGGAATTTTCTTCGTCCTCTCGTTTTCGTCCCGTCCGATTCGCTTCCTTCGATTCGTCTGTCGTTTTCGGTGTTCGGTATTTGTCTCTGTGTGTGTGTGTGTATTTTTGAGGGTATCCGTGTGGACAGGACGCATGTCTATCCCTATCCTCAAAAAAACACGAACACCTATCTTTAGTATATACAATTGAATACAGAGGGAATATATTTATGTTCATATATTTACCGATGATACCTGCTGTGGTTAGGGAACGAATCCTGGTCCTTCTCGTTGGCTGGGAAAATGCGTGCAGAATATGCATGAAAAAGACTTTCTCAGAATAGCTGAACAATTGGACGATGTCAATAGGTTAAAATACATATTTCATGGTATTGAAATCGAGATATTACTTCATTACATCAAGACAAAGAACTATATCAAAGAAATAATATATGAGTCAACTGATGATACACGCATTGTGGACGTTAAATAGAGAAATTCAATAAATTATTAAAGAAATTTAACGATTTGAAATCAAGAATAATTAAAAAAAATATATATTTTTTAAATAACTTAATGACTAGAAAAATTGTTTGTTTTAAATACTAAATAATGAAAATATTGTTAATGAAACCTCGATTTTATTTCTGAGATAAATCATATTAATTCATCATCACAATATGGATTTCTCCAGTATAAACAATGAATTTTCCAATATATCAAAACAAATATTCTAGTATAAATAATAAAATATGTATAAATATAAATTTTATAAATATAAAATTTAGGAATTCAAAATTCAAACACAAACACAAATAATTGACAAATAAAAAATAAAAATTTGGAAATGAAAAAGTGTTTAGTAAATAAAAACATATAAACTTATTTATAATATAAAAAAATATTGTGTAAAATATATTTGAAAAAAAACATTATGAATGAAATATTATTAAAAAACGTTCAATTAGTTATATAATAAATTAACCAACATACAAATTTTAACTAAAATAAAAAAATGTATATTAAAAACAGAAATTTTAAATGAAACTTTAGGAAAACATTTTATAGAATAGAAACAATGTAAAAAATTAAAATAAAAATATTTAGTAAAATAAAATTAATTTGTACATTACAAAAAATTTTAAAATACATACTTTTCCCAAAATAAAAATTATTATTATTATATGAACTCTTATTAAATTCTTAAAAAAATAAAATTCATATCAAATTATAATAACTGTTCTTTTTATATGATTATCTTTATTTGTATATAAAATTGGAAGATTTTCATCCCTTGTCTCAGAAAAAGAGAGAGATTCTCTGGATTCCATTTCCTCATGTTATTGTGTACTATGAGGAGTAAACCATCCCGATTCCCCTCTGCCGGATCCTCGTTCTCTTTTCGCCGACAACTTCATCGAAATTTTTGGCGCGTGTTTCTCTCCCATGCGGGAACCTCGGACTCGGGACTCGTTCAACCCTGACGCGACGACACGACACGACACGAGAGACACGGCTGAGAGAAGCACCTGCCTGTCCGTCCTACTCCTGTCTCTGTCCCTGTTTCTGTCCATGTCCCTGTCCATCTCCCTGTCCTTGTTTTTCCTATCCATGTCTCTGTCCCTGTTTCTGTCCTTATCCCTGTTTCTGTCCTTCTCCCTGTTTCTCTCCCTGTCCTTTTCCAACCGCCCGGCGTCTCTACGGCTGTCCGTTATTCAAACTCCGCCCACGACGGCGTTTATCTGGGCCTGGAGAGGCTCAAGTGGGAAAATTTCCATTACACGCAAGGATGGTGAAGACCAACAACAGAAAGAAGAATGAAGAGAACAGAAGAAGGATGAAGAAAACAGAAGAAGAATGGAGATAACGGATGGAGAATGAAGAGAATGAACGGAGAAAACCAGAAGGAAACGGAGGAAGAGTAGGAAGATGGAAAGAATCCGCTTCACAAACAAACCTCTCAGAGCGATATAGACAGAGAGAGAGAGAGAGAGAGATCGCTCTGTCCTTATTTACCCGACACCCAGGTGTCATGAAGGGTATTCTTCTTCTTTCTCTGCTCGTCCTTCTCCATCTCACCAAACCCGATCGCTTGGCACATGCCGGTCTATGGCGTGACAGAAATCGGTGGAAAAAAAAATAATAGAAGTAGAAGAAGTCGATGGCGAAGTTGGAGTTTGTGCCGTTCGAACCAGGGATGTGAAAGGGAAATTATGGGTTACGTCATGGCCCAGTGTATGTATGTGTGTGTGAAGGCTATTTTGACCGAGTGGAACTATTCGAACGGTTTCGCTTTATCTCTGTGTGTTGAGGAATTTGAGTCGAGTCCGGTCGGTCGATCTTTGGATGGAGGAATCCGATTGGATTTACATGAGGGGAAAAGTTTCGGATTTATATGGATTTCGTGACTCAATTTTCAGTTTGTCCTTTAGCAGGATTTTGTAGTTAAATTTTCATTTCATCCTTTTGCAGGATTTCGTAGTTAAATTATCATTTCATCCTTCGGCAGAATTTCGTAGTTTCATTTTTGATGTTGTGAATTTTCTGTCCCATGAAATTTGCCATCGTCACCTCGTTTCGGGGAAATTCAATTATGAAATCTGTCAATATATCACAACATAGTTGGACAAACCAACCGACAGATAAACGGACAGCCAGCCAGCCAGACAGACAGACCGATTGGCAGATAGACAGTCGGCTGTGCGAATCGATCGACATCAGGATACAAATATTTACACCAGCGACAGCCACAGACGAAGGCCGATGGTGGGCGTTGGCCAAAAGGGCGGGAGGCGGTGCAGATTCAATAATTGGCAACATGTTTTCACATGCGAGAATTGCACATGAACTGTTTTTGTGGTTGTTATTGTTTTTGTTTTCCTTGTTGCTGCTGTTATTTTCCTTGTTGTTGTTGTATGTGTACGCATTGGGCGTGGTATCAGACACGGCCAAAGAGAAGCCACATGAGTTGGCCAGAGGGAAATGTTTTGTATCGACAAAAATGGAAAGTTTTCGATGAAAAAATATCGATACATTTTTTTTACCGAAAAAAAATTCAAGTTCGGAGAGAATAAGCAAGATTTTAATTATATTTTGTTATGAATTTTTAATCAATAGGGAGGATTTTTAACCAGTAGATACTTTTGTACACAATAACAATTCTTCGTATCTATTCATTTTGTTGTACTTTTTATATATTTTTTTTAATTTTTTTTATCAATTTGAAAATATTTGCCTTTGTCTTAAATTTCTAACATTTGAAAACATTTCCATTTTCAATTTTACTTTTTTTAATTACTCAGATTATCTGTATGTATCTATTCGAAGTATTTGCGACGATATTCTTGCTGACCTTAAACTTCGCAGAGATCCTCCGCCCCCCACTCACGACCGCTTATTTCCCTATATTTTCTCTGCATTGGCTTCGTCTCGAAGAAAATTGAAAATTCCCAACGAAAGTAATTTCGGTTTTTTTATTTTTTTCCTCTTTTCTATCGTTCTGCTTGTTGTTCCATGAGTTGTTGTTAGTGTTATTCTTGGAGTAGTTGTTTTATTGTTGTTATTGGTCTTATTGTTGTTGTTATTCTGCAAGAAACTCCAATTTCCCATTCGCACCGAACTCCATCGTTGGAGTCGTGCGAAAGTTTCCATCGGATACACATTTGCAACCCAAACTCACAAATAGAATGCACACAAACATACACAAAGAAATTCTGCACACACACACAGTTGCACATACAGCTATAGAATTGCACTCACACAAACACATCGAGACCATCCGACGAGTTCCAGCAATTTCCATAGAGCGCGCTCTCGCCCTCGGGAGCCCGCAGAACGCTGCAGGATCCCCCCACACACTTCATCCCCTCGAGTCCCTCAGTCCCTCAGTCCCCCACTCCTCCCACTCCACCTCGTTCACTCGGCTCCATTCCGTGAGCCGAAGTGAAACCGAAACAACGTGTGCCCTCGGCTTTGCCTCCTCTTCATCGTCGTCATCGTCGAACTCGAAGCCGTTTCCACTGCAATTTTATGTTGCCGCCAATAGTAACAACAACGACGACGACAAGAATTGCAACAACTATAGCTATAACAACAACGATGACAACAATTGCAACAACAACGACGACAACCACAACAACAACAACAGGACCTTTAACACGAAGAACAAGAACAATTTCAAGTGCAAGTCCAAGTCCAAGGGCAACGAGGTGGCGCAACTCCAACAACAGCAACTCCATCGAACCAAACGGAGTCGAACCAGAGTCGAACCGGAGCCGAGTCGCACCGAGTCGAATCGCATCACATCGGATCGGATCGAATCGTGTCGCATCCAGTCTGAGGCGAGTCGATTTGAGTCGTGTCTGTCTGTCTGTCTGAGGCGAGAACCTCCTCCCGTGTTCCGACTAAGAACTCGTCTCAAATCCGAACCCAACTCGTCCCAAGCCCAACCAGACCGAAGCCGCCCCGAACTTCTCACGAACCCAACCTCGCCCCGCCCTGACTTCACCGCCCACCTCGTTCCTCTTCCAGGCCGAGCCAGACGCGCTCCAGACCCAGACCCAGACCTTGAAAATAACTTCTGCTTATGTATTGGCAACCGCATTTCTTGTTTGCTGTCTCTCTCTCACTCAGTGTTTGTCTCCCTCTCACTCAGTATTTCTCTCCGTCTCTATCACTCACTCCTGTCTCTCTTCTCTCCCTTCCTCTCGTTCTACCAGTTCGATTCATTCTCTCGGCTTTGGCTCTCTTGCGAGAGGCAGCATAATTTTGTGCAGCCTGCAGCCAACTCCAATTTTTATGCTCCCCCGGACGAATTGAGTGAAGAAGGATGAGGGAGGAGTGAGAGTGAAGGAAAAACATGTAGGAAGAGGACCCAGTGATGAGAGATCCCCCCGCTCCCCCTCCGTTCACCACAACACCCAACTTCGTTTCCTACTTCGTCACTTCGCCCACTTTCGTCCTGTCCATCGTTCGGTGCTCCGGCTTATGTAATGCGGCATGGCTTCCTTCACCTCTCATCCCTCTCCCTTGTTTCTTTACCCTTCTTCCTTTATCCTCTTCCTTTTCCACTCCTCCCTCCTTGTCCTTCTTTTTGATCCTCTTTCTTTTTGGTTTTTTCGTTATATGCTTTTATTTGGCGACATTTTTCGCAGTAAAATTCGAGGACTTTGCGGATTTTTATGGATTTTATGGAGTTTTCTCTACGGTTTACGAGCACGAGCACGTTTTCGCAGAGGGTTTCCAGAGAGGGGTTCCAAGGGCCAGGAATCCATCGATGGGTTTCAAGTTTCAGCGGATCCATGAAGGAGTTTCAAGAGTCGGGGGATCCAGTTTTCCGTGATGTCGCGTGTCCTCCTCTTGAGTCTGCCTTCGATGGTTTTCGCATGATGGATTTGATTTCCTTCTGCTTTTTATCTTCCGAAGAGAAGGGTTTACAAATTATTTCTTAGGTGAATAAATTTCTATAAGGAAAATATTTAATTGGTTGTTCTTGCGGTTGAATTGAGAAAAAAAATTCACTTTTGGTACCCTTTTATGATTGCTTCCGCTATCTTGTTCACCTATTTCCACTGACTTCATTTATATATTGTCCTTCCATACCTTTACCAACCCTTTACCATCTTCCCATTTCATTACCTTCTTTCCATAAATGTACTGTCTCCATACATTTACCTTAATACCACAATTTTAACATTCTTTCCATACCTCTCTTTACCTTCCTCTCATCAACCCACCTTCAATCTTCCTTCTCGACTCACTCTTCGTCTCATCCACCTCATCAAACGATGCCTTCCACATATAAATTTCCTTCACTGTGGTGTCCGCGATGTCTGCAAAAGTTCCAGGGCTCCCACATGTACTACGGGGGGAGAAACTTCACTCTCACTGCGCAGTCGCGGTTCTGACTGAGGAGGGACCGGCAAAAACAGAAATAATAAAAACAACTACAAGAAAATAACAACTACAAGAGAACAACAACAACAAGAACAAAACTCCAACAACAACACCAGCATAAATTCGCATATTAAAAACTCCAACCGAGCCAAGTGAAGTCAGTCGAGGGGCAGGGCTGGGTCAGGTCTGCAGCTGGAGTTGGGGTTTGGGTTGGGATTGGGGCGAGGCGACTCCGAGTTCTGCCACAGACGCTGCCACATCATGGTCAATGCCAATGGCGTCGTGTGCAGAACGGATCCCCCTCGGATCTCTTTCTCACCCTCTTCACCTCCTTCTTCAATGTTCTCTTCTCCTGCTTCTCCACCGTTCTCTCCAACGTTTCTGCAACGACGACAGCGACTGCAACGTCGACGACGACGACAGCAACTGCAGCGTCGACAGTGAGAACGACAGCAGCGTCGACTGCAACGTCGACAGCGACTGCGGCCGTGGCATGTTGCAACTTTCCATGTTCTCGATCACGAGTTTCTATGCTACTGGGCGAAACCTTGAATTTTTTCTGCTCTGCTCCGCTCGCGCACACACGAAGCTCCATTCGATGAAGGGAGAAAGAGAGAGAGGGTGAGAGAAAGAGAGAGAGTGAAGTTTGGGCCGAGGGCTCGGTGGAGACACGAAGACGAGTTCTCTGGAAAAGTAAAAGGGAAACTATTTTCTTCCTGGAGCTGGTCGCCGTTTTGATGCAGCAATCGCTCTTCTTCTCTCTCTCACTCTCTCCGTACTGGTGTTCATCTCTCAATCTCTGTCTCTCTTCATCCTCTTTCTCCCTCTCCACCTATCTGTCTCTTTCTCTCTCTCTTTGAACCTTCCTATCTTCCTTCTGCCTCACTCCCTTTGGTTGTGCGTCGTTCGCTTCCTGTTTCTAACTTCGTTTTCATGGCTTCTGTTTGTGTTCCACAAACTCTGCTCCTCCACCTTCCCCCCTTTGGCTTGGTGGAGTTCGGTTGGAGTCGGTCTGGCGCTGGAGTCCGGGAGTTGTTGTTCTTGTTATTGTTTTTGTTGTAGGCCGTTGCTAATGGCTGCGTCGCCATAGAAGACTAAGAAGAAGAAGAAGGAGTCTCCAGTTCTCTGCTCCATGGAGCCATGGCATTTTCCTCGTCCCTCTTTGTCTCCCTTCCTCACTTCTTCCTGTCTCCCTTCTTTCCTTCCTCTATCTGCCTGTCTTCCTTACTTATCTCTTCCCCTTGTGTCCTTCTTTGATTTTTATGATTTTTCCTGTGTTTTTCTTCACGGCGCACTTCATGCGCTTCCAGAGAAAATCCGCTTCTTCCTTGCCTTCCTCTTTTTATTTTCCTTCTTTCCTTTTCGTCTTCCTCTTATTTTGCGCAGCATTGAATTCCCGATAGCGGAAGGAAACGTGTTACGTTTTACGCTTACGTCGCACATCGTAAAGGGTTCGACATAAAAAAAAAACACAAAATAAGAAACAAGGAAAAAAACTCACGACGTATGACGTGAAAGTGAATTCGTAGACAAAAGGGGCGGGATGGGCAGGTTAGGTCAGGAGAAGTGGGTTTCATTCAGTGGAAATCTCAAGGAAGTCGATTTTTCTTTCTGGTCTTCGGAAGTGGTTCTCGGGGATCTTCTGGAGTGGATTTCTTGAACTAAGGAATCATCGATGATGAGGTTTTAAAGGCTATGTTGGGATTTATAATGGTGATAAACTATATAATGAGTTGATTTTTTTTATATAACCTACTTATATACACTACCCGATATTTGAATATTCCTATGCTATTATATATTCTGACCTATTACCATATATTTTGAACTATTCTTATATACATATTTTGAGCTATGCCCATATATTCTGATATATTTTCATTTAATATGATTTATCCCCATATATTCTGATCTGTTCCATTATAGTTTTCACTATTTCCATATACATACTTTGGTCTATTCCCATATTTTTTGATCTATTATAATATAATATAATAATAATATAATAATAATATAATATAATCTAATCGAGATAAGATGTTTTGTCGCGGTGAAATCCTATTGCATAATAAGTATGAAATCAACTTATTTCGACTCTGATTTATTTACACATATTTTCCCTATAATGTGATACATACTTTCCATATATTCTCATATATTCCTTTATATTCCTATATACTTCCTGTATATTCCCTTATATTCCTATATATTCCCATATTTTCCGATATTTTGTTCCATGTCTAACCTGATTTTCCTCAACTCTTGTCATCACATTCTGTCCTCCCTTCATCTGCCGACTTTCGCCTTTTCCACATCCGTCCACACATCCTCGATTACTTATGTACCTCCCTTAATCGGCCAATTGATGCTTCCGTCATCGCACGACATTCGTTCGTCTGACTTTCCATCTAACTTCTCGCCTATCTATCCATCCATGCTGGGACTTCCATTTCAACCCCACCGAGCAACCACCAGGAACTCACTCAACCCATTTCGCGTTGCCACCGCACACACACAATCCTTTGACGGCGTTGCCAACTGCGAATGTTCCATTTGTGCAGAATGCATGGGGAAATTCGGCTGCAAATTCGCCTGGGTGTTGTTATATACCAAATTATGTACTATATGTAGATAATTCCCATGTATTTCTGGTTGTTATGTGCAAATAATTTTCATTGCCTGGAAACGGTGAAGTGAAACCGAAAGTGCTGCCAAGTTGTGGGGTTTTTTTTCACAGTTTTCGCTTGTAATCTATTTCCTTCGACTATGTGAGGATTTTGTTACACTTTTTCTCTCTGTCATAATAATTTCTATATATGTACACACAGAAGTCTACATAAACGAGCGGGAAATTGGGGAAGAATCTCGAATGAAGCAATTAAAATGATAACCGTCAAAGGATGGGAAATTACACAATTTCATTTGGAGAGAAAAAATAATAGCCTGGCGAAATTTAATTGTTTCAACGGACGATGAATTATGTAAGCCCCAATAAACTCTGGAAGATCCTTTGTAATAAAAAACTGAAGTAATTTGGAGGACAAGAAGAAGTTGAGTTGGGGTGGAAGTTGATTAGAAGAGAAATTTAGTTAGGGGACTAGTTTAGTTAGGAGATAAGTTTAGTTAAAAGACAAGTTTAGTTAGGAGAGAAGTTTAGTTAGAAGACAAGTTTAGTTAGGAGCTATGAATAGAAGAGAATTTGAGTAAGGATTGATGTTGACAGAGTTGAAATGATACAATTTTCATCCGTAGAAAAATTCCCAAAAGTAACAAGTTGCAGCTATTCTATATTCCCTTATAAAGATGAAACCCTATCTTTTTGAGAATTCTCCAAACTTTTGCTTCACACACCGACGACGAGATTCTCCTTCCCTCGTTGTGTTCTACTCCATCGGTAGAGTGGAACCGGCGCATCCTTTCGATCCGATGAACCCCACCATTACAACTGATTATTTCGTTGGTCTTTTTGTGAATTGTTTTTATTGTTTGTGAAATTGAAGGTTTCGCTAAAAAGTGCCAAACTTTTGTGAAGAGACAAACGAAGAGAGGTGGATGGAAAGAGAAGGAGAAGGAGAGAAAGGTGGAGTTCTACCCGGCGTTCCAGCGGTTGGTCCCACTAATTCCACCATCGTCGGTCGGCGGTGCATCCGTTAATTTCTGGGAACCATTGGAATCATTGTTCGTTCGTCTGTCCGTTCATCCACCATCCACCGAATCATGCTGATGCATTCGCATTGTTCATCCGCATCGACTGCAGTCGACGCCGCGGACCGTGGAGTGAAATTTACAAAAATTATTCACGTTTTATGTACATATTTCATTGTTTGCGAAAAATTTCCCATCCCATCACGACCGAAGACCGACGATCGAGGGACCAAAGGGAAATCGGCTGCAAATGGACAACTGGCGGATGGACAGATGGATTGATGAAGAGACTAATGGACGGACGGTAATGAGTGCAACTGTTCATTGTCAACCGTTACATCCGCTGGCCAGTGATAAAAATTCAAATGCAACCCTTTCACCAATTTCCATGTCAATTCCAATTTCATTCTTTGACTATTTTCATTTTGGTTGCAGTTTTTTCCAATTTTTTTATTTTATTTTTTCGTTGATTGTTCCCTTTTTTCTTTCGTACTATTTCGTTTTAAATTTTTTAATTTCACATTTTATTTTGTCCTCTTTTATTTTTGTTTCTTCCTTTTTACTTTTGTGAAAAAAATAATTGGAATAATTAGACCGTGACCCTACCTCGACATGGATGGGTCAGGACGGACAGACAGATGGATAGAGAGAAGGACAGACAGTTGGACGAAGGGCTCTCATGGAGTTTTTATATGAACAAATCACTGACTGAGTGAAAACACTATTCTGGGAACGAGAAGGAATTTTTGGTCCACGATGACTTCCCATAGATTGTCGCTCACTTCACTAGGCTCCACTTAATTAATTAAATTAGGCACAAAAGTCGCCGCATTGAAGTTCTGGGAATATAAATCAAAATTGCGTTCTCCTCAATAGCCCAAATACCACATACCAGTTCTCGTCGCCCCCGCCACGCCCTAACTAGAGAAATGTAACTCCAAACCACGCATGAAGCGACAAAGAGTAGGAGGAGGAGGAGGCGGAGTAGGCAAATGAATGAAATTTCGGCATAAATCAGTCGAACGTTAAATGCTACATAAATTAAAATCCGGCCGCTGCCAAAATGTGACCGAGGCCGATCGTGGCGAGGTTGAGGCTCCAAAACAGAGGCCTCCCTTGCTCGATCGGCCTCCCTCGAAACACAGCTGCACGAGGGGATCCATGAGAACGCGATCATTCGTCGTCGCGGACAATGGGACGATCGTGTGTGTGTGGAGCCAATTATTGGGGGCCCTCGTACCCGACTCAAGCTCGGCCCATTTCCTACTTTATCTTCTGATTCGCATCTATTTAGCTATTCGTTGCTATGTTCGCTATCTCCCTCTCGTTTTCTCACTCCCACCACTTTTGCTCTTTCTTTTGGCTTTTTGATGATCAGCCGCCGTACGAATTTCGTTAGGTTCGATAATGGTGTTTTTTTTTTTTTGTTTGTGTGTTAAGAGTTGGATTTTTATTATGATCTATGAATATTGATTCGTATAACTCTGTGGTGGGGCGCGAACGAGTTCCTGGAAGCCGATAAAAGGTTTAATTTCTATTGCTATCACGTGTTTCTTAGGAGGAGGATGGAGAGATAAGATTGAGACGAGTAAGATGAACATATGGGAGAATGTGTGATTGACCAAAGGTCATGGAAATAAATTTCCAAAAATGTTATCGATTCGAATATTCCAAAAGAGTTCGCGTCTCTTGTTCAATCAATAAAATCCAACGAGATTCCAGGTCATTGAAAATCTCATAAAAATCCCATGCACGAGAATCGGATGATGAAAAATTCCGAAAAGTTCAGACATCATAAATTTCCATTCTACTACCATTAGCATGGGTATATGAATGCTTATATGGTTTACATATTGGGTTGTAGACATAGAATTTAGATATTAGCCTCCACTCAGAATACAAAATAAAAAATAAAAAACTAACCAAACACGGCCCACTCGATCGTGTTACAGAGCACTTGAGATCTCAGACACATGTCTATTGGCATCAATTGCAAGTTGTGCCCAAGTCGAGTGTGGCGGTAACACGAGATCTGACTCCCCTGGACCACAATCTAACCCCTCCCCCCCCCCCCCCCCCCAAAAAAAACAACATCCAATTCAAGAGCTTGCTGTGAGCAACTATATAAAATAAAATAAAAAAATAAAAAAAATTATATATCAAACATATGTAATTCGGATAGCAATTAGAATGCGACACGAGTTGGAATTTGATGCTGTGACCGGTGGACGACGTCGGTCCACATGGTTGGCATCGATCGGTGGAGATCGAAGAATTTGAGGTCTCAATTTCTGTTAAACAATAATATCGAATGAAAACCCTTGTAGTGGTGGAAAAAAACCTCGTCAACATCGACATTGGTTCCTCCTCCATCCGTCCGTCTGTCGACGTGAAATGCATTTGAATTTCCTTTGCTTGGCAACAGGGCGATAGCCACGTTTTCTTGCCACGAATAGAAGACATTGCACAGACGGCCCTCGCCACGCAATGGCCGGGGGGCCAATGAACGAGTGTTTGTCGAAGCAGCACCTCAATTTGCACGCCGACAAGTCGAGTCGAGTCGAGTCGACTTTAGTTGAGTCAACTTCAGTTGAGTCGAGTTGGACCGAGTTGAGCGAATGGGTTGACAAATTGTCGGCTGTCAACAAATTGCATCGATGCCCTCCTTGGCGACATTTTCTAGTTCTAGGTCTGTTCGTCCGTCCGGCACTCTGTCACACTGTCCGTCCGTCTCACCGCGCGTCCGTCCATCAACGCAGTTCAACAACTCTTGCGGTCGCGGCTCCTCAGGCAAATGCGAGCCGCCCAAACCCCCCCTTTGGTCTTTGCCATCCCTCAACTCACTCCATCGGGCCCATTGTTGACTCACGGCCCGCTTTGGTTGTTGTCAACGGTGCTGATTTTCCTCCTATTCTCATCCGCCTGCTTCTTTGCCAACAACGTCGACGAAGTCTTCTTCTTCTATTTGGTTTTTCTTCTGCTTCTTCTAGGTTTTTCTTCTTCTTCTATTTGGTTTTTCTTCTTCTTCTTGGTTTTTCTTCTTCTTGGTTTTTCTTTTTCTTCTTCGTCTTATTGGTTTTTCTATTTCTTCTTCTTCTTGGTTTTTCTATTTCTTCTTCTTATTGGTTTTTCTTTTTCTTCTTCATCTTCGGCTGTGCGATCTCTCGCTCGCTGTTGGCCGGGGTTCTTAAACTTTCCATGGTCAACGATAACGTCTGCGTCGTCGCCGTTGTTGAGTCGTCATCGTCATCGTTGTTGTAATTTGTGGCGATGACGGCGCCGTTGGCGTCGGTGTAGTGAACGTCGACAAATGCAATGCGTTTGCGATTGTAATTGCAACAACAACAACAAATGCAACAATAACAACATTTGCACTTCACTCACCTGAAGCACCTCTTGTAGCACCAACAACATCTCACCTCAGAGCCTCCAGTCGTCGTCACCCATCCCCTCCCTCACCGCACCCCGCCCCCTCACTGACGCCTCCCACAACGAGGTGTTGGCGAAAGCGAACACGAAGAAACCACACAACCACATTCACACACATACATATGTGTGCACACATCCTATACATATGCAAATAGAGACGAGAATAAATAATCTTAAAGAACCATGCGTTGTATCTGTCTTCAAATGATTGTGATTCTTGTTGTTGTTGCATTTGTTGTTGTTATTATTGTATTTATTGTTATTGTTGTAGTTCTTGTTGTAGTTCTAGTTATTGTTGTAGTTGTTGCAGTTCTTGTTGTTGTTTATGTTATCGTTGTTATTGCAACTAAAAGTGAATGCGTCAAGAGAGGACGCATAATGAATAGCGTTGACGACAACAACAACAATTGCAACAAGAACAACAACAATAATAATAATAACAACAATAACAAGAACAACAAAACAAAAACAATAACAACAAAAGCAACAATCATATAAATGACAAAGGAACGAAAACACCTTTCAACACAAAAGACGAGGATATGTCTTTAAAAATTTTTATGTGATATATTTACAAAGGGAAAACAAAAGAGTGGCCATGAAGAAGGGGGAGAGGGAGAGATGGGAGAACGTAAAGAACTTTTAATATTTTTTTTCCCTCGACAAGTGCGACATCCTCACGTGCAGATTGGTCGCGGTACAGGGTGATTGACAAGTGTCGTGGGACATTATTATAGGAAATTGTAGAGATTGTGTTTGGGAAATTTCAAGATGAAAATCATTAGCGAAGCTTTGAATCCCAAAAGCTAAAGTTGTAGGGGAAAAAAGTTCAAACTTTGAGTTCAAGAAATTTAAATAAATTTAAATTTAAATATCAGGGGATTATTAGCTAAACTGTGGATTGCAGGCGATGAAAAGATAAAGAGGAGACTGAGCTGAAGACTTTCGAATCCGAAAATTATTAAAGGATTCTTTCCTGTAGAAAATATGACAAAGGGTTTCCAAATAATTTTCTTGACGAAGGAAGATCCTCAATTAAAACCACATGTCGTCAATTTGCTATCTGTTTATTCATTTATTGAAGTGCACCTTTCATGGCCACTTGCAATCGTCGGCAATTTATCCAACGGCAGCACCAATGGCGGCACCTCCGGCGACAATGGTGCCCGCATCCACGGCCACCTTGGCCGTCTCATGGACGGTGTGCTTCAGCTTCTTCTGCGAATGCAAAGGATTCGATTATAAGTTTGAGTTTCACTCACACATTCGCACTCGTGGTACTTACCACGCCCTTGTGGATCTTCTTGCCGAGGCCAGCCTCGCCTTGGGTGGCGAACAGAGCCAGGACGAGGACGGCGATCAGGAAGAAGTACTTGTGGAAATTCATTGTCACAGATGCGTCGTCGAATCACGAACTCTTCACGAAACTGAATGAGGTTCTAGGCGACGATCCACAGCTTATATAGTCACATCGGATCGGTTGTCGATCGATCGCATCAACTGCTCTTGAGCTTATCATTCAGTAGCTGATAAGTGTCTCCAAAAACACCATCAAAGTCGAGAGTTTGTTGTTTTCACCTTCGCTCGGGAGTTTTTCATTTACTATCTCTGAGAGTGCACTTTCGACACTTCGACAAAAAGACGAGGATCGAGAGTCTCGTGCAGTCAAGTTTCGAGATAAGATCCACGTCATCATCGAAGAAATTATCTACATAGTATATGACCATGGCTAGGTTCGATTAATCACCCTGTATGGGTGATGAGTGCGAGACGTCGTTCGTCTCCGGTTCCGAGTTCGTCGCTCGTCCAGCCATTTATTATGCTTCTGCATGCTAATTACCACAGCGAATGCATCTCGCATCCACTTGTGTCCACCGAATGCGACGCCACGCCGAGGCTCGTTAGAAGGTGAGGTGAGTCCTCCATTCTCCATCTTCCTCCCTCCTTCCGCTCCATCCTTTGTCCTCTTCCGTCTTCTTCTCCATTATGCATCCTCCCTACTGCCACCTCTCATTTGGTCTCGGTTCTCGTTCGTAGTCGACTTCCTCAAATGCAATTACTGCGAATTTGCCCTTCTGCAATCACCATCAGCTTCATCATCATCATCGCCACGTCCTCCTGCTCGTCATCATAATTGTGGACAATGTGCCATTATTGTTGTTATTCCTGTCGTCGTCATCGTGATCTCCATCAGCATCCATCGTCTTGGCCGTGGTCGCGACCGTGGTCGTTGTCGTGGTCTCTCTGACTTCTGCGGTTCCGCACAAATCTATTCCAGTTCCATCCGGAGGTGGCAAATAAATTAGTGACGCTCGTTTGTGCCGCAAATTATGGAGGGAAAACAAACACCGAATTACGTTAAAAGCCAATGTCGACCTCTTGCTTCTGTCCATGTTTCGTTCCTCCTTTATCCTCATCCTCCATCCCTCATCCGCTGTCCTCATTCAATTCCTCTACTCCAGACGACCATCCTTCATCTTCCATCCAGCATTTTCATCCACAACGATGTCGTTTTCATCCTCATCATCGACCGGAAGTTGCAATGTCTCTGTGTCCGTCCGTCTGTCTGTTAGTCGGTGCAACTGTCTGTCTGCCCATATATCTGTCTGTCTGTATATTAGACGGTGCATCTGCCTGTCTATCTCTGTCTGCCTTAGTCGTGTCGGTCTTGCCAGCTGCATCTTTCATGTTTGTTCAACAAATGCAATTCATTTTTTTGCCTAAAAATATAATTTACATGTCGTTTCCCAATGGAAAGCGAAAGTTTTCCTGCTCGTCATAGCTCCTTCATCAACTCCAACTTCTCCTCATCAACTCTTCCTGTCCCTCATCCCTCTTCTTACCCATCCTACTTCTCCTCTCTCCCGCATTCTGCTCCAGTCAAATGCGTAAATATTTTGCCAACATTGATTGCTGCAAACGGAGGCCTGTGTGATGTCTCCAAGATGAAGCCGCCCATGATGGCTATAATGGAATTAAGAATGGATGATGATGACGACGATAATGATGAAGGCGATAATGGTGATGGTTGACGTGAATGGGTTGAATGTGATGAGCACCGGCATTTCGGTGGTCTTTGAATTTGAGTGCCTTTGATTCTGACGGAACATGGATATTGTGAGAAGTTGCACTTGGCACGGGGCAAACTCAGAAGATCAAGGAGATCAAAGTTATTTCTCAGAGCGTAACGATTCACAAAGAGAGATGGGATTAGTGAAATGTTTTCATATTAATTTTTTAATAGAAAAGTTATATTACAAAATTCTATATATGGGTACTATGTGATTATGCTATGTTTTTTTATAAGAAAACTTATTGTAAAATCAGCCTATTAGTCACAAAATTACAGATCATCTCCTATCGCAATATTCGTGTATAACGTTGTTGTCTAAGTACCATCCTAATCATTCTATTGTAGGATATCGTCTTTGATCTGTTTTTAATCCTTTCTGTTACATTCTTTATATACCATAAATCACCAACGAGACCATGGTTCGGGATCATCAAAAAAACTCTCGGTAAGAACCCATTGAGATCGACGACTCCACCCCACCTCCTGTCACGATCTTCGGGACAAGTTTTCGATTGGGACCTCGTAAGACTTTAGTTTAATTGGATTGAAGTCTGCTTCGTTGGCTTCAAAGAATTTTCTATTATCAAGAACGATATTTTGTTGCTATTGTTTGTTGGTATTGTTTTTGGTGTTGTTGTTTTTTGCTGTTGTTCTTATTGTTATTATTTGTTGCTGTTGTTCTTATTGTTATTGTTACTATAGCAACACACACACGCCCCTTAAGAGATTCTACGCATGCGTACACTTAAAAAAAAAAGGCTCACAAAAGGAGACTAAACTTTTCCACAAAGTGTCAATGCAGATTAAGGTCACAGCCATCAGGCAATGGAGCGAGACACGGACAGACAAATACATGGATAGATAGACCGAGAGATAGACAGACGGTCGACACAAGATGTCGACGGGTTGAGGTCGGTCGGTCGGCGGAGTTGAATCGAGTCGAGTTCGACAGATGCCGTCGAATGTGATCCGATGAAGGCGATCGCCGCATAAGGCTGTATGAGAGAGACAAATGACAACACATGAGGTTATCCTCGTATGGGCGAAATCCATCTGCGTCTGCTCTGCCCACTTTAAACTATGACATAATAAATTCTAATCAGAATCCTCCATCGTTCCCACAAGTCGTCGCCTTTCATATCGTTGCATGTTCGTTCGCCTTTCGACCCCAGTCGTCCATCCTTCTGCTCCACCTCCTCCCTGTTCCATCATCCTCCTTCTCTTTCAAACACCAACCTCCTCCTTCCTCCCACCTTCTCCGACCCACCGCCTCCTCCTTTATCTCCTTCTCTTTCGTCTCCTCCTCCTCCTTCTCTCCTCCTCCCACACCGTGTGCGATGAGCTGCCACATTTCCGCCCACATGGGCCTCTGTCGACCGTGTCCCCCGCCCACGTTTCACCGTCGCCAACCTTCGTGGCCCACAGCTCAGACCCTGACATTGCCGACTCCTATCCATCCATCTGTCTGTCTGTCCCTCTCAGTTCTTCCATGCGTTCGTCTTTCCTTCTCTCTCTATCTGTCTCTCTGTTGGTCTCTCGGTTTTCATGTCTGTCTGGCAGGCGTCTGTCTCTTAGAATATAAATCATTTTCTTCGCTTCTCTAACTGAGCCAGCCAGCACCTTCTGCCCAGCGTTCCTCCATTGTCGCTTATCTTGATTGCCAGACGAAGTCACCAGCAACATGTTCGTCGTTCTCCTGTGTTCCCCGTTTCCTCCACTCTCCCCTGCTCCTCCTCATTCTTCTCTGGTTCTCCACCGTCTTCCTCCTCCTTTCCTTTTGTTCCGATTGTCGGACGTCGCGACTCCTGCCGCAAATAATTTTCTTTTGCATAAAATCTCGGCAAAGAGTGTTTTTTTCCGCCTCGCATGGCCTCGTGTCTTCTTCTTTCGAACTTTCTGTGTCTCCTCTTCTCTGTCACTCTCCATCTCTCTCTCTCTCTCTTTCTCTCTCTGTGTCTCCCACTCTCTGTCGCACTTTTTTTTTGTTCCTTTTGTGCCTTCGCTTCGATTCGCTTTCGTTGCAATTTTTCACAAACCCATTGTCTGGCCTTTTAATGATCCCTTGAACTTGAAACTAATGTTGCATTGTTCTCGACTGCAGTTTTCCTTAAGCGACCACGGACACGTCCAGAGCCGTGGAACCATGGAGTCATGGCCATGGCCCCGCGGCACTGGAGTCGGTCGGGGTTCCAGAGGCCATGGCCAAAAATTGAAGAGGGAACTGAGTCCCACTCGGCAGTTTATTATCTCTGGCTGGAAATGGAAAACCATCACAACAGCAGCTGCGAATTAGAGGAATCTTATCTGAGGTGTGGAGGAGACGGTGATCAGGGCAGCAAGGGTGGGATGAAGAGGTATCCCAGGGGGGATCGAGGTCGAGACCAGACCAGACCAAGTTTAGACAATTCGCAGTCGGCTCTCTGCGGTCCAGGCGATGTTGCATGTGGCGACCGCCGTTTGGTTGTTTAGAATGACTTCGTCGAAGTCGTGATCCTGTTGCTGTAGTTGTTATTGTTCTCATTGTTGTAGTAGTTGTTCTTATTGTATTTCTTGCATTTGTTACATTTTGTTGTTGCCCCTGTCGTTGCCATTGCTGCTGGCAATTTCAATTTTATTGCCAACATTTTTCTTTTCGTTTTCGTTTGCTCTCCAGTGCAAGAGAAAAATGATTTTGCTTTCATTAGAAACCAGAGGTGGGCAACTGCAGAATCCTACAGTCTACAAGACATCTACCATATCATGATAATATCTTGTTGTCATTCGACAAAAGAAAATATCAAACGGAATCTTTCCTCAATACAAAGATCGAGTTGTTTCATATACCCAGTTGTACTTCAACGATCGATCGTTCGCTTACGAAACTTGCGCCTAGCAACAGCAGCGATCCTCACATGTACATATATCCGTGATCTTGAAATTCCAAACCGATCCGATCGGATGCCGAGGCATCGACAGCTCCAGGCAGGCAGCTATTGAAGGTCGTGCCAGTGGTTGTGGATGGAACGAGATTCCAATTAGTCTTAATTTAAATCTCTCCCAGTAGCTCCAATTGATTTCACAGTTTGTCCACTTCTGATCGGATTGAATTAATGTTTAACTCTCTCGATCGCGAAAGCCATGCCGAATGAATATTATTCTTTACTCTTCCATTCGTTCTTCTTCTCATCCTCCCCCTCCTCCTTAGTTTCCTCTGTTGCCGTCTTCACCTTCTTCTCCTCCTTTTTTCCTTCACCTCCTTCACATTTCTTCATTTGCTGTCTGTTTATTCTTTGACATGCACACGTTGTTTCCTTTGTTGAACTTTTTGCTGGTGGTTTTGTTTCATTGTTTTCTTTCCTCTCTCTCTTTCTGAAGTGAACTTTTTATACTACTCTTTTTTTATATATTCAAACATCACTTTTGTATATAACATATATTACTTCTATATAATATTTTTTGTGGTTTTTGTTGGTATGTTTTGTTAGCTGCGACACCATCCCATCCTGGTCTGGCCCATCATCATCATCATTATAATGATTATCATCATCCAGTATGAAGTTTAAAAATATATTTGAAATTTTTTCAAGGCCAAGCGATTCTTTTTCTTTGTCGTCATCTTCTTATTGTTATTGTTGTATATAGAATACACTATATGTATGTTGTTGTATCTGCACTTGGTTTGTATCTGGCTTGTCGTGGCATTTGTTGTTGTTGTCGGTTTTATAGATGTTGTTGTTGTTTTAGAAGTGCTTGTTGTTGCCGCTGATCCTCGTTGTTGATCGCGCACATCGGGATTTCGTGCCTTGAGTGTAAATATTGTCCCAATTGGAAGAGGAGTCGCGCTAACATTGTTTGTCATGCCTTCCTCTTCTCTTCTCCTTCTCACTGCTCCACCCTTTTCATCCCGCCCACCCCGCTGTTCATTCCTTTCCCTTTCGCTCTTTGTGTCCATTCTCACTGTTTACTTCATCTGGCATTCGCTTCCATCGAATTCGTTTTCAAGGTTCTTGGAGGGGAGCCGGGTGTCGTTGTGTGCATTTGGGGTGCATCGTGAGGATTGAAGTGTGAGTTAGTGTTAGTCGTTGTAGTTGTTGGTGTTGTTGTTGTTGTTGCTTTTGCTGTTGTTCCTGCTTTTGTTATTGCTGTTGCCGTTCTTCTTGCGGAACGTCGAAGTCGAATCCTCGCCTCGCTCCGAAGTCTCCAAGGAAGCAACGAGATGGAGCGTGGAATCAGATGGTGCCAGTAGCTGGATTGTTTACACTATTCAATGCAAAAAAAGATCGGTGCATTTTGCTAGCTATAGCAATCATATCGACGCTGATGTAAACAAGGCTTCGAATGGTAATAAAAATGCGAAATTGAAAGTGAATCGGAAGGGATCAACAACGGATTAAAAAAAGTAAAAATATAATATAATCGAAAGAAAATCAAGGCGAAATATCAAGAAAAAGTATAGATTAATGAGGAAAATAAATTTTCATATTTATTCTGTTATTATTGGTAAATATTAAATTATTTAAAAAAAATATTATTTTTTAATAATAAATTAAATATCATTTTAAAAATTAAATACTACTTTTAATAATTAATTCAATGTTTATATTATTGTAATTAACTGAAATATTATTTTCAAAAAAAAAAAAAATAGTTTAGAAACAATTTTTTTAAAAATAAGTTAAATACTATTTTTAAAATTAAATTAAATACTATTTTCAAAATTAAATAAAATATTAGTGTTGATAAATGAATTATTTCTTTTAAATGTAATCACGCTTTATTTTTAAAATTCAAATAAATATTAATATTAATTAGTACAATACATAAATATTTTTATTTAAGAAACAAGTAAATATTATTGTTTAAAATAATTGATCAAAAATTAATTTAAATATTAATGAGCTTGAAATATATTTCAATAATGTTTTATAATTAAAATAACGAATTCGAAATATATTTCAAATTATTATTAAATTAAATATTGAGCCAAAATAATTTTTCACGCTGTTTTGATTGAATATTTCAGCGTTTTTCAATTGCTCAGCGCCTAAAAGTATGCAACACAAGGCCAATCATCAGAACCTGGCCTCCCCTTCCCCACCCCTGGCAATTCCAATGATTTATAATCCAATGCGAAGTCCACAATGATTCATAGATTTTCCCTGGCTTTTCTCGGGAAAACTTCACTCCTTCCCTCTGCACACCCTCCCTTTTCGCTTAACTCTTTGGCCCAATCGCGCGAGCTGCGAAAATCCCGGCGTCGCTGGGCGACGTGACATATTTTCCAAATTATGTTTATTAAAAATTAACATAATAAATCATTATTTTTATGACGGCCGACGAGGACTTTTCTGCACCAGACGACGACGACAACAACAATAACAGAATTAGGTGTCGAGAAAAAAATTACGTTTAAATTTTTTTTTTAGGTTTTTTCGATTTTTTTTCCTTCTTTTTACGTTTTAATTTTTTCGCTCCTTAATTTTTACCCTTCTCCTTTTTCCTCAATTCCTCCATTCTTTCACTCGTTTGGTTTTTTTTTTTTTTTGGCTAGCATTTTGTCTCAATAAATTTTGGGAACTAATTTTGACCCGGGCAACGCAACTTTAACCCTTTGATGTCGGCGAAGCGAGCGGAGGGCAACCCTTCGACGGCGAGTCCTTTGTGGCATCCTTGAAAGGTGCTCGCGTGCGCTAATTTAACTGACTTTGTCTGTTTGTTGTTGTTGTTTTTATTATTATTATTGTTGTTGTATTAGCTGTTGTTCTTGTTTTTGTCATTGTAGTTGTTGTTCTTGTCGTTATAGTTGTTGCTCCTCAGTCTGCTATTGTTGGAGTTGTGTTTATTTTTTTTTTCTCCAAATTTAAATTGAATTTCAATTTTTGCCGTGTTTTCACTGCAGGCTAATTTCGATATGGCCGTGGCAGAAGAAACACCGTCAACAACAATAACAACAACAACAATGGTAACAACATTTAGTGACACATGCAGCCAGGACAACAAAGGATTCGCCCGCCCTGTTCTGCGTGTTGCCAGCGTAATTAAAAGACAAAAGAAAGAGCGAAAAATAAATTGAGTTTTTCCACGAAAAAAAAAACCCAAAAAAGAGGACGATTTTTTTTCTGCTTTCTTTTGTTTTTTTTTTGTTATCTTTCAGGAAGTTGTCACTGCATCTGTTGGCCCGAACAAATGGTTTTCTAATTCGAGACCGAGGCGCGATGATGCAGGACATTTTCCGCTCGAAGGACCGCAAAGATCGAAAACTTAAAAATGCTTGTTTTTCGATTTTTTTTTCTCGTCCATTGTTCTTCAAATGCAAATCATCTCCGTTTCATTTCGAAAGCAGAATCAAACGCCCACTTGTGCAGACCTCGGCGAACCTCGGGGGGACCATTGATCAATTTTCTGTATTTTTTTCATATTTTCCCGATTTTTTCACCACGTTTCATTCGCCCGCGAAAGGAGTTTTAATTGGTTTGAGCGCAATTAGGCAATAAAAACAGCTGACGTCATTATTGAGCATGGTGTGGCGTGGAGTGTGCGTGGCAAAGGGTTAAGGGATGTCTTCGGACGGGGGTTGGGGGTTAAATCACTTTTAAATAATGTTGACAAAAAATTCGAGGAAATTTATACAAATTTTCTTGGATGATTTTTTTCGTATTTTGATTTATAATTGAATGCAGGATTTCAATGCCGATATTTCAAAGGATTCCATTGTGATTTATGTGGGCTTCGTTCGGCGGGAGGGAGGAAAATTTCGCAGTCGTAGATTTTTAATTAAGGATTGAGTTTTAGAGAAGCTCAAGACACCGTTGGGGGTCCTTTAATGGCTAGGTTTGGTAGGTTTCTAAGGAGGTTTGCATGAGAAATTTTATGCCATCTCTCCTTCTGCAGAGACATTACCGTAATTTATGCTTGAATATATGACATTAAGAACGGTATATAAGAGGTCCTTATGGATATAGAAAATATGCACCAAATTATCAAAATTTCCAACATAAAAAGGTTATCATAAGTTCATAATACAAAAGGATCTTTTGTAGTTTCTAAGAAATAATGTAAATCTCGATCGAGGGTTGACAAAAACGAAGGAATTCCGAATGGATCTTCTTCTCTCGTGATATATTGATCCGTACCATCTTCAGTCGAGCATGATTTGAACACAAAATTCGGCCACAACTTTTCTGATGTCGTCGTTTGTTTGCGTTGGAAACGACTCGGCCGATTTTAATGAACCACAAATGTTCTGTGTCACTTGTGCTATAATAACATTCCATCTACATCTCCCTTTCACACACTCACTCACTCTCTCTCTTTCACACTCTCCCTCTGTCTGTCTGTTTGTCGGTCTGTCCGACTGTCTGTTCCGAAACCAAGCACCGATCGTGAAATTAAAAATTACGAAAATACTACATGTGAAACAACCACATGTTTCCATTTACGCAGCAAGTGTTGGGCACAACTTTTTAATACCACAAGAAAACAAACCGAAAGCAATGAGAAACAAATAATAATAATAATAAAAAACAAATGTTTAAAACAAAATATCGTGCGACATTTTGGAAAAATTCTCCAATAACAACAATAACAACAAGTCGCCACACAACATGTCGAGGCGATGCTCCTCTTTATTGCTTCCCTTTTTATGGCTTCGCTCCTCGGGGAGTTGGTCTCCGAAATTGTTGTTGTTTTAGTATATTTGTTGTGTTTTAGTATTTTTGTTGTTGTTGTTTTAATATATTTGTTGTGTTTTTGTATTTTTGTTGTTTTTGTGGTTTTGTTTGGGGAAAAAAATATGTTTCTTCAAATGAAGCGCAATTTTTAAATTGGCAAAAGCGTGAAGTTATAAATCATTCGTGGTTCGGAGATCGCATGGCTGAGGATCGACCATTAATCTTGCGATAGGGAGATGACAAAGCAACAAGAACAATAACAAGAACAATAACAATCCCAACAACAACGACATCGACAACCCCAACAACAACAACCACATCGATTCCACGGAGCTGAACTGAGCTGAGCAACAACAACGATCGATTCTTGGAATCTGAACTTGAAAAGAAAGAATTTCGTTTCATCGCTCGAGTGGTTTTGGTGGGAGTTGGGGGGTGGCGGGTTTTGGACATCGTTCATGGATGTTTGATCAATTTCTACAGTTTCATAAGACTCCATCGAATCATTTGGTTGATACTTCGATTACGAAAACTTAGATCCAAAAACTGATCCTCAGCCCAAGTGGATTTCGCAATCCTTCTCGTCCTCTTCCTTCGTTTGAAATTCCATCGCCATTTGTGACCGATGGATTTTTTAATTGAATTAAACTTTGTACACAAGTTTCGAGATATTAATAGAGAAATTCATTGGCTGCGATCGCGAGAGGAAACGTGATGCCGACGTCACGGTGCGTCACGATCGCACCATTCAACTTGAATCCCGATCCCGGTCCCAGGAGGAGAAGGAGGAGAAGAAGAAGAGGATCGTGAAGACGTTTCTGTCCACTTCCATATCACTGTTGTTGTTTGCCGTTTCAGTTGTTGTTCAATTAATGCCGAGAAACCAATAAAAATAGCATCAAAGAAAAATAAAAGGAAAAAAAACCAAAGGCAAATTAAAAACAAAAGGAAAAACGAAACAGTAGGAAAAAGACAAACCAAGGGAAAAAAGTTAAAGGAAAAATAACAACAACAAATAAGGAAATGACCAAATGAAACGATACAAAACAAAGGAACGATAAAAATAATTAAATGACGAGCGAACGCTTCCCGACAAACCTCCTGCCTTACTTTAATTTCTGCTCCTTTTTGACTCACATACTAAACTACATACGCTTTGGTAGCAACAATAACAACAACAGTGAGAGAGAGATGACGATGAAGCCACCGGCGATTGTTGTGCAATCAGCGAGGCATTCAATGCAAAACAACAAGGAACAATAGCAACAATAAAAAAAGAAACAACCAGCAACAACAGCAACAGCAACAGTAATAACAACAAAAAACAATCAGTAAAAACAACAATAAAAGTCAATAATAACCAACAATAAAAAAAAATCATCACAACAACCGACAACAGCTACCAACAACAAACTTTAGTAAAAAAAATCAAAGGCTTAGAGTTAGAATGAGATGCCAAATGATGATGCGTTCCATTTTAATGCTCTAACAAACCAAAGTAACAACAACCAAAGTAACAACAACCACAGTAACAACAAGAAAAATCACAATATCAACAACAACAACAATCACAGTAGCAACAGCAACAATACCAACAACAAGTGGCTACAACTGCAGATGCTCTCGTTTCCTTGTGGGGCGATTCTCGTCGAATCTCGTCGAGACTCCACATAAAAGCGAAACTTGTACCCGACATACATCGCTCGAACGAGTTTTCATCGTCGTCGTCGATGTTGTCGTCGTCGTTGTTGTTGTTGTTGTTGTCGTCGTCGTAGTCTCACTCGACGTTAACGTCCACCACGTTGTTGTCGCTGCTGATCCTGCCCCATCGGCCCCAACCTCGAAAACGACGACGACTTCATGCTTGAGGTCCTCCGTGTTTCGATCGCGCCTCGTTTTAATTTCCCACTGCACCGTGGCACGAAGGCATCAAGGGATCCACCACTCGACTCTCCCCTTGATCTCCCCTCGACCGCCCCTCCATCTCCTCTCGATCTCCCCTATGATCCCCCCTGGATCCACTTAAGACCCCGACATCACAAACTCTCCTCGCCCCTCGATCCATGGCCATGATTCTCGGCGCACGCTGCCGATTGCGAACGATGATATCATTCATTGCCGCCGTTCACAGTGCTCCAGACAGACTGTCTGTCGGTTTGACTAACTGGCTGGACGGATGGAGGTTGGATGGAGGGATGGCTGGCTGGACGGAGGGATGGATGGATGGATGGTTGGCTGCGTGACGGGACCGGACTGGGATTGGACTTGGCCAGTGTGTGATGGTCTCCTTCTCTGGCTCTGCGTCTTCGTATGAGTGTTGCCTTGTTTTCACGCTGATGCCTCGCAGACAACATTTAACAGCGTTGACAGCACTTTCGATCATTCAACGATGTTGCTGATGCTTCCCAGCGACGCACGCGCAGGCAGAGAGACAGACAGACATAATAGAGAGACAGACATTTATATGGAGACATTTATATGGATAGACTACCGAATGAACGGATGAAGAAACCATCTGAGTGATGAACGGACCTTGAGACGGACGAATCGATCTTAGACCTATCATGGAGATTTTCCTATCGATTCTTGAGTTGGTAACCATCGATGGAGTTGGTTCACTATTTCTACCCCCCTCTCGCATCCTCTCACCCTCTCTTTCTGTTGTCGCTGTCGCGGTTGGAGGTTTCGACTTGACTTGTCGCCGACGATGTCGACCACAAATTGCTCCAATTACGATCGCGGTTCACTGATGTTTTCTCGCTCGTAATTTTCTTCAATTTTACAAAATGTCTTCTTCGATTGTTCGTTTGACCGCAACTGCGATTTCGAATCGGTTGAGATCTCAGTCAATTCGATCTCTGGAACCTCTCGGAACCTTTTCCAGCTCTCAGGATTCAGCTGTCCAGAGTTGGATGAGTCGCAATAAAAAAGTCTAGCGTTTTACGATCGCCATCGGGAGGAAGATGGTTCATTATGTGAATCGCCTCTATGTGTGTAAAAGGGACAGGTGGGTTGTCGATGATGCCATCACTCGAACTCCCTTCCATCCATCCCCTTCCAACACTAATGAGTTCCGATTGAGAACTATATAAATGTATGAGAACATGTTCAGTAGTTTCGATCAATAAAAACCACCATCTGTTCGATGAATGGGTTTCTAAGGAAGTCGTTGGCATTCCAGAAAACTACTTCCGTTTCCGATGGCTTCGATGGCTCACATATGTCAGCAGTTAGGGGAAGCTTTGCTGCGACGTCGGCCTGGTTTTGAAGGCTTTCGAGACTCTCTCAACTAATTACAATGGGCTTCGAAAACTTTCGAGACTCTCTCAACTAATTACAATGGACTTTGAAGGCTTTTAAGACTCTGGTAACTAATTACAATTGTCAATTGGGCAGCTAATTGTCGGAATAATAATTAAAGAAATCTATTTCCCTTACCTTGGGCCAAGAGGGAAAGAGTTATGAGGTTGCACCAGAAAAACCATTTGAATCACCGACAATCTGACGATAACGAAAGCCGCAACAACTCATGCAAACAACATTTCGTCCATGCGAATGTCAACACAAAACCGGTGATTATTTCGGATTTCGACCGACTTTTTCGACCACTTAACACCTCCATTTAAATTAATTTATTCGCGGGCACAAACAAATCATTAACTTAATTGCAGCCTTCCTTGTTGCCGGCCACGTCCACGTGAAGCGAGGGAGGACCGTGGGATGTCCGAGGTGTCGGGACCGGATCGGGGTGGCAACGCTGTTGTATGCAAAGCAGAAGGAATCACGCTCAAGTGATTTAACTAACTACAACAACGATGACAAGAACAACAACGACGACAAAAACAATAACCATGAAAAATCCCCAAAAAAACAGACCCGAATTTAATTTTGGAATTAAACAATCGTGTAAAACGTATGTCAAGATAGCGATTTTTTTGGTAATATGTGGGAGTATCAGCACTAACAACAACAACAATAGTATCAACACAACAACAGTACCAACACTAACAACAACAACAATAGTATCAACACTAACAACAACAAGAATATCAATTAGAATAGCGAAGAATAAAATCGCAGGAAGTGAGATTATTTTCGAGATTTAATTGCGATAAGACACGAATGCTTTACATATATGTAGAATAGAATTAAAATTCCTTTGGGTCAAAAGGAAACGAAAGCAACCTGTTCGAAACTCTAATCTTAATTTATGATACTTATTAAGGGGTGAAAGAGAGCGAGAGAGGGGAAGAGTCTTTCACAACCCCAATTCCCAGAGATAGATGAATTCAGATAAAAATAATCCACTAATTTCTACTGGAACCCCTTTTTAACGTTTTTCTTTTTAAAACCTTTCTTTCCTTTTAAACTTTTCTTCGACGATAGTTTTTTGCCAAACCTTTGTTTGACTTCTTTATGAGTCCTTGATTTCGAAATAGAGTTGATTAATTGATACTAAACGAAAATAAATGTGTTTTATTGATTCGCATCTTTCTCCTAAATCCCTGTATTTCCTAAATGCGAAATATATTCAATGATGACCATGATCTTGTGTCCTGTTCTGCGAAAAGATTTCACTTTCAATACATTGTTTTTATTGATAGCTGCTTGGTCATGATTTTTTGTTTATTTGTTGCTTGTTGTTTTTAGTGATATTGTTATTTTTGTTGGTAATGTTGTTGTTGGGATCCAACTTGGTGATCGTTTGGCAAAAACTCACGATCGTGGTCGTGAGTAATTGACATGTGATGTTGCATAAACAATAAAAACAACATCAACAACCGCCGCCCGAAACAAGAACAACAACAAATTCGACGACTCTGGCCGAGACCGTGCGATGTCGATAACTGGCCGATACCATGTCGTGTCTGTTCGCAAGGAGACCACGACCATTTGATGTCCGTCCGTGTCCAAGTGGAGTCTGTCCTGTCTGTCCGTCCATCTGTTCGCGTTCGTTCCTTCGTTCGGCTGTCAGTATGTCAATCGTGCTGAGGTAGAGAGATCGCCGATCGTTGTCAAAGAGAACAACAACAATAAAAATAACAACAGCAATGAGAAAGAGACACGAGCCCAAAAGCGATCGCTTCTAAAAAGGAACCTGCTAAACATTTTTAACATAACCTTCGCGCGCTCGTCCTAAAAACCATTTCGCTCTCGTCCTTCTCTTCGTCCCCTTGTTCACTATTTTTCTTGTCGGTCTTATTGTTGTTATTTTTCTGAGAAATACAACGGCAACAACAACAAAAAGTTATCCTTCAAACATCAGCGACGACAAGTGCAACCAGAGGATCAGCAGAGCAATAAAAACAAAAATAAAAGAAATAAAAAACAAAAGAAAATAAGTCAAAAACAAAATGAAAGGAATTAAAGCTAAAATAAAATAAATAAAAATAAAACAAAAATCAAATAAAAGGGAATCCAGTGGAACCAGTTTTAAGAGTTTAAAACAAAACAAACAATTATTTTTAATTCCTTTGCATTTTTTCATGAATTGCATTTGATTTTTATTTCATTTTTCATTTTTTTCTTTCATTTTATTGTAGTCTCGAAAATTATTTCTCTCTTTAGCATTTTTCTCTTCTTTTAGGTTTCTTTATTTTTATTACTTTTTCTTAATATTTATTTCTTCTTTTTATTTTTATTACTTTTTCTTAATATTTATTTCTTCTTTTTATTTTTATTACTTTTTCTTAATATTTATTTCTTCTTTTTATTTTTATCTTCATTTTTATTTTCCTCTTTTTATTTTTCTTATTTTTATTTCGGTCTTAATTTTTCTTGTTTTTTTAATTCATTTTGAAATATTTTCAAGATCATTTCGCATGCTCACTAGGGTATCAATGTATGTGTGTGTCCATCCGTCCGTCTGTGTTCCCGATGTTTGCGCGTGCAAATGTTTTTCTTCCTTTTTTCCCTCTCACACGCACTCTCTTTTCTCTCGATCCCCCCTCTCGGTTCCCTTCTGTGTTTTGGATGTTGCAAAAGTTCAGTATTACGCAAAGGTTCTTTGTAGGTCACAAGTACATGCACATGTCTTGACTTTTTTATTTTATGATCCCCTCTGCGTAGTTTTTTTTTAGATAGCTGTCTTCCTCTTCCTTCTATTCTTCTCGTCCTCGTCACGACACAAACTGAGTGGTGCTTCGAGTAGAAACGATATAGATTTCTACAATATATCGTTCACTCGTGATCTCCACCACACGAACGATATCGACTGAGCAGCAACAACAACAATCAACATATAATTACCGACATGTGCCATCGAGAGGGTAGGTAGATGGATGGAAGGATGGTAGGAGGGAACGGGGGGCTGACAGGTCGGGGGAGGATGGGCCGCCGACACGGTTTGTGTGGGAAGAAGCCTCCACTTGCCAGGGATCCTCAGTGATATTCTGTGAACTATAATGATCATTGCTGATCATCAGTGATCATCTATGAAAACTGTGATCAGTGAATTGTCATCAGTGATCATCGGTTATCCTCAGTGACATACCTATTTGAACAGTAGTCGGTTGTTCTTCATAAGCACCATTAGACTTTGGAATAACTTGCCAAACAATCTCAGACTAATCTTCGGGAAGCAGCTTCAAGCAAGCTATTTTTAAACATTTCCTTACTTATTAATATACTCTATTCTCTTTTTCTCTAATACTTTCTCTCCATTCTTTTCTGTTTTCTTTAAAACTTAATTATTTTTAATTTAAATTCTCTTTAGTTCAACTTTTTTCAGTTTTGTATGTTTAAAAATCAAAAAAAAAAATTTTTTAAATCAGTATTTTATTCATTTAATTGTTGAATTATAAATAATAATATAAAATAATGAAATAAATAGATTAGCCTTAATTTTAATTTTAATTTTAATTTAGTGTAAGTTCCAATTGTCATATATACACCAATGTAGTACTAAAAAAGACTTAGTCTTAGTGTACAACCAATTTAATAAATAATAATAATAATAATAATTTGTGGGTTGAAGTTGAGTTCGTAAGTGATTGTACGCTAGGTACACTATAATCTAATAGAAAGTAATGATTCAATATACCATCCAAGCTAATAATATCATAAATGCAATAACTTTCATGTACACTCGGCCATTAGGAACTTTCGATCATAAGGAACATTCATCTTCTGGATGCAATTCCGAAAGACATCCTTAGAATAGTTCCAGTAGCAAGCACGATCCTCCCATGGGAACTTCTCAATAAAGTCCAGCTCTCACGTGCACGACCTCTGTCAGCCACGTCCCTTCGTTTACTGCCTTTTCGTGCTGCCACGGCGGACCCTTGGTTCGGACCTTCGTCGCATCGCATCGCAACCCAACCCGATCCAAGACACGACAGGCGTAGGTAGACCTATATACCATAGTTATATAGGATAGTTATGTGCATGTTCTTTTTATTTGTTTGTTTGTTTTGCGGCTGAACAACATGAAGTATATGATGAAGAAGAGGAAGAAGTAGAACCAGTTTTTGTTGCATTTCGCAAACACATCCATCCGCAGCAGGCTCGACCTCGGTTTCAGTCGACGTCATCGCTGTTCCTTTATATTTTCGCTTTTCATTCGTTTGGGTTTCGCTTTTTGCAGGCGATCTTTTTCAATGCTGCTTTGGCATGGTGTTTGTGGTTATTGTTGTTGGTGGTGTTATTGCTGTTGTTGTTGGTGTTTTAATGGCTTCCATGTACCGGGCACCACGCTGTATCCATGGCCCTACCATCCTTCGTTCGCTCGCTCGTGAGCTCATTTGGTAATCACGATCTCCATGCATGATGCATTCCCAGGTTTATGCAATTTTTTCCACTCTTCTTCATTTCACTCTACACAGTATTCTCTTCTTCTCTCTTCCATTCTCCTTTCTCTCCTCTTCCACCCCACTGTACTACCTGTATTGTTGTATCGTTGGTGGTTTTTTTATGGCTTTTGTCTGCTCCTTAGACCTTGACCACTAACATAGAAATTTTGCAGAAAAAAACCAAACAAACTGCAGAAAACCGGTTGGGATTTATTTTTGGATGCAAATTAAAAGAACCCTTTATTCCCTTTCATGGCCTGGACAGTGAAATGAGGGATAGAATTGTTGTTATACTCATTGTTGTTGTTGGTGGTGGTGTTGTAGTTATTCTTGCTGTTAGTTCAGTAGAGTAGCTTTTACCGATGGCAAAAGGAGGTTAATGAGAGGTTTAGTTTGCAATGTTTTCATTTCGAAAACATATGCATTTGTTCACGATCGACTTATCGGGGGATATAAACTTCAATATGTGAGCCAGTGTGTTAAATTTGTGTGTGTTTGTGTGCATGATCACCGCCCCAAGTCCTCTTTTATGCAACGCATAATTCAAGCCATCAGTAAACGCGACCGATCGTCGGATTCATGCCCCACAGTGACGATCGACAGCTTTGAGAAAATCTCTTCGAATCGGAGCTCAGACCAGGATTAACCCATTATATCGCGGAACCAAATGAAGTTCAGTCATAAGACCATTTACGATACAGTTTATGATAGATCGGTTACCATTGTTGGGCTTTTAGGCCTCGATCGGTGAGATCACTTTTCGAGATATTAGCTATTAAGTTATAAATGGAATATAATCAATGGAAATAAAAAAGTAAGGTGGAGAATATCGTGAAGTAGGATTATTAGAACAGGAATTTATGGCTGATGGATTCAATGAACTCTACTATAATACTGAATATTTAATAAATTGATCATAAGAAGAGCGCGATGAATGAAATATCTGTTTAAAATACGATTCACGATGGTATCAAAAACCTTCGATCCATGGTTTATTGACGGTAGTAAAGCATAAGGCGACAGAAATCTTCGCCTGGCAAGGGTTAAACTATCCATTGGCATTTACGATATGAACGTTTAACACTTTGCGGCCGAGACCCGATGGCGGCGGCAGCGGTAACGTTATTAAAAGATCAATTAATGGCGCTTTGTCACGCTTTGCGAGTACGTGGTCATAAACAACGATCGGGCACGACGACGACGAAATCCCCGGGGGGACGGAGTGGAGCCATCACAAGGGGTTCAATGAAAACCGCGTCGGGGATTTCGGGTACGGAAAGAAAATTAAGAGAAATCGTGATATCGGTGGGTGTTGTTGAGCATTAAAGTGAAATAATTATTAATAAAGCGGGGGGGAATGTGTTGAGGTGAAAATCATGTCCGATGGACGAAATATTCCTTGTTGTATTATCGGGTATGGTGTTTGTCGTCTCGTACTTCATCATGGTCTAAGTGAAGTAATAAAGACGGATGTATGGGGTGAGAAAAAGGCACGATGTTAGAGTTGTTGTTTTTATTATTGTCGTTGTTGTAATTATGACGAAACAATAAAAACAAACCACTTCCTTCGCCGGCGGGGAGGGAAAATTACACGTATTTTACGGTATTACGCCGTTAGCACTCCTTTTCTTTCAATTTCAAAGAGTAGCTCTTCCGCTCTCTCTCGTTCTCTCTATCGGTGTAGCCATCTCTCTTTCTTTTACTCTCAGTCTTTGGAGCTATATAATTATATAGCGAAATTGGAGATAAAACAAATGGCTTCCGTTTTGTGTTCGGTTGCCAAATGTTTGACCCATTTTTTCACTCCTCTATGCACGGCTTTGTTTACCAGAAACTCTTTGAGGTAGGGTTTTGTATTCCCCATTGGTGTTGTTATTGTTATTTGATCCCCTAATGATAAACATAATCACGTGTTCTCGAACTTGATTTACCGCTCATACGTATATATGTGTGTATGTGTTCTCGTCAATACATGTGAAGACACCCTCGCTCTTCCTCGCTTGAACAGAGGGTCTTCTTTCTTATTTTTTCCTTTTATTGTTGTTGATGTTCTTTCCTGATTATGGGGCCGTTGATGTCTTTGTTGTTGTTGTTGTCTTTGATTTTGTTGTTGTTGTTGTTCAAAGTGACCTTCTTTGGCTTTCTTCGATTACGAACACAAGAGAATCGGATTGTTCCAGAATTTGGTTTAATTTGTCGAAAATGCGCTACGAATGATATTGTGGATGGGGGAAATGGAGCTTATGGTATAGTATCGTATGGTATGGGGTAAGGGGTTAATTCTCGTAACCCTCAGACTAATTGGACTTGGGAGATAATTATACTGCGCATTACAAGACGCAAGCAAATCAAAGGGCTATCAAAAAATACATAAATAATACGAATGTCTCGATATGAACTAATCGAAGTCTCGCATATGCCCAGCTGGCTCGGGTCGACTTACATAAATTTACAAACTCTGAGAAATAAAAACAAATTTAAAACGAATTCAACGATCGAACCCCATGGAAGTCCCCTCAATTAACCCCACGCCCTCTGTTAGGATCCGAAAACTTCACGGCGAGGGCGAGTTGGGCTCCAAGGAATTCATGGAATTTGCATGCTCAGCTACATAAATTGAAAGATAAACTCAATGAAAACTCTGAGGGGCTCCCATCCCTATGGCGAAATAATTTCGGACTTTATTATGGCCTCCGTCGCATACCGCGTGGTTAATTAATAAAACCCATTACGAACGAACCCATTCTCACCCTTCTACAGCCGATAACGTCCATAAGTTATGCTCGCCGAATTAAGCCATAAATCTCGAAGTCTCCCCAAACCAAATCCTTCCTATTCCTTAACGTCGTCCCCCTCCCTGAAAGATGCTTCTTAATCTATGGGCATCTATGGTAAATATTTCCGCCATCATCAGCAGAAAAATTTGTAATTAAATTTTTTAAACTTAACAGACGCTCATTAAAAGGATTCGAGTTCGTTCCGGCGAGGCGTGAAGTTTTACGATTGAGTGCAATTATGGAGAATTCGTTCGGAATCGTTGTCTAAGGGGAAAGCTGTAGAAGTGGGTGAACCAGGGAGCGAAAGAAAATCCATTAAAGTGTGAAAGGTGAAATACTATTATTGAATATTATATTACATTACTAGGAAATCGTGTTGTATGTACATATATAGTATGTACTCTATTTCCATGAAAAATTGCATGATTTTTGAAATGTTCGGAAATTTAAAGGTCGTCACGAATTAACGTCCTTTTCGCGAAATAACGCGTGTTTACGTAGATATGAACGATTTAAGATTTCCATGAAAAATTGCCTAAATTATGAATTTTTCGAAAATGTTGATGTCGTCACGAATTAACGTCCTTTAATTTAAGATTTCCGTGAAAAAAATTTAAAAATTATATATTTTTCGAAAATTTAGAGGTCGTCACGAATTAAGGTCCTTTTCGCGAAATAACGCGTATTTACGTAGATATGAACGATTTAAGATTTCCATGAAAAAAATTTAAAATTTATTTATTTTTCGAAAATTTAGAGGTCGTCACGAATTAACGTTCTTTTCGCGAAATAACGCGTATTTATGTAGATATGAACGATTTAAGATTTCCATGAAAAAAATTGAAAAATTATTTATTTTTCGAAAATTTAGAGGTCGTCATGAATTAACGTCCTTTTCGCGAAATAACGCGTATTTACGTAGATATGAACGATTTAAGATTTCCATGAAAAAAATTGAAAAATTATGTATTTTTCGAAAATTTAGAGGTCGTCACGAATTAACGTCCTTTTCGCGAAATAACGCGTATTTACGTAGATATGAACGATTTAAGATTTCCATGAAAAATTGCCTAAATTATGAATTTTTGGAAAATTTAGAGGTCGTCACGAATAATCGTCCTTTTCGCGAAATAACGCGTATTCACGTAGATATGAACGATTTAAGATTTCCATAAAAAATTGCCTAAATTATGAATTTTTCGAAAATTTAGAGGTCGTCACGAATTAACGTCCTTTTCGCGAAATAACGCGTATTTACGTAGATATAATACGTAAATTGAAAAATTATGTATTTTTCGAAAATTTAGAGGAAGTCACGAATTAAGGTCCTTTTCGCGAAATAACGCGTATTTACGTAGATATGAACGATTTAAGATTTCAATGAAAAATTGCCTAAATTATGAATTTTTGGAAAATTTAGAGGTCGTCACGAATAATCGTCCTTTTCGCGAAATAACGCGTATTTACGTAGATATGAACGATTTAAGATTACCATGAAAAATTGCCTAAATTATGAATGTTTCGAAAATTTAGAGGTCGTCACGAATTAACGTCCTTTTCGCGAAATAACGCGTATTTACGTAGATATGAACGATTTAAGATTTCCATAAAAAATTTCTTTTATTATGTATTTTTCGAAAATTTAGAGGTAGTCACGAATTAACGTCCTTTTCGCGAAATAACGCGTATTTACGTAGATATGAACGATTTAAGATTTCCATGAAAAAAATTGAAAAATTATGTATTTTTCGAAAATTTAGAGGTCGTCACGAATTAAGGTCCTTTTCGCGAAATAACGCGTATTTACGTAGATATGAACGATTTAAGATTACCATGAAAAATTGCCTAAATTATGAATTTTTCGAAAATTTAGAGGTCGTCACGAATTAACGTCCTTTTCGCGAAATAACGCGTATTTACGTAGATATGAACGATTTAAGATTTCCATAAAAAATTGCCTAAATTATGAATTTTTCGAAAATTTAGAGGTCGTCACGAATTAACGTCCTTTTCGCGAAATAACGCGTATTTACGTAGATATGAACGATTTAAGATTTCCATGAAAAAAATTGAAAAATTATGTATTTTTCGAAAATTTAGAGGTCGTCACGAATTAAGGTCCTTTTCGCGAAATAACGCGTATTTGCGTAGATATGAACGATTTAAGATTTCCATAAAAAATTGCCTACATTATGAATTTTTCGAAAATTTATAGGTCGTCACGAATTAACGTCCTTTTCGCGAAATAACGCGTATTTACGTAGATATGAACGATTTAAGATTTCCATAAAAAATTGCCTAAATTATGAATTTTTCGAAAATTTATAGGTCGTCACGAATTAACGTCCTTTTCGCGAAATAACGCGTATTTACGTAGATATGAACGATTTAAGATTTTCATAAAAAATTGCCTAAATTATGTATTTTATTTTAGTATGTATTTTAGATATGAACGATTTAAGATTTCCATGAAAAAAATTGAAAATTTATTTATTTTTCGAAAATTTAGAGGTCGTCACGAATTATCGTCCTTTGCGCGAAATAACGCGTATTTACGTAGATATGAACGATTTAAGATTTCCATAAAAAATTGCCTAAATTATGAATTTTTCGAAAATTTAGAGGTCGTCACGAATTAACGTCCTTTTCGCGAAATAACGCGTATTTACGTAGATATGAACGATTTAAGATTTCCATAAAAAATTGCCTAAATTATGAATTTTTCGAAAATTTATAGGTCGTCACGAATTAACGTCGTTTTCGCCAAATAACGCGTATTTACGTAGATATGAACGATTTAAGATTTCCATAAAAAATTGCCTAAATTATGAATTTTTCGAAAATTTAGAGGTCGTCACGAATTAACGTCCTTTTCGCGAAATAACGCTTATTTACGTAGATATGAACGATTTAAGATTACCATGAAAAATTGCATAAATTATGAATGTTTCGAAAATTTAGAGGTCGTCACGAATTAAGGTCCTTTTCGCGAAATAACGCGTATTCACGTAGATATGAACGATTTAAGATTTCCATAAAAAATTGCCTAAATTATGAATTTTTCGAAAATTTGCCTAAATTATGAATTTTTCGAAAATTTAGAGGTCGTCACGAATTAAGGTCCTTTTCGCGAAATAACGCGTATTTACGTAGATATGAACGATTTAAGATTACCATGAAAAAAATTGAAAAATTATGTATTTTTCGAAAATTTAGAGGTCGTCACGAATTAAGGTCCTTTTCGCGAAATAACGCGTATTTACGTAGATATGAACGATTTAAGATTTCCATGAAAAATTGCCTAAATTATGAATTTTTCGAAAATTTAGAGGTCGTCACGAATTAACGTCGTTTTCGCGAAATAACGCGTATTTACTTAGATATGAACGATTTAAGATTTCTATGAAAAATTGCCTAAATTATGAATTTTTCCAAAATTTACAGGTAGTCACGAATTAACGTCCTTTTCGCGAAATAACGCGTATTTACGTAGATATGAACGATTTAAGATTTCCATGAAAAAAATTGAAAAATTATGTATTTTTCGAAAATTTAGAGGTCGTCACGAATTAACGTCGTTTTCGCGAAATAACGCGTATTTACTTAGATATGAACGATTTAAGATTTTTATGAAAAATTCTTTGAATTATGTATTTTTCGAAAATTTAGAGGTTGTCACGAATTAACCTTTTCGCGAAATAACGCGTATTTACGTAGATATGAACGATATGATATGAAATTGCCTAAATTATGAATTTTTCCAAAATTTATAGGTCGTTACGAATTAACGTCCTTTTTGCGAAATAACGCGTATTTACGTAGATATGAACGATTTTAGATTTCCATGAAAAATTGCCTAAATTATGAAATTTAATAATTATGTGAAATATGTCAAAATGTCAGTTAATTCTAAAAATAAAGATGTCAAAAATAAATTGTTGGTCCAATAAATAAACATACAACTTTCTTCTTTTATATATTAGTATAGATATATGTAGATATCACAAAATCAAAATTGGATTATCATATCACGATTATTCGTCCTCGTTCAATCTTCTAATTAAGTCGAAATGTTATTCTTAAATGAGAATCAAAATTAGATTGTGTGAAAGCGAGAGTGAGCGAACAGGATTGAGAAAGAGACTGAGAGAGAATACAACTCAACAACAATTTGTGAAAATTCCACTACGAGCTTCGTTTCGTTTTTCCCCAGATTCGAGACAAACAAACTTTCGCTTCCGCCAGGATGCGGAACATGCGGTGGCGGGGACGAACGTGTTTGTGATTTATGAATTCTTCATCATGTTGTTTTGTTGTTGATTTTGTTTTTGTTGTCGATGTTATAATTGTTCTTGCATTCCTCTTCAGAGATTTCAAATATTTTAGAAACGGTTTAGGTCGATGGTGTTGCTGCTCAATTTGTGATTGTGTTTGTGTCTGTGCTTTGTTGTAATTTTCGATGTTGTTATTGTTGATGTTATTATTGTTGTTGTAGCTACTGCAATAAACTTGCGTATTTAATTAACAATCTGCTGCTTTTAATTGGCTTTTGTGTGGAATTCGACCGGAATGCAGTCGGTTGGCCGTCGTTGGAGATGTTTATGTCTGCAAAATATTTAATTGGAACCATTTCACGACGCCCCCTCCTTGAACTCCTCACAACCCACTCAAACTTAAAGCGGAACCGGAAATTTGAATCCACCGGAACTCACTGAACCGCCATCTTTCGCACGACAGACGAAGGGACGGAAGATCCTTCGTCCCTCGCCTCGCAACACGTTGACTACGAAAATTTCTTCCCACCGAGATTGCAATCAAATCAGCTTTTTTTTGTGTCTTGTATCCCATAAAAAAGTAGTGAAACACAACAACATCAATAGCAAAAACAACAACAGCATCAAGAAAATCAACAACAATAACAAAATAGCAACAAAAAACAAAACAGGGCCCGAGGACGCACTTTCGGTTGGGAAAATTTCGTGTAAATTTGCAAATGCAAAAATCGTAAAAACAACGTCAATAAAACCAAATCGAGAACAAAGAGTGACGAGACTCTGGCAGCTCTGGCAGCCACACACATAGAGGTGGCACCCTCGTGATTATCCCGGGATCGTATGCGAGGAATTAGAAGCTTCCTTTCAGGATAATAACTCGCAGTTTTATTGCGTCGCAGGCCCTTCTTCGCCCCTCCCTCCAACCGACACCACGCCGATGGCTACGTGATGATATTTTTTTACGATTACGCCTCGGAGTCGACCCTGCGTGAAATCGGGGACCCCGGCTCAAAAAATAGTTTGATGACGATGGAATGAATGGGAATGGGATGGAGTGGAATAAAATGCAAAAAATAAAAGAATCATAAAATCAATCTGCGCTCCTCCTTCCCAACCCATGTTATTGTTGTTGTAGTTGCCATTGTTGTTGCAGCCTCGAAAAGAGAGATTTGACAGTTTTTACGATGTTCGTTGACGCCCGAGTCAAAGGTTAAACAACACGTAACGCAATGTAACGTAACGATTATTGCGAACTTAAATGTTTCTATTATGTAATGAGAATTAGAAGATGGAGAAGAGGAAGAGTTTTAGGGGTTCATTTTTTGTTCGTTGGAATAAAACACACGAAAAAAAAAATACAATATCTGGAAAATCTAACTATTGACATAGTGATTCATTGCGTTATAAACGTCAGTTTGACAAGAAAGCCGAAAGGAAGTTGGGGATTTTTTCTTTATTTTTACTACGTTTCTTTGCTGAAACCACGTTTATGATTACGATAACGTTTATTCGGAACATTTTGTTGCATCGCCGATTACGATTATTTCCCCATGCTGTATTCTCTCGTTGTATACTGAGGCTTCGGTTATCTGGGAGAATTTATAGGTCTCAATCTTTTATCATCCAGAAGCCCATCGGTGGAGTGAGGAGGAAGTACCTTTGACATATTATAGTAAATGGTATACCATTTGATGTCTTCTTCTTTCTCACAATAAAAGGGTTTCATGGGAAACATTTCTCAGAAGTTTAATTTCATTGATTGATTTTCGATTTTTAGACCTCTTTTATGGACCTTCTAAAATCTCCAATTGACTATTAATTTTTAACGAGGTTTAATTCACTGTCATTCATTTTCAATTGTTAAAATATTTATAGTAATGTGTACTACTATTTTTGGAAAAACCGTCCCTACATCGGAGGTTCATTTAAAGTCAGCGCCTAAAACCGCGCGTCAGCTTCTGCACCGAAAGCTCTTGATCGAAAGCTCTGCTAACAACAGATTGCTGTTAAATCGAACGACTTCTACTCGCTAAAATTTTCTTTTCGCTAACAGCTGAGTGTATTCTTAACAGCAGCATATGATTCTTGAAACAGGAGTTGTTGAGATAACAGCTGTTGTTGTTGTTGAGTTTACAGCTTTTGCTGTTGCCGTTGTCGACTCGACCCATAGAACACGAAGCACGACCGTGACTCATACGAGTGATTTGCTGTCAATTATTTGTGTATTTTCGCAATAGCAACAACAATTGTGCGGAACAATTAGAACAGAACTCGTGGTTGTGGTCGGAAAAGCGCCATTGTGTCCAACATTGCCAACAGGCAGCGTGGCCGAGCGGTCTAAGGCGCTGGTTTTAGGCACCAGTCCGAAAGGGCGTGGGTTCGAATCCCACCGCTGTCATAAATTTTTTATATTATTTCATATCATGTTTTTTTTTTATTTCATTTTTAATTTATTTCTTTATTCGTTACTTTTTTTGATTTTTTTGTTTTCATTAATTTTTCTCAATATAGAAATGGTCATACGGCTCTGGGAGGCTGGTAATTGTGAACTCACGGACTCAAGCGACGTCGCCGCGTCATTCGCGATGCCCCGCGGTCAGGAGTTGACAGAAACAATTTGCTGCCTCGTAAACGCCACGACCGACGCCGGGACATCACCGTGTGCGCACCGCCCCCTGTCGGCAGAGACCGCAATTAAAAGCGGCCGCCTGTCTGCCGCTGACATTTCCGACATCTTCCTCCTCCTCCCGGGCAGTTTAACCCTTTCTAGGCCGACCCGCCCGGTGGCGCGGCCAAAACGGAAACATGTTGATCTTGTTAAGACAACCGCTCGGGACCCCCTCCCATCGTGCCCTGGAAACGCAGTCAAATGAAGGGAAATCGCGGGAAATTAAAAGGATTTCCATCGCATGCGTCAACCGCGTATCGCTGTTGGTTATCATCTTTGTTGTTGTTGTTGTTGTTATCGTTCATGCTGTTGTTTTTGTTGTCGTTTTTGGTTGATCCCTAACCCGCCGAAGGGTTAAATTTTCCACATCACCACGAAATTGAGACATCAAATTTGAAATGTAAATCTCTGCGCACAGTGGGCCATATTCCATTTGAGAAGTCATTACGTTCATCTGTCCCAGCGGCGACGTCTGCGGCCGGTCGGGCGATTATGATTCTCGTACTTTGAGCTTGTTCGAATCCTTTGTAGAAAAAGTATCGAGTTTCACTTGAGGACAATGATGTAGGGTTGCCTCGGTCATAATTTGTTGCGTCTCCAACCGACCATTAAACCAACAATTGGAATCAAAGGGGCCGGGGAGAGATGAAAGGACTGTCGGACCGATTGCCAGAATCAGATCTGACTTTCGTCATCAGGAGCATCCTTCTTAATGGCTCTTGAGATAATTATTTTCATCATTTTGAATCTATTTCCATTGGATTGATTTATTGAAATTGGGAAAGTTCATCACATATAGGAGAGATTTCTCATTGCTCGTCCATGACTCACGTGATTTTGTTTCATATCAAGCATGATTCCTCGGGTTTTCCCTTCCCAAGTTCTGAGAGCGAGAATCAGAATCTAATATGCATATGTTAATGATCATTCAAAACTCGCTCGATAACGCGAGAACTTAGATTTCTCTCCGAAACGGCGCTCGATTCTGTTTACTACCTATTTTTGCAAAGTGTTATTCACAGTTTGTGGTTTTATTCTCATCTCTTCGGGTATTATTAAAACAATACAACCGGTTTTCTCTCGATTTTGGGTTTTAGCTGAATTTTGAATTTTATGTGAATTTTGTTGACGAAAATGTAAAATTGCAGTTGAAATCAATTTAAAGCATCTGTTTCTCATATTCACTCTTTCTCTCTCTATCTTCCTCTCTCCATATCACCCTCTCTTTTACTTTGTCTAGTGTGAAGAACGTCCTTCGAAGTCAGAACAGACGACTAATCATGATGAGGCACAAAAATTAATATCTCTATCATAGAAGTGCTTATGGAACGCACCTGTAGAATGAAAGGGAGGCAAGTGAAGTTATGGGATTAAAATTCACAAGATGTGCCAGTTGGAGTTAACTTGACTCGGGGGAAGTTCAATCAGGTGATGTCCACTCAGACTAGAACGTGTGAGAAAGCGAACGGAACAGATGCGGAGGATGGAAATCAATGGAATTCGGGGTTAATGATCTTCTCTGATGAAGGTGCTCCACTGCATCCGTGTTCTCATCGTGTTCGCAAAAGGCAGATGGACGCAGACAGAGGGGGTGATAATGAGGATGGTCGTGATCATGATCATGACGTAGCGCCACTGGTCGTCAAGAACAGACGACTTTTTCCATTGTCTTCGCCTTTGTAGTCGTAGTCGTTGTGTTCTCTTCGCCTTTGTCGGCGTCGAATCGAACAACAAAATCGAAAGTCGTCGAGAATAACGAGCTTATGTTCTGACGCCAAGTTCAGTTGGCGTTCGACGACGTTGGAGTCTGGATTCGTACGTGAGGCGCGACTCGAGAACGAAGCGGATTTAAGTGAGGCGGATTTTGTTGGTGGTTTTCGAAGGCGGCGAAAGGGATTTGGATCGAACGAATGTGTATCAATTTGGATTGGATCAAACGGACTTAGATTAAACTGATTTGGATAAAATTGATTTGTATTAAAGTGTTTTGGATTAAAGTGATTCGGGCCGAACTGATTTAAATCAAACTAAATTGGACCGAACTAAATTGGATCAAATTGAATTGCATCAAAGTGAATTGAATCAAACGAACTTTGATCAAACTAATTTGGACGTCATTGAAGTGAACTTGGACAAATGTTGCCGAGGTTTTCCACGTTCCTGATTGCACTGATCGTGTCCATCAGTTGGCACGTGTGGGAGCTGGAAGCGTCCGCGATCAACCGATACAACTTATTCTACAGCGCCCCGCTCAGATGCACCAACCCCAACGGCCGGGCCGGCGTTTGCGTTTCGATCCATCAGTGCGCGTCTCTCGATAGCGTGCTGCGCAATAGAATCGAGCGCTACTACGAGTTCGTCCGGCGATCGCAGTGTCTGCCGGCCGTCGGCAACGATGACGCTCTCGTGGGGAGTCCCACCGACTACGTCTGCTGCACAAAAGAAATTCATTTCGCCGACGAGCTGAGGGGACGCAAGCGTCAGCATAAGATCACGTATCCATCTGACGATGACGACGCCGCCAACCGCTCGTCATCATCATCGCCCACAACCCCTTTCTCGTGGTCAACGTCATCGTCGCCGTATTCATCTTCTTCTTCATCGACTGCGAAGGACACTCTTGGCCTCGATCATGCCGAACAGAGAGGGATCGAGGATGATGTGGTGAGTCAGAGGTGTTGAAAATAGATCTGAGATCGGTTTTTAATATATTTCTTCTAACAGTACACAAAGTCATTCAGGTACCAGGATCGTTTCCCGAGGCCCCCCGACTGCGGTGGAATCACCATCGGCAACAAAATTTTCGGCGGTGTCGAGACCGAGCTCTCCGAGTTCTCGTGGATGGTGCTGCTCGAGTATCGAACAAGTGGGTCTATTTTTTTTGTTTCTCTTTGGCCTTTATTTTCATTCCTACTCTCTCTTTGTTTTCATTTTCAGTTAAGCAAGCTCTGGTTTCCACCTGCGCTGGTTCCCTCATCACTGAGCTGTACGTCCTGACCGCGGCTCACTGCGTCCAGGGGCCGATCTTGGAGCACGTTGGACATGTGTAAGTTCTTCTGACTCATGCCATCATTACCGCTCTCTTTTGATCACGATCAGGGATTTCTCTGCCTTTCTGTACTGTACTCTGTACTTATCATGATCCCCTTCTCTCGCTTTCACACAATCCCCCAATAACACTCTCTTTATCTTGATCTAAGCCATTCTCTCTTTCTCATGATCCCAATCTCTCTCATCTCTTTTTTTGCAGGGAGTCGGTTCTGCTGGGTGAGCACAACACGGCGACGGACGTCGATTGCACCGGAGCTCGATGCACGGCACCGACGCAGCGCGTGCGCGTCGCTTCGATCACCGTGCACGAGGGCTATCGTGACGGCACCGAGCGGATGATGCACCAACACAACGACATCGCGTTGCTGCGTCTCGCCCGACGCGTCGAGTTCTCGGACTCCATTCAGCCGGCGTGTCTGCCGTGGCGGGAGCCGCGTCAAGTCCTGCAGTCGGGCCTGAAGCTGACCGTCGCCGGCTGGGGTCACAATGGATCAGGTCAGTAGATCAAGCATTTCACTCTTTTTTTATTGTCTACTTCTCACTCTTTTTCTTCAGTGACCCACACGGCGGAGAAGCGCAAGGTCGTCGTGCCCATGGTGGAACCGGCCGAGTGTCGCCGCATCTTCGCCGAGAAGATCTACGTGGCCGACGAGCAGCTCTGCGCTGGCGGCAACTACTACGAGGACAGCTGTCGAGGCGACTCCGGCGGCCCCCTGATGCGGCTCAGCCCGGAGCCGGCATGGATCATGGAGGGTATCGTGTCGTTCGGCAGCGGTTGTGGCCTCGAACGGCCGGCGATCTACACGAGGATCCGCAGCTATTTGGATTGGATTGCGAGGAATGTGTTGCAGTGATTGTTAGGATCGGACAAAGGATCAGCAATCCAGCGAGAGGCTCCTCTGTGTGCATCCAATACCTGTGATAGCTCTTGTTAGCTATTTGTAGAAATGTAGTTTTAGTTATGGAAATACAGTGATAAATGAATTCAATATATTATCTTGTAAATATATTGTATTATAAATATATTGTACTTGTGTATAAATTTGAATGTTCAGACTTCTCCGATTGGAAATTATTCAGCACCTTCGTACCCAACGATCTGTCATGTACTAAAGAATATTGGAGATAGATCAGTACTTGAGGGAAGATTCCCTTAGTCGATGATTCACATTAGCGTCGATGAAGTTTGCGTAGTCAATGAGTTCTCGACCTTCCTTTAGTCACTAATTACACACTGTAATGGAAATTATTGCGATCAAATGACCACGAAATCGAGGGAGAAACTAAAGGGACTTTCCATCTATTTTCACTCGCACTCTCCCACCTCTAATGCGGTTGGGGAAGTCATTTCCGAAAGTGGAAATAGTGAATTTGTATATTAATCTGATGTTAATCTGATAAATAAATGCGTCTTCCGTGAAAATGAAAAGCCGCAAAAATCCCATATATATAATATACGGAAATATTCTACCATCCCGCAGAAAGAGTTCCATGAATAACTCGACACACAAACTATGGTTTCTCTACACGAACTAACAGAACTCAAAACCTGATGGAATACAAATTTAAATTCTTCTATACAAAACGAAAAAACGAATATTGATATTCTTAAGCTAAACAAATATCATTGATTCGATCTTCATGGTTTCGCGATTAGATTTTCTATGATTCTGCGATTAGATTTTCTATTTTTGGCTTTATTTCGTGCGCCGCAAGTGATTTTTTTAATCGTTGCCACCAATGGAATCTAATCGACAATTAACGCGAATTGTCTCAGAACCAAAGAGCGATTGAGACTAAGAAAATGAATCAAAATACTGAATTCTGAAAAACCTGTACGCGATTGTGATGTCATGATAATCAGACATTAATATTCATTTCGATTATTCTTGGCTCTCAACGGCTGAGCGGCTCTCGCTTAGGCTGGGTAGATGTGGAGTAGATTACGATGTGCTTTTAATTTTATTCCAAATATTCTAATTAACATGCTGTGACTAAATGCCTGAGAATGGCGAGTATCAAATAGAGATCACTTCGAGCACTGCATGGTATTCCCCAGTCACCGACTCTGGGCTTCCGTTCGTCCGTCCGATTGGTCGGATTGATTGACTCACGCAACATGGAATTGATAAGGTTTTCGTAAAGATCTTCGACGAGCACTGACCTCAACGAAGATGTGGCTGTGAATGGAAAATTAGCGACCACAGACCAGACATAATCATCGTGGTACCATCTGACCGACCACAGAGTATGAGTTCTAATGTGGAATTTTACTGATCTTCTTCGCGATCTGCGTCTGCTCATTATGCAGCTGATTGAGCGAAAACAAGTTCACAGAGTTCGACCCGTTGGGTGAAGCACCGTCCATGCATAGATTAGCACCGTGCTCTATGAGTCTTTCTCGTCGCCCTTCTCACGGAACCCCTCGGGCGCTGTGGGGAATTTCGGAGTTCTTGGGTCATGGACAGACAAGAACCGATGGTGGGCGTGTGCCGACTGCGTCCACGGGGCGAAACCTGCCATGTCATGATATCGCTCGAAACTGGTAGAACTTCCAGAGGCCACAAATGACGAATGCCGACAATAACAATAACGTCCATAACAATGATAACTCCAAAGAACAAAAACAAAACAGCGGTCAACAACAAAAAATGCTAATATTTTTGAAAGTTCGAGCATAATGTGGTAGTTCATGGAACCAGTTCTTCGGCTCGTTGTTCTATGTTCCAACGTCCGAAACAACGTCGAGAGAGTCATTTTCACGGTCATGTGGGATTCCCGCGAAAATGGTTTTCATTTCCGTGGAAAATGTTCTGCTCGAATTCGCATCGGAGCGAGAGCGGTGAGGGTTTCTTATCATCACCGGATCCGATTCGAATCGATCGATCGAGTTTCTTCGACTTCCGCTCACCGCGTCATCCGGAGAGCATCACAACAACAACAACACTGACCGTTCTCTCCCTCTCTTTCTGTCTCACTCAGTCAGTCAGTCAGTTGCTGGCGATCTCGTCGGCAACATTCTTTATCAGCATCCGCTGGCAACAAGTTGTTGGCGACGACGATTCTTCTCCCCGATTGCTATAAAGGCTGGCGCAGGTTTTCACGCAGATCTCAGTCGGACTCTAGAAGGCTTAGTGCGAACTTTAAAATCAAAACTCTCTCTCTCTCGCTTCGACTCCCTTGGTGCGGTGTTGGTGAAAGCAACAACAAATACATTGGCTACAATAAAATCGTTCAAACGAAAACAAATAAAGTTAAAAAGAGATCAAATATCATTTACGAAAAACTGTTTCTTGCAAGGTCGTTGAAACCACAATAAAAAAGCAAAAAAATTAAACGAAAAAAAACAAAATATTCAAAAATTCGCATTCTGTCGAAATCTCGGGGCAGCAATTAAAACAAAAAACAACAAAACGTTGGCAGTAACAATAACAATAACAGCAACAATAATAACAACAACAACTATATAATTATCAGTTACAACAACACGATGCGAATAATACTGATGGGACTTTTGGTGGTCTGGAGTGCGAGAAGGGCCGATGCACAATACTACAGCACACCCCGATGTAAGTTTCCGGTTCCGCTGCAGGTGGTGGACTGGTGGACAAACGGATGGACAGACAGATAAACTCATGGACAGACGGACCGTCAGACAGACAAACAGTCGGAAAGATGAACAGAGAGACAGAGAGCTGAGAAGCTGACGATCGAGATCGTGCCATAAAGATCTCTCGCTACGCGGTTCTCGGAATTCCTACAGGTTCCCGAACGAGATCGAATATATAGATATCTTTCGACCATTACCCTTTAATGGGCCATTTGGTCATTGTTTTAACGCCTCGTCCGAGCCGTCGATAACGATGGTGAGAGTCAGCACTGACCTGTTCCAACAACAGCGACAACAACGACGACATCGCCTACCGAGAGCTGTGTGAACTCCGCAAATGAGGGTCTTACACTCATGTCATGTTCAGCCGCTCGTGGTAATCGTAATTTATTCAAGGTTCGCTTATTTTCTTAGTCTGGTCTACGCGACACGCGTGAGGTCAGTCTCAGTGTCTCACAGTCTTAGTCTCAGATTCGGCATCAGAGCTTGACTTAGTGTCGAATTCGTTTGTCCGAGTCAAATTCGAATTCATTTCTTCGCGTTCGCATTCGAATGCGCGATCTCCATGGACATAAAATCTTTATGGATTCTACCGATCGCCTCCAGTGAGCGGCCGTTGTGAGTTGCCTCGTGTCAATTCGAGTCGATTTGAGTCTACATAGTGTAGTGGACGTGACCGAGAAAACGAACGAATCTAGCGAGTATGGAACTTCCGGTGGAAGGTATTGAAACATCTACCTAGCAGTCGTTCTCATTGCTTCCACCTGAAGAACCTGTAGAACTTGGCGACTGAAAATGTCGACTCACCCTGATCTCAGTGCCACGCCCCTTTCCTACTCGATCGCCTTCTTGTGGTTTCCAAATCTCTCGATCGCCTTCCGATTCCGAGGTGGAAACCACAAGTGGAATGTTTTAATGGATCTGGATCTGGTGTAAAGAATTAATTTGCAAGCGGTTAACCACAAGCATGTCCGCGTGTGGTTCCCCTGCAGTCTGTCTGTCTGACCGTCCATTCGTCGGTCCACAGAGGAGCTGTCTTACCACAAAGACAGCGCACGTCTGTCCCACAAATGACGAAGACCTTCACATTCCATTCCTTGATTCCAGCGATCCTCATAATTTATTTCTCTCTCTCTCCTTCAGCCACTCGATGCATGAATCCCAACCAGCGGTCGGGCACCTGCGTTTCGATCTACGACTGCCAGACGCTGCTGTCCGTGCTGCAGCGCCAGCCGCTGCAACAGTCGGACGTCGCCTTCGTGAAGGCCTCCGGATGCAGCGGCGGCTACGGACGAGAGCCGCACGTCTGCTGCGCCAGCGACACGGGCTTCGCTGCGCCCCAGTACGAGCCGAGCTACTTCGGCGATTCCCCAACCAGTGGCAGCGTCGCCTTCCCGAAGACAAACGACGCGAACATCAACAACTACTATGAGAATTATGGCACCTTCGTGTCCAGCTCGCGCGGCCTGACCAGCGGCCGTGGGCTGGACGGACGCCAGCGTTTTGAGCCGGCGACAATTGCGTCGAGCTCATCGCTCTCGTCCTCACGCACCGGGCTCCTGCCACAGCCGCCCACCTGCGGCGGCGTGACCATCGAGAATAAGATCTACGGCGGCACCGACACCGAGCTCTTCGAGTTCCCCTGGATGGTGCTCTTCGAGTACAACCGACGTGAGTCGCAGAAGGCGGGGCTCCTGATCAATGACTGGCAATAATTTGTGGTTTTCGTTGTTTCCTTTTCCAGGATCCGGTGGACTGTCGGTGAACTGCGCCGGGTCGTTGATCAACCAGCGGTACGTGCTGACCGCCGCCCACTGCGTGAAGGGGGCCATCGAGCGCCAAATCGGACAGCTGTAAGTTCAACCCCTCGTTGCTTGCCTTTTGATAGCCTGTAGCAAACCCACGATTTTATTGCCTTATTCCACTTCGATATTTATGGCCAAGAATTGATTCACTCCGGAACCTGTTCGGCTTTGGTAAAGCCGAAGCAGCAGCAGCTGTAGTTACGAGAGGAAAACGTTTATATCGTTTATTTTGTTAATTTTTTATTTTTGCGCTCGTCTCTTAATTACCACAGAGAGGTTCTTGGCTTCCAGAGCCACACAGAGATCGAGAGGAATCACCTCGCCACTGTCCCTAATGGGTTATGCCAAGTCATTGGTCTGTCTCACTGTCGTTGTGTCTGTCTGTCTGTCTGTCTCTCTGTCCGTCCGTCGATCTGTCCAGTTTCCTTAGCGGGTGACCATGTGAATGATGCATCGGGTGGGTTATTTATGGAGCTAACCTTGAACCCGTTTCGTGTCGGAGGTGATGATGACTTCGTGATAATTTGGTTAATAATACCTCCCCGCTTAGTGGAGATCGCTCCTGCCGTTTTTGGCATTCTCTTCTCCCTCGTGTTTGGCATCCCTCTTCTCCAGTGTTTGGCTTCCTCTAAACTTTCGTGTTTGGCTTCCTCGCCTCTCACTTTCGGTTTCACTGCTCTCGCCTGGAGGTGGTGATGACGGCTCCCCTGGCGTGATGATGACTTCCGAACGTGACCCCTGCGCGGAAGTCAAACTTCGAACGAGTCGAACACGTTTCTCCACCTGCCCCTCCCTCTCTTCATCCCCCAACCCCCTCCATACCCTCTTTATCCATCGCTTTTGATTTGTCGTTACCTCACTGCAATTACTCCAAGTGCTAATCGATGTTTGTATACCCAATAATCGAACTGAGGAATTGCTTTATTACCACTACAAATTTGCACTTAATTGCCAGCGACAAATTATCATTGATGTTGTTGTGTTTGTTGTTGCCAGGGTCTCGATTCGATTGGGGGAACACGATCTGGCCAGCCGTGTCGATTGCGGTCAATTCAAGTGCGCCCCGGAAGCATATCGCGTCGGCATCGATGAGATTATCGCCCACGAATACTACAAGGACACGGCCACGAACAAGGAGCACGACATCGCTCTCGTGCGTCTCGATCGCAACATTCGCTTCTCGGACTCGATCCGTCCCATCTGCCTGCCCTCCGTCGTCCAGGCCGAGCAGCAACCGAGGCCCGGAACCCAGTACACGGTCGCCGGATGGGGCCGCACCCTGAGCAGTGAGTTTAAACAAATCAAATTGTGTGGAGCCCTTAAGTAACCAACTCTCTCTCTCTCTCTCTTTTATCGCAGAGGCCAAGAGCCCGATCAAGCAGAAGCTGAACGTGGCCCTGATCGATCAGCAGCTGTGCCACCGGAAGTTCCGCGAGCGCAAGGTGAACATCGTCGAGAGCCAGCTGTGCGCGGGCGGAAAGTTCGCCGAGGACAGCTGCGAGGGCGACTCGGGCGGCCCCCTGATGCGGTTCCGCGGCGGCGCCTGGGTCCTCGAGGGCATCGTCTCGTTTGGCGTCAAGTGCGGCCTGCGCGACTGGCCGGCGGTCCACACGCGGGTCGCCGCCTATGACGACTGGATTCGGAGTAAGATTCGGGCGTGATGCGAGCGTGCTTATGAGACTAACGATAGACTAATTACTAAGTTATAATCTTGTGATCTTGCCATAACGATAACTCATTCACAACACAACACAACTCAAGTCAACACAAGTCAATTCAACACAACTCAATTCAGATTTTATCAATTCCACTCAGTCGAAATTAAGTCTTCAAAATTCCATGCAATTCATTACAGCATCACAACTAGTTTAAAATGATTTCTTTAAATTATTATTATTATTATTATAATTGTTAGTTAAGAATAGTAAATCGAATGTTAATTGGAGTAAAATAAATTATTACGATTATCTGTAATTCAAGGTGGTTTCATTTTTTCCTGTAGTTACAAGTGATTTTTTATTTGGTTTAGTTCCATAGATCATCTATGTGATTTATATCCTATATTGATTCTATTGTAGTATACCTACAAAGGATCTCAAGGTTGATAATTCCGAAAAATGCTCAGATAAATCTGAATGTTAAATCGCCGTTTATATTTAATTTTTGTATTCTTAATATTAAAGCGTCGTTTATATTTAATTTTTTTATTCTTGTCCGAATTTCATTATCGCGATGACTCCGTTTACTTAGTGATGGTATTAAAATACTGCAATTCATTGACACCAATAATCGCATATTCGTCATTGAAACGCGATGCTCTTGATAAATAAAGTCATCCAAATGGAAAGACAACAATTAAATCGCACCCACACTTGCACTGGGAACCTCTGGCCCCAGAAATCCATATCGGAACGATCGATTTAAATCGTTTGCTTTGGTTGACGCCAAAACGACTCGGGACTGGAAATACCACGACGGTCAATGGCGAAGCCCCACGTGCTTTGGACCATTTATAATGTCGGTCCAAACGCGAAGTCATCAATTATGACACCTCAATCACGCGAAATACCATAGCGCAGACAGACAGAAAGATAGACTTTTGGCCGGACATGGCCGATGATTCGTCAACGTCGTCACAGAGTTGTTTGGGTTCTTCGTCGCCTCCGGGCCCAGCGCGATTATCGCAGGTCGGTTTTGGACGTTAAAGGTTTTTCCCAAAATAATCGACCATCGAATCCGCAATGTCTGCATTCTGGCCAAGCATCAATTTTTTTTGTCTTCCGGCCGTGTATGCAAAACCAGCCCCCATGGTTCACCTAAACTAAGCTTTGACAACAAAAGCTTTTATCACATTTCTTATTGCCCCTAAAAGTATGCCTTGGACTTGGACTTGGACACTCGCTGCACTCAACTGATCATCGGCTCCAATGAAAGTGAAAACAACGTTGTCGTCGTCGTGATAGTCGCCCACTGTTCCTACGAGACAGTGGGCCTCATTGTGGTGTGTGGCTGCCGGTCGGGTCGGTGCATTGCGTAACTTTCCCGTTCCAGTTCCAGTGGGCCAAGACCTCTGGTGTAAATGACCGAGCGATCACGTTGCGGCCGTCGTCGATCGTCGGCGGGGCGGAGGCGGGTTGCGGTCGGTGTCTGCTGGAGTCGGTGTCGTTGCCGTTGTCTGCCTTGGCGACGTTGTTGTCTGCTCTGGCGACGTCGGTCATGTCTGGGAGTCGTCGTCGTCACCGTCGTAGTCGTGGGAGCTTTTTCGGCGGTGCTGCGCGGTTTTCGGTTTTCATTTCATTTTCGGCGCGAGCTCGAGGCGGCCTCTTGCGATCGCCTCACAGCTGAGCGGGTCGTCGTCGAGTTGGGATCGTCGTTTTCGAGAGCGCATCAAGCTCTGCATTTGTTTTATCGCTTCGTTTCGATTCCGATTCCGGTTCAGGTGTATTTGTTGTGGTTATTGTCGTTGGTGTTGGTGTCTTCGGTGTTTGTTTTGATTTTCGCGATCGCGATTGAATTGTGGCGTCGACCACCGAGTCAACTGCCTGTTGAGTCTCTTCCGCCCATTGCCCAGTCGAGTTTCCGCTTCAACCGCCATCGTCATAGTTATTGTTATCACTGTTGAACCGACGATCGCTGGATCGATCGATCGATTCGATTGATCGATAGATCGACCGCTTGTGGTCATCGGCCGACTGTGCGGCCAGTCCGCTGTGCGATGCTTGCCTCTCTGCTCGTGGTGCCGCCGACGCTGCTGCTTCTACTGCTGCTAGTCGTGAGCGACGTTCGCGCCGGGCTGGACGCGCTCCCGACGCCAACCGCGACGACCCCATCCATAGCGCCTTCGCTCACTACAACCTCAAGCAGCTTCAGCTCAACTCACCCCAAGTCTATCAGCTCCAGCTCTATCAGCCCCACCTCAAGCTCAATAAACTCCAGTTCAAATTTTCGATTGGATTTCCACAACTCTTCATCCTGCGCGATCCCGAACGAGTCGAAGCCGGGCGTCTGCGTCAAGGTCGGTCGCTGTGCGGCGTATCTGCAGGTGCGCAACGCATCCCACCTGCCCGCCGAGAAGGTGAACTTCCTGAAGAAGGTCCAGTGCGCGGCCTCAGTCGCAGATCCCAGTGCCGAGGTCGACATCGTGGAGCCGCTCGTCTGCTGCCCTTCAGATGGACACGATTACCTCCAGCCCTCCATCCAATTCTCGAAGTTCGAGCTGCGACGATTCCTCAACGCCACGGCCGAGGGTTTCCGGGGCAAGAAGAAGAAGAAGCTCAAGCGCCGCATCCAAACGGTGGAGCCCAGCGAGGGTTTCAATCTGTGGAACGAGTGCGGCAAGCAGGTGACCAATCGCATCTACGGCGGCGAGATCGCCGAGCTCGACGAGTATCCCTGGCTGGCGTTGCTCGTCTACAACTCGAGTGAGTGCGCGACATTCCCTCTTCGTCCTCTTCATCACACACGATTTTAACACCTTCCTCCCTTTGTCCTTGTTTCAGATGAGTTTGGCTGTAGTGGCGCCCTGATCGATGATCGACACATCCTGACGGCGGCCCACTGCGTTCAGGGCGACGGCGTCCGGGCCAAGAACGGACTGTGAGTTGATTTACGAATTACTCTGGTCATAGTAATTAACGAATCTTTCTCTCCTTCGGTAGAAAATTCGTCCGCCTCGGCGAGTTCAACGTGAAAACCGAGCCGGATTGCATCGAGGAGCCGAACTATCTGAGCTGTGCCGACGCCGCCCTCGACATCGGCTACGACCAGATCCACGTCCATCCCGACTACAACGAGCACTCGAAGGACAAATTCAACGACATCGCACTCATTCGTCTCAAGCACGCCGTCTCCTTCACGCACTTCGTGATGCCGATTTGTCTGCCCAACAAGACCGAGGACAGTCCTTTCGAGCCCGGTCAGATGTTCTCCGTCTCGGGCTGGGGCAGGACCGATCTTTGTGAGTTCTTCTCCTAGAAATCATTGTCCTTTCATTGAATTTTTCTCTCTCTCTCGATCGATCATCGCCTGCAGTCAACAAGTACTTCATCAACATCCACAGCCCGATCAAGCTGAAGCTGCGCATCCCGATGGTGCCGCCGGAGAATTGCACCCGGATCCTGGACGAGTTCGGCATGCGTCTGAGCCCGAAGCAGATCTGCGCCGGCGGCGAGTACGCGAAGGACACGTGCGCAGGTGATAGTGGCGGACCCCTCATGTACTTCGATCGCAAGCACTCGCGTTGGGTAGCCTACGGCATCGTCAGCTACGGATTCACGCAGTGCGGCATGGCGGGCCACCCCGCTGTGTACACAAATGTCGCCGAGTACGTCGACTGGATCCGTGCGGTGATCGTGGCCGAGGGGGGAACCGAGGGGACGATCAAGAGGTCGAGTGTGGTGACGGCAAAGGCGACAACAACCAAGGGGATGATTGTTGGGGTGTCGACAACAGTTGGGGAGGTAGGAAATAGTTGAGTTCTCAATCTTATTGACGTACGATTTATTTATTTGTTCACCTCACACATTCCCCACTCCCACATATACAAATATTCTTTTCAGTGTACATAGTATCTGTCTATATGTATATTTATATATTTAGTGTGTATATAATAGTGTATATAATAGAAAATACTCTGGAGATCGTTTTGTTATCACATCTGCGTTCGAACCGTGTACGATCTGTGAGAAATAATTATAAAAGAAAATGTGCTTTCTTAATAAATTATAAACATATGCCAATTGCTTTTTGTTTTTCTAGAGAGCTTCAGGGAGTTCGTCGAGATCACTTCCGCGAAGCAGACCTCGTGGAAACAGTTTCACTGAGTCTTTTGAGTCATGGAGTGATCAGACCTGAGTAAAAATATCGTTAGTCTTACAAGGATCGAGATGGAACGATCGATCGGACGAATGAAGATCGTGTTTTTAGGGGAAGGACGATTTAGGATAATAAATTAGAATCTATAGGTTGGACTTCTTCTTATTCTCCCATACTACGATTGTCACTCCCGATAGACTCCCATTTATTGACTGATCGATCGAATTGATCTTCAAATAGAGCTTCTGTAATATTTACAAGAACAGTGGGCGGGGGTCCAAAGGGTGGCCGGGGGTCTCATAATTGGCCTGCAGATGTTTTGTAATGTTTGATCAACGTTTTAGTTCATTATCGGCGAACAATTAGTCATTGTCTTGGCCGTAGCTGGCCGTGGGTTGAAATGACGGAAATCGTTCGCTGGAAACAGAAAGTTTCGCTCGGCACAAAGACAGCCGAATCAGCTGTTGAAACCACCTCTGGAGACAGCGGCAAACAGAGAAACAGAGAGGACGTGCGGAGAAGGAGTGAGAAAGATGGAGAGGGAGTAAGAGAGAGGTAGAGAGTGAGGGTCTAAATACAGTCCCATTTATTGTGGGACGTCGTTGTCGTCATTGATTGTAACACTTTGCATGCACCGGCGGGCATTAAAAAAGGAAATAAAACATACAAAAATAAAGAACATAAAAATAAAAAAAGGAAAAACAATATATTAAAAGTAAATATTGATAAATAATAAAAGCAAAATAAAAAATAAAAGCAAATACAAATAAATAAAGCAGAATAAAATAAATAAAGCAAAATAAAATAAATAAAATCAAAAAATAATAAAATTAAATGAAAATAAAATAAAACAATGAAAAATAAAACTAAATAGATATATAAACAAAAAATAAATTTAAACTTTTTAAAAATATAATAATGCAAATTTATAAATTAATAAAACAATACAAATACAACTGAATAATTTAATAAAACCGAATTAAAAAATAAGTAAATAAAAACTACTGAAATTAAAACAAATAAAAAGGAATAAATGAAATAGAGACAAGTGGAATAAATAAAAAAAAAAAATACAACAATATAAAGAAATGAAATGAACCAAGAAAATAAAATAAATTTATTTCTTTAATGAACTAAAAAAATAAACAAAATTAAAGAAATAAAATGAACTGAAAAAAGAAAAAAATTAAGCCAAAGCAATAAATGTGGAGAGAGAAAAATCACCTCAATCGCAAAGACAAGTGGTCAAAAGTGGCAACGCGGTGACAACTACCAAATTCATAGTGATGCAATAAACTCGCCAACCATTTCAGACACCGCACACTTCACACCGCCTCCCTCCCGACAACCGCTCGAACTTCGGGCCAAGACGCAACACGGCCAAAACAACGACCAGCCCTCGCGCGTGGTCATCGCCAAAGCCATTCAGGTTTATGCTAATCGGCGACAGAGACAGAGGTGACTCCGACCGATGGACATCGTCGTTAATGATGATGATGGTCGGCTTTAACGATGATCGCCGTTGATGATGATCGAAGCTGGTGATGATCGGCGTCATGGTACGGCCTACGCATGAAATGAGCCATGTGCGGGCCATAAAAAGTGGCCGAGAGTGCGCCGAACAGCTGTTCGCTTGCTCCAGTAACCAAAATCGGGTGGACAGAAACTATATTTAGAGCGAACGATAGACAGACGCGAAGTCAGACAAGAGGAGTGACAAGAAGGGAGACAAAGGGGAAAGAAGAAGACAGAAAAGAGGACAGACAAGCGAACAGACAGCCAGCCAGACAGACAGACAGGCGGATAGACAGAGTGTGGTGAAGAAAAGTGAAAGTGCAAACAAGTTTTGAACTTGACTTTTCGATTGCTCGTTCTTTGTTTGGAGCTGATGGTTTTTTTGGGGCTGGTGTTAAAATGAGGGGCGTGGCGTGGAGGAGTCACCGTTGGACAGAAGAAGAAAGCCCATTGTCATTAATATTCATAATGATCGTTCGCGGAGAGGAGGAGGAGACAAATTGGCGCCAAAACGAGATGTTGAGATCATGAGTGGTTTTCTGTTGTTATTGTTATTGCTATTATAGTGTTTTTATTTTGGTTTCGGGTGGATCATGTAATATTTGTTTTGTTGATTATGATGGCCCGTGGCTGATGATGGACAATTGTGTGTGTGTGGTTAACCTTGAGCCGAATTCGGACCGCTAAAGTGGGTCAATGTGGGCATATATCATCTCTCCCTTTCTCTCTCCCACTCCCACTCACATCACTCTCTCTTGCTTTCGTTCTTTCTTTCTTCACTCTTTCTCTTTATTCTCTCCACTCTTTTTCTTCAGTATTTCTCCTTCTGGCTTTAGCACTTTTTTTATTTCTTTCCACCCTTCCTTGGGTCGCCTCAAGGAATCTCAACCCCCTCTGTTGATGGCACAGGGAACACATGTGACAATCGCAATTACCACTCAATAAAGTGTAATTTCACCGGTTGTTGTTATTTTGTTGCTGTCAAAGACGCGTATCGTAAACAACGCGCTATAAAATTTTATCTGTTGCTCGTCGAACTCCTTGTCCTCGTAATACAAAAACAACAATTGCAAAAAGCCCACACTCACACACAGGGACACGTCGCCATTGACAGCCATCATTACATTTGTGTAGAGGGCAAAGAGTGACATAAAAATGTCAACGGCACTCAACGGCTGTCAACGAGAGGGGAGGACGAGAAGGATGGATGGATGGATAAAAAAAAGGAAATGTTTTCGGGGATTTTTCATGCCCAAATTCGATGGAATTAAATGGCGTGAGAGGAGGAGGGCATCGAGAGAGGGATGATAAAGGGGAGAACAAAATATCGCCGGGTTCAAATGTGATCGAACATAAAATATCACATTTCGGATAAACACATCGAAGGACATGAGATGTCAACAAAGCGACGTTATCAATTAGCAAATGGACTGCGATGTTCATAACCATAAAGGAAGAGGATTCTCAATGGTGTCCTTTCAACCTTTCGACCCCTGAGCGGAGCGGAGGGAGAATCGGAGCCAGATGAGCCTCGGACAGGAGGCAGAGGGCGTCCCAGAGGTATCCTTCAACCTGGCAAGCACTCTCTCTTTCACTCTTCCTCTCACTCTCTTTATATCTCTCCTCCCCCATTTGCCCTACTTACGGAAAATATTTTGTTAAAAAATATAAAAGCCCCCTTCTGCAGGCCATAATTGAACATAATTAATAGAATTACGCACATCTGTCGCATCGACGTCGATCGTCGATACTTCGCTCAAAGTATTGACCGCAGACCCCGACCCTTGACTCCCCCTCACCGGAGTGGATTTTTAAAAATTTATTTTCAATTGCGAGATTAGCTTCCGGAACCCACGCGCGAACCCAATCAAACGCAAGCCAGGAGCCACAGCCACCCTCGTCGTCGGCTCACCTTGGCATCGCTCAATTATGTTCGGTTGATTAGGGCTCTGGCAGCAGGGGTTGGGGTTTCTTCGGCACAAGGTAGTTATTACCCAAGAGATGGGGGTGTGTCAACAGGGCCCCGAGTGGGCGGTGGCCGGGGGCGCAGCGAAGTCAATTGTTTGCAAAAGCAAAACAATAACTCCGCGCATTAAAAACCCATCTGGGGTGGTTCGGTCCAACCGCGAGCGGATTGAGGGGAGCGGGATCGAATGAAACCTCGCTCCACAATTGTTGCGAAGTTCGACGCACGACGACGAGAGATTGGACTTGAAGCGTAGAGATATTGACATATAGTATTTTTGCCCCTTATCTGTCCCGGCTTTTAATCGACACATATTTCTTTTAAACTTTATTGTTTTTTACTCGATTGCACTTGGTCGTGCCGTGATGCATCGTGATCTCGTGGTCTCGAAACGCATTGCAATTTTTGTTTTCATCTGCCGTTGGTGGAGCAGGATTTCTGTGGTGTGGATCTTCTCGGTCTTGAGTTTCTCAGTCTATAGTTTCACGGGCTGAAGTTTCTCAGGCTGAAGTTTGTTCGGTCTTGAGTTTCTCAAGCTATAGTTCCTCGGACTGAAGATTCTCTGTCTTGAGTTTCTCGGGCTGAAGTTTCTCTGGCTGAAGTTTCTTGCTTTCGACTATCACGGTTTGAACTAATTCGAGCTGGACTTCCTTGGGCTGAACTTTCTTGGGCTGGAGTTTCTCTGGCTTGGCTCTCGTAGTCTGGACTTTCTTGTGCTGGACCACCTGGGGCTGGACTATCGCGGTCTGGACTATCGCGATCTGGACCATCTCAGGCAGGACTAACTTGAAGCACTAACATCCCACACAATGCAGCTGATGGAGAGCGAGGCGGTTTTTGTCATCATCTTCCTGATTGTATTCCTGCTGATCGGCCAATCGGTATGTTGTCTCAATTATTCAATCAACTTCTCATTCACTCGCTGGCTCCTGGCGAAGGTCGAGAACTGTCCCATCGAGACGTCGGCCAACGAGAGCGCCCCGATCCTGTTGCAGGGCCCTCGTCGCACGATGAAGATCCGCCGGCATCGCGACCAATGCAATGTCTCCTGACCGAGGATTCTTCACAAACATCTTTGAAAAAATAAACTAATTAGAGAAATGAAATAAAGTGTTTATTTTCGACTTTGTGGTAGGGTGTTTCTCTCAGTGTACTTCGGGCGAAAACAAACGACTTTCGTAAAATGGCTGATCTTTCGTTCAAATGCTGCGACTCGATCTTGTCCTTATCAGTCTCTCCGCAGCGATTCCGTCGTGCAGATCGTCGTGCATTGCGAAATGATGATTTCTAACTTCGCAGTTTCCAGCATCCTCTGTCTGTTGATTGTGGCTATCGGGATGGTTCTCGGTGTACGCAGTGTGGAGGAGAATCCGTTTCTGAGGCAAAGGCATTCAAATTCCCACGAGTTGAAGCCCGTCCACCAGGTTTGATTATCATTTGTCTAGATTTCAATTGGAAAGTTCTGAGTTTTCTTCGTTTCATCATTTTTTCTAGATTCCCCTGAATGTGATGATCAACGCCCCCCTGCGCCCCGCCTACCGTCAATACACACACACCGGACGGTGGGTGGGCAGTGGGCGTGGTCGTCGCAACTGACCTCACAACATGATTTTTTAGTGAATAAAGCGTTTTGAAAAATTAAAAAAAGTTTTTCTTATCAACGGACAGTATCATAGTGTGTGTGAGGTAATCCCAAAACAGGATTTATGAATTTATGACAGGATCATTGTGAAGGTTCCCAGGTGAAACCGCTTTGAATGCAAACATCATAATTTTCATATATAACGAAAAAACCTTTGCAATGCAAACATCATAATTTTCAAAAATAACCAAAAAAAGTTTCCAATGCAAACATCATAATTTTCAAAAATAACCGAAAAACGCTGCTAATGAAAACATCATAATTTTCCAAAAAATAACCGAAAACGGATGTTTGAAAGCAAAAAAACAACAACCATTGTTTTGTGATTTCTATAGGACTATTGTAATAAAAGATTTATGTTTCCACCAGGGAGAGCCTTCGTCGAAAAAGAGTTAACATTTATCCACAAAAAAAAATTTATGATAAAAAAAACTCATAAAGAGTCCTCTGAGGGCCCGCTAATTGGTTGCATATGAAAAACATAAATACAATGGCATAATTTTTACGATTTCTCAAAAATCCAAAAAAAAAAGCGGGAAAAACACGCGGAAAACTTTCAACTCTTTCATCAGTTGGAATTTTCCCCTGGTAACAACCAACCCCAGGAGCCTTCGTGCAATTAACATGAACCCTGGAAGCCGCGTTATTGAAACTTCAGAGGCGCGGACACGGGGTGGGAGCAGGCGCCATGGAAACTGGTTCCGGCGGAGGCAGATAAATCATTAGATTTTGGGTGGTTTTCGATGGTTTTTAGTGGGAAAAACGAGGCAAAAAAGTGGTCGAATGGTGGTCGGATGGTCGGTCGTTTAGTTTGTCGGTTGGTTGTTCGTTCGTTTCGGCGTTTGGTCGCTTGGTCGAGGTCGCCGGGTCAGGGCTTTAATTAAGGAGAGACCAACAAAAACCCCACAACAAACCATCGGCCTCGCATCATTCAATTCGCAATTCGAAATTCGATTGTGTTCCGCGGCAGGACACGCAACTCAACTGTACCCGATGAGCGTGGCTTTTCACCAAATCCAAATCCACCACCACCATCACCTCGACTCATCGCTAGATGACGCTCGGCTCGGTTGGTTGGTCGCTTTCCACCCCATCCTAAAAGTATGCCATGCCATGACGGCTTCTGGCTCGGTCGTCGTCTCTCGCCCGATCTAATTATCTGCCTGATGTGAGCGCACTCTTTCTCTCTCGTGCTCACTGGCTTTGTTTTTATTCGCCCTCTTTCTCTCTCGTTCGGTTTCGCCTCTTCGACGACTCTTCACTTTCGATTCCGGGGTCACGTGTCGGGTGGGAACGCGTGGAACACTTGGGTCTCTGCAACAGTTAGCAAAATTATGTTCGATGATTCTCACAAAATATGATAATCACAGCAATGATCATAACGACAACAAAAACATCGTGGAGTGCAACAACACCACCATTAACAGAAACATATTATCAACAACAAGAAGAAGCAACAACCATAACAATAACGACAACAACAATAACTGATAATCAAAAACAATAATCGGTGTTGCCGACCCGCGTCCCGTGTGCGAAAAAAGACTCTTGAGAAATTATGAAAATTGTAAACATTTGCATATTGGCAACGCTCCTTCCACACTCGCAGTTTGTTTATTAAAAATTGGCAACTCGATGGGCGGGCGCGAGGTCGAGGGGGCAGGGTCGTAACGTGTGTCACTCACTCATCGCGAAGCACGCACTCGCGTGTGAAGACGGTGGGAAGGAAGACCCTCGCCCCTTCTCTTTCTCTCTCCCACTTTTACTCTCTTTTCTCTCTCTCTCTCCTTCCTGCTCCCTCTCTCTCTGTGGGAGGCCTTCGTGCCACACCCACTCCGACACACTTCCGCCGCCACGTCTCGGTGTTTATCCTGGCGAAATCTGCAATTTATTACATCAGCCTTCGTGTTTCGTTATTAATATTTACTTTTTATTAAAATTCGCGAATGATTTCATTTTCCAGTTGAAGAGCATCGAGCGATTTGGCAACGAGTGAGGGAAGGAGCCATTGGAGGATGAATGAATTTAGTCGTGGAAAGGTTTCCGATACAAAGGATACGGCGGAAGTAGAAATCAGTCATATTGTTCAATAGCAGCCCGAAGAATGGGAGCCGAAAATAAAGGCATTTAATTGGATACGTGATGGTATTGACTAAAATATGAGTTTAAAATGGGGTTTAGTAACTCAAGGATTCAATTATTTGAACAATATTGAATAGATACTCATATTTATGAACACACAAGGTAAATATTTCAAAATTATTTCACTTAAAGTAATGTTTCATTTTTAATCCTTTAAAAAAGATTCTATTTAGTTTCTACATGTATGTATCCCCATCAAAATTATTAGACGCCATATGGTAGACATCATCCTTTCCTCAAAATTATCTTTTCATCATCCAGAATTTATCGCCCATGTACCACTCAGCCATCCCATCTATGGCCTGTTCCTCTCTGGGACCATGACGACCGCCTTCCCACCTCCCTCGAAGGACATCAGTTGGTGTCGAACACGTCGCAGTCCGTCCTACGGCTGGCCTCAAATTACAAATTGATGGTAAACAAATGGCCACACGGTACAGTCGCTTTTTTTTCCACCCAGACTTAAAATTGCTAACCCAACTCGAGGGAAAATATCCTGCGGCTAGAAAAAAAAACGGTATTCTAATTTCCATGGTAAACAATAAAGAGTGAATTTGCATACCGCACTAATTACAAAAATTTCCTTCTGTTTTTAAATTAAAATATCTCGATGAGAGGTTGTGGGAGGGGAGGAAGGACGAAGGAAGAAAGGGATCGATGCATCTGATGTGAAGGTGGAAAATCCATGGCTCATCCACCATCTACTGGGTCTTCCAAGGGTTCCTCAGAGAGATTTTCGGATAGAATCTCGACTTGAGGACGCAAACCACTTGAGTTCCTGAGCCAAGGATTACACCATGAAGGTGAAGGTGTTTTTATCCGGAACATCCGGGGACGACATGTGACGCAATGTCTCGTTAAGAGTTTCCCCCGAATCCCGAACGACAAGAGCTCGATTAAAGTGGAGAAAGTTTTGTTGCAATTTTCAAGTGCGAATCGAGGGAAAAAAGCGGTGAAGCAGACACTTGAGCGAATTCCCAATCTCAAGTGGATGCTGCCGGAGGTCGGCGACACTTTTTGCACATTAGGACGAGGACAGACATGAGAGACAGACAGAGAGACATACATTGGGAGAGACAGGCAGCATGTGTGGAAGCGACGGCAGAAAGTGTGTGGAAGCTGACGGAAGTGTAAATGCTTGTTGGAAACGAGGATTCGAGGTGGAGAAGGACGACTAAGGTTAGGCATGGGTTTGTTGGTATGGGTAAGTGGGTGTGAGTGAACGTATGTGAGTAAGCGTGTATGTGTATGGGCCAAGTGACAGACGCCGCTCTTGGGTTAATGCCAAGTGATTCGGCAGCTGATGTGGCTGATAATGATCCATGAGTGGGAGCCCTCGAGGTCCTTCAAGGACCCTCGAGACAACGTAATGAACTCTCTGCACTAACGACACTCGAGCAGCGAAGGGAACTTTAAATCAAATCAAATATTTTCCCAATTTCCCCCCGGTCGTCAAACGGACGGATGGACGAACGATGAGAGCGAGGAAACCGGAAGCAGAGCTCATTATTTTGCAAATTGTTGGCTGTACTATTCGTGTGTGTGTGATGGAGAGAAAACAATTATCACAGCATGTAAATCGATGATTTTTTGATCGATTCTCACCACGCTGTCTGTCCGTCAGACTGTGCTTCGTTTTGTGTCCTCTCCCGCCTAACGAAATCGGATCCCGAATCGAGCCACGGCAGGTCCTCGTTAGACCTCATGTTGGGTCTCAAATTATACTCTACAGCATTTGCATATCGCTCAACAACATTACAAAAAACATTGGATATAACAATAACTATTACAACAACGAAACTACAAAAACAATATGATAATTATCATTTGGCAAACACAAATACATGCCGGGAACTATTTTCGCTAAACAATCAAAACAACAACGAGTGGTAAACGGTTTTGTATGATTTGGGAATTCAATATCCTGCGGGTCTGCCTCCTCCTACCCCCACCCCTCCTGCTCCATGCAACCCCCTCCAGTGTCGCCAACAACCACCACAAAAGGAGAAATTATTATAATTAAAATGTTGCAAATGCTACAAACCTTTGACTCGAATATTCAAAGGACTCGCCTTTGGTTCGCGGGTCGCGGACTTCGAAGGGGCCTCGGGGAGAACGGGGTCGCTTCTATTGAAGTGGAAGCCGAGGTCGAGTCAACTGTCCTCGCGATACATGGCTTTCAACTGACAGGACTTCTCCCACTCTCTCGAACCCTATCCCAAGTCCAAACACTCGGCATATGTTTGTTTGCAAACTTCCTCCGAACCCGCCTCTTTTTCATTCTCCTGCTCCTTCTGGTCCCTGGGGACTCTTCGCGGAAACACTCGTCCGACATGACCTAATGGGCGAGCATTTCTAGCATTTCGATCGCAACTAGAGCAGGGCACAAAGATATGTTTGCCCAGAGGCAAAGGCAACGAAAGCAGCGAAGGACGAAGGGCGCGGTACAGTTACCTACTCCATTAAAGGCGCATAAAACACTCGCCGCCGCGACGATTCGCGGGTAGTTCAAGTGGTTCCTGTGAGCACCACTGTGTGTTTGTGTGTGTGTGTGAGGCATTGTCCTCGACAGCTCGGGGTTGGCGCCTGCTGATTCGGGTGTTGTCCTGTCAAGGGAAAGCCGTGAATATCCTCGAATTAGAAATGTGGAAATTTTGAAATGAAAATTGATTCAACTTTTGTGCTTGAAAAATTAAAATTAGAATTTCTCCATGAGACGGAAATGCAAAGTGAACCGGCTCGGAGGGACCAAAAGAAGGAAGAAGCTAAGTATAGGAGGAAGGGAGAGAAGGAAGAAAGGAGGGATTGAGAGAAGGAGAACAAACGAAAGGAGTCCCTGATTATGTAGGTAAAGCCTTAAGGTAAGGAACACATCGTGCCCATTGTGTGCAAGTTTTAATCGCTCTCAGCGAGAACGAGCCGAACAAAAGCCTTAAGAAAGCCCTACCTTCCTCTTTCTCTCTTCCCCCTCCCTCCCTCTCTTTCTCTCCTTAAACCTTTCCTTGCCAATGAGGAAAATTTTCCAATTTTAAGGACCTATTTCTTGTTGTTGTCCTCGTCGTTGTCGTCTCAATGACTTGCTCGAATGATGGCTTTTTGGTTGCTCCCATTATTTATTTTCACCGCATTTACATATGAATAGACGGCGAAGACGAGGGGCGGGGAGGGAGCGTCGTAGAAGGGATGAAAGATTAAACGACACTCGCAAGGATACGTATTGTAATGTTACGTATGATGTGTGTGAAGAAGACTCATGAGGGAAATCGTAATGAAAAATTCCATCGGTTCAAATTAATCGCAATGATTTCTCTTTTGTTGCTCGAAATTGCGGCATCAAAGGTGCATATGGTAATGGTATGGTATTGTATGATAGGGTATGGTGTGTGGATGTGACTGAGTCTCGTCTGCGAATGTTTAATTGAGCAGAAGGAGAAGGGGGGTAACAAGGCTATGACGTATGACGTCTCAAACTCATGTCGAAGATACGTCAGAACCCATTAGGAACAGGAACTTAAAGATATCTTTCCTATTCGAGCTTGTACCATATGCTGAAAATCTTTTATTTAATTCACTGATAAGTTTTCTTTCCTCTGTACGACTTCTAATAATGTTTCCTTCCTCAGCCCAACTTCTTGTTGAATTGAAGGAAAAAAGACCCGTTTTTTCGAGGGTCCGGACATTTCCATACATAATACCTCGCATTGTTGGTCCATCAAAGCCATTGACAGGCGAACAAAAACACGTCTATGAATCGATGCCTACGTTACACACACATGTGTGATTAACTTCAATTATCCTTTGATCGGACGTAAGCGAAACGTCCGCGCATAATAAAAAACCCGGAAGTCCATCGAAATTACGGCGCATTAGAAGAAATCAATCCGCAAAAAAGTCGGACACGAGGTTGAGGAAGAAGGAAATGGAGGGGAAGGAGATTGTTGGACAATGAGGACGAGGGGAGGGGAGCCCAAATGTCTATCGAGACGAGCGACCGAGTCACCGAAGCGTGGAAGCGACATTTAATCAACTTTTCGTGCCGAGGATTTTATTTGTTATGCACGAAGTACTCACATACACACGCAGTTACCAACAGGGGTCGCTAATGCGAGGGGAGGATTTGACCGAACGACCGACCGACCGACCGATCCGAACTGGACCCAGAGACTTCATTGATTACCGATTACTTTCAATACTCGACTCCCGAGAGACCGCGTTCACATCATCCACAACATCATCGCCCTGTTCCTCGTCCTCCTCCTCATCATTGATTGACTGACTGCAACGTCGTCTTCATTGCTCGAGGATAATCAAAAAATTAAAATCTCTTTATGTTTTTCCACCCGCTGATTGAATGGTTCCATTGTTGATGTTTCCGCCAATCGATCTGTGGACCCGCCCTCGATCGAGCGAGGGTCCGAAAGTCTCGACGACGACGATGATGCCATCCATGATGATGGTGGTCAGCTTTATTGATGTGTAATGGATATCGCAATCATGCACAATGCATCGGGAAAGCGTTTGGGAAATGGTAATATTATCCTTTCTTCAGGATGACTGCTTTAATACCGACAACAAATAGGGAGAGCGAGAGAGAGAGTGAGTGTGAGGGTGAGGGCGACCCGCGAAACTGGTACAACGTCGAGTACAACGGGAATAATCGAGGCCCGTGGGCATTTCGTGCGTGGAAAATCCTTCATTGGCCCACTGCATTCTCCCCCCATCCCAATGGCCCAAGGCAAGTCTTCCGTGAGCTGAGGATAATTATCGTAATCATATGCGTCCATGCGAGTCGGAAGCCTCTCAATCGCCATATGAAGTCCCGAATTTTTCCCGTTCCTCTTGTTGTTGCTGTTATTTATATGCGTCTGCTTTTGGTATCCCAAAATTTAATTAAGTTCCTTTAATGCGGATCGACGTGGATTGAGGATTGTGTGGCCACTTCAGTGACGCGTCCTCCGCTTAATCTCCAATCAAGTTATTATCTGCGTGTGTTCTACGATTCTACGTTCTTTTTTTATTATCCTTCGAGATTCTCGCGTTCTTCCTAATTGCGTTTGTTCGTGTCCGAGGACAATGGCTACCTTTCACACCTTTTGTTCGGGACGAGTTTGACAAGTTTTCAACTCCTGGAGAATCTCGTCATCGGCGTGACATCCTGATGGATGGATTGATAGATAGATAGAGTTCTCGAAGTGCGTCGTTCTTTTTGTCAGGATCCATTGTTGAAGGTCCCGCGAATATTGGATTAAAGTGCGCGGTACGAGGACGTGACTCCGATGAAAAGGTGCTCGTGGTTTGAGATCCTTTGGGCGTCATTTGGAAACCCTATTGTGATGTTCGGGCCACCATCCCATCCCCTAGGCTCTCCTTCACCTCGCCGTGTGTGGTTAATCCTGGCGAAACTATCGAAACATAATCTCGCAAGCATATTCTAATAAATTTTCCGAGTGAGCAGATTGAGAAGAAAGCCCAATCGCCAGCCTCTCTCGTCATATGCGAATAAACGTCTCATAAATTGCTCCGGGAATCACTCGAAAATCTAATAAGCAATTCGGGCGATTGCTTCACGATGATGATGACGAGGCTCGTCTCACGGCTGATGATGAGCAAGGGGGAAGGGGATGACGAGCAAGAGGGAAAGAGATGACGAGCAAGGAAGAAAGAGACGACGGTGACGCTTGAGCATCCGGCGCAAACATCAACTGGATGACAGGACACAAATGTTGCTATCGGAAGGGGACCAACCGAAGGAGGGAACCATCGGCAATTGTCTCAGACCCAGTTGCGACGTCAACTGTTGCTTGCGTTTTATTGCAATTTGCGAAATTTGTGAAAGGCAAAAGGGTCCCGCTCCATGGGGTGGGCTCTGGATCCTCATCACGAACCCTCATCATCATCGTCCTTTTCGTCGACCTGCGCTGTCATCGAATGTGTTTGAGCGAGTGCGGAGCAGTGAGAAAAATGCTCATAATGAGTTGACAGACAGACAGACAGACAGACGGATGGATGAACGGAAAGGGAAAAACGCAACAATTCAAGAGTCAATAACGAACGATAAACACTGAGCACTCACCGTGACAGGAGGTTGGTGGGTGGATGGAGTTTAATCACCGTCACGGTGGGCCATCATAATGCCAGCCAAATGCCACGTCGCCATCCACATTAATTGCCAAAATCATATTTATTTCATTCATTACGTTGCGCCTGCCATGCAAAATGTCAACCCATCAGGCACATCCTGTCGATGGACGACGGCACAAGGCGGGGAGCAGAAGATTTCGATGAGTACAACATCATGGTACTGCCTCGTCATGATGTTTATTAAAAGCATAAATAAACTCAGATGGCACGATTCGCCCGGAGATGGACGAAAGTTGTACAGGAAGGCGAATGCCACAGCGGAATTCCGGAGAATATCCTCGCTGTATCCTGGCGGTACTTCGTGTGTCTCTTCGGAATTGAATGGATAGAATCACTATTGGCTCATCAACTCATTCACGGTTGTTGCAATATAGCACGAGATTTAGTAGATAGTATGAAGATTAATGTGAATATGAGAAAAAAAAAGTTGGAGTAGAACCATACATTAATTAAACTGCATAGTAGCAAAATATTTTCTTATATAAAGGATATAAATATAATATTATTACTATCAGAGCCCAATAGTAAGAACCAGTGAGGGCAGATATACAAAATTCTCTAGAGAGCACATAGAACCATTTACTAAGAAAAATATTTATATACTTTGAGGCGATCAAAGGCAAGTGTTTTCATAGAGAAACCCCATAAATTACCGGACATTAAATAATGAGTGGAAATAAAGATGATCACCATGGTAATCGAAATATCCTGAGAATTTACTCAACCGCATATGACAACATGTGAGATTGATTAAAGGAATACATATTGTTGTTATTCTTACAGGACATTCGGTAAACGACAGTCTTCACGGACACAATGGAGACCTTGAGTGAGCGAAACTTACAACAATAGCATGTCCAATTTGGCAAGGACAATGGACAAACGGCAGGACCTGAATATTGAACTATTATTGCGAGATGAGTGCGGGAAGCCCGAAGTATTGTCCTGCAATAGGTCACATGCTGACCCATTGTACGAAGGAGAAACAACAAATTGCTAGGGGTTCCTCCGCGAGTGGACAAATTGTCATCGAATGGATTCGTGTGGTGGTTTTTGATTGAATTTCAATTTTTGGGTTTGGTTTCCCCCTTCTTAGATTCCAAATCAATATAAAGAAGGACCAGCAACAGAAAAATGTTGGACAATTCGACAATTGTAAAAATAACACACACACATCCTGCATTGTCCCGCGACAATTAGGCACGAGGCCTGTTAACTCGATACACTTCTGCGGGAGGCCGTCCTTTTCCATCGTCGGCTCGTCCTCTTCTATTGACGGCCCCTGTCGGATGCTGGGAATGATTCATTTCCCCTTTGTTCGGTTGACCACTTCAATATGTCAACAGAATCAAACAAACTGTCAGCGGCCATCGATGGCCGAAGAAAGGACCCAGGACATCGAAGGATGAGGTTGAGGAGGACGAAGAATCGAAACCCAAAGGAGTTCCAATTGAAAATTGTATTTTTGCGGGTTGAAATGGAATGTTCAGGAGATTTATGTTGAAAGTTCGGTAATTTATTGCGAGCAAACGAGGGTGCCGCAAGACGAAGGAAGCCCACAACCACCAACGACGCCTCCCCCTCTGGACTGGACTCGAACGACCGAATGAAATTTGCGGTAAGACGGGAAAGAAGCGGAAACCAGATCGGGGAATGGTCGACGGAGATTTGTAATTTCTTGAAGTGACTTTGAGGCAATTCTCCGGGCCATCTAAGAAAACCGACCAAGTGACCACAATGTTCAATAGCATGGACCATGGACACATCCCCCAATGCCAATGTACAAATGTTTACTTTCATTTTCAAAGAAGTCCCACTTCGACGACCACGACGACGTCATTGAACGGCATCCGAAGGAGTGGTTGTCAAGTGCTTTCATAAGTTTTAATATTACACTCTCATTTTTAGTAATTCACTCACAAAATTTTGAATAATTCACTCTCACAATTTTATATGATTCAGTCTCATAATTTTATATAATTCAGTCTCATAATTTTTAATAATTCACCATATTTTGCTACAGCTTGTGGACACCATTCCATGGAGTCCGATCCCTCCTCCTGACCTCATTGCATTTCAAATCATTGCAAATCGAGATCGTAAAATTTTATCACCTAATTCGGGAAATGGATTCGGATTTGTATTTGAAATCGTTTGAATTTGAAATCGGATGCGAGCAGGTCGTCAACACTTTCGAGGCAATTCTTCGGAAGGGTTCCGAACCACGTCCACATAAAGCAACTGATGGACCGATGATGGTCCGAGGGATCGACCGATGGCCCGACGCAATTGTCAACACATGTGCGGTCGAGTGAAAGCGATTGTCACGGCCATCGATGACGGTCGATGGCGGAGGGCACGGGTTCAATAAGCGATATTCGATAGTAATAATCGTAATAATTCCATTATAATCGGGGGAAACGCACGCGCTGCTCGAGTGGTTGTGGTGAGGCGAAGTGATGACCATTTGCGATGAATGGGCCATCGACATCACCATCGTCATCGCCTTCGACATATTTGGTAATATTTGAGTGGCAATTGCGACGGACCAATGGGAGTGGGAGAGATATTCAAATGCTGGCGATAAACGGATTCTCGCCCGAAATCTCCGGGGAACTCGCTGTTGAAATCATGACCGAGAAAATAGTTGCGAATATTTGATGATGTCCTCGATGGTGTTGAGACGACTGAGTGATGGAAGAGAGGCGGGGGGCGTGAGCGACGGGTACTTAACGAAATCTATTAGATCACAGCGGAATGGTGATGGAATCACATCGACAACAGCAGCAAATATGCCACGGATGGCGGGGCAATTAGGATGAATTATGAACGCAATTTGAGACAATTTCTAAGATAAATCTCCGGCCATTGCCATGGTTATCAATCCTCTTGCAAATCACCCTAACCTCGAATCTAACCCGAATTCGATGCCGAATCCGAACATGAACCCGACCGACCCATCATCCGGCAACTAACTGTACCCTTCTGCACCCTCTCATCCTCCAGTAACTCATAACTGAATTAAAAGTTCGCCAATGGGATGGATGGAGGACTGCTGGATGAACAGACAGAAAGGGACCGGTCGACCCTTGGGCGAGTCGATTCGATCAATTCACCCGTGAAGCGGGGCGATGACCAGGGAGCAGCAACAGGGCCCATCGGACGACCTAACGACCGACCAAGATGAGTCGAAGGAGCGGACGACGCCTTCCATGGTGGACGGGGTTCGTCCTCCTCAACGAGGCCTGTGGGGTGGAGTATAGTGGACGGACAACTACTCGATTGGTGTGGAGCGAAAGTGCGCCTTCGGTCAAATTCTTCGCCACACACACATACTTGATTTCCTTCATTCATCCTCTTCAGAATGAAGGGATCGAGTGGGCGGGCTGTGGGTCTGGTCAAGCGGATTACGGTCTACAAGCTGCGAACACACGCCCCCCTCCGTCTCCGGCGACGACTCAACAACTCGATGACTCTTCAACGGCTTCAGGCGACAGACCTGGTCGTGGTCATGTTGCTCCATTTGTGCGAGACGCCTGCCCCCTCCTTCTGCGTCCGCCTCGGGCGCGCCCACCACGGACTTGGGTCAGTCGGCGCCATTAGGAAATCTGCTAAAAACCGAAATGAAACACTAGGCGAAACATCGGGGGGGGGGGGGGCACGAGCGAAAGCGGCCACCAACTATTGCTGATTGCTCTCATTAATCAGTGCAGGGGACTTCTTTCAACCTCTATCCTCGCTCTCTGTCCTTCATCCTCCGTCCTTTCTCCATCCTCCTCCGTCCCACTCGCTTCCCGCCCTCCTCGTGTCATCATGAGTAATGAAGCAGAAATAGAAAAATCCATTTCGCAATTACGATCCTTGCAGACGCAACATGTCCGCCGTTAATAAGGACACCGACTCCTGCCAAGCGTCGTTCTCGTCGTCCTCGTCGTCGTCATCGTTGTTTCATCGTTCTCATCGTCTTTGGTGGCGGAAGTGTTCCAGTCGTCGCTGTCGTTGTCGTCCTTCTACCATCCATCCGTCCATGCTTCACTGAGTGTGCGTTTTTGCGAAAATTAACTTAATGAACGAATAAATGAGTTCAATGGCGGATGGGATCATCTTCGGAAATTTATTTCATTAACGACTAAATATTTCGGGGACGAAATCCTTTCAGATGATTCGCTTCGATTCACCGAAAGGAATCGGTCTGGAACTCGGTAGAGAGAAAACCAACGATTTGAGAAATAGAAAGTGAAAGTGGAAGAAGTGAATAAAATGGAGAACGCAAGGGCAAAAGTGATGTTTCATGGAAAGAATCCGACCTCTAGTTTTGGTTCATCCAGATTTCGATACCACCAATTTAAACCATCGACTCCGATTTAAACTTAAATTTAAAATCCCTCTCTCAACTTCAAAGAATCGCATTTAAATTCAGATTTTTGGAAATTGTGTCGCATGGCGAGCGAAATCAATGGCAAGGACATTTGCATATGAAACGCATAAAGGGACAATAACTCAAATTTAACAGTTTAAAATACACATAAATTTCGCCGAAGCGAGTGCGAGAGAAAGAAACAGAGAGATAGAGAGTGAGCATGAAGAATTTTTAACAATAGTGAAAATGTGCAAATTATTCGCACACTATCCTCGCACACACAGGATAATGGATAATGGCACAGACATGAGGGGCGGAGGGCGAAGAAACGTGGAAATGTTTGGAATATTTTATGGCCTATTTAGAGAGAGGACAGAGTGCCGAACAAGGTGTATTGCGAATTGAGATGCGCATTATCCTCGAGAGGAAGCTAATTTAAATGGCGCATTACGTGAGTCCTGCGGAGACGCCACTTTCTATCCTTGATTTATGCGTGTAATGCTTGATAAACGAGCCTCGTCGTCGTCGTCGTTGCTTCGATGATGTCTTCGTTGGATCTTCTCTTTCGTCGTTTTTCGTTGGACGTGGATTCGACGATCCACACATGTGGTCCACGTAACACTTTAAGCTCCGTCCTACTCCCGGGCTCAGCCTGGTTCCATCGACGGATGGAAGTCGAGGCGGAAAATGGTAGACAGCAGACGGCGAGCTGCTCTAATGTGATTTATTGGTATGACTAACATTGGGGACGTGCTGCCAGGACCTTATTTGTCATTTGATTATGGCAGACGACGCTTCGTCCCTCGCCTTCCTTCCTTCGAAGGACGAAGGTACTCGAGCCGAGCTCTGCAATTGATTTACTTTGATTTTGATTTTGCATTTTAAATTGGCTGCGGCGTGGGTCGAGGGCAGGAGGAGGAGGATGAAGGAGGCTTAGGCAGGATATCACCCAGTGATATCCTGGCAAATGGGACGCGGTCGTATGGGACGGCGTCGTTTGTTGTTTTTTTTTTAGCAGCAAACAATGAACTCGATTTCGTAGTCGTCGTCGTTGTTGTTGGGACAACTTTGTTTGTTGTTTCGGGTTCCCTGATCCTGCTCCTGGTTGTGTTTGCACTATTGTTGTTGTTATTGTTGCTGTGCGTGCCATTATCCTTGCGAATTTTTTATTTAACCGCCACCCCGCTGCACTCGTGACTCATTGTTGTTGCTGCTGCTGCTGTTTATGTTTTCGCACAGGATTTCGTTGTCAATTGCGCAGAGCCCGCGACCCATCGAGGCGAAACCGCAGGCAGGGTACCTCGAGTGCCCTCAACCTCGTCCTCAATCTCAGCCTCAACATTTCCCCCTTGCCTCACCCTTGGTCTTGCCCTATTGTTAACACGTCTGTTTTTGGAACCAATTTATTCCCGAGTCGCCGACTGTCGTCCTAGGTGGAAAAGAGAGAGAGACGAAATGAAAAATCGACAAATTCGCACGCGAACCCAATTTTGAATGGATTCGATGCGCAATTTGTCCGAGTCCTGCTCTGTGTATGTGATATTTTTCAATGCTCTACTTTGTGTCCTACCGTGTGTCCTGAATGTCCTGGCGAGTGGTCCCTTCCAACTATTCCCATTTCCTACCCACTGTTCGCCTCCCCCCTCCCCTTCAGTTGTCACTGAGGATGCGCCGAATTATTATGTTTATTATGCGGATCATTTGCAAAATTTCACTCCTAATGATTTAATGAAAAATTTTGACAATCTTCAATTGAATTTCCATGAAGCGCGTGCGGCCGATAAAGGATGGAAGACAAGGACTGGGGAGGACGACAGAGAACGAGAGAGAGGAGGGGGGAATTAGAGGGGAGATAGAGGAGGAAGAGAGACGGTTGACTCCCGGATGACGGCGGTGTTCGTCCGCTGTTTTGATTGATTTGCGTGATTTGTCATCAGGTTAAGTTGTTGGAAATGAATTTAAAATGTCGGGTGCACCGTCGTTCTCATTGTTGGTGTCATTGTTGTTGCTATTGTTGGTGTCATTGTTGTTGTCATTGTTTCTGCCATTGTTGTTGGCATTGTTGTTGCTATTCTTGTTGTCATTCTAGTTGTTGTTGCCCCTGACATCGTGAGTGATTTCCCCAGGACATGACGAGCATTTTTATGAACCTCAACCGCGACCGCTCGAAGGTCCCTCGTTCCAAAGATCACCACGAGCATCAACCGCGAAATTGCGTTTTGTATTCGTCGGGTCTGAAACTGAGATCGCCTGAGCCTTTTTCCCCCTCCCCTCTCCTTCTTCATCTCCTCCTCCGTCCATCGAACACATACGCACACGTCATCCTCGTTGAGAAATAATATTTCATAAATAATTGCTTCCTGCCCGAGCGCCGATTCGATGAGAGAATATGTTAACTAATCGCCGTAGGAAAGGACTTTTATGGCTTTTCATTTCCTCAGCAACGACGACGACAACAACTTCCAATAGTCGTCGTCGTCCTCTGGTCCTCCGAAGGATCCCACGACGCATATCCTCGTGGCTTGAAGAAGCCTCCGTCGCCGCCGACTTCAGTCAACGGGAAAAACCAAAACCGGAAGCTCGCAACGTTAAACATTTATGACCCGAGTGTCAAACGAAAAAGGTTGAGGTGATGAATATCATCCCAGAGGGAGGGGGAGGAAGATAATGATGAGAAAAAGGAGAGGAGAGGAGTAGGAGGAAAAGGACGAAATGGAGAAAAAGGACGAAAAGGAGGAATAGTACGAAAAGAAGGAACAAGATAAATAAGAGGATGTTAAAGAAGAAAGGGATGAAAGAGACCTAAAATCACGACGTATGGTGGAGAAAAAGGACTCGACTAAAAGGGGAGAAAATCTCGGGAAAACTCTCATTTCCTCACACTAAGGACTACTAAGGACAACACAAACGTATGATGAACTTTTATGGCCGCTGAACACACCCACTACACTAACAACAACAACAACAACTCAATAATGTTGCCGAAGATGGCGATTGAGGGGTGGGGGGAGCAATATTTATGAAGATGATGGCGATGAAGATGGCGGGGGGTCCCAGTGAATTAGGAGCGAACTGCAATGAGAGCCATTTGAGGAATTTAATGACATGTGACGTCCCATTCGAACGGCCCAGAATCAGAATCCTGGAACGACCTTCGAAGGAACTTAACTTCCGGATCGCAGAGGGGAACTTCTCTCAGTTTGATGATGGGGAAATCCGAAATTTTATATCCAATCTTAAATTGATTTTGTATTTGACTAGGAATTAGAATTTTACTGTGAATTACAATTTGTCTATAGTAATGACTTTGATTTTGAATTTAAATTTGAATATGAATATTGGGCGGATCTGTTGCTACATGGAAACGAGGCGAGCGACTGATAAACTGTTTGGAGATTATAAATTTTATTGATTTACTTTAACACCACAACTTTAACACCAAATAAAGTCGAAAAAACCGAAATATTTTGATGATCGTCCTTTTTTTATATAGAGAGGCTTCAAATATTTTGAAATAATAAAACTCTCTTAAATACGCTTTTTTATTTCTGAAAATAATATTTAAAAAACTACAAATAAAACAAAGCTCAATTTTATTAATCAGTTGTCAAAATCATCTTTATTCAGAAGTCAATCAGCTGATGAATGATTCTATATATACAGCACAACCAAAGATTTTAGTGAAATTCTTGGTGATTTCTTCTGAAGTACAATTCAAATAATGCTCCCCAAACCAAAATGTTCCCGTATTTATACTCATTATTGTTTGTCTGTGTTTGTGGTTAATTTCAGATCCATACACCTGGGAAAATATTGCAGTCGACAATTTATTTATTTTATTCGACCAATGTCGGAATTTCCTATTCTTTATTTAAATAATTAAGCGATTGGTGAATATGTGCAAGAATGTTTGAAGGAAGTTTGCAAGACTGCAGAAAGCTACTGTTGCAATTTTTGCGTCGATTGTTTTCTGTTCAGAAAATAGTGAAAACTGCTTCGTTTTTTTTTTTTATTATTATTAAACTCGAGTTTGAATATGTAGAAAAATGAAATTTGGTATTATAATTTCACTGTCAAGTCGAATTTTACTATGACTTAAGTTGAATTTGAATATGATGAAACATTTTACTATTCAAATTTGAATATTATAAATATATTGACTGTATTATTTAATTAAATATAAAGATGAATTGATCTATAAATTCTATTTTGACTATAAATTCTAATTTTAACTATTTGTTCAAAATGTATTTTTAATTTGACAATCATTTTGAATTTCACTGTAAACTCTACTGTGACTGTGAACTCGAATTTCGTAATGATATCGAATTTGAATATTTTCATTGTTCATTCTAAATAAGTCGTTTGAATAGGCCTTATATATTCCTGCGCTCTTTTCTATGTACTAATTTTGACTATAATTCAGAATTTTACTATGAACTCCAATTTCACTATGATATCGAATTTGACTATGATATCGAATTGAAATCTGTCTAAGAACTTATTCAAATCTGATTTCCTTTTCAAGTTTCACTTCGTATTTCAAGTCGTATTTAAATTACAATTCGAATTTAAATTTGAGTTCCGAATGCGATAAATTAGCCATCATTATGACAACCGCCGACGACCAAAGGACGCAAAATGAGCCGGACGTGCGTCAGTCGTCCTTGAGAGCGGATGTCATTCACAGCTTCCGCGAGCGCGCGAGGCACACACGCCTCGTTGGCTTCTCCGAATTCCGAAGTCCTTGGGAGTGTAATGAGATCCGGCTTGGAGATCGCGGGCAGCCTTCTAATCCGAAAATAAAGGCGCCGTCGGTGGTCCGCTGTTCGTCCTTGCTTCGGCACTACTCGGATCGCCGTCCGACAATGGGTCTAGTGAGGCGGGGGAGGCGGAGAGAGCAGGCGACACCTTCGCAACGAACGAATGTAAAATTCAAATTCAAATTCCTATCCAAAGTCCAACCATTGGTCCATTGTTGAGGGCGATGTTGTTATTGTCATTGTTGTTGCTGTTGCTGAGAAAAAAGCAATAAACGAACCGCGCACCAAGGCAACCTCTGACGACCCACGGACCACTCGAGGCGGCAGAGCTAATTGTGAACTCACAACTGACGGTCGAGACGGTTCGTTCCTCACGGACGGACGCACGCAGCGTCCCCGCGAACGACAAATCAACTCCCACCCCTCGTCCTTCCGACGGCCTGAGCGGCGCATGATAATGACAAAATATTTTACGCTTCGACAGACCGCCGAGATTTTTATTTGAGTTTTATTGTTGTTCGTCATTTTCCATTAATTTCCATCTCGATGTTGTTGTTCTCCCTCTCCTTTCCAGCGCTTTTTTCGGCATTTCCTTTTCGTTTCTCTTATCGCCTTCTCTTTTCTCTCACACCCTTCTCTCAATCGTCGTCCCCTTCCCTCTCTCTCCCTCGTCAACTTCTTCCCTTGTGACTTTTACGCCGCGCTGCGTTTCGTCCATTGTTTTCGCTTGTTTTGTTCGATCGCGCGTCGTGTCGCGGTTACCTGCCGATGGCGTCAGCAAACCCAGCACCCCCGGGACCCCGTCCCTCACCTCCTGCCCCTGGCACGACGCACGCAAATGCTCGGCGCCATTGTTCTCTCGGTCGCTCCTTCGTCCTGCGGTGCCTTCTGCGCGCTAATGAAATGCGATCCTACGGGGAGTCGTCATCGGCATCGTCCATGTCCTTGTGCTGGTCCTCGTCCGCATCAGCCTCGACTCGGTCGTCCAGGAGAAACGCCAACCGCAGAGTCCCAGCGGATGGCGGCCCGGGCATGGGGAACTCAAAATTTCAATATCCCCGCTCCGTGTAATTGATTATTCGAATTATTGCAAAGTGTTTCACTCTCCGATAAGTGTTCACGATTGTTTGAGCTCGGGGCGGATCTGTTGCTACGTGGAAACCAGGCGAGCGGACTGATAAGCTGTTTCATGGAGATTTAAAATTTTAGTGATTACCAGAAAAAATGTAGTCGCTATTTTATTTTATTTTATTATTGAAACAAGTTCTCTTTATTGTGGTGTCAATAATTGATACAGAATCCTTCTTAGAGGAAGGAAAGAATCGCAATTTATTTATTTTGATTTATTTATTTTAGCGATCTATGTCGGAATTTCCTATTCTTTATTTAAATAAGTAAGCGATAGATGAATATCTGCAAGAATGGCAACTGAACCATTATATGGCGTTCAATTTGTTCCAAATATAGTTGGTGTAGAATGGAAAATATCGAAAGAAGTTTTGACTAATTCGAAACATTTTAATTTGTTCGTAAAATATCTCTCGAAACACCACTGTTTTGAAATTCATTCCGTAACAATATAAAGAATAATAATAATAATAAAATTTATAATAATAATCGAAGCCTGTTGTATGTTATTATCACAAAACAACTGAATAAGCATTGCCAATGTTATGTGCAACTTGCAAAAGCAATTGTTTACATTTGTGCAATTTGGGTTCATTCAAATATTTTTTCAAATTTCTATGTTATTTAAAAAAAGAATTGGGAATTCCGATATATTTCACAAAACGAATTAAGTAAATAATTAGTCGACATATATTATATATATTTATATTATATTATATATATATATTTTATTATTTATATATATATTTTATATATTATATATATTTAACCATAAATATATACAAGAAGTAATGAGTATAAATACGGCAACATTTTGGTTTGGAGATTATAATTTAAATTGTTCTTCAATAGAAAACACCATGAGTTTCACTAAAATAATTGGTTGTGCTGTCATCGCACTGGCTGCCTTCTTTTCTGGATCCGAAGCCAAGAACCCTAATTTCTTCGCCTATGTCAAAAACTAAATTCTTGTGATACTTGATTAAGACTTGTGAATAAAATTTATTATCACAACTGATTAATTCAATAGCGTTTTATTTGCTTTCAATGCAATGCTTTTGCAACTATTAACGGATCTGGAGCCGTATATAAGGCTCCTAGTATGGTAAGGTTGGTAAAAAATATTTAAAAAATTGTATGATTAAACATAAATTTATGATTATAGAGCGCAACTCGCAATTGTTTTGATAAAAATTTCTTAAAATCCCACTTATAAGAATCCTTGGGAGTAATCACTGAAAAATAATATTTATGTTCTTATACCATAGTTATACGATACGAACTCCTTCACCAGCTAATTTTATCCCATTTTCCCTCGAGGTTTTGAGATTTGCGAAGATTTTAAAACGAATCATGAGTACACAATGGTTCCAATCCACAACTGGTACCAGTACCAGAAGGTAACCCATTGATTTGAAGAACGAAATCTTTACAATGAATTTAAATTCCTCACATGATTGAGATTGAGACAAATGTAAACGAATCAAGGGTGGACGAGGGATCGCGAAGGAGTCGATTCTTCTTCGATGATCAAAGGAAAGTGAACAAACAGATAGCAAGGAGTTGGGGTCGAGGGTGGGGGCAGTCGGTGATGTCCTCGGTAAAAAGGTAGCAAAAGGAGAAATGTAAAGAAACATCGTGACCTTAATTTCACGCAAATCCAAACAACGACAAAAAAAAACCATCGACCTAGGGGTGAGCAAAGGAGAAAGAAAAATAAGGAAAAAACTGCGTAAAAGGATTTTAAAATGTAATTTAAAAATTTTCAAAAAGAACCGCCAAACTCGAGAGCTCACACACACACGCATGCACACATGAGTGCATTTAAATTTACATACGATGAGGACGTTGAGATCAGGACTAAAGGGATGGAGTCCGTGCCTAGGGACGGCCCTGTATTATTTGCAAATTAGCCACTAAGAGTCCTTTTTTGCCAGTGGCTGAACCAATATTCCAATATAAGCACACACACATACACACAGACAGACAGACGCACGTACGCGACGACTGGATGTCGATGTCATTTTGTCAAAACAAATTCCATGTGGGCGAAGTGGGTTCGCCTTGGCTTGGCTGCAATTTTTAGGGTGTGGGGCGGAAGAGAGTCGAGGGTGATGCCTGCTGGTCGCCTTTGTCGTCTGATAGTCGGGTGTTGTTGTTGTGTGACAATCGCAAGAACATTCGAGCAAGCATTGCGAGCGATGTCAATCGACGAACGACGACATGTGCGCCCAGGATACGCTTCAATAAATTTGAATACCGCAAAAGCGAATGTGTGTGTGTGTGGGTGAGAGCTTTGAATTTTGATCCTCCCCGAACTCACTCCACCCACTCTTCCTCAGTGGATTGGGCGATAGAGAGATAGAAATATTGTGCTATTTCGCTCGACACGCAATTCCTATGAAATTCATCGCTTCCAATCGGAGTATTAAATTTTTGTATATTTCCTTTGGTATCCACGTTGTTCGCGGGCTCCATTGGAAACAGAACATCGTGTCCTGGCTGGAGGGAGTGCACTGTGGGCTTCATAGTGGGCTGCACAGTGGGCTGCACAGTGGGCTGTACAGTGGTCTCCATTGTGGGCTGAGTGGACTCGTCATAACTCCAGCCTTCGTAATTAGAAACTTAGTTGCCGATGTTTTGTCGCCGTATTAGGAGATTTCATTATAAAGGTTGACAGAAGAGAAAGGGGGAGGAAAGAGGAAAGGAGCGTCGGACGGTTGAACCGTCGCTTATCGCGCATCCTTGCAGAACCTCACCATATTTGCTGGTCGCAAATTCCCACCGAAACAGCTAGAAATAGAAAAGCAACAACAGCCACGCTTCGCAATCAGCAGAAAACACGTCCTGATGCAGCATTCGCGTCGTTCTCCGCTGTCGTCCTTCGTTGTCCTCCGCGGTCATCCACTGTCCTTCCTCGTGGCTGGTCGTAACTTCTCGTTATGACGCCAGGACCCCCACCCCTGCATCCTGGCTTCCTGCGACCAACCCTCGCCGCCCAATGCTTTTCCAATTAAGGTCTCTGTCCGGCAGTCGGGTGGAAGGCAGGAGGTGAGCGGTTGGCCATCGTCCACGCAGCTCTCCGTGTGTGCGGTTAACGGTGCGTGCGACAAGTACGAGGACGACAGCAGCGAACCCGGTCTTCGGTCCACGGTTCTCGACTCACGGTCCTCAGTCCTCGATCCTTGGTCAGTCGTCGATCAACACGTGGGGTTCCCGGCAAACGATGGCGACGCAAACGGAAGCCAGGAGGCGGGCGAAAACGACCGGAAGTGCGTCTTAAATTTCGCAAATGTCCTGGCGATAAATTAAAAAACGCACTCGCCGAAAACGATGATTCATGGATGCGAAATTTACGGCACCGCCGAGAGCTGCGTGTGCATTAGATAATGATGGCTAGTATGTTAGTTAACCCTTTACCACGCCCCCGAGGGCGTATTTCGATTACCGTCGGGCTTGAGCGGGTTGAAAGTGCAACAAAAACATACCTGCTGACCAGTTGGCATTTGTTGTTGTGGTCGTGGTTGTTGTTGTTGCTGTTGGGCACGTCAATTGCGTAATTGAAAGTCATCGAGTGGAAATAAGAGGATTTGCAAATGTTTACATTCAGAAATGACGCATGGACATTGTGAGGGACAGAGGAAAGGACAAACGGAGGCCCGAAAAGCTGGAACGAGTGACATATAGACGGATGGTTAGATGGACAGACAATTGGAAAGCCCCATGTACGTGTGTAATTTTTCAATCGAAGCCAACTGTCGACTGGGCGATTTTTCGCTGGTCACTGGTCACAAACAGGTTGACCATCTGCCACCCCTCCAAGCCCCCTTCACGGCCCCTAGTGTTCACCCGTGTTCCTTCGTTTTCCCTCACGTGACTGAACAAATTCCAAACGAGCTGTGAAAAAATCCGAAAATTCGACGTGGGCACAACGATGATCAAGGGTTAAACAGATGTGTGGTTGAAAAGTAGATCCACAGACGATCTATGAAAGAAACTGAATGGCTTCAGGTGCTCCATAAATCCCTCTCATCCTCCCCGAAGAAGGACAAACGACGCAAGGACAAATGCGATTGCGTGAGTCAGCGCGGTTGCGACGTAAACAAACGATTAATCATCGAATATTGTAAAAAATTAATATTTTAAATACATTTTCAACTCGACGCCGCCCTCCCCCCGGGCCCCGGTGGCGCCTGGGGAGACCCCGCCCCGAAGTGAAAGGCGGCCGTCGTCCGTCCACGTGTCTGTCGCTGACACATGATAAAAAACCGGGTGTGGAGAGGGTGGGGAGGATTCGATTCGATTTTCACACATCCTCGCGATGTGCAACAATCGCCGCAGGACATGGCAAGAGTGAGTGAGTGAGAGTGAGTGTCGTTGTCGTCGTCGTTACCCCATGACGACACCCCTCGACCCACGACCCCGACCCACGGTGGCTGCTGATGAGCCACACCGCGTGTAAACTGTTTGCTGGAGGGCGGGGAGCAGGATTCCTGAAGAAAAAAAACATCCTCCTCTTTCGTCATGGGAGAAGGACGACGACGACCTCCCCTCATCATCCCCCTCGATAGCGATCGTCGCCGCCCGCCTTCCTCATCGACGCCCGATGAAACTCTTTTTTTTTGTTCCTCTCGCTTCGAGTGTGGATTTCATAGGATCGGGGTAATCGGAATATTCAAAGGATACGCCGCCGCACACACACTCGTTGTCGAATCCCACAGGATTCGCGCGGGTCGAGGGAAAATTGCGTGAATTTGCAATCGCGAATAACAACAAAAACACGAGAAACAACAATAAATCGAAGCCTCCCATAGGCAAATGCGGAGTCAACACAGGATAATCACATCGTCAACTCGCCCCGTGATTGATAGCCTTCGTGTGCATGGTGTCCTTTAAAAGGATCAGCCTTCGTATGCACCACCTTCTTCTCCTCCTCTTTTGCCTCTTCCTCCTTTTTCCTCCTTCTTCTATTTTTTTCCTCGATCCCTCCTAACACATGCGAAGTCAATCATATGTGAGTCCTGAATCTCGAATCCTTTCGTCGCGCTGATAAATAGGTTATTAGCGGGCGTCGGGGTGGATCGAGTTGTTGTTCCTAATGTTGTTGTTATTCTTAATGTTTTTGTTATTCCACTTGTTGTTGTTGTTGTTCCTGTATTCCATCATGTGGTTTAACTCCTTTCCCATGATCCCTGTCATGTCAACAGGGTCGTCGTCACCGCCGCCCTCGTGTCGCATTTTCAACGTTTTAATGTTGTTTTTGAAAATATTTTGAAATTTTTCATTTCCATTTTTGAAGGATTTTCCCGCCTTCCCCTTCGCGGGCTTTTCTTGTAAATTGTCATTTATTATTGTGAGAAGGGTGCACATTTTTTACCGAGATTTTTCATCATCTTTTCTGATGATTTTTGTGGAATGGGAGTTGTGATGTGTTATGAGGGAGAGGTGAAGTTGTCATGTGCGGTTGATTTGGCATCGAGTGAGAAGGGATTCGGAGTTAACATATGAGGTATATAAATGCTGATTTATTAATATTTTTTTTTTCGCGTCTTTGACTTGACAATAGATTATAGAGTTGACAAAATCGAATTTCATGAGTTTAAATAACTTTCAAATTCCTTATTAGACCTCAACTAAGAGTCATCCTCCTTAAATCACAAGTCACCTTCAAGTTTGTAACTATCTCCTTGTATCACCCCATTGTCTCCTGCTCCACCCTCCTCCACCGTGATGGCGCTTGGCTCAATTTGCATCCCCTCCACTCGCCACCCTCCCCCACCCTTCATTGGCATGTATTCCGTTGTAAAGTAGCGCAAATAACGATGTATCGCATAATTTTTCACGCTCCAAACGTCACTCGCACACTTTGCACACACAATCTGCCCCGCCCCCCAGTCACTCTATCCTCGTCTCATCTCACCTCGAAAAATCTCGGAGAGAAATAAAAGCGGAAGCACCAAGTGTTGTGGGTGGGCGACGTCAAACGACGATTGCGCGAATTGTTGCAAAAATAAAATTTGCATTCATTGTTAGGGAGACGAAGACGAGGACAAAGAGGGTGTGGCATGGGGGGTGGGGGGAGAGCTGACTGACGGACAAGGACTCGTCGCCTTGCTCTCGACTGCTGTCAGTTGCGTGACACAAGAAAACACTCACAAACACACACTCGCTCACACTCACAGACAGTCGGACGGACGTCTCAGCGTGGCGATACTTTCACAACTCATCAGCACTTTCCGCCGGATGTTGATCGAGTGGGCGGGCGGGCATCGGGTTCAGGAGTTGAAGAGTGGGTGGGCGAGGGTTGTTCGCCCGCCTCCTCGACATATGCTTGGGCCGCGCTTCCGACGCGACGCGATTGTCAAAAAAATAAATCGCTTCTCGCTGCGCGGCGAAAGTGAAGACATTTCGGTCTTCCTTCAGGCTGACAGCTGGAGGAGGCGCCGCCAGTCTTTCCGTCCGTCCGATTGACTGTCGGTCGGTGACACTTGCTGACAAAAGACGCGATTTTTAAATTAATGATGTTTGTGTTATTTTTCCGTGGTTCCGAGCCCCGAGTGTCGCCCAAGTTCCGCTTCCGGGACTGGGTCGTCGTGTGTTCGCCTGGAAAATGATTGTTGCTGCCGGTAGCAGTTGTTGCTGCTGCTGGGAAATTGGCACATGTGTGACTTCTCATATCCGTTTGCAATTTCCCCCCCATCTTCTGCATCATCTTCTCACTCCCTCTCTTCGTCCTGCTGCTGATGGCGTTGGCGCGTAAATTGACGTTTCTTTCATAAACTTAACGATGTTGCAAGAAGTTAGTTCTGCCGCTTTCCCTTCCACTTCCCCCTCCAATCCCTCGGTGAAATTTTTAAGCCCGCGATGATACGCTTTTTATGCTAATGTTCGCAGGATCGCATTGCAAAGTGTTTTGATTAATGATGCGCTCGCAAAAGCGTGTCAGCTTAGAGTGACATTTTTTCCTCCTGTCTCTTGGCTCTCGAACCTCTAATGGAAAAGAGTTATCATTTTTTATATTTATCGTTCGCGATTGTGTGACATGCGTTCATGAGTATTTTAAAAATTTGAATTCAAAATGCTTTCGGTGAGTACTGAAGAAAAGTTGACAAGAAGTCATTATATTCTAGTTTTAAGGTTTTATGGTAGGGAAAATAGTATTCAAATTTGGATAGTAGGATATATTTTCTATTCAACCCAAAAGTTGATGAACGTATAACCAAAATGTTGTCTTTTGCATAGGTTATATTAAAAAATAATACTAAGGGTATTCGTATTACAGTTATTGAAAATTCCCAAGTATTCATAGTCACTGTACTCCTTTCGTACTCTCTGTACTCCATTCGAACTAACAGTATTCCTTTCGTCTTTCCTGAAGCACATGGGGATGACGCCTCGAGTGGCGAATGGAAACCATAATCAATATTTATTTACAATTCATTGAAACCTGGATCCGGAATCGAAATCCACAAAAGCGTCAGCCGTCGCGGGTAACCCGAGTAGCCTCATGAGCAACTGCGTCGAATGCTTATTATTCTTCTCCAACAGAGCCACTCCACCACTCGACGTCGACTGGTTCAATATTTGATCAATGAAAAAATGGAATAATCAAAAACTCAAACAATTGACATTCAATATGGTCTAATTTTTTACGTAGCCATTACACAAATTATTATGATTACCTCGATGAGCGAGCTAGAAAAAAAAACGAAAAAGAAAACAACACGGAACCAGGAAGAGGAACCGAGGAAGGGGAAGAAAGGAAGTGGCCGATGAAGAAGAGGTAGTGGGAGCAGTTGGTACCGTGGAGAACTCCAAACGCGATGCGGGTAATACGAACGGTACACAAATGGCAAACCCGAAGGACGATGAAATCCCTCGAGAGGACATGTCAATTGTGTGTGTGTACTGGTGTGTGAGTGGTAAGCACAACAATAATAACAACAACAACCATGCAACAGGAAGGACCCCATGAGATGAGGGAAGAAAGTCATTTGTAATTGAAATCGAAGAATCGAAAAATCCGAGGCAAGCTTCGTTCGGGAGAGAAAGGTGCAAGGATAATGGTATCGCATTCGGGGTCCTGCTGGATCGCGAGCAAACAATATTGAGAGAATTCGGTGAATGTAAACAGCATATTGTTTGTTCTGGGGAAAACGATTGAGGGGAGAGGAAGAGCTTCGTGGGGATCTTGATAAAGGGAGGACCAGATGATGAGTGGAACATTTTTAAAAAATATCTTTAGAAAAGATGAAGGGAAAATATAATGCAATAACTAGCCATATACAAAATTATTAATATAATTTGAAATATCTTTACAAAAATTATGAAAACAAAAAATTAGCATTCAATTATTTAAAACAAGCTGAAACCAAGATGACCTTCATTAAGGGCTCAAAATGGAATTTCACGAAATATTTTAACAGAAATAAAAACCATAATATTATTTATAATTAAACAAAAAAATCCCACATTGCATGCAATTAATATATATTAAGACCATTATAAATTTTATTAACCAATATGATTTTTTTTATTTAATTTAATAAAGAAAATTCAAGTCACGGATATACAGAAAATAAATAAATACAAATAAAATATAATGACATAAAACATAATTAAACAAAAGGACTAAAGGAAAAAAATTAATCAAGGCTCACATCTGCAATAGAATTAGAAAAATTACGTGTGTTCCTGACGTTAATCAGGGACACACTTTCCCTTTCCCTCTCTTCCTCCTTCTACAGCCCAAAAGCAGAAAATAAATCTCGGCAAATTGAGACGAATCACTCGAAATTTCCACATAATTAAGAACCCTCACAGTCGAAGCCGGAAGCGCTCAGACCTGCCATCACTTGGCATTGCATTTCCATAATACGCCGGAAGTATGCATAAGAAATTAGCACAGGCTCTATCGCTCTCTCTCTCTCTCGCTCTCTCTTTAACCTCTCACCCTCTATCTCTATCCTGCGACTGCACTCAAGGACCTCAAATTAAAGCAAACAAAGAAACTCCGACCCTTGGCAGAAAAAAAAGTGTCAACGGCAAAATCTTTTCTAATGACGACGAGGAAGCTGGACGAATCGAGTCCTGGCCGAGGCTGGGTCGAGGAGGGTCAGCCGTCCTAAGCCTGATGGACGTCGTCACTCCACTTGATTCCCACCTTTTATCTCGAGCTCGGCACTGATTTCTTCTAATCGGGCGCGTCCCGAACGGTCCTCATTCTTTTTGTTTTCGCATTTTTTTTTTGTTTTTGCTTTGAACGACGCCCTGTCTTCGTGGTTCTATTTCCGGAATTAATTTCCTCCAGCATCAGGTCCTTGAAGCCATTGTCTGAAGGTGTTGTTGCGGCAAGTTGCACAGGACACTCGCCAGGAGGATGGGCAGCTGAGGCGTGGGATGAGGAATTAAATGTGGGACTCGTCGACCTCATCTGCTGTGGATGGTGCGTGGCGTGTGTTGGAGTTGGAGTTGATGTTGGTCTGGTCTGGTGTTTGCTTTGATTGAGTTTTCGCCACGAAAAGAACGTCGGGCCCGAGGACAATGGGACGCATAACAAATGAATGGCGGCCGATGACGTGAATGAGGCTCTTGTAAGAGTTCTCCGAACCCACACTCCACACACAGTGAACAATAGAGAGAGGGGACCAGTGTGTGGGAGAGTGAAGGAAAAAACTAATTTCCCGTTAATGAGGGTGTTTTTCCACTTCCATCATCCCACCACTTCCACCATCCCACTGGTTGTCACACATTCCCGGCACACGTTGCCGAGATCTTGAGATTAATTTGCGCGCTTTCAAAATTTGACACTGGCTGTCGGTTGCTCATCGAGGAAATGGTTTATCTTCATTATCAGTGGATCCAAGGGCTCGGCAACAACTGCGTCCCTTTTGCCATTTGAAGCCCACGAAGTGCTGATTATTGGGCGGAAAATTATTATTAATTGAAACTCGAGGAACTCACGATGATCTCGCCGTATGTCAACTGGTGTTTAGTCATCAGACGAGTTTCTCTGGGTTTCCTTCAGTCATCAGTTGCGTCTCTGTGGGTCTCCTCAGAGGAAACCACTAATAGGGATTGCGGATTAATAGATAAGTTTACTATAAATACGGATTATTATAAAAGAACATTGACAAAGGAATATTATTTCGATATCCCAAATATTCATAGATTCATCCCCTCACATTTATAAGTTTAATTTACATCCTCTGGACGAAGTAGAGGCAATAAATCTCGCCCTGGCCGCTTAACCCTTTGTGACTCACACAATTGCCGAATTGACGAGCATTATTTTTGGCAATTTTCACACAAATACTCAGGGTAAAGCGATGAGGGCCATTCAAGGAGACAACAGGGTAAATCCATGTATCCATGGTGGTGTTGTATCGTGTGTGATACATCGTCATCAGACGATCTATGTTGGATGCGTGTGAGGAATGTGTTTATATCGCGGGCCATTCTACTGGAAACGGGACATTCCAATATTTTATTGTGACCCCGAGACGCCTCCCATGTTCGAGTCATGAATATTTCCTGCTCAAATGCGTCGCAAACACAATACAAAAGCGTCCTTTTCGAATCCTGCGACCTTTCGATCAGGCTTCACTGGCTCTGAATGGAGCATTAATTCGCTCGGAATGCGTGCTCGAGCTCGACACGGCGACCGAGGACAAGAACGACCGCGAAGTATGAGAAGATGGGGTGAAGATAAAAAAATGTTCGCATTCAATTCGTTTCTAGCATACTTCTATCTACAGTGGAAAATATGATAAAAATCGGCAGATATTATTTATATTAAATTGATTTCTTAAACAATGCACCCGGGGTTTCCCCTCTCCACACTTTCGCCCAGCCCAGTGTCACGTCGTCTCACGTCGCGCACGGCTGACACGTTCGGAAGGGGTTTACAAGGGACGGGGTGGTGGATTCAACTGGAATCGAATCAAATTGAATTGAATATTGCATCGTATGGTATGTGGTACACAATCTTCAGTGGCCTGGTCTAGCGAGGACGACGAGAGCCAACTTTATTAATTTTGACAGGATAAAGCAATGTCGGGTAATAAATCTCGGTGATTTCGTGTGCTCGCTTAGGGCATTTGCAGGGAAAGGATTGTATAACATTTGAGCCCAATGTATCAGTGGAGAAGGGTGAGTTGTGATAGCAGAGATATTCGAGGTATAGCTATCAAAATTTCAAATTTTATCACATTTAGTCAAATTTTATCGAAAATTTCAAATTTTATCGAAAATTTCAAATTTTATCGAAAATTTCAAATTTTATCGAAAATTTCAAATTTTATCACATTTAGTCAAATTTTATCAAAAATTTCAAATTTTATCACTTTTAATCAAATTTTATCACATTTATTCAATTTTTATCGAAAATGTCAAATTTTATCGAAAATGTCAAAAATACATTTTGAATTTTTTTTGAACATTTTGATTCTACGCTTAAAGTTATTAAATTATTTATTGGTTCACTTTTATATATAATCTCCGAAAATCGAAAAAAATCAAAATCAAGATGTGATTTAGAGTGAACTCGTCGACTAAATAATTCCGCCCCTCGCTGTTCGCAAAATTCAATTCAATGGACACTCGGCGTTAGTCACAACGCTGACATCCATAACAGACATCCTGTCACAAGCAGGCAGACGAACGGACAGACGGACGGAAGGAGAGACAGACAAAGGACACACGAACCTGGAGACATGTAAGTGGTGTCTGTGTGGGTGGATGAAAGTGAAATTGTGGGCGTGTGAATTACACCGTAACAATGTAATAAATAATTTTTAATGTGCGACTTATTTGATTTTAAATTGTTCATAAATCGCATATTAAATATGATAAATCGGCTGTAAACTCTCGCTCTGATCCAAATTGCGCCGGCGACGTGAGCCCAAGGAGGGTGTTTTTCACTCCACTCCATGTGGAGTCTTGTGGAAAGGTCGACGGCCCCTTCTCAGAAGCAATATTTTTTTGGCGAGGTACAGTGGATTAATTCCGTTCAATTTGCATTTTAAAGTCGCGTCGACCTTTCTGTGGATCTCCTTGTGGCGAATCCAAATGGGTTCATTACGAGAGAGGGATTTTTTTTCGTTTGTAGAAATTGAAGTCGTGCCCGACTGACCTCTTGACATGCATCCCAACAACACAAGCTGCACCTCTTAACCCGCGATTACCACCGCCTGCCAGCTGCTAACTTTTCGAGTTTTTCGCGGGCCTCTCGAGAAATATTATTGTGTTTCGTTGTTGAGTTTTATTCGTGAGTTTCATTGTTGGAGTGGTTGTGTTGTTGGCGTTGGTTTCGAAACAAATTTTCGTTCGTACATGCGTCGGCAATCACGCGAGCTCGAGGGTCCCGATCTGAAGAGGTCGCGAGTCGAGAGCCCCGCAGGACATGTTTTACGCACTCCCGTCGTGCTCCCCAAATCCATTCGGCGATGTCCTGAAAACCCATTTCGTAGGGCGGAAGTGAAATCGTTATTATTATTATTTTCGTTTTCAATAAATCGAGGGAAAGAACGCACCTTGTTGCTGAAATTTATTAAACTCCTACTGTGCCGCGTTATCCTTTCGGGGTGCTCTCGGCGAGCGAAAGCAACAACTGCTTGTTCATCGAATTCGATTCGAAATTGTGACATATTTTCAAGTGATGCGCTTATGACACACTTCCTCGTTGTTGTTGTACTAGTACGAGATGGAAAAAAAACCCTAAGGCTCGTGTTCATGTCGATGATAATCGATTTTTAAAGTCCTCTCTGAGGGAAATGTCCATTGAAAATTTTATGTAATTTCCTTTTCGATTTTTCGTTATCGAATCCTCCACTAATTGGGGCACCAATTGCGTCGTATCTTGTCTCTCACCTCTGGGATAGAGGTCTTTTTGTGGACTCGGAGCCAATGAATAAATTTACAAACATCAATACATATTGTTATTGAAATTAATTTTCAACATAATCCCGCGAAAATCTCCGCACTCGCAACGCGGCTGTCACATCATCCACATGCCGTGAAAAGAGATTCCATCCCATCCATCTATCCAGCTATTCCATTCATCCCATCCCCAGGCTCTGTCACTGCCTAGAGAAACCATAATTTGAATTTTAATCATGCCATGGCCCATGGCTTGAGGTTGAGGAGGCGTCTGAGCACTCCAGGCGATGAGCTGAATCCTGTCAATAATTCACTAAATATGCTACGAGTCGCGAATCAAGTAGATTCGAACAAAAACGAATTCAAATTCAAATGAAGCGAAATGAGCAGCCAAAGATGAAATATCACCCAACAACAACCTGTCAATTTCCCAAGCGGCTCAGGAGGAGTAGAGTTGTTGTTGTTGCTGTTCATCTTCTCGCCAAGGGTGCGACTTCGCAGTCGTTGTCATTCCATATTGCCGACTAATGCTTACGGATTTATTTGATGGTTGTCTGTTTGTTCCTTCTTACTCGCTGATGAGATTTGTCAGCCTCCCCGGCCCTATTTTCATAGACTTCGCTTTGCGCTTTTCCAATCATTGAATCCCAATGTCGCGGCATTACTTTTGATCGGCTCTGGCGGAGGGGAATCTACAAGCGGAATTAAACGTCGAGAATCCTTAATTATTAGCTGTTCATTGAAAACTACTTAAAATTGGTAGATCTCAGGTGTGGATAAAGTTTTATGTCCAAAAATGGCTCAGTCTCCGAATACAATTCAAATGAAATCATACCACCAAAATATTAGATTTAATTTTATTTAATTCTTCATTACATATCTTGTCTTTCATGTCAGTCTTCTGTTTCATTGTTTGGATTATTTTCCAAGAAAGGAATCTACTTTGGTAGCAACTTTGTCGACGATATCGATATCCTTTGAGGCGGTGTGCTCCACGTTCTTAGCATTGGTTAAAAAGGACTTTGCTTTGCTTTTCTTTGCCTCGATTCCAGCAAAGAGAGCAGCGAATGCGATCAGAGAGAAAATGAAAACTTTGTTGAAGTTCATGGTGATTGAAGTGTTGTCTGTTGAACTAGAATCCAATTGATGTCTTCAGCATAGAAGTCGCTTCCTATATATATCAAAAATGTATTATTATATAATTTTGTATTCATTATGTGACAGAGTCGAAGCTGCAATGCATATTTAAACAGTATAGGAGTCCATTATAGTTTAGTATTTACATATTAATTCATATTTACCTTCTAAGAAGTTGCCAAAAGAACTAATGAAGCAACGGTCCACTCAAATAATTGCGCACTCTCTCTGTCTGTATTATTCCTATACCTATGTGTTTCACTTTATAGTATTTCAATACCCATCATTCATACCTGCCTCAGCTTTATTTTCTTCTTAGGAAAAAATTGCATGGTGTGACCTTAAAGGGCATTATGTTCTGCTTCATGTAAATATTTCTCATGATATTGTGGCGATCAACTTGTTAAAAAACAACTGTAAATTTTAATAAATATTTCATTTCAAAATTGTATATTAGTTTTTAGAAATCTTTCAAAAAAATATTTTCATTCGAGTTTGATTTCTGTTAACAATCAAATCGTGTTCAAATTTTCTCTCTAATAAATTGTAATTTTTCAATTTTTTTATATTAAATCGTTTTCATTTCGAAATCATATTTAAGTGTGGTAATACAAAACACCACAATATCAATATTACCTTGTGTTCTTCATAACATCTACACAGAAAATTATCGAATATATAATTTTTTATTGCATAAATCTTATAGTGAGGATCATCAATAACTCTTGGATACTTTGCAAGCGAGTACAGTTTACGAAATTCCATTACGCTTCTTCCAAACGGTACGGTATAAAACAGTAAGAAAACTTGTGTGCTCCATGACGTAGTTCGCAAAATAACACAATAGAACGCATGCCTAATCCAACCAATAGATTATACAAATAAACAGGAAATGAAGGAACCGACATATGGATAAAAACAGATGTTTTCATTGTGATCGGTTTTATATAACCGTAGTATAATGCAAGAGTGGTTTTAAGAAACCTTTTCTCAATTTCCGTGTTAGTTATTTTTTGCATTTCCTAAAAGGTGGAGTTATCGTCAATAAAAAGTAAATACAGAAGAAATATAAAAATACCACAGAACAATGGACCAATGCTGCTTAAATATTTGCAACTTTATTTTTGCAAAACAAATTATTATGCATTTTTCACTATAAAAGGGAGCGACTTTTAAGCGAAGGCATCAATTGAATTCTAGTTCAGCAGACAACACCTCAATCACCATGAACTTCAACAAAGTTTTCTTCTTCGCCCTGATCGCATTCGCTGCTCTCTTCGCTGGAACCGAGGGGAAGAGCTTCCTCAAGAAGGTCGGAAAGGAAATTCAGAAGGCTGGACACGCCGCCGAAAAGGTTGCTGACGTAGCTGGAAAAGTTGCTGGCGTTGCAGCTATTTTGGCTTAAAACTGTTTATAATATAATAAATAAAATACTTGGACAAAAATAATAATTAGTTGTTTCACATTAAATGAGTTCAATTCAGACAATTAAAAACCTCAAAACACAACTTTCACACTTAATACTTACGTTATATTTCTATCCTTCACCTACACTCTTACACCATTGGTAAGGATAAGTATTAAGGATAAAGATGCAAACAATATTTCTGGTAGGGGGGAATTATCTTTTGGTGGAATATATGTACATCCCAAGATACATTTTTCCTGGAACTTGACTTTCACCGAAAAATCAATTACTATATAATAACATTCTGTTTATAACCAGTAGTGAAATCCAATTTCATAACTACTTTTATAGTATTTTAGCAGCTGTCCTAGGCTTGCTATAATTAGTATAAATATATATGTATATTACACACATATTCCTTTACATAAATTTCTTCCTTTTCCCATGTTCTTATCTATTAAATAACTTCGATATGGTGAAGAAATATAGACTATACACCTTTAGTCTCTTAAAAAGTTTTCCTAAACTTATACTAACGGAAATATGTTAAAACTTATGAAATTAATCAACATAGTTAAATGAAAGTAAAAGCCAAAGTATAAAGTTAATATGCGATATGTGGTGAAGTTCACATCTCTAAAGTGGAAAATCTAAACTAACGAAACATGAAACATCCAAATCAGTTCACTACGTAGTTATAACGCAATAGAACGCGTGCCTAATCCAACCAATAGATTATACAAATAAACAGGAAATGAAGGAATCGACATATGGATAAAAACAGATGTTTTCATTGTGATCGGCTTTATATAACCGTAGTATAATGCAAGAGTGGTTTTAAGAAACCTATTCTCAATTTCCGTGTTAGTTATTTTTTGCATTTCCTAAAAGGTGGAGTTATCGTCAATAAAAAGTAAATACAGAAGAAATATAAAAATACCACAGAACAATGGACCAATGCTGCTTAAATATTTGCAACTTTATTTTTGCAAAACAAATTATTATGCATTTTTCACTATAAAAAGGGAGCGACTTTTGGGCGAAGACATCAATTGAATTCTAGTTCAACAGACAACACCTCAATCACCATGAACTTCAACAAAGTTTTCTTCTTCGCCCTGATCGCATTCGCTGCTCTCTTCGCTGGAACCGAAGGGAAGAGCTTCCTCAAGAAGATCGGAAAGGAAATTCAGAAGGCTGGACACGCCGCCGAAAAGGTTGCTGACGTAGCTGGAAAAGTTGCTGGCGTTGCAGCTATTTTGGCTTAAAACTGTTTATAATATAATAAATAAAATACTTGGACAAAAATAATAATTAGTTGTTTCACATTAAATGAGTTCAATTCAGACAATTAAAAACCTCAAAACACAACTTTCACACTTAATACTTACGTTATATTTCTATCCTTCACCTACACTCTTACACCATTGGTAAGGATAAGTATTAAGGATAAAGATGCAAACAATATTTCTGGTAGGGGGGAATTATCTTTTGGTGGAATATATGTACATCCCAAGATACATTTTTCCTGGAACTTGACTTTCACCGAAAAATCAATTACTATATAATAACATTCTGTTTATAACCAGTAGTGAAATCCAATTTCATAACTACTTTTATAGTATTTTAGCAGCTGTCCTAGGCTTGCTATAATTAGTATAAACATATATGTATATTACACACATATTCCTTTACATAAATTTCTTCCTTTTCCCATGTTCTTATCTATTAAATAACTTCCATATGGTGGAGAAATATAGACTATACACCTTTAGTCTCTTAAAAAATTTTCCTAAACTTATACTAACGGAAATATGTTAAAACTTATGAAATTAATCAACATAGTTAAATGAAAGTAAAAGCCAAAGTATAAAGTTAATATGCGATATGTGGTGAAGTTCACATCTCTAAAGTGGAAAATCTAAACTAACGAAACATGAAACGTCCAAATCAGTTCACTACGTAGTTATAACGCAATAGAACGCGTGCCTAATCCAACCAATAGATTATACAAATAAACAGGAAATGAAGGAACCGACATATAGATTAAAACAGATGTTATCAATGTGATCGGCCTTATATAACCGTGGTATAATGCAAGAGTGGTTTTAAGAAATATATTTTTAATTTCCGTGTTAGTTATTTTTTGCATTTCCTAGAAGGTGGAGTTATCGTCAATAAAAAGTAAATACAGAAGAAATATAAAAATACCACAGAACAATGAACCAATACTGCTTAAATATTTGCAACATTATTTCTTCAAAATAAATTATTATGCATTTTTCACTATAAAAAGGGAGGGACTTATTAGGTGAAGACATCAATTGGATTCAAGTTCAACAGACAACACCTCAATCACCATGAACTTCAACAAAGTTTTCCTCTTCGCTCTGATCGCATTCGCTGCTCTCTTCGCTGGAACTGAGGGGAAAAGCTTCATCAAGAAGGTCGAAAAGGATATTCAGAAGGCTGGACACGCCGCCGGAAAGGTTGCTGACGTAGTTGGAAAAGTTGCTGGCGTTGTAGGTCTTTTTGTGTAAAACTTCACCAATGTGTTATGTTTGAAATTATCAATAAAATAGTTTAGGAAACTTTAATCATTTTTTGTTTTCAATTAAATCAGGTTAATATTTGGATAAAAGTACGTCGCACAGTGGGGTATTTGACCCTAAAAATGGAGATCAAATCACCTGGCTATTGGAGGGGTCCCTTATTATTTTTTTCAGTTAGACTGACCCCAAATAAGTAAAAAACAACAATAATTTTATATACTTTGGAGGAATTTTATTTTTATTTAAATTAACTGAAATTTTATTCATATGAAAATTGGGCCGCATCTGTTCAATTCAGTTATTTGCTCGGTGTCGCTTCCACCATAACACCTAAAATACTATTTTTTTAACTTTTAGTGCAGTTCATAGGAAGAAAAGAAAGGACAAAGAAATGAGACTCAAAAGCAATAATAAAATGTTAATAATAAATCAAAAAACCAAAAACTTGCTATAGTATTTGCACTGTTAGATTTGATGATTTTGACTGGAGTTCGCTCACATAAATTAAATTTTCTCCGAAGAGGCACAGAACGGCAGATAAAATTTTTACCACTTCTTCATAACAGTCAACAATACCAAAAAAACTTAACCCCATTATACTTCCGTATACTTCTAATAACTTTAAATCCATGTATTCATCAAAAACAGCTAATTTTTAATACAATTTAAAACAAAAAATTAAAAATATTTAACAACACTTTTTTCCAAAATTTTTTTTTTTGAAAACGTAGAAATACCTGAACTTAAAGGATCCATTATGACTTTGTTGTGAAACTGTGTTATTTTATATAAACAAATTTTTTGAATTTCGGAAATATTTCGTTTTTTTTTGCTGCGAGCGAATCAAATCATAAAATGTGTAAGTTTGACAGCTCATAACTTTGACACTTAGATAGTAAGAGGCCTAATATTTTGGCTGGTGATGCATAATTTTGTTTATCTTTGATCTGACTTTTCCAGAAAATGCGTACCTTAAAATTTGTTTTTTGAATTAAGACCTAAAAATCGAATACCCCACTGTGCGTCGGTTAAAAAAATATGTAGATAAACAGTACTTTCTATGAAATGTCTATAAATAACCAGTTGGGAGTAGGCGTGTCCGTTGGCCGAACGTTTTGTTATTGGGAGTGTCCTTTAACCAAAATTTGAAGTCAGTTTTTCTAACTACAAATTTATCTATATAGACAGACAAGCCAAACAGCAGCTGACGCTGATCAAGAATTTAAATACTTTCCCATATCAATTCACTTACTTCCTAGTACATAATATGTAAGTCGAGATAAGATAATTTACAAAATTTTGTTTATCATATTAATTTATATTATTAATATTTAATATATAACAATATTTGGAAAAAATCAAAATAGGCGACACATTTTTACTATAATACAATATTTTTACTTATATTTAAATAAAAAATTTAGTGTACACTTTATTTTTTATTATTCGCTCTCCTCAAGAATTTTAATATCAGACATAAGTTGTTTTGTCAAAAGTCCACAGATATGATGACTGAAATAGTTATTACATTTTATTTTTCATTGGTTATTGATGTATTATTATTAATCAGTAGTAATTGATTCTCTGGAAAAAGTTTCCGATACAAGGAAAAGTTATATTTCTTTTCGCGAGATAAATAGTGAATAGATATTTTTTTCATTTTGCAATAAATAAATCAATACCCTAACTACTAAATTTAATTCAAATGCAATTACTAAAATGTAAATATTGAGAACATTTTATTCCTTGCTATTTTCAGAAATTATTAATTTATGGTTTTTCTATTGATATTGATCTCATTTAATTATAAAATATATAACAATATTGTTTTTTTTACATTATTTTATTAATCGTTTTTAAAACAAAACATATGTGAAGGTATTAAGCCAAAATAGCTGCAACGCCAGCAACTTTTCCAGCTACGTCAGCAACCTTTTCGGCGGCGTGTCCAGCCTTCTGAATTTCCTTTCCGACCTTCTTGAAGAAGTTCGCCTCGGTTCCCGCGAAGAGAGCAGCAAATGCGATCAGGGCGAAGAAGAAAACTTTGTTGAAGTTCATGGTGATTGTGTTGTTGTCTGTTGAACTTGAATCTAATTGATGTCTTCAGCTAAGAAGTCGCTCCCTATTTATAGTAAAACTGTTTCTGTTATTATTTTTGAAGAACTAAATTGTAAATATTTGAATAAAATTTAAGTTCATAGTAGTCATGTATTTGTATAGTTCTTCGATATTTACTTTTGACTGACAATACATGAATTTCTAAGAAGTTTCTAAAACTAACTAACGTCAGAAATGCCAAAAACACCTCTCCTATAACGGTATACACGGCGGATCACAATTAAAACACCTGTTAAAATTCTTTCCATTCTTGTCAGTCCATTCTTTCTCTGGTTATTTGTTTAATTGAAGCACGTGTGAAATGTTCGTTAATATTGCGAACTATAAGTTAATTACGTGAACCTGAAATGAAGAATCCCTGCTCTCTTCAAATGGTCTAAAAGTTATGAAATATAGTTAATAAAGTAAAAATATGAAACTACTTGAATAAAAACTAGATTCCAAAAATATTACGATTAAAGAACTTTCATAGGGGTGTACTTATTTCTTTGACCATGAGTGTATATTGCAGAAAATATATTTCAATTTATTGCCCGTGTCACACACAAAAATACAAAATGCAAACATGCTATATGATATAATGTAAATTCTGAGTAGGAAAATCATTATTTAAAAATAAATAAAAAATCAATTTATGGACTTGTGTTACTTATGATGTGGTTACATCTAAAAACATAAGATGTACATTTTTGTATCCTTGCGTTTATTAAAGGTTTAGAAAATAATAAGCACACAAATTTTGAACTCAAAAACAAAAAAAACTTCAGTTATATTTTCTTTTTTATATAAACATAAAACATATTCAATAAAATAAACCTTCAGAGTAATTTCATAAAACTCCACTTTTAATATCGAACGAAAGAGATTTTACAGAAAATATTTATGATAATGAACAGTTAATTATTTATTTACATACACACATAGTATGTTTGCTTAATTTTAAAACTTATGCACTAAACTTCGATAGTATTTACTGTATTGTTCGGTAAAAGTATATTAAATGAATATATTATATTAAATGAATAGAGTAAACTAATGGTAGATAATAAAAATTAATAAATGTTCACTTTAATAATGTAAACGTTCGAATGTTTTAATGTCATGTTTTAAATGTCACTCTGAGCTTGGCCTTTTTTCCAGTTTTCGTAGCAGGTTTGGCGTTGGCATTCGACGTCGTCTTCGCCGTAGGTTTCTGGACAGCTCTCGACGGTGGGGCGGCTTTCTTCTTGGCTTCCGTGACAGTCTTGTTTTTAGATTTCTTTGAATTTATTGCGCTCTTCGCGGCATTTTTAGACTCAAACTTTTTCCTTGGCAGAGTTTTCGTCTTGTTTGTTTGTTTTTTACTAACGATGGCATTTGTTTTTGATGCAATTTTTTTAGTCGTATTTGCGGCGGCCTTGGTTTTTGTCCCACTCTTCGGTTTCTCTTGAATGGTCCTTGTTGCCTTTTTCGCAGACGTCTTCTTTGTTTTCCTCGATGCGGCCGGCTCGGACGTTCACTTGAGGCTTCTTGGACTTCGGAGTACTGTCGACGTCGCCACCTGAGCTTCTGCTGCGGTCGCGTTCTTCGGAGATCCTTCGCCGCTCTCCTTCTGCTGTCCCTCCTTCTCGGCCCGAAGTCGCGCCCTGGCCTCGCGTTTGCGCTGCGCGTCCCGGGCCCGAATCTCCGCCAGCTGACTCGGCGTGAGAGAGGCTCGGTAAGCCCGCTTACGTTCTGCCTCGGTTCGCAGGTCGACTTTTTGGCCGGCCGCTTTGCTGCCGCCGCTGCTGCGTCGACGTCGCTGCTCTCGTCGACGCTCGTTTCTCCGCTTCGCGTATCGCACGCCGCTCTTCCTCGCTCATCTGTTGGCGGCGCAACGATCTTCTCTCTCGTTCGCGTTCCCGGCACAAAGCCAAGTACTCGGGGTCTTCGCGTCGCCGTCGCTGGCTGATCGTCGCACGCCGGCGACGCATTTCGTACGACATGCTTTTTCTCCGTGGCATTTTCCCCTCGTGTCCTCTTTTGTGGTTTTCACTTCAAGAAATCCTGCAATGATTTATGTACATCAATAATTTGTCTACCACATCGAGTGCGAATTTATTTATTTATTACTTCACTAGTACACTACTATTCACAATGATTATAACAATTTTGACGTAGTCTCTCCACCTCGACGCTCCGCTCTCTCCGAAATTCTGTACACAACTGATCGCTCTGTTCGCTTGCAACATGTTTTAAGTCAACCTCTCGCTCACTCACGTTCTCTTCCGCCGTGATACGGGGTTCGATGATTTGGCCTGATGTTCGACCTAGATATGGCCGTTGGACAGAGTCGGAACATTCACAGGTAAGAGAGGGTCGTCTATTTCGGTGCAGCTGTCCTTTCGATCCATTCAGGATTATCGGATCAGGATGTCAGGTACCGACGACCGAATTCATTGGTTACTCTTCAAGATTATAGACTTAATCGTGAGTGAATCGAAGTAGCTAAGACAAATAATACTATTATATGAGAGACTATGTGAAGAAATTCTAGGAAGTTCATCACGGAATCGACCTCCCGAAGCTCTCAATAAGAGAATCCATTTGAAGTCCTTGCGAGATACTTTACCACTTTCATTTAATATCATTTCTTATGGATGAAGTGGTATTAAAATATCAAAGGATATTTCCCACAATTCCATGCAATAAAAATGACCTGCGACCCGATACAAACATTAATTCCAATTAATACACAATTGTACAGTCACCAACAGCCACTCATATACATATGAATAGTTTCATCAAAATCCCATTCGGCAACAGGAACCTGTTCGCGTGGTCACGTGCGGCGTCGGGATTCCCAGATTTTCCACTGCCCAAAAGTTTCCCAATGTTTTGACGTTTTGTCGCATTCATTTTTTGAAAATGACCAACTAAACGATCATCAAGGGAGCTCTTCAACTCATCGGATAACCATGTGTGTGTGTGTGCGTGCGTGGGGTTGGGCGTGCGTGTGAGTGTGGGAAATTCTCTGCACAAGGGTTTCCAATCCGAGACGGAGAGATTGAGTAACGGATTCGCACCCCGGGAAAATTTGGTAATTGTTGCATGTGAAAACGAGGAAACCGTTTTGATTTCTCCACACAGTGCTGCGAGAAGCTGAGGAGGGAGGATTCCGTGATAAGGGTGAGGACTAAGGTCCAAAGGACTCATGGCACTGGTAGCTGCATGTGTTTTCGAATCAAACTCGATGCGGTCGTCCAAAAGCAACGTGTGTGGTTCTGTAAAAATAAATAGAGGAAGGAAAAGTAATTTCTCTGAAGTGTGCATCATCGCTTCAGGGTTAAACATTCGTTAAGCTCTCGTTTGGAAAGCAATTTCAGCACCCGCAGTCGAGGGACTCGAGTCGAATCGAGCAAGTGTCAGTGTGGGGTGGGTGGGACAGGACGAGACAGACGTTAATGGAGAAGGAGTTTCAAATGGGTTTTCAAGGAGTTTTTCTGTCGTAATAGGTACCAACACGATATCATGAAAGCAACAGTTTGCTGAGGTAACCATTAGTGAATACAAATTTTTAAATCAATGCTTTATTGTAAAATAATGTTTTATTTTCTACTATGCAATCTACTTCTACTACCCTACTTCAGTCAATTTAACTCAGCTAATTTATAATTAATATAAAATAATATTAAGTAAAGTGCTATGGCTCAGCCCTTTAACGTGGCGGCCACGTTAGCTGCCTGCTGGGCGACGGCAATCGTCTGTATGGTGGCATCTCTGGTGTGTTGGCCAACGCGTTCCTAAAATATATCAATCAATCAAAAACTTGTAAACTAATGCGTGAGATTAGGAAACTTACGATTTTCTTGCCGATCTTCTTCAGCCACCCAGCCTCAGTCTGGCCAGCGAATATGGCCAAAACGACAGAGAGGAAGATAAAAACTTTGTAGAAGTTCATGATTTTTTTTATTTTATTTAAAATTCTGTTAATTTTTAACGTTTATTTACTTCTGTCTACGACTCCAGCTGTAACTGATGGAGCTGCCTTCGACAGTGCCTGAATTTATATCACCTCAGTGCATGCACGGAATCGAGGGGACTTTTTTTCACTTGTCGTAAAAACTGCACTGAATTTGCGGGAAATCCAGATTTTTCTCTTCCACAGACACTGCCGAGAAGTCGCTGATAAGAAGTGCAATATTCATTCAATAGATGAAGCTCAAACACTTATCAGCAGCGGATTTATATTGAAGAAAAATCCCCTCTCTTATCAGCGAGATTAAGATGCTGAGGAAATTAAAATAAAAGTGTGAATTTTCACGTTCTTTAAATCGGTTCGTTTGAGATATAGTTTTAATTATGCTATTACACCTTCTATATTTACAAGTATTGACATAATATATTTATTTGTCTTATTTTATTTATTGTTTATCTTTATTATTACTAAATAAAGCAATGAAATATTATAATCAATTTTATTATCATTTGCTGAAGTATAATTAAGTGTTAGTGTAAAGAAATAAATAAATGTGATGAAATACTAGATGAATATCCACTCTTTTTTGTAACATGAACATTTTTTACAACATTTTTTTCCTGACCTAATTGTTCTCGGTTCTTAATTTGATATTACAGTTGTAGTATATTTTTTTCAATGTTCATGCTAGTCAAATAAATCGAGCAACAAGTGATTGATTTTATAAACTTTTTTTTTCAAATACTGTACTGTTCAAATACTGCCTAATGTTATGTAAAAATAAAGCCCCAATCCCATCATGGTAGAAGCCCCTCATCTTCTCAGCCCTTCAAGGTCGCTGCCACATTCGCAGCCTGTTGGGCGACGGCGATAGTCTGGATGGTGGCATCCCTGGTGTTCTGACCAATGCGTTCCTAAAAAATACGAATTAATCCATAATTGTAAACCAATGAGTGAGATGTGAAAACTTACGATTCTCTTGCCGATCTTTTTCAGCCAACCGGCCTCTGTCTGACCAGCGAAGACGGCCAAAACGACAGCGAGGAAGATGAAAACCTTGTTAAAATTCATTTTGTGTGTTTTATTTTAATTTTCCAAAGACTGATAGAATTTCCGATGTATTCCGAAGAGGACTTGAGAGATGATTGATGTCGAGTCCAAAGCTGGACGATCGTTTTATAGTAGCGACGTCGTGGACGCACTTTGTGTGGAGTCTCTTGGTGTTCACACGGGGATTCACAAGACTCGCGCTCTGTGATCCCCACTTCAGCTGCTATGGGCATCTGGATTCGGTGGTGAATTACAATCGGGACGAAGGCGGTTTTCTTTTCTCAGAAACTGTAAATGTTTGGCTAAAAGAAATCCAATCCCGCTGCAGTGTCTGAAAATCCCCTTTTTAAACACTGGATTTCTTCGGCCGGCGAAGACAGACTTCGGACATTCAAGATGAGTAATAGAAATTTAGCAGACTTCGCGAGACATAGACAACTTGTCTTTTCTCTCTCTCTTTCTGCATGCCTCCGTCTTTTGCTCTCTGTTTCCATATTTTTAAAGCATGCCATTGGTCGTGAAAAAACATAGAGTTTTGAGGATCTTACTATGCAAAGATCATACTCATAGGTCTATAAACTAATGGTAATTCATTAATTAGGTAGTACAATTTTAATTTTTTTATCATGACTCGAGTGACCAATTGTGGTCAGTGATTTTGTAAAATTACCTCGTTGCGGGGATATTTTCTATTATTTTACAAATCAAAATATGAAGATCAATTGGGTTCATTTAGTTGGAAAAATGTCCCAGGATTCCCCGTGGGAGATTAGATGCTTAGAAGTCGTTATCTGTTATTCCTCTAATGATTACCGATGCAAGAGCCTTACGAAGGCGGCCTATAAAAGCCGCCATCAATTACAGGTCGTTATCGTTTCACTCTCAGTGAAAACAGAGCCCAAGTGCATTCTTATTTTTTAAAGAAATTTTCATTGTCTTAGAACAAAATCTTCTCAAACATGAACTTCTACAAGGTTTTCATCTTCCTCGCTGTAGTCTTGGCCGTATTCGCTGGACAAACGGAGGCCGGGTGGTTGAAGAAGATCGGCAAGAAAATCGTAAGTTTACACATCTCCCTCAATAGTTTACAACTTATTAATTAATTCATATAATTTAGGAACGTGTTGGTCAGCACACCAGGGATGCCACCATCCAGACCATCGCTGTCGCCCAACAGGCTGCTAACGTGGCCGCCACAGTAAAAGGTTAAGAATCGTAATCAATCAATCCGGATGGTTAAAAATACTACTTTATACACACTATGTAAACCCCAATATGTATTAGGAATATTCGAATTTATAATCTAATGAAAAAGTAAATAAATTATTTTTAAATTAAAGAAGCTAAAGTTTAAAGTTCAGAATTTTAAAAACAACTAAATAAAAAAAAAAATTTTACACAAATTCAAACAAATTTCGTTGTTTTAATCGTACTCAAAAATGTATGAATTGTAGCCAACTTTATTTTTCTATGTTGAATTACAAAAAAATGTAGTATATAAATATGTAAGATGAACAATGATAGCTCAAAAATGTCTATGTAGAAGTACTTTATATATAAATAGATTGCAAAGATTTAAAAAAAATTAAGTGCTTTGCATGTACTTTGCATATATGCAAGACTAAGAAGAATAAGAACAAATCTCATAGTATGCGCCTTCGGTAGAACAGTGGGACAATTTCTTGCTGTTGTTTTAGGTCATAATTTTCTTGAAAAATTTTTGAAATTTTTAAAAAATTATATTTGATATTTGCAAATTTTTTTTGGGTTTTGTTTTTTTTTTTAATTTCCGAAAAAATTTTTACAATGTCTACAACGACAGAATGACAAAATCTTATTTTTTTTATATATATTCAATTTGAGTTTTGACAAAGGTTATACAAAGCTTATGTTTCTTTCAAAATGTACAAAAAAAACAGCAAAAACAACAACTATTATTTTTATAAATTTAGTCTCTTATTATTTTTATTATCTATTTAGCGTAGAAATTCCAATTTTAAAAATAAAATAAATAGCTTAATGTAGTATACAAAATCAACCCCCGACTCCTCGCTCTGCCCCTTCATGCCCCTTCAGTTGTTCAGGTCCTCAGCCCTTCAAAGTCGCTGCCACATTCGCAGCCTGCTGGGCGACGGCAATCGTCTGAATGGTGGCATCTCTGGTGTGTTGGCCAACGCGTTCCTGAAATTCGAGAGATCGTCCTTTGAAGAAACTGAGAAAAGATTTGAGGGAATTTCGACTTACGATTTTCTTGCCGATCTTCTTCAACCATCCGGCCTCTGTTTGTCCAGCGAAGACGGCTAAGACAACAGCGAGGAAGATGAAAACCTTGGAGAAGTTCATTTCGAATTGATTTGTAGTTGGAGTCGAAAAACTGCGAAGAATTCCAGATGTATTCCGTAGAAGACTTAAACGTTGATTGATGTCGAGTGAGCCTGCAAACGTTTCTTTTATATTCTTCATGATCGTTTCGTTCATTGGCGTTTGTCCGGCTCCACGGGGATTCCCTCGAGTGCATCTGGGTACTTGGGAAACGTCTGAGCCGCTGATAAGAGCATCAGCGTCTCCGTCTGTGTCACCTACGATTGGTGATTTTTTCGATATGAATATTGCGAGTAATTCTTATCAGCAAATGTTTTTTATTTACGTTAGACTCTACAACACATTCTTTCTATATTTGATTATTTATTAATAACTCATATTTAAATAAGTTCTGATTATCAGTTCGCACTAGGTTGAAGAAGATTGTATAATACAAACATTCAAATCCTCTTTATTTTAAAAAATAAAGATTTTTATGATTTTTTTTTTAAAAATGTATAAAAAATAAATAAATATGTCTCATGAAAAGAAAGAGAAAAGCATTTAAGAGTAAAATGATTACACTTACAAACAAAAAGTTTCCATACCATTTTCGATATTAAAACCAAAAATTATCAAAAATATATTGACGTCAGAAAAGTGCTATTTACTTTTACGACGGACACGCCCATTAAAACCCATGCTAGAAAAAGGAGTCAATAGTGAATTCTCTATTAAATAGTATTATCAGGCATAAAAATAGCATTCCTCACGACAAAAGTAAAAGAAATCAACAACTCCTTTCGTTTGATCAGGGGAATTTTTTCGTTTCCCAAACTTTTGTGAATGGGAAAAGAAACCTACGACAATATTGAAATTCACCGAGTGCAGATGCCCTTATCAGCTGCTAAAATGCGGAAGACAGTCCGCGACTCTAGTGAATCCCCATACGATCGCCAAGAAACACCACACAAAGTGCGTCGATCGACGTCGCTTGTATAAAACGTTCGCCCAGCTTCGGACTCGACATCAATCAACGCTCGAGTCTTCAACGGAATACATCAAGAATTCTTCCAGTTTTTGCAAAAATAAAACTCACAACATGAATTTCAACCAGGTTTTCATCTTCATCGCTGTCGTCTTGGCCGTCTTCGCTGGACAAACTGAAGCCGGTTGGCTGAAGAAGATCGGCAAGAAAATCGTAAGTTTTCACATCTCTTTCATTGGTTTACAACTTATTAATTAATTCATATTTTTTTAGGAACGCGTTGGTCAACACACAAGGGATGCCACCATCCAGACGATTGCCGTCGCCCAGCAGGCTGCGAACGTGGCCGCCACCCTGAAGGGCTGAGAATCTGAGGGACTACGACAATGATTGGAAAAGGGACGAGATGGGGTTGACATTACATATTAAGCTATTTATTTTATTTAATTAAAGAAACAAATGACAATAACCGAAATTAAAAAAGATAAAAAAACATAATTAAATATAAACTTGATGGCATTTTTATTAAGAACTTGTTATTGCGTGCAAGAATTATCTGATATAATAAAATATTCGTTCCAAATATTATAATGGTTTTTCGATTGTTGTTGATGGTTTTCCTATAACTTTTGGGCATATATAAATTGATCCATATCTATATTCAAAAATTACACAATAAAAGGAATTTTGTATTTTACCATTACTTTCAAATTGATGGTTGGATAAAATAAGCCGTTTTTGAGTTTGACAAAAAAATTAATATAATGTTCATAAAAAAATTAATTTGTGAAAAAATTGCAATTTAATGGAATACGTATATTTCATTAATTTAAAAAATTTAATTTAAAAAATCAATTAATTTTAAAAAATAATCATAGTCCAAGTGTTTCGTTTCGAGAAATAGGTCTTTCATAAGTTATATGTAGGTCTGATTAAGCACATTCGTCTTCTTTGATTCATCTGTTTATACAAGAGATTCCATTCGATGCGTTTCAATTGGAAATTTCTCGCAGGAATCCCCTTGCGAGAATTCAACTCGTTATCTGTTGCTCACTATCTGACTCGCTCTCAATGCACGATCTTGCTGGGAGCGTCTATAAAAGCAGACTTTAAACTCCAGCCTTTATCACATCGCATTCATCTCTCTGTGGAAACAGAACATAAGTGCAATTGCAACACTCTAAAGGAAACAAATCCACTTAAATACACAAACATGAACTTCACCAAGGTTTTCATCTTCCTCGCAGTCGTGTTGGCCGTCTTCGCTGGTCGGACAGAGGCCGGGTGGCTGAAGAAGATCGGCAAGAAAATCGTAAGTTTTCCCATCATATTTATCGGTTTACAAATTCATAATGAACATATTTTTTTTAGGAACGCGTTGGTCAACACACCAGAGATGCCACCATTCAGACCATCGCTGTCGCCCAACAGGCTGCGAATGTGGCCGCCACCCTGAAGGGCTAAACAAAGAACCCCAAAATTCTCTTAATGTTAAATTAGTATACACTATATCTTTAAGCTATTTATTTATTGATCAAATATTGTTTTTGTTTTACACAAACAACCGAAAACAAATACATATTTAAGAAACTATATAATGATAGTTTTATCTCTGCAGTTTTTATTTCAGCATATTATAATATTCAACGCATCTAAGATGCGTAATCAGTAACTTGTAATCTGATAAAATTCAAGAATTTATCATATTTTTGTATCGTATCGCCATCGTCATATAATTGATAAACATCCAATTGATGACCTCGAAATATTGCATGTTGGGAAATTGATCGTAATGAATTGCTTTTCACATGTTTAAAATACTATTATAAATTAAAACTACGGCCAGTTTGATGTCAATTTGAAGCAAGTGTCGATTATATTTGCCCAATTGAATCATGTCATATGACAAATATATGTACATAAATCTCAGTTAATAATTATAGACATCTATATTAAATCGATCTTAACAGAATAAGTGGAAGTCACTTGAATTATTTAACCTATATATCAGATAATTGTTTTGATTATCTATATATGCAATCACTTTAAGAGTAACTTAATTTAATTTAATTATATTATAAATTTAGTAATATTCGCATAGTTATAGTTTTAATGGGCATTGGTAGTAAGAGTAATGGAGACGAAAGGACAAAGACATTAACAAAGAATGATATATATAAGTTTGGGAAGTCTCCCGTAGTAAATGAGTCATCCTCTAAGGCTTAAACAAATCTGCGCAAGCCTAAGAACTCAACGAATGTTTGAGTAGGGGATTTTCTGTGACTGAGAAAAGAAACCCACCTTCGTCCCGACCGAAACTCATCCCGATGCCCTTATCAGCCGCAAAATGCGGAACACAGAGCGCGAGTCTTGTGAATCCCCACGCGATCTCCAAGAGACTCCACACAAAGTGTGTCGGTCATCGTCGCTGCTATAAAATGATCGACACGCTTCGGACTCGGCATCAATCGTTTCTCAAGTCCTCTACGGAATACATCAAAAGTTCTTCCAGTCTTTTCAAAACTAAAATAAAAGTCACAAAATGAATTTCAACAAGGTTTTCATCTTCATCGCTGTCGTCTTGGCCGTCTTCGCTGGACAAACTGAAGCCGGTTGGCTGAAGAAGATCGGCAAGAAAATCGTAAGTTTTCACATCTCATTCATTGGTTTTCAAGTTATTAATAATTCTAATTTTTAGGAACGCGTTGGCCAACACACCAGGGATGCCACCATCCAGACCATCGCCGTCGCCCAGCAGGCTGCGAATGTGTCCGCAACCCTGAAGGGCTAAGAGGCTTTAATTATCATGGGGTAGAATAAGATAAGGGGGCAGCGGGTTAATATTAAACTCATTATTATTTAAATATTTATATTATTTTTAAAACATACAAATGTTTACAAAAATAACATGCAATACTCAGAATAAAAAATAAATTTCAAATCCAACAAAACAAACATTTTGGTATTTTTATAAGGTTTAGTCAACTGAATTTTTTCCACTCCTGCTGACATGCAATCTATGCATTAAATCCAGTAATGTACAAAAATATATTGCGAATAACGGCACTTGAAGATCGTTGGCCACTAGATTAAGCAATTGCATTTTAAGTCTCGAGTAAATATATATACATATAATATTTGGCTCCCCTAACATACATACAAAATTTACCGCATATACAAATTATTATCGTTTTGTGATTTGTAAAAATATCGATGGTAACATAAGTTTTTCAAGCTACTTAATATTCTCCAAACGGTTAAAATATGTATATTTATTCGTGGTCGTTGGACTAATAAATACAACTACATATAAAGTATACTATATACTATGTAAAATATACAACATATTATAAATACTAATAGAAAAAATTCTCTTTTCGTTTATTTGGACATTTGTTACATATACATATAAGTAATATAGGTAATAATGGAAGATAAGTTACAAAAAATATATTTAAAATATGCTTCAGAATTTTAAAATAAGTTTGTTAGGCCAATTTGAGTCAATAAAAGTTATTGGAATAACATTTTTTATTCTTAAATTTCAGATAGAAAATGGAACATGTTTAATGTTAATAATGTTTAAATAATAATATCTCGAAAATGTATTATTCGTAAAAGTTCGGTGAATACCCTTTGGTAATATTAATTATATAATTTAAAATAGAATTTGAATCTGACTTATAAATAACTATTTAAATATATTATAAATAGGTTTTTCCAATTAATATATTCAGAATCTCGAAAACGTTAAAAATGCAATTGCTGATAAGAATTACTCGCAATATTCATGCATTCTGCTCTTTCCTCCATCGAAAAAATCACCAAGTGTAGGTGACACAGACGTAGACGTTTCGGACGTTTTCCGTACAGAGGGAGTCCCCGTGGAACCAAGCAAACGCCAATGAACGAAACTCGGTGATCACGAGGATATAAAGAAACGTCCGCAGGCTCAATCGACATCAATCAACGTTTAAGTCTTCCACTGAATACATCAGGAATTATTCGCTACTTTTTTCAACTCCATCTACAAATCAATTCGAAATGAACTTCTCCAAGGTTTTCATCTTCCTCGCAGTCGTCTTGGCCGTCTTCGGTGGACAAACAGAGGCCGGCTGGTTGAAGAAGATCGGCAAGAAAATCGTAAGTCGAAATTCCCTCAAATCTTTTCTCAGTTTCTTCAAAGGATGATCTCTCGAATTTCAGGAACGCGTTGGCCACACACCAGAGATGCCACCATTCAGACGATTGCCGTCGCCCAGCAGGCTGCGAATGTGGCAGCGACTTTGAAGGGCTGAGGACCTGAACGACTTCGATGATGAAGGGGCAGAGGGAGGAAACCTACACTACATTAAGCTATTTATTTAATTTACAAATATACAATTAGACACAACTATTACCATTTTATAAATATCATAAGAAGAAAATATAAAAATTTTAAACCTAAACTAATTTTTTGAATTTGAATTATTTTGTATT